>OZ010789.1:192012915-193255415 GCA_963932465.1 Maratus speciosus
GTTCTGGACAAAAGAAACCATTTCGGCAAAGCATGAAGAACCACAGGCTTTTCACATGAACGTCACAGGTGGGACAGATGACCTTAATGTCGAAGACATGTTTAATACATCACTTGATCGTAAATGTGTCAGAAATAAAAGTTCCAAAAATAACTGTTTATAAAAGCCGGACCTTGTTCTGTCGCCAAATACCGCCCAGTTTGTCGCCAACTTGGTGATATATCGCCAAATTTTGCGGCCAAAATGAGTCGCCAAAAGTGACGCCAACTTGGCGATATCTCTAATATTTCGCATATTAAATATCATATAGGAAAAGGGTACTTAACTTGCCCCATAGTGTCGTTATTTTGCTTGATGTGGTAACCCGGATTATGTTGTTTATGCTGTTGATGTTTTCGCCAAATTGGCAACCGAAAAAAATCGCGCCAATATGGGGCGAATATGACATCTGTACCCAAACTTTATATGAAAAAACAGTGACGCTTTCATCTAAAGTATGTTAAACTGAAATGATTCCCCATACCTTCAAAAATAAAACAAATGATAGGCCAATAAATAAATAAATGAGACTGTGCATTGAAACAAATTGAAGGAGCGATGTTAAATTAATACTGTAAGGGGAAATTAATTGTGAAAAGAAAAGAAATAGTAGAAATAAAATAAATCACATATTTGAAAATATAAAAGAGAAAATGAAATATATTACATTTTCCGGATCTAGATGCTATCCACTTATTTCAATAACTAATATCACTGAGAAATTCATGGTAAAATAATTTTCTTTCCTGATTATTATTATTATTATTATCATCATTTATTTACATAACGGAATACAGCAGTAAACATTTCTTGTTTAACAGTAAAATAAGTTCATTTTTTAAATAAAATGTCTAGAACATATGAAAATTTTAAGATTAACAACTATCATTTGCAAACTACAAAGCACATCGTAAAGAAAATGGTAAAAGACAAATGGAAAACAAATTAAAAAATATTTCTGTTTCTCACGTTAGATGGCGCTAGTCACGGGAAACCATGTGGTTTCTAACCACGTGTACAGCGGACAAAGGAAACTTAGCGATTGCGAGGCCTATTATTTCGATAAGGAGGCCTTGGCTTAAGCATTTAAATTGGATGAGTTCTACCCGGAATATCTACGCAGATTTTCATTGGTCCATTTCCAAATCAAAACTTTTTTTTATATATACAGAAGGATATTTCCTTTTATCCTTACTGTAGTTCTTTACTACAAAATACACGTTCCAGAATTGTTGAACCAAATTGATTTACATTTATTTGAAATGTTTGTTTGAAACAATGCACTGATGTGGAAATACAGTAGTCAACATTCCCTTTATTTGTTGAAACCTTTCTTTTCGTTTTATCGTATTTCGATTTAAAGAAATATTTCCTACCAGAAATAATATTTTAATACCAGTCAAATATAAATATTTTCAATAACCAATAGTTTTTGAAAAAAGAACAAGAATTGTGCATCAAGAGTAGATTATGAATCATTTTCCTACACTAGCAGAATAATATTCAGCAATTTATTTTTTTAATACAATGCAATGAGATACCTTAATAAGTATAACACATAAGTCAGTAAAATTTCATTTTCACCAATTGCTATCCATATTTTTTAATATATGCGAATTTGTTTGTTCAGCCCTATATATAAAAGTTAGAATTTATACACATCACGTAATATACTAAAAATTAGATAAATTTAAAAATGCATACCACACCAGAAATCGCACTTCCAGCAATTAGAGATAACAAGGGTGATAACCCGAGCTTTTCGCGTTACAAAATACAGGTGAAAAACATCATATATTTCTATTTCTGTTGTTAACGTCTTTTTTCCTCTGCACGTACTTAAGGGACAGCGATGAATGAGATATTTTTCGACAGGGTCTTACATACAGTAAAACACCTTGTTTGGTAATTTTAAAAAAATGCAGTTAATCAAAAATTAATGAAAAAACGTAACAACAAATATCAGAAATTGCGGCGAGAAATCCTCACGCGGTTTTATATATATATTTTTTTCTATGATAACTCTAATAGATTAATAGATTTTTCATGATATTATATTTTTTAAATGCCAATTATTAACAATGCTAAAAATCATATTTGTATGGAAAATAGAATAATGCGTTCAAATAAAATTTTTAAACTTTTTAACATTGGCCTCGTGCCAGTAGTAAATAGACTAAGAAATCATTATTCACATTCAGTCTTTTTGATTCCGTTGTTTTGAGTAGTTTACACTCGTACGGTTCGATTACATGTCTTAAATTCGTGATTTAGTTATATTTTATTGATTATTTTTTCATTGTTGAATGTTTGAATTTCGTTTATGGAATATAAGCTGGAAACAAATGAGGAACTATTTATATTAATTTAAGTGAAGACGTATTTATCATTCCTAATCGTCTGCACGAGAAGAAAGATACGTTTTAAAAAATCATGTTCGAAAATTATTTTAAAACCAATAAAAATTGAGTAAATTGCGATTCATTTTTCAAACAAATTGCAGTACGGGTTTTCAAACTTATTGCATTTGAAAGTACAATTTTTGTTCCCTATTCGACGGTAAAAAATGAAAATGTGCTGTATTTAAAAGTTAAATAATTGCAATAGAAGTTAATACAGTTTAAATTTAATCGTCTGCTGTTGCCATCGTCAAAATGACTTCGCCGTTACGCACAGACACTTTGTCCTTTATAATATGAATGGCAGACCTATAACCCAATATTTTTGTTCGCCTATCAAAATAAACGATAAACGCAACGCATCATGTAATCTATAAAAAATTTGTTCTTGTACTACACCTTACTGATCTTTCTAGTTGCATTCGTAATTATATAAATAGATAGCACCTATAGTCGTCGTTCAGTCCGTCTGTCTGTTCGTCCGTCCGTCCGTCTGTCCGTCTCTCCGCCCGCATATAACAGAGCAAAAACTACCCAACCGAATGGTCTGAGATTTTAAATATATGATTGTTGCAAAATTTTGTCGAGCCATTTAAAATTTTAGGAAAATCGGATGTACAGTTTAATTACAGGGACAGTCAATTTTTTTTTTTTTACATTACGGCCAGTGGGAAAAGATTATTGAAGTGCATTTTAATGATGTTACAGCCTTCTGAATGATCTGAAATTTTAAACATATAATTTTTGCAAAATTTTGCCGAGTCATTTCAAATTTGATGAAAATCGGATATGTAATATAATTACAGGGACAGTCAAAATTTTTCCGTTACATTAAGGCCAATGGGAAAAAATATTTCAAGTGCATTATAATCATGTTACAGTCTTTCGAACAGAATGAAATTGATATGCACTTATGAAGTGCACTAAAATATACATTCAGTATAATGTGCGGTGCAAAAAATATAAAACTAGTTATAGTACGAACGCACCTCATTTGCCACGTTTGACGAGCAATTTTCAACTTGTTTTAGGTGCGTTCGTAATTATATAAATACGTAGCATCTATAGTCGTCGGTCGTCCGTCTATCTGTCAGTCCGTCTGCATGTAACAGAGCAAAAACTACCTAACCGAATGGTCAGAAATTTTAAATATATAATTGTTCCAAAATTTTGTCGAGTCATTTCAAATTTTATGAAAGTCGGATACATAGTTTAATTACAGGGACAGTCAAAAGTTTTCCGCTACATTACGGCCAACGGGAAAAAATTATTTCATATGCATTTTAATGATGTTACAGCCTTTCGAACAGAATGAAATTGATACGCACTTATGAAGTGCGCTTAAAATGCACATTTAGTACAATATGCGGTGCAAAAAAATATTTATAAAACTAGTTATAGTACAAACGCACCTCATTTGCCACGTTTGACGTGCAATTATCAACTTGTTTGTATCATTATGCTTGAGGTATCATAACACCATTATAATGCACTGCAATTTTTCCCCATGTATCATAATGGGATGGAATTCTTTTGTGTGTCCGTGTTAACGCACTCTTATTCTATATCCTGATAACCATTATTCCATATCCTGAGAAAGCATTTGGTAGTGCATTCATCTAATGATGCAATCTCATTACTTTTGAAATATCGCGACATGAACAATATGCATCACAAACAATTTTAACACAAGAGACAATAATGTAAACGATATAGAATATGCTGCACACTTCATGTTCAATACCAGCATTCTATATTAAACCTCATTAACATAAGGAAATTCTATGGCACTCCAAATATATTTACGACAGTCAGACGAACAAACACAGGTAAACAGATTTGTGGAATTCATAAACACTCCAATTATGTTGGTATGTGTTTAAAAAAACAGCCAATAGAATTTATTAAATTTTATTCGTTCTTGAACTATTTTTTTTTTTTTTTAGTATTTTCGGTCACGTTACAATATTTTTAAAAATTTCTAAACATCTATTTCTCGTTTTGTGTTATATGTTTTATGTTGCAATATTCTGATGCGTTATATTGTATGAAAATATTAGTATTTAAAAAATAGATAGACAAAATAAATCAGTTAAAAGAGTTATTTTATAATTTGTCATTGAGAATGTGTTAAAAGGTACAGTTCTGCTTAGTTGTTAACAAAGAAAAATTTTCATGCAGTTTCAGTTGATGAAGGTAATATAATATTTTTATTTCAATACCCACTTAGAGATAGAGATTATTTATTTTTATCAAGGGGGCTGGTCACTCAGCTTCCAATTTCTCCTCTCTAATGTAAAGCCTATGTTCATTTGATGCATTCGTATATTTAAAATAACTCCTCGGGAAATTAATATCTTAAACGTCTACCTTTTGTGTATACTTCCTAAAAGATGTCTCTTAGTTCTTAGTTCTCAAAATATTTCTAAAGTATAGACTTAATTTTATATGAAGTGTTGAAATCTTATTCCCAGTTCGCCCGTTTTTAACACATAAAATATTAAATTCAGCATAGATTTTAGAAATATTTTGGAAACTAAGAAAAAAAGAAACATCCTATATGAAGAGTACACAGAAACAAGTAATATAAAAATTTTGTTTTTAAAGTCAATTCCTACTTAGGCCATCAAAGAAAAATTTAATATAATCAAGCTAATATTAGTTTTTGTTGCATTAAAATATCTCAATTTATTGATTTTCTATAAGCAAGTAGGTTTACAATGGAACTCTATGAGAATTTGGCGAAATATTACAGATATCGCCAAGTTGGCGTCACTTTTGGCGACTCATTTTGGCCGCCAAATTTGGCGATATATCACCAAGTTGGCGACAAACTTGGCGGTTTTTGGCGACAGAACAGGGTCCCCCCCATGGTAACCCCTTATTGAAAATACTTTCATTGAACTTCAATAACCAATGGCCGCCATTTTGTTTCCCATGCAAAACTAAAATTAATTAATTAAAATTCAATTAATTAATTAATATTTGAAAAAACTGTATTAACATCAATTGTCATCCAGTACAAGTTTAAAAAAATTTATTTCAACTTGATAGGATGAATAATGAGTATTTTATTAACGATTGAAAATTTGAACAAGATAAATATATAAATATATAAATAAATATAGGGAGAGTGTGAGCTAATAGTAGGAATTGAAAAATATGTCAAAATTATGAATTTCCCGAGAAAATATTTTAAATATAGGAAAGCATCAAAAGTCCATAGACTTAACATTACGGAGGAGAATTCCGAAGCTAAGTGACCAGCCCAGTGTTTCCAGATTGGGGACTTTTTTTAGATCAGATTATTTGACTGTGGCCACTTTTTTAAAATAGTATATTTCGCCATATTTTTCAGAATATTAATCTATTTTTAAATGGGCCGAATACTTATATTTCAAAAAAAGTGGTGACAATCAACAATTTGGGGACAAAAAAGTCCCCAATCTGGCAACACTGGACCAGTCCCCTTAAAAATCATTTAATGAATATAGAATATACTCATAATGGGAGCTTTGGCGTCTAATAGGGGTAAATCTTTCATTTGTGTCCAAAACAAAACCTTGTTATTTTCTCCTGTATAAACTGCAATTATAGCTAAAATAATTTAAAATTTTCGTTTTTTACATGATGCGAACTAATTTAAAACATACTTCAGTAATTACTAAATAAATAAATAAATAATTAAATAAATAAATATACTGTATATATATATATATATATATAAATTATCATTTTATCAATTATTCATTCTTTCAATGCATTACCTCGGCAGTAATTGACTTTCCTTGTCATATTTGTCAGTCTATTATATATATATAAATTAATGTATTTTATGTGACATTAAGTCCAGACTGATCATTAGGCACTCAACTTCTGCTTTTTTACAAATTTCCCTCATCATTTGAATTTTACATGCCATTTCTGTTCTTATTTATGATTAAATTATATTTATTCAAATTTTGTAAGAATTATTCATTATATATCCTTTAACATGGATATGCTTCTTAGTATGTTGAGATTTCATGGTAGATTCTATTTAGTAAAATGTTTCTCATATTTCTTTATTTTAAAATATTATTTCATGCCTTCATTAAATTAGAGATTCGAATTTCATTTTGTTATTTGAAATTGTTTGTTTTCAGTTCATTTCAAATACATTTATATATACAGGGAGATTGAAAAGGATAAGTCCAAACGGCATGTGTGGGTATGTCAGGTCATGAGGAGCTAGAATTACATAGGAACTGGGGGTCGAAACGCGAGAGTGATGGTGCAATTGCATTGTCACCGTGCAGCAAAGAAAAGATATCAAACGGTATGAAAAGACCTTCATTTTACAAAAAAATTAATCGAAGTACAAAATACAAATGAAAAAGTTACAACTCATAAGAAGTGATCAAAATTTGTCCCATATGCAGGGATGTATGCTTCACATCGGCGCCACAATGGAATCGAGATTACATTCCAATTGGACAGGAGTCTCCTAGATACGTGCTGCTGCTTGAGCTATTCGTACCATGAAGCCTATGGCCGATAGAGTGGGTGTCTTGTACACCAGAGACCCCCAGAAATAGAAATCTAGGTTTTAGATCCTTGCCGGTGGCCACGTTACAGGGCCGTCTCTTCCAAACCTGCGACCTGTGTAAAATAGACCCTAACTCGCCCCCGGACCAAAGCCACCTGCATTTCTTCCTCTGTGGATATATACGAGAAATCCGTTCCATTGAACATGAACCTCATGGCATGGTTCGTGAAAGCGGCGGCACGTGTCATGGAACCAATTGGAACGCGTGCACGATTTCAATGCGGAGCCGATGTGAAGCAGGCATCACGGCTAATGGGCCATATTTTTAGTACTTTTTATGATTTGTAACAGTTTTCATTTTTACTTTGTACTTCGAATAAGTTTTTTGTAAAATAAAGGTCTTTTTATACCATTTTTTATCTTTTCTTTGCGTCACTGTCAGGATGAAATTGGGCCGTCATGATCGCAATTCCAACCCCCAGTTTCTATGTAATTCTTGCTCCTTTTAGCTTGACACACCCGCACGTTCACTTTGGACATGACCTTTTGAATCAACCTGTATATATATATATATATATATATATATATAAATGGATTATCTAACATTAAAACACTTTTGTTTGAATTTAACCTTTGAAAGAGAAACTGGATTTTTGCGAATATTTTAAAATATAAAGACCTGGTTATTTTATTTGAATTTTCTCTTACACGTTGTTTGTTAAATTACAAGGGACAGCTTTGATGTAACAGTAGATGGGATTTTCAAAACTTTATTCTTGTGTATGTACACGCTTTATATTACATTTTTGGTACTCTTATTACAAAGATTTATTCCATCAAATTGTATACAGTGATTTTTAGAACTTTGTCCTAAATTATATTTTAAATTCCCATGATTATCTTATTTAAATATGACCGTTGTAATACATTTTATAAATGAATGTTTGGTCATCTGTCCTTTGAAACTCTTTAAAGCTATTATAAATGACACCTATTTAAAATATTTTAAAACTATATATGTTTTAATAGATCCTCAGCTATATTTAAATAATATACATTAAAATGTCAACTCTTAATTACTTAATAGAGTATGAAACAACATGAAATTAAGTTTTTTTTTTTTTTTTTTTTTTTTTTTTTGTTTTTTGTTATTTTTTTTTTTTTGCGACAGGCGTATTTTTTTTATTACTTCTCTGTTGTTTCCGTAAATTTATACTACACTTTTGGAGATCTGCCAAACACGGTTGCTGGATTTAAAAATTTATAACTATGGAGGGAATAACAATTGCTTTCGCTTTTACCTTTTTTTTTTTCTTTTTTGCTTTGCACCCAACTTCTTAATATCACATAATTTTAATGTATCGTAGAATAAGATGAAAAAAATTTACTTTCGAATTAAATTTTAGCGAACTTTTTATGACATTTTAAAATTATTTTCAAGAATATTTGGAAGCAAAAACTCTTTCTTAATTGTAAGCACCTGTGGCAAACCTACGTCATTTAAAAATGATCGTCCAGAACAAATTGAAAAAGAAAATGAAAGGATAGCAAATTAATCATACAATTGCACGAAAAAACGGCCCCTTAGATTAACAAGGTACCCTTTTTTGGCGCTAATCCAAAATTCCTTAACATATGGAGATATTTTCCTTTTATGTTAAACGTGAAATTAGTATCAAGATATCAAATTAAGTTAAATTGGTTCAAATATATCCTGAATGAGAACGTCTTCGAATTTTGATTTATTTAAATATTTTTTATTATTTCTGTTACACTTTTTCTGACATGTAGGGTAAAAGCACCAATAGTCGGCCACTTAAGCTCATTCTTTTAGTATATAGCTCAAAGCGGTTTTTTAAAAAGCAATGCAACATTTTTAACAGTGGCACATGTTAAAGTATACTTTTGTTTTACTGTTTCAGCAATTGTTTTTAAAAAAATTGATTATAGTTTTTATTCATAAAAAGTTAAATTTAAAAGTAGCAAAGTCGCTAGTAGTCGGCCACTCAATTCTACTGTCGGCCATCACTGGAATAGTTGTCGGCCACTTAAATGCATTGTTATTGTAAATAACTTAAAGTACAATTTTTATAAACAGAACAACATTTCAAAGATGAAATGTGTTAATTTATACTTTTCTTATAACGTTTCAGTAATAATTTAAAATATTATAATAGTTTTTAATACTTTCCAACATAGTTTAAAAGTGTTTGTGAATTTGGATAGTCTCCAATCTTTCTGAGTTCTAACACTCGAAAATATACTCGAATCTCCCTGAATTTTTTGTATGTTATTGACGTTAACAATAGCACGGTCGCTATTGAAAAATATAACGTGCAGAATTTATAGTTCATCTACAGAGACAGTCATAAGTACTGCGATGCATTACGCTCAATGCGAAAAAATTGTTTCCAGTTTAGTTTAATGATGTTGGTCATTTCAAACAGAATGAAATTGATATGCATTTATTAAGTGCACTAAACTATGCATTCTGGACAATATAGGGTGCAAAGTACTTATTATTCATTTATAGGGCACCGCAAAAGAATTCCTTTACATAATAGTGTCAGAAGAAAAACAGTTTGCAGTTTATTTTAGTTCTGTTACACTATATCAAATATAATGAAATTGAACTGCTTCATTACTGAGGCTTACTACAATATACTTGTTGTACAATATGATCTGCATATCGTTCATTTACAGGGACACACAAAAAATTTGGATACAGTACTGTATCTTTCTATTAGCGATAATTGCTGGAAGTGTGATTTCGTGTATGACAAGCGTTTTTGAGTTTAATTAAATCTTTGCTTAGTATGCGGTGTGTATAACTGATATAGATCATATACAAGGCTACACAAAAGAGTTTATAAGATTTGCGGAGTATCAGCGTGAATGGCATAAGAGGCTTTTGATTGAGTTATGCTCATTCAAGCTGAACTATTTTTAGTATACTAAGAGATATTTTAATATGAATGTATAATATAATGTATAATATAAATGTATAATATGTGTTTATGTATAATGTAAATAAAATCATATACAGGCCACGCAAGAAACTGAATGCATGACCTCCCAGAGATAATAATGTGTGGAAGTAGGATTTCAGTAGTTTTAACCACGTTTTAGCCTGAATTAAATTTTAGCTTAATATGTGCGGCATATAAAATTCTGTTGATAATATAGTGGGCTGTACAAAATAGTTCAAGTATGTTTCCGTATAGTGGTAGAAATTGCGGACGGTGAATTTTCAATCTGTTATGCATTTTCTTACTACAGTAAGTTTTATCATACATGTACAGAATAATATACAAATCTTTAGAATAAATACAGGACTGCACAAAATAATTGAACTACTTTTCTGGTTAAGAACCATAATCTGGCTTTCAAAAGTATTATGCCTTTTCTAAAATGTTTACTTATTTTTACAGTATTAAGCAGCCGAACTTCATTAAAGAATTCTGCAGGTCATGGGAAGTGCTTTTGTAACGTATTCTTGATACATGATTTTTCATTCTTGTTTCTTATGGAGACTAAAGTTAAAAGTACCAAATTATCTAGTAATCGGCTTTTCAAATTTTGTGTTTAGCCATCGTAAACTAGGCGGCGAGCAGAGAAAAAATTATTAAGTCATCTAATTTCAAAATGAAATTATGATGTAGGACAAGATTTTTAACAGAACATAAATGACTGATCTGTCGATGCATATCTTGGTATGATATTAGCAGCAGAGACTGCCAAATCGTCATTTTAGCTTTACTATCATGTCATCAAGTTCCGGGATGAAATTTTAATATGTTGCGTTTCTCGACTAGTACAATGCAAATATTTCAGTTTGTCTTGGGATTTCGTAGTTAGATATGAGCAGAACGGGGCGCCAATTCTTCATTTTCGCAATACTATCTTGTCATCTAGTTTTGAAATGTAAATTTAATAAGTTGCATACCTCGAATAGTACATTTCAAATATTACAGTCTGCCTCGTAATATCTTTGAACGTTATCAGTAGAATGAGGCGCCATTTCTTATTTTGGCAGTACTATCTGGTCATCGAATTTCGAAATGAAATTTTAATATGTCTCTTTCGATTAATACGATTTAAGTATTTCAGTCTGTTCGGGGTATCTGAGTACGATACGAGCATAACGGGTTACTCATTATTTTGGCGGTACTATTTCGTTTTCAATTTTGAGCATAAAATGTTAATGATTAAAGTTGTAGATTTGTATAATACAAATGCTTCAGTATGTTTCATGATAGCTCTATAAGATATGAGAAAAACGAGGCGCCAATTCTTCCTTTTAGTTGTACTGTCGTATCATCGAATTTCGGAATGAAATTTTATTATATTGCACATTTAGATTAGTATAGTAAAATTATTACTATCTGCTTCCTGATATCTTGGTACGATACAGTCAGAATAGGACGTCAATTCGTCATTCTGACTGTACTAACAGATCAAGTTTCGATGTGAAATTTTAGCATGTCATAAACAATGATTATTGATATTCTGTGCAATGTATATTTCAAAGTGCAACAATCTTAGTGAACAATATTAGCTTCATTTTTTTAAATTTAAGTTCTATAGAAGAAGAAGATGGGACTTTAAAATCCAATAGTTAGCCTCTAATTAATATTATTGCTTATTGAGTTAATAAACCAGACAATAAGTTTTATTTTATATTATTGAAAAGTTAATCGTGTCTTTGTGGTTATTGAAAAATTTCAAATGATATTTGTGTGCTTATTAATATTAGGAAGAAATTATATTTGTGTACCTATTAAAATTAGGAAGAAGATATATTTCCGCAGAAAGTTTAAATATTATTAATTAAAACGCAATTTGTTGACATTTCATCCTAGTAACCCGTTAGATGATTGTGAGAAACATTTCAGCCCTTTAAATTTCGAATATCTTATAACCTACTTTGTGAGAGCATTTATATCTTAAAAGTAAGACTCATGTAAAATTTTAAATTTCCAGCAATAGCCCTCGCAATTCCCAAATAAATCATCGTTTTAAGTATGTTTTCCTGCACGTTTCACACTTTAAATTTTCCATATTGAAAAAAGTCTGTTCTGTGCGAGTAAGTAACAGCTATGTCGAGTTTCAATCTAATATTTAAATTACGCACTTTTAACTCCTACTTTTTATTCCTAATAAGTACAACGTTTTTTGATTAATTTATCTTTTTAAATTTCATATTTATTATAGCTAATATGCGCAAACATTTACGTTTTATAAATAACTCTCATTTAATATTTAAAGTCTTTATCCTTAACATTTTGATATTAATCATAATTTTCATAGTTTTTAGAATATTTTCTTCTTATTTCAGCCTTTTATATTTCGCTTTTATAGAAACCGCTTTCATTGGGCATTTATCTCTTTAAAAAAACACCATGTCAAGTTTTAAATATGTAACACCCAAAGTAATACAAGAAAGGGATATTTTAGAATATTTTTTGCTTCTGCAGAGAATGTCACCCTCATTTTTTAACTTTCGGCAGTTCAAAGATTTACTCCAACTAAAGAAACAAGCAAACGTTTCTTCTTTATAACATTAATATATTAGAAGACTTCATGCTGGTTGATTCTCCCAAACGAAATATATCGGTAAATATAACATTGTAAATACAAGGTTAAATTCAAAATTTACATATTTTCTATCGCCGTCATTACAAATTTTAAAGCAAAATGAGCCTTTGTCTGAAATGTCATTGCGAATTGAAGTAAACTATACGAATACCATTGCACTATTATATGTTTAATTTGTCAGACAAAATTTTCGCTGATAAGGATCATGGAACAATCACTGAGTTGATCATTTACAGTAGGATTAGTAAATAACGGTAGAACGATATAATGCAATGTACTAAAACATCTTTAAAACATTATCTAATTAACAATGAAAATCTCGTCAAAATCGTCTAGTATTGTTTTATGCTAATACTTCATAATCGTGTTCACCTTATTATAGAACTTTCCCTCGTGGTGTTATAACTCAGCAATGTAGAATGATGTACAATGAACTAAAACCTTTCCTGAAAAATTAGCTAACTAATGATGTAAGTTTCATCGAAATCTATGCAGCAAAACAAAAGTTATAAGTGGGCGGAACGAAATTCCCATTTGCATTTTATATCAGGTACTGTGGGATATGAACGCCAGGGTGGGTAATAACGCCAAGTGCTAACATTAGGCGTAGTTATGAAGGTAACAGGGAAAGTGGCACTTCGGCTTATGCACTCAAAGGCTCTGAGTCGTCTGAATCACAAACAACAGCTAAAAGTTCTTTTGTTACATTTATGGATCTTATCGCTGGAATAAGCTCGTAAGAGTCAACTTTGCTAGGTAAATTCTGTGATGTGAAGACTATATCGACCAGTGACACATCTCGCAAAAATTCATTTTTCGTTTTATTCCACTAGTATGTCTGTCGTAGGTGCGTTTAACTACATTAAAAATTTCAAAAGTGCAGTTATACGAAAAATCACATTATTACACTATTTGTCCATTTGTGGCCATAGAAAAGGCGTTGATTGTGTGTAGAGGTAAAATTACACAATAGGGTGGGTCGAAAAAACCGAAATATTTATAATCGAAATGTAATAGAGTGGAAAAGTTGCCTTTTGTAATAAAGAATAAATTAGTAAAATATTACACCGATCAGTTAATATCTTTTACCGCCGCAAAGGGGCTGAAGTTTACAAAAATCGCAAAAATCATGTTTTTTTCAATATTTTTTTTTAATTATCCAAACGTACGAATACAATTCCTAATAGGACGCAATAGCTACATGAAGATATAAGAACTATCCCGATAAATATTCATTATGATAAAGTAATATCTTTTACTGCCGCAAATGGACCATATTTTTGAAAAAAGTTGTAAAAATTTCAAATTTTTATTTTTTCTAAATTTTAAAAATTTTTATAATATGTTTAGAAGTAAATAAATTTGCTTCATATCTATTAATATGTCGTAAATTTTGTTAACTATTTGTTATAGACTGAAAAAAAAAAACAGTAATCATTCATTATTCTTGACGATCGCTTCATCTACTGCTGTTTTACTGCACATCAGCAGTTCATATATCAAACATCACAAAAATAATATATAAATGAACAAAATATTATAGTATTTTATTAATGACAATATAGAGATGATTAACTGAAACGGATTAAATAAACTTAAAATGAATAAGTATTTAAAGTAATTGAATTTTATAATATGACTTCATTCCAATAAATTCATTGTTCCTCGAGAGGCCGAATTTGATCACATGTGATCTTCCCTCTGTTTCGTTAGTTTACAGTTTTGCCACTCGACTAAATCCAAACAATTTTATTTTAAGCTTCAAAGTTCAAGTCTGGAATGACGAAGTGACGGATCGCACTATTCGTACACACAGAACTTCCTGATTTGGCAATTTTCTTTATGGCTGGTGTCCTGATGTCCTTTCCTTCATATGCTATCATTCCAATGAGGCTATTTTCAATGATTTGCGAAACAGACATTTCGTGAAATTACAGGAACTGTAATCTTTCGTGGATGATATAGCAAATAACAAGGGTCACTAATTATAGTCCATAGAATCTGAAAAAAAAACATGATGTATTCATTTTAATTGTGAACCAACTGATGCAGTACACTTTCAGGATGTACTCATTGAATACATCCTGATTAGCCGATTGCCAAAATTGAAAATTGTCAACGCACGAAGTTCTGTGGGCGCGAATAGTGCCATCCGTCATTTCGTCATTCCAGATTTGAATTTTGAAGCTTAAAATTCTATGGTTTGAGTCGAAAGGAAAAACTGTAAACTAACGAAACCACTTGTTACGGATTGTCTATCGACTGAAGATCTAACAACACTGGTGAGTTTAGAATGTTCGATTAAAGACATCAGATATTATAACTTTCCATGTCCCACTCAATCAGTAAAAGCATGCGTGAAATTAGTCACTGAAGGGCTGGTAAAGTTTGTGTGCCAGAACAGAGTGAGGATCACATATGATCAATTTCGGCCTCTCGATGAACAATAGCTTTATTTCAAAGCAAGTCATATTATAAAATTCATTTACTTTAAATACTTCTTCATTTTAAGTTTATTTAATCCGTTTCGGTTAAACATCTCTGTATTTTAATTAATAAAATACTAAAAGATTTTGTTCATTTTATATTATTTTTGTGATTTGTGGTATATGAACTGCTGATATGCAGTAAAGCAGCAGTAGATGAAACGATCTTAAAGAACAATGAATGATTACCTTTTTTATTTTCCAGTCTATGACAAATAGTTAACAAAATTTATGACATATTAATAGATATAAAGTACATTTATTTACTTCTAGACATAGTATAGAAATTATAAAAATATAGAAAAAAATTAAAAATAGAAATTTTTACATTTTTTTTAAAAAATATGGTCCCTTTGCGGCAGTAAAAGATATTATTTTATCATAATGAACATTTACCGGGACATTTCTTATATCTTCATGTAGCTATTGAGTCCTATTAGATATTGTATTCGTACGTTTAGATAATTAAAAAAAAAAATTGAAAAAAAGCATGATTTTTGCGATTTTTTGAAAATTTGGCTCCCTTGCGGCGGTAAAAGATATTAACCGATCGATATAATATTTTATGAATTTATTCTTTATTACAAAAGGCAACTTTTCCGCTCTATTACATTTCGATTGTAAATATTTCGGGTTTTTCGACCCACCCTATTACACAACCCTCCAAATCTTATCCTACGTTTTCATTCTTAAGGGTTTTATACATTTATACACGTTTTTATTCCTGCATGCGGAGCTAGTGCTATACTTTCATGTCACAGCAAAATCATGCAAATGTTCTTTTGCCTCTCCTGTGAAATTTACTTTTGTCGAGATGTGCCACTTTTCTTCCGGGTGAGCGATATATTTGTTAGGAAATACTCTGTTTATTACATAAATTTGTAGAGTATTTCATGTACTTTCAAAATGTTGTGGGAGAGTTTGAAAGTATTCGCGAGGTAGCTTGTAGTTTAAAATATACTGCGCAAAATGCGTACCGGGGTAATAACGCCATCCACTAGTGTTATTACCCCGGTTGATTCTTTTCAGTGGCAGAGCTACATTTTTAATTTAATATATATATATATATATATATATATATATATATACGCGAGAGACCATTATTGTCATTGTCGAAAACTAAAAAAAAGAGATATTTGTACGCCCTAAATGCTGCTAATTTTTTCATGTTAGAAGAATAAAATATCATATGATTATCACTGTATCCTGATATTGCAATTAACTGTAAGTAAAAGCAATTTGTTAATTTCTAAAGGTGTAGAGTTTGTATCTTTAAAATTGGGCATTTTACATGCCATTATTCCATTTTATTTTAGAGTTTTGTTTGCATGGTGTTATTACACACAATGCCAAAGATCATTGGTCAAGAAATCACGCCACTACATTTTATGAATAGATATCTGCTAAAATAATCTTTCTTGTATTCATAATCAATAAGTTTCTGTATCAAAACCTATATTTGTTTGGGAAAAATAATCTAAAACTAAGCCGTAAAAATTGGTAGAACCTTAACGTGGCGTTATTACCCCAGGACACCTTATATAGTGTGCATAAAATAAAATGCAAGTAAAAGGTTATATAAATTTCAAATTGCGAAAATCAAATTACAAAAAAAAATCTAATTATTAAAAATAGACTCAAAAAAGTGAAATGGCCTTTTAGCCAGTAGTCAACAGTGGTGGCCGATTACTAAGCATGTAAGTAAATATAATACACAATAATCGACCACATTAATATTAATTAATACAAATACATTTAAAAATTTTGTCATCGTTTAACAAAAAAATAGCAAAAACGGTTATTTGACCCCAAACAAACAAAAAATGGCTTATTACTAATGCAATAAAAATACCCACAATTCTTTGCTGATGGCTTATGACGTATAAAGGATGGCCACTATAGGGGGATTGTAATATTTCATTTGAAACCAAAAATAAGCTATTCATAACGTATTTTATCTCAAAGTGGCCGACTCCTGGTGCACTTACCCTATATAACATGCATATGAACCTGCTTACCGAAATCTCTTTTTCAAAATTAACTGTTCGGCATTCTACTTTGTTCTTTCTCATTATACTGCTTATGTTTCTCGTCGCAAGGAATTCGAATTTATTCGAATAGTTTTCTGATAATTTGCTTTTACATATATCAACATCAGGTGGTCTATTCCTTCTATCATCTCCATCATTCGAAATTATTGTTTTCTCTTCATTTCCAATATTTCTAGAAACGTACGAAAAATATCTATATAAATTTTATGTTTTAGGAGATTATCCATGGAATCCATTACGTATAATCTCGTTCTATGTGGTTTTCATTTTTACAAAACGTTTTACACATGGACTATAAACAACAATGATCGGGTTCGCACGTGTTTCGTACCAGATTTTTCGTAAAGTAATATTTGCCTTATTTAACGCCTTTAAAGATAGCGTGCATCACTTTACTAAAATTCTGGTATCCGAATCCCTTAAATAACCTGAATCCACGGAGATGTATGAAACCTGAAAGAGAAACACCACTGCTTTCAAATATATAAGGAAATAGACCCGGGCTTCCCGTGTTACATAATATAGGTGAAAACCAGATGTAGATTTTTTAACATAGATTATTTTTTTAGAATACGCACTGACAATATAAAAAATCATATTTATATGAAAAATAATAATTAGTTTACATAGAGTTTTGAAATTTATTAAAAACGATAGCTTTTTTATTGACCTTGTGCCAGGAATCAACAGCAGAAGAAATTGCCATAGAACAGTATTTACATACAGCCTTTTGTTCTGCACTCTAAACAGAAATGTCTGAAAGTCAGACACTTAAGTGTCTGAAACGCAGTGTTCAATTTTCAGACGTTTTAAAATGTCTGAAAATTTTCAGACACTCAAGTGTCTGAAATGAGAGTGTTCGATTTTCAGACGTTTTGAAATGTCTTAATTTTTTGAGACACTTCTTGCGTCTGAATTTCAGACATTTCAAATGTCTTAATTGCGCCCATCTTTGAACCCTTTTTTTCATCAACATGAAGCCATCTTTGACCACTTTTCTATCTAAGCCATATATGCAGCCATATTTGACCACATTGAATCATTTTTAGGGTTTTGTTCATCTGACGAAACCCTATTCGTCTCACTCCTTTGTCTGTCTGTCCGTCTGTCCGTCACAGAGCCCGTTCTCAGAAACTATACATGTTAGAGATTTGAAATTTTGGGTACTTATAGCTGAACACCTCACATCAAACAACAAATCATAAAATTTTGAAAAAGTTGGTAATTAACTGAATTACGGGCTAATTAACTTCTAAAATTAACCAATCCACCTTTTTAACGCAGATTCAAATGAACTTTCTCCAAATCATCCGTGTTTCTCCTAAGGGTTGCCAGTAAAATCAGCCGATGCATGGTTACCACGGAGGAAATTAAGCCGAAAAACGAAGTGGGCATTTTAAATCGAAATCGCATATCAGAAAATATTGGTCCGAGGAATTTGTAAATGGAATAGACAGACGCAGAAAAAAATCTACTTTCATTTGGTATAAAGTTCACATTTCTGCGATGTGTATAAGTTGAAATATCCACTAAAAATCGATCGATAAAAATTTATTTTCTTTAATTGGAAAGACAAGGAAAAAAGATTTCAATTCAAAAGATTTCAAAGCAGGTAGACATGACGACGCTGCGGTTTTTCTTAATAGCATATTTTAATACGGAATTTTAACTTTTTAAATATTAAATTTTTTTATTAAATTTTATGCCATCCCGATGTCAAATTTCTCGCTGATTTTATTGATACCTATTTCTAAGTCCTATCTTAATTACAAGCTGAAATATTAATTATTATTTAATTAATCGGTTTAACTCGCAGAAGAATAAATGTCGGTAACTCCCACATGTGTATTTTAAACAATTCTTTCTAAGTCAGCCCGTAATTATGTTGGAGACATGAAATTTCGGGTACTTATAGCTGGACACCTCACATCAAACAACAAGTGATAAAATTTTGGAAAAAGTCGTACATTTAACCTTTTGGGCTCCCACATGTGTATTTTAAACAATTCTTTCTAAGTGAGCCTCTAATTAAGTTGGAAGCGTGAAATTTTGCATTCTTATAGCTGAACACCTCACATCAAACGACAAATCATAAAATTTTGAAAATGTCGTACGTTTAACCCTTTGGGCTTCCACATGTGTATTTTAAATAATTCTTTCTAAGTGAGCCCCTATTTAGGTTGGAGGCGTGAAATTTTGCATAGCTCAACATCCCAGATTACACGTCAAATAATAAATTTTGAAAAAGTTTTATGTTTAACCCTTTCAACTCCAGCTCGTGTATTTTAAGCAATTCTTTCTAACTGAGCCCCTAATTAAATTGGAGATTTTAAATTTTGCATACTTATAACAGAACACCTGAGGCCAAGCGACAAATCATAAAATCTTGAAAATGCCTTACGTTTAACCCTTTGAGCTACCACATATGTATTTGAAGCAATTCTTTCTAAGAGAGCCCATAATTAAGTTGGAGACATGAAATTTTGCATACGTATAGCTGAATACCTCAGACCACACGACAAATCATAAAATCTTCAAAAAGTCTTATATTATTTACCTCTCCGGGCTCTAGCTTGTGTATTTTAAGTAATTTTTCTAACATCCGCCCTTTTAACCAGGGGAGAAATTTTCCAACTTTTGCCGACACCCCTTTGACCATTCTTTCATATTGTGCACCATAGCCTTACATATTTTAGTTCCATTTTTTACCGCCAGGTGCGCCTACTGATCTCAGGTGCTATGGGCTCAATCCCCTCGACTAATATATCTGCGGATAGTATGTAAAACGGGATTTCGTTCGAATAGATGTTTGTTTAGAATCGAGTGCGCCCCCTGGTTGCGAAATGTGGAATTAATAGATTTTTCAAAAAGATAAAGTGTTTTGAAAGGAATATTAAACGAAACTTTCTGTGCGATCTGTGATCACACTTACCCACTTGTTATAAATGGGAATAATTTGTTACTATAAATCAGAGCTGTTGCAGCGTGGAAAACTGGGATATTTCTCTGCCTCCTGATTCTAGGGTCCCCGAAGTTGGGTATGTAATTTTCATAAAGCTGATATTTTAAATTTGTTTTAACCTTGTGATGATTATAATCAGTATTTTGTAGTTTTAGAATAGGATAATATATATATACACATATATATAGAGATATATTCACCTAAATATGTATTGATATGATATCATATTTTGTCCTACGGCATCAAAAATGTTATTACTTTTAATGACAACTTCAAATTAATGCTAGGCCAGAGACCTGGTATTCATTCGCCCCCCCCACCGCCTTCATATGCTGTTACAAAAGAAAAATAAATACATAAATAAATAAAATGAAAAAATTAACCCTATTCGATGTTGTCAAATACATATTTGGATAAATATATCCTTTTCTTTAACCATATCATGTTCTAAAAGCACACAATATTTATTAAAATAAATAAGATCAAAACGAATTTAAAATATCAGCTTTATTGAAATTTCATACCAAATTTGGGGCCCCGTAAACCAAAAGGCTCATAGAAAGAGCCCAGTTGTCCATGCTGCAATCATCTTTGCATGATAACAAATTATTCCGATTTATATAAAATGATTCACTCTTTTTTTTTTCAATGGCAACACCGAATTTTGACACCATATTTTAAATCTTCGGCTCAAACTATGCCTAAAAACGAAATTTCTAGTCATTTGTATGGTAAGTTTTTGAATCATAAGCATTCAAAATTTAGAGCTTCTAATGTTAAATTACATTTTCATATTCTTATTAATATCTCCTGAAATTATAATCCTAATGTGATAATTTTGTATGTGGATACAATACTGAAAATCCCAAACATAAAGACATTGAATTTGTAAAATTGCATACCAAATTTGAGGGCCCAAAAATCAATGGGAAGGGGAGGGGGCGGGACCGCGGATCAGTTTCCATGCTCTAACCAGGTCTTGCTTCGAGAAGAAACACTACCTCTCTTTTTATTTTTCTAAATAGAGCTGTCCGCTATTCGGGAGTGACCGGTTATGGGAGTTTTACTGTAATAACGGACATTCTCGAATATCAGAGACCTATTTAGCGATCACTTTTTTCAATCCACATTTGTAGATTGAAGCAGATTTTGTGTACTTTTTACTCTGTATACTGTGTATTTGTATACTCTGGACTGTTTATTTCTACATATGAAAATAAAATCTCTAAATAGCGGGAAATTCTGCGGTCCTAGGGTGTCTTCTATTGAGAGTTTTTATTAAATATATCTAGTTATAAATATATTTTAAAAAAAAGTCAGAAAATGTTTCTTTTCTATCTTTCTTTTTTGTTTTCTTTATTTTTGACAGTATAGGAAATGTGATTCTAATAAGTTACAGTACCAGCGGCTTACATTCATTAGCCCCCCTTCATACTACTACATATACAGTCACAAAAAATTAAACACATTGACGACTTAATATATATATATATATATATATGTGTGTGTGTGAACATGTAAATATATGTTTGGATAAATATATCCTTTTCCTTTTACTTCATTCTACTTTACAAGTATATGCAATATGATATATAATCAGTACAATAAATTGTTTTGCGAAAATGGATGCATTCTGCGATGATAATAAAAAATAATCCTGTAAAAAATCAGAAAAATTTTGGCAATAAAAGTTGTCAGAAATTTTCTGTGTCTTAAAATTTAAATATGTAATACAGATGAAACACAGGAAATACATATGAATGTAGTTCTTTATATTTTGAAAAAGTTTTCATAGTCTAAAAAAATTCTTTCATCGTGCAATTAAATACTGTAGAAATTTCGAACTTTTTAACAAAGCGTTACTTTACATAGGAACAGTTTAAAATATATTTATAAGCAGGGATGTAGTGGAGGGTATGCGGCGGTATAAGCCGTATACCTTCTGGATTTTTTTGGAACACCGTATACCCTCTGTTTCTCAAAAAAGCTATAGTGACACTGTAGTATACACTGTAGGGTATACCCTCTTCTTAGAGCGTAGGCCCTCTGCATTTTTTACGACTACACCACTGTTTATAAAACATTAAAAATTTCCCGATAACATCAATTCTGATGCTCTTATAATTATTTTTCAAGTTTTAAGTCCACCATCTGAAGCAAAAACGTTCATAGCATTTCCTATACATAAATTTAATTTTGTTACATGAAAACACTAACTTCGAAAATGTAATGTGTAAAAGAATTAAATGATCTGTCATTAAAAATAAAAATTCATATGCGAAACCATGCCAATAATATCTGTAATACAATGGAAGTATTTATTAATATCATTTAATAACTTGATCTTTTTAATTACATTTTGCCATGTGGGCAATTCCTTTTATAATAACTTTTAATTTCAAAACTTATTTTGCCTTAAAAATACATATCTAAATTTTATTTCTGTATTTTTTATAAAAATGCACAAACTTTTGAAAAAAAAATCCCCAGCAATTTTATGTGAAAAATGCAGTTATACATAGTAAATATGAAAAGACTATCTTTTCTAATTTCTGTTCTTAATCTGTAATCACTTTTTAACAATCAATAAATCGATATTAATAAATTTTTCGATTTTCAAATTTTTGTACAAAACTTAAATACAATTTTAAGCAATTAAACAAAGTAAATCATGATTTATTTTTTTACTTATTTTATAGTAAATCCTTATCTATCTAGAAATTTTTTTAAATAAAATTATCTATTAAAAAATGGAACATTTTAATTTTATTAGTAATAATTATAAGTTACAATAATTTGTTTGATTTAACTAACATGTATATTGTTTAGAATACATAAATAGGACAACGCAAAATAATTAAAATTTGCTTTCAATACAAATAATATTATGAAGACTTTTTTAATTTGGCATTTCCGAATTAAGGGAAAAAAATGTTTTACTAAATAAGCTATTTCAGTTTGAAAATTTGTTTCGCATAAATCCATTTTAACAAACTTTTAATTTAATAACCCCCCTCCCCGCCTAAAATGTACATATCTTATTATATAATAGAAAAAATTAATCAAAATAAGTGTTTGATTATTTTACAATTTTCATCTAATATTAAGCCCTTGAGGGGCGATGGGATATATTTTATCCCACCTAAGTTTAATCAAGATTCGCACCGGAAACTTTTAAATAAATTTTATTTTTGTAACTTTGATGGAAAAAAGTTGTAAAATTGCTTTTCCATATTTTGAAACTAATTTTTTGAAAGATTCCGGTTTGAATTCAACATTACAGGAATACAATCGATTGCCCCTCAAGGGGTTAAATATTGAGTTATTATATGTTCTACACAGCAAAAAGACAATTTAATTAAAATTCAGGTAAATAAAATGTTGTTTTAACCGTGAAAGAAAGTATTATAAGGAATTAAACATATTGATAAAACCCATTGATTAAATTGATTGAATTATTTTATATATTAATTAAATTTAGTAACAGACCAAAGTGAAAAAAAAAGCTTCTCAACCAAAACTGAGTATTTCTTTTTCAGGAAAAGATTCGAGAATTTTGCGATTTTGCTTTATTTTCTATAGAGAGATTATACTAAGCGATTTTTTATGTAATATTTACTGACATTTTTACAATCTGATTAATAAGTTGTATTCACAAGAAAAATATATAGTGCAGCAACTGCATTTTTGGACAAAAAATATAACACGAAAAAGGTTGAAAAAGTTGGGTGTCAATGTACACAAGCAATAACTTTTAATGCTTATTTAAACAAATGATGGGATTATTTGATATAAAAAAAAAACATTTTTTTATAAAGCGGAAGCTTTAAGAATTATTAAGCAAGTTAGTTAATTAATCCTGAAAATGATATAAATTTGTTAAAAATCATAAAAAACACTGTAACACTGAAAAATATTTATTGTATATAAAAAGATACAAATATGATAAATACATATATTCTTAAAAAAGTAAATTAAATAATTAATATTACGTAAGTAATATTGTTCAAGAAAAAGTTCTATTTCGAAATAAAAATATATTGTTGTAAATAATAGCATCCTTACCTTTTTAGTTTCCTTAAATCTAATAAAGTAAATCCATTTAATACAAACAGGTAACACAAAAACAAACACACTTTCTTATGTATTTTACTAAATATTCAGAATGATGTTGAAAATTTAAAAACATATAGAAGAAATTTTTTTGTCATTATTCCCACATATATTTTTATAAGAATATAATTTAAATTTACTGCACAGATTAATTCTACTCAACATCTGTTTGCTGATATTTCACAATTATTCTTCAGTCTCTGAAGAACAAATATTAAAATGCCAAAAAATGGCACTTTATAGCTGCGTATAGATCTATGTAGATGATAGAATCACACTATTAAAAAATATATTATTTTTATAACAACATAAAACGCATGTTCCACAACTTGAATCCAATCCACTTTGTTGTTTCACACGTACTTTCTTATACTACATCCTCTGGAGAACAAATATCGAAATTCTAAAAAATGCATTTTACAGCTGCGTAGGCATATGTACGTACTACTCCATAAGTTAAATTCAATTCATTTTGTATCAGCTTATTTTTCATACGTACTTTCTTATACTAGAATCTCTGACGAACAAATATCGAAATTCCAAAAATTTACTTAATAGCTACGTAGCTGTATATAGATCTATGTAGAATACACAGTCACAATATGCATTTACGGAATTTTACACATAAAAAATCTCGGGAGCCTTTGTTAAACAAGAAAATAACTCACTGAAAGAATATTCCGTTTTAATGCGCCAATCGCCAATGGACTTCTAACAAAGCGAAATACGCGAAGTCATCATTTTAATTTTCTGTGCAGTGGTTTATCCAGTCTGCGGTTTACAAACCGTTATAATGGGCTTGATGAGTAATAAAAATTTTTATCAACGAGAAGTAGATCATTGAATTAGAAGAAATCAGAAACGTTTTATTTTATCTATTTAGTTATTTTTCTTAACATGCTACATTTATTTGAGTGCGATTTTGCAGTTTTTCTATTTTCAGACATATAGAAAACATACTTTAAATAAAGATTTTGTAGTAAAACTAGCAAATAACATATTGAATTTTGATGAGGAGGGCGGTGGAGGTACATTGTCCCTCCCTGAAATTTAATTAAATTTTCTTTATGTCTAATCATTTAAAAAATATACTTTTTTGTCTTCCAAATAGCAATATATTAATTAAACGCTAAGAGAAAATGTTGCTAAGAATTTTTCTTCAGAGGAGCCCCCCCCCCCCCCCCCCACACACACACACACACACACCACCATAAACTTTTTTGTAGAAGACAGTTTTAATTCTGTTCTCCTTTTGGTGTTCATATATTTCAAATGTATCTTAGATGGGGAAGGGAAATTCAGAAAAAAAAAATCCCTTTTGAAGAAAAAAAAAAGAAACAGGAGAGAAAAAATCCAGTTTTCCATTGAACGATTAATATTTCTTAATTTTTGAATTTCTTATTATGTTGATATCTTTAAGGCTGTTCTTAATTGCTCTGCTCAACAAGTGCAAAACGTTTTTACACATTCACAAATTCGTTTTTAACGGAAAGGTATAAAATTGTAAAGCCTAGCCATGGAAGCGATTTCGAATTGAACTGTGTTTTCCATTTTTTGATCAATCAATTACCTACTGAGTTATTAGAGATTTTGATCACGTGAGAAACACGTTTTTCGCTCGCTCTTGAGTGCTCTTTCTTCCTTCGCGCGGAAATTTAGCTCAAAACGCCCACTTTGACACTATTTTCTGAAAGATCTAATGCGTTTGCAAAAAAATGGAAAAAACAGCTCAATTACATAGTTTCTGAACAACAACACCAGCTAATGCATTTTCGAACAACAATAAATTAAAACTTGTGTCAGAAAGTTGCCCTTTTGGATTTTAGTACACTCTTAAACATTTTTCACACGAGGAGGAGTTATGACAAAATATTCTTAGTTTAGCTTGGTGTTTACATTCTGCATTTTAGAAAAGCGGACTAGGCAGTGGAATCCAGGCATATCTATCCTAAATTCTTGCTCCTTAATACGTTTCTTTCTGTCCAAACTCATAACTCTTCGCATTTAGGGGAGAGGACCTTCCTGTGTACGCCTATGATAACAAGTAATTTTTGAAACACTTTATATTATGAAAAGCAAATATTTAATTATTTATTGCGCCAAAAGTAACTTAGCCGCAAACCTTAGTACGCGAACTTTTACAATTGTCCCACGATTACTTCTTTTATAAAGTAATACTAAATTAAGTGGATGAAAGAGTATTTTAAACAGCTTTCATCCATTCGGAAATATTTTCTGATGGTGTTGGTATACATATTGCAATACAATAGTACGTACAGTTATCACATATATGATACAATTGTATCGCATTCAGACGCTTAAGTGTCTGAATTTCTAAATGTCTTAATTTCAGACATGTCACTATTATTCAGACATTTTTCTCCGTTCATTTATAACATGATCATAGTAAGACACTTATGTGTCTTAAATTTAGACATCTATGATGTCTGAAATTTCTCATTCAGACACTTAAGTGTTTAATTACTTTTTCAGTCACATATGTGTCTGAATTTAAGACGCCTCTGTTTGCAGTGTGATTGTTTTCAGGGTTTAAGTGCATAGTTTGATTACATGTCTTAAATTTTTATTTAATTTATACTTTATTGTGTTATTTATTGAATAATGAATGTTTTAATTTCGTTATGTCATATAAACTGGAAAGAAATGCTGAGCTATTTATGTTAAGTACAAACGGATTTATCTTATGTAACACAAGCCTGGGATGGTTGTGTTTTTTAGCTTTTAATAATTGATTGTATGTATTTTTTAGCGTTGAAACCGAAAATGATCTTTATTTTTAACCGTCACGTCAGGATTTTTCGCAAATCGTAAATTTCGGAGGTAAAAAGTAAAAAAATACCACAAATCTGATACTAAAAATGGAGTGAAGGCTGTGTTTTTTAACTTTTGATAATTGATTTTTATGTATTTTTTACAGCTGAATCGGAAAATAATTTTAATCATCATGTCAATAGTTTTTGAAAATTATAAATTTCAAAGTTAAAAATAGCAACTATCTGATAATATAAATTAGAGGAGATGATTGTATTTTTTAACTTTTGATAGTTGATTTTTATGCACTTTTTAGCACTGAATCATAAAATGACCTTCATTTTTAACCATCACGTCAGAATATTTCGCAAATAGTAAATTTCCAAGTTTAAAAATAGCGAAAATCTGATACTATAAAGTAGATGTAATACAATTTATTAAATTTAATTTCGTTTAATTCAATAATTTATTCTTTTTTGTTGTTTATTCTGATTATTACAGTTAAACAGCTCATGGATCTGATGAGGTGGTGGAGGGGATTCAATTTTAACTTTGATATTTCCATTTTGCGAAAATTCGTGACGTGATGTTTAAAATCGAAGGTCATTTTCGGATTCAGCGGTAAAAATTACATAAAAGTCAAAAGTTATAACACAGTAGTAGTATCAAAAGTTAAAAAACACAAAAATCAAATTTGTTTTATAGTATCAGATTTTCTCTATTTTTTTATTGCTTTAAACCGAAAAAAAAAAATCCCGTTGCGGGAACATTTCAAATGCGTACTTCTGGCGTAAATTTAAATAAATGTGCACCAGATTTTGAATATGTTATTAATTAAGATGGTGTTTTTAAATATTCAGTATTACTAAAAAAATTGCAGAATTATTTATTTTTGCTTTTATACTCATTTTACTTGAGATAGTAAAAAGAATATACTTTCTTGAAATAAAAATGTCTGGTAAAAATAGAAAAGTGAAAAATGGTCAGAGAAAGTTCTATTGTATACCTCTTGCTGCTTCTTTTCTCTTAATAAATATTGCTTTTGAAATTCTATGAAATATTTCGACGAAAAAGAAAATAAATGTACGCATTCCGAATGAGACTTTTGTCTTTTAAGAGGGCACAGGAGTTTTGAGTTTTTTTTAAACGATCAATAACATCGCCTTTTTCAAAGTGCCAAAAAAAAAATAATAATAATATACAATTAAGATCTTTTATTTTCATTTTTCTTAAAGTACACGTTCTTTGATATATTATCCAGAAAAATAAATGTTTTACATACAAAATTAATAATTAAATTTTAAATTTAAAAATTCATCTCTCTAACGCATGAATTAAATTCGATAAGTGCTGCGCGCATGATATAACTCTAAATTATGCATATAGAAAACGCTTTTTGAACAAAATATAATCATAACACACCTATTTCTAAATTAAAACAAAAATATATACAAAAAGTTTTGTTTAAAATTTAATTTTAGAACAAAAAATTCAAATTTTTCAAAGTTTTTAAGCATAAATAATCAAAACAAAGGATTTTTTTTTGTTTTACTATGAAGACTATAATGAAACTCATTTTTGTTATTTTTTTTAAAGATGTAGCTCATATAGTTTGAAAGTAATAGTGCGCGCAAACTCCAAATTTACTCATCTGTGGAAACGCGTTTTAAGATTTCAATAACAACGGACTTTAAATTGTACTCACCGTATGTAAGTGCGTATAACTCCAGAAATAATGGAGATTTTTAAATTAGGTTTTTGCGTATTGTTGTGAAATTTAACAAAATTCAGAATTAAAAAAAAAATCTGAAAACTGTTTGTTTTTTTAAATATGACCTAATAAACTAATGAAATATACAAGATATTACACACTCTATTTTGTAACTAAATAAATGTTAATCTTCATAATGCAAAATCGAGATCCACGCTTCTAGGAATAATTTAATTATCTCTATTTATTACTCATGAAGTAGTGGAGGCGATTAAATTTTAACTTTGATATTTCCGATTTGAGAAAAATACTGACATGATGGTTAAAAATTAAGCTCATTTTCGGATTCAGTGGTAAAAATTATATATAAAAATCAATTAACAAAAGTTAAAAAACACAACAATCAAATATATTTTATAGTTTCAGATTTTCTCTAATTTTTCCTGCTTTCATCCTAAAAAAAAAAAAAAAAAAAAAAAAAAAAAAAAAATTGTTCTCGGAAAATTACCAAATATCCCGTTGCAGGATATGCGTACTCTTGACTTAACTTTAAAACAATAAATGTGCACGAGCTTTTGAATATTTTGTTAATTAAGATGTTGTTTTTAAATATTCAGTATTATTGAAAAACTATTTTTTTTTTAGTTTTTATACTCATTTTACTTGAGATAGTCGAAAGAATAGACATTCTTGTTTTACAAATGTCTGATAAAAATAGAAAAGTGAAAAATGGTCAGAGAAAGTTCTATTGTATACCTCTTACAGCTTCTTTTCTCTTAATAAATGTTGCTTTTGAAATTCTATGAAATATTTTGACGAAAAAGAAAATAAATGTACGCATTCCGAATGAGAGTTTTGTCGTTTAAGAGGGCACAGGAGTTTTGAGATTTTCGAAACGATCAATAACATCGCCTTTTTCAAAGTACCAAAAAACAATATTAATAATAATATGCAAATAAGATCTTTTATTTTCATTTTTCTTAAAGTACACGTTCTTTCATATATTATCCAGTAAAATAAATGTTTTACATACAAAATTAATAATTAAATTTTAAATTTAAAAATTCATCTCTCTAACGCATGAATTAAATTCGTTAAGTTCTGCGCGCATGTTAAAACTCTAAATTATGCATATAGAAAACGCTTTTTGAACAAAATAGAATCATAACACACCTACTTCTAAATTAAAAGAAAAATATATGAAAAAATATTTGTTTAAAATTTAATTTTAGAATAAAATAAAAAAAAATCAAATTTTTCAAAGTTTTTAAGTGTAAAAGTATAAATAACCAAAACAAGTGATTTTTTTTGTTTTACTATGAAGACTATAATGAAACGCATTTTTTTTTTTAAGATGTAGCTCATATAGTTTGAAAGTAATAGTGCGCGCAAACTCCAAATTTACTCATCTGAGGAAACGCGTTTTAAGATTTCAATAACAATGGACTTTAAATTGTACTCATCGTATATAAATGCGACTTTGTGTATAACATTACCATGTATACTTAACCGTGTATGACTTTAAAACAATAAATGTGCACGTGCTTTTGAATATGTTGTTAATTAAGATGTTGTTTTTAAATATTCCGTATTATTGAAAAACTATTTTTTTATTAGTTTTTATACTCATTTTACTTGAGATAGTCGAAAGAATAGACATTCTTGTTTTACAAATGTCTGATAAAAATAGAAAACTGAAAAATAGTCAGAGAAAATTGTATTATATACCCCTTGCTGCTTCTTATTTCTTAATAAATGTTGCTTTTTAAAGGCTTTGAAATATTTCGACGAAAAGAAAATAAATGTACGTATTCCGAACGAGGGTTTTGTCGTTTAAGAGGGCACAGGACCTATGAGTTTATCGAAACGATCAAAAACATCGCATTTTTCAAAGTAATAAAAACAAATAATATGCAATTACGATATTTTTCCTTTCTGCCTAAAGTAAATGTTCTTAGGTATATTATCCAGAAAAATAAATATTTTACATACAAGATTAATATTTAAATTTTAAATTTTAAAACTCATCTCACTAAGGCATGAATTTAAATCGTTAAGTGCTGCGCGCATGATAAAAATCTAAATTATGCATATAGAAAACTCTTTTTGAACAAAATAGAGACATAACACACCTACTTCTAAATTAAAACAAAAATATATACAAAAAGTTTTGTTTAAAGTTTAATTTTGACACAAAATAAAAAAAAATCAAATTTTTTTCAAGTTTTTTATGTGCAAAAGCATAAATAACCAAAACATGTGATTTTTTTGTCGTTTTTGTTTTGTTTTGCCATGAAAAGTATAAAGAAATCCATATTTGGTTAATTTTTTAAAGATGTAACTTATATAGTTTGAAAGTAATAGTGCGCGGAAACTCCAAATTTACTAACCTGAGAAAACGCGTTTGAAGATTTCAATATCACCGGCTTTCAATTGTACTGACCGTTTATAAGTAAATATAATTCTAGAAATAATGGAGATTTTTAAATGTGGGTTTTTGCGTTTTGTTGAGAAATTTAACAAAATTCAGAACAAAAAAAAATTAAAAATCCGATTTTTTTTTTAAGTTTATGTCCTGTGCTGCATTAATTAATTAATGAAATATACAAGATATTACACCCTCTATTTTGTAACTAAATAAATATTAACCTTCGTAATGCAAAATCAAGTTCCACGCTTCTACGAATAATTTAATTATCTCTATTTATTACTCATGAGGTAGTGGAGGCTATTCAATTTTAACTTTGATATTTCCGATTTCAGAAAAATACTGACAAGATGGTTGAAATTGAAGGTCATTTTCGGATTAAGCGGGAAAAAATATATAAAAATAAACATAATGAGCGCAGAAATTAATAATTACTAGAGAACAGGTATTCTACTTTTAGGTAGCTTTCTTTACAAAAAGCTACCTATTGCAGCCGTTCGGAGGAAAGCGATTCCAAAAGATTTTGGTATATTTTCATCGATCATGACCCCCAGACCCCGAAACCACCCTCCGTTCAAAATTGATATATATATATATATGACCTATGTCACACTGTAACTCTCGTATTTATGAACCGATTTGGATGTAATTCGGTGTGTACATAGTACATACCAATGTCTCGACCGAGTTCGTTGGCCAGCTTCATCCGCCATTTTGTTTCAAAATGGCGGCCATTTAAAATTTAAAAAAAAAATTAAAATTTGAAATGTGGTACCAAAAAATTGAAACTGGAAAAATATTTTTTTCTTATGTATTTGACCTTTATACAAAGACTACGTAGCAGTTTTTGTTTCGTCTATATCTTAAAAAATGGCTGAGTTATAGCATTTTGAATTTCTAGCGAAGCTGACATTTTGAAACGTCCTGAATTTTGTCACGCAATAAAAGGCGTATTTATGAACCGATTTGGATGTAACTTCGTTTATACATAGCACAGACCAATGTCTCGAACGAGTTCGTTGGCCAGCTGCATCCGCCATCTTGTTTAAAAATGGCGGCCATTTAAAATTTTAAGAAAAATTTAAATTTGAAATATGGTAGCAAAAAATTGAAAATTGAAAAATATTTTTTTCTTATGTGTTTGACCTTGATAAAAAGATTCGGGAGCAGTTTTTGTTTCGTCTATATCTTAAAAAATGGCTGAGTTATAGCATTTTGAATTTCTAGCGTGTCGATTTTGAAACGTCCTGATTTTTGCCACGTGATAACAGACGTATTTATGAACCGATTTGGATGTACCTTGGTGTGTACATAGTACATACAAATAACTCAACCGAGTTCGTTGACCAGATCCATTCACCATCTTCTTTCAAAATGGTGGCCATTTAAAAAAATTTAAAAAAAAAATAAATTTAAAATGAGATACCAAAAAATTGGAAAATGAAAAAGATTTTTTTTTTGTATGTGTTTGACCTTAATACAAAGATTCCGGAACAGGTTTTGTTTCGTCTGCATCTAAAAATATGGCTGATTTATAACATTTTGAATTTCTATTATGGCTGACATTTTAAAACGACCTGATTTTTGTCACGCGATAACAGGCGTATTTATGAACCGATTTGAATGTAACTTTGTCTGTACATAGTACATACCAATGTCTCGACCGAGTTCGTTGGCCAGCTTCATTCGCCATCTGGTTTCAAAAGGATTGCCATTTTTAAAAAAAAATGTAATTTAAAATTTAAAATGAGGTATTAAAAAATTGGAAAATGAAAAAGATTTTTTTTATGTGTTTGGACTTGATACAAAGATTCTGGAGCAGTTTTTGTTTCTGAAAATTTGTTCTTTTGTTTATATCTTAAAAAGTGGTTGAATTATAGCACTTTGAATTTCTATCATGGCTAGCACTTTGAAACGATCTTGTATTTGTCACGCGATACCACACTTATTCGCCTATTTCGATGGAAGAAGGCATGTGGATAGTATACATAATATCTTGACCAAGATCGCTGGGCAACTTCATCAGCCATCTTGTTTCAAAATGGCGGCCATTAAATTAAAAAAAATATATATATTTAAAGTGAGGTACAAAAAAATTAGAATGAAAAAGGTTTCTTTCTTAAGTATTTGACCTTGATATAAGGATTCAGGAGCATTTTTTGTTTGTCTTTATCTTAAAAAATGGCTCAGATATAGCAGTTTCAATTTCTAAAGTGGGTGACATTTTGAAAAATCTGATTTTTTGCCTGCGACAGCACTCGTATATATCAACCGATTCCGATATGAGTGAGCATGTGCACAGCAATTACTAAGGTCTCGACCAAGTTCACTCGTTAGCCTCATCTACCATGTTGTCTTAAAATGGCAGGCACTTTAAGAAATCGCCGAATTTGGCAGCCAAATATAAGTGACTTTAAATAAAAGCAGCTTGGATAAAGCTGACTAATTTCGCGAAATTCTCATTCATAATGATTTAGTATTGATAAAAATTAGTATTGAATCACCTACATTTGGTTTCCACATAATTGAGCTTCGTGTGTTTGAATAATACAAGTTGGCTTTAAAAAAATAAGGAATATGAAAGCTACCTCTTCCTCCCGGCACTGGCCGGAAGGACTTTTTCAGAATTTAGTTTCGCCCCCGGCATTTCCATTACTTCATTTTCTTCTGATGGACTGATGGCTTCTATTATTATGAAACAGTCATTATAAATGAAGCGTTAGGTTAAGATGAAAGAGCAGTAGTAAAAAGTTAGAACTCTGATTTTCTGGTCAGAATGGGGGAAAAAATGGCCTTATTATTTTTTTTTAATTATGGCCATTTTTTTCCTTTATTCTTACCAGAAAATCAGACTTTTTACGGCTGCTCTTTCATCTTCACCTAACACTTCATTTATAATGACTGTTTCATAATAATAGAAGCCACCAGTCCATCAGAAGAAAATAACTCGGTTAAGCGGGTCTCTATTGCAGTACAAAACATATTTCAATTTTAAGACTTAAAGCACATGTTTCATTTTATGTAAAATGACGTCATTCGCATCCGCTTAAGAATTCCACATTTGCGATCTACTCTTAAGTATCTACAGTAAAACATGCATAGCACATCACTATCGCGAAATAATGCGCAAATGCAACAAAAAGATGCTGTCATTCAAGAAAATCGACAAAAAAAACGGCTATCTAATGATTCACAGATACTTAAAATTAATTATAGTTTATAATAGCTCCATTGTTTTAACAGAAATCATACGTTTATATTTTTTTCAAAATAGCATGTATTTTAATTGCATTTTCTTTCGGTTGTTATGAGAAAATGGCAACAAAAATATATAATTACTATTTTAGAACTATTTTTCCTTTACTTTCTACAGAAATGGAGTACTTTCGTTGCCAATATTAAGCAAATGGCTCTAAAAACTACAAAAAAAATAATATTTCAAAAATAAATGGAGATTCAGTCTTTAAAAAAAAATGCATTTAAAAACACTTTTTTTTCCCAATAGACAGTATAAAAATCGAAAATGTACGATGTTTAGAAGTTTAAAAAATTGCTATAGAGTTCTTAATCGTACTGCTTTGTTTTACGACTGGCTTCTGTAAAGGTAACGTTATTTTTTGGAATACACAAAATAAGCTGGGAGAAAGAATTAGTATACCGTACCGGGGGCTAATAAATTATTAAGAGTTAAAAAACACAACAATGAAATCTATTTTATAGTTTCAGATTTTCTCTATTTTTTACTGCTTTCATCCCAATTTTTTTTTCTCGAAAAATTGCCAAACATCCTGTTGCGGCCATATTTTGAAAAGCATACTTCTGGCATAACTTTAAAACAATAAATGTGCACCAGATTTTAAATATGTTGCTAATTAAGATATTGTTTTTAAATATTCAGTATTACTGAAAAACTAAAAGAACGATTTATTTTTGCTTTTATACTCAATTTAAATGAGATAATAGAATGAATAGACATTCTTGTTTTACAAATGTTTAAAAAATATATAAAACTGGAAAATAGTCAGAGAAAACTATTATATACCGTTGCTGCTTCTTTTCTCTTAATAAATGTTGCATTTCAAAGGCTTTGAAATATTTCGACGAAAAAGAAAATAAATGTACGTATTCCGAACGAGAGTTTTGTCGTTTAATAAATCAATGAAATATATAAAACACACTCAATTTGTAACTAAATAAGTGTTAACCTTCGTAATGCAAAATCCATTTCCACGCTGCTAGAAATAATTTAATTATCTCTATTTATTACTCGATAAAAGACAAAACATGTAAATAGCATTGAAAGGTTTGAAAATAAATTGCTTTATTGCGCTATTTATTTTTTTACTTGCTACATAAATGGAGGCATAAACTTTCATCGCTTAACACATAATGTTTACTTTATAAAGCTGCATCGTCCATTTTCCAGACAAATGCAATTAAATATTCACCAATGTCAATATACTGCCACTTAACTAAAGTTACAATTAGTAGCTTAAATTGTTACAGTATTAAATTAATGCAGAATGTTTCTCGGAAAAATATTGAAACTGCTATTTTTGCAAGAAAAAAACTGCGCGTTTATGCATTATATTTTGAAAGCGCTTTTTTAATTCGGTATACTAAATTGCTGGATTTTATATTTCTTGTTAATAATCGAATACTCAAAAAATTGTGAACCTAATTTTACGATTAAAATTCATATAAATTACAAAACAAAATGTACTAAAATTGCTTGTAAGTGCTTACATATGATATAAAATTATTTAAAATACATTAAAATAACTTAAAAATCCATTTAAAATGTATTAATATCCTAAACTCTTTCAACTAAATTCACACGGCCATCTTTAGTGGTTACTTAAATGTTTTTAATCCTCATTGTGCCTGTTCGTCTAAGAGAGACCATTTTAATTTAAGTGTGGTATGGAAGATAAGTTGAGAGGAAAAAGTATTCACATTTTAACAAAGCAAGCCTTCATCTGCTATGTAGCATTTCTTTCCATACTCCGTGGATGTTATATGACAATGCGTCGTTACACAATGTCTTTATTGGAAGTTATTTCAAGGAATTATTTTATAATGACTTCGTAGTAATTACTTGTAGGAAAGATAATTTTGGATATATTAAAATCTAATTTTATAGGTTGAATTTTAGTTAATCTTGCTAACACAGTATGGGACCTATTTAATCTGGGGTCTGCTTCATGTTCTTTTATTCTATCTCGAAATTTTCTTATTGTCATATCTACAAAAATAAAATCTTTATTATATATTTTTAGAGCTATAATGTGTATCCCTGATCTATTGATAGCTTGGACAGGATCAATTTTCGTATTTAACACATCTTTTAACTTTGTGGTAGTAACTGCAATTAATTGTACATCATAATTAAAAACGGTATGCCTCATACTTCAAGAAAATCTTGGGATGAAGTTAACTTTACAAAATTTAAATCTTTTGTCTAACTTTCATGTATTCGTGTGCTGTGTTTTCCATGATTTTTCACTTCCAACTTGTTTATGAATTTTCGAACAAAACGTGATGGAATTGCATTTACTATTGCTATTTTTTCAATTATATCTAGTTCTTGGTAGTAATAGTCCAAAATTGCTTATATCTAGTTCTTCGTTTAGGAAATGTTTTGAAGAAACTTGCTCCTTTTTGTACAATAATTAAATTATCCTAATATGTAACGTATAAGGGAACTGCAAACAAAAAATTATAGTGACATTAAATCTGCTATCTTCCTGAAAACTGTGCGATCAAGACTCTGGACATCAAAAAGCAAGTTTTTGTTTTAGCGCTCTTTCTCAACTGTTACTTTTTTTTGTTGTTGTCTAAAATATTAATTTTATCTAAAAAAGAGTATAACCCATCTTTACCATTCATTAACAGTTTTCGAAAAAAGAAAGATCAGACCTGACACTGGGTCTGAAATTCATGTTTGATTCACAAATTAATCATAAAATGATAATTACTAATTGTGAAACGTCATAAAAGCTACTGATCCACTACAGAGAGATGCAGTTAGGAGTATTCTCCATGATATTTGTTTAGAGACCAAACTCTCAGCATGATTATTTTAAGAAAATTGCAAGAAAATTGAGAAATGATAATGACGTTGTCATCGACAAGTTGCCATTGAAGATGCCGTCGACAAAATGCCTTTGTCATCGTGTGAATAGACAAGATTATTTCGAGAAAATGAACAAGTGTAGTGATAAGATGAATTTTGTACCGTTGAATAAAGACCTAAATGTGAAAATTGACCTAAATGTTAAAAATAAAGTTAAAGATCTAATTGGAAAATTAGATTGGCCAATATTCATGATAGATAAACTAAAGGTTAACAAGACTTCGACCACCTCCTCTCTCATAGGGAGACTTCTCTGCACAATCATCATAATATGTCCGTCTTCAACGTACTTCATGGAAAAATACATTACACGCAGCTCCTACAACGATATTTACCACAGTCCGATAATGTTATTGAATCAGCAACTCAATTTATTGAGAATATTAAAAATCAACAGCTTGAAACTTCTTCAATTATGGATAGTCTATAAGTGGTATCTTTATACCAGACTATCGATAACAATGAAATCACTACCAGTATTGAATCTCTCATCTATTTTGATCCTACGTTTCCAGAGGTATTAATATTACGGTGGAATTAGGTTTGAATCTAATTGTCAACAACAAAGTTTTTGTATTCAACTATAAAGCCTATAAACAAGTCAGTGGGGCCACAATGGGCTCCCCCGTTCCGGGTTTACGTGCTGAATTTTAACTACGCTCGATTAAGAATATAATCATGAAAACTATAAGACTGGTTCCTGATTATTCATTTAGATATGTTGATGATATGCTCATTATATGGAATCATGGCAATGATGAATTAAACTCTTTTTTAGATAAAATCAATATGTTAGACAACAAAATAAAATTCACTTTAGAAGTAGAACAAAATCAAAATCTTGTTTTTTTTGGACGTCCAGCTAATCAGAGATATAACAAAACCGACTCTTGTTCGCACAGCGTTTCAGGAATATTAACGTATCTAATGCCACTATCCCTTTTATTTGCAGTTCGTCTATTCGTTACAAATTAGCACCAGTTAATTATTTTATAAAAAGAACAATTGAAGTTCGTTCAAGCCATCTCCTAAAAGAAGAACTAGATGTAATTAGAAAAATAGCAATATAGCATGCAATTCCATTACGCTATGAAGCCTTTTTGAAAGTAAGAGGCATACCCAATTTAAAATTAATCACCGTTTCTTCCCCACAGTTAAAATATCTGTTAAATACGAAAATTGATCCTGTCCAAGCTATCAGTAGATCATGAATACACATTATACCTTTCAAAAATATAATAAATATTTTCTTTATGTTGGTATGACAATAAGAAAATTTCAAAATCGAATAAAAGAACATTAAGCAAATCTCAGATTTAAAAGCTCTCATACTGCGTTAAAAATATTAGCGAAAATTCAACCTGTAAATGTAGATTTTATTAAATTCAAAATTATCTTTCGTACAAGTAATTACCAGAAAGCCATTATAAAAGAATTCCTTGAAATAATTTTCAATAAATACATAGTTTGTAACAATGCATTGTCATATGGCATCTATGGAGTATGGAAAAAATTGCTACATAGTAGATGAAGGATTGTTTATTTTACAATTTGAATAACTTTTGCTCAAAACTTATCTTCAATACCACCCTATTACAATGTTCTCTCATAGATGAATAAGCGCAAAGAGAAATAACAGTATAAATAACCACTGGAGATGACCGTGTGAATTTGTATGAAAACGTTTTGGATTGTAATGAATTTCTAATGCATTTTTAAGGCTTTTTAAAACAATTTGTCATATGTGTATGCAGCTACAAGCAATTTTATTTGCTTGCTAGTTAGCAAATTTTACTTGTACTTCATATTATTTTTAATTATTTACTCAAGGGGAATTTAGCAATAGACATTCCTAAATTTCTGAGTCAATGTTTTGCCTAATACAGTAATTTTCCTGTATCACAGAAAGCTAAAATTCCTTTTAATAGCCCACGTCTTACATTTCTGTTGCCATTCCAAAAAATATATATTAATACTTGAGTCTTAACACAATATTACATTACATGAGATATATTACGATTGTTTAGGGGTACAAAAAATAATTTTTGTACGTTTAGAAAATATTTATACCAATTCTCTTTTTAAATACTAAATTTGAAATAAGAAAATTTTTTTAACACATAGATTACAAATTTTCTCTGTAAAATTTTCAATTACGCTAATCCATAAAAGCATTTATGTTCTTTCGAGATATGTCTTCCAATATTTGAGGTAGTGAAATAAAAATAACGTGAAATTGGCGTCCGGATTGTTCTACTATATGATCTTATATGTCCGTTTTATGATTAAAAATATAATTTTAAATGAGGCCTTTTTATTCTAAAAGCGTTATTTTTATTTTTAAATGTTTTACCGAAATATTTTAACCGTGATATTTCAAAAATATTGTTTTGGACAGGAATTTAAATTACTGTAAGTGGAAGACAAAATATATCCAAGTTGAATCCAAAGATCTTCTACTTGATTAACATTTTTTATTGAATTTAAAACTTAATAGACCTATGATGGAATGTTTTTTAGGTATAAATTTGTTGGGAGAATACCTTTGTTCTATAACAAATACCTGGTTGGCGAAATAAGTATAGGCGTGTATATGTATAGGCGAAAATAAGTTTCCCAATGTCAAATTTCGAATGGTGCGAGTAGCGAAATACCCATAGTCGCTGGTTCATTAACTACACTTATTAATTTAATTTACTTTATATACAAGAATATTATTTACAGTTTATACATTATTCGAAGAATTATATACATTATTTGAAGAATATTGGATCCTGCGAACGCACCATAGGTCCGCAGAGATCGTCGAAAACCAAAAAACTGAACATTCTTAAAGGTTGCCAAACGGCCAAACCTAAATTACAGAAGAATGCGCCATGGAGGCGCGCGCGACAGCCAAGGTTAAGAGAACCCGTAACATAACCGCCCCCGTTGACATGTGTCAACATTCAACATAATAATACTAAATATAACAATAAACAATTGCGAACAATAGTAATGAAATTTCTAAAAACAATATATACTAGTTTCCAAAAAAATTACAAATATGCTACTTCCAATAATATACACTTAAGTTTTTCAAAAATGAGAATTAGATAAATTATAATGCAAACAGCGGTTACACTTGAATATCATAAAAGACTATTATCAAAATTAGCACTCACTACACATAGCAAACTAATAAACAAAGTTTATAATATTTAATTAAAGAAAATATATAGATACGGTAACAGTTAGATTTAGATTCTACGTGAAAAATGAAACAAAGAATTGCGTTCTGTTATCCCAATTTTAACTTGATATACATAATAAACTGTTCAAAATAAAAAATATACAATAATGATAATAACAATGCAATGAGTTAATGTTTAAGATAATAGAAATCAGCAATCATCTAATGGAAGAGGACACACTTTTGAGACGGACCTCGTAACTATACCTGTTGCTGTTTTGATGTGTAAAACTCTGACTTTTTTATCAGAGCCATGTATTACTTTAAGGACACGACCTAATGCCCATTTACCGGGAGGTAAATTATCCTTCTTTAGGATGACCATACATACTTCTTTTAGGTTTTCCTTTTCAATGTACCATTTGGTTCGCTGCTGTAAATTAGTCAAATATTCTGTGTTCCATTTTTTCCATAAAGGTTGGGTCATTTGGGTGAATTTTTTTCCAGTTAGACAACCTATTATCATTAATTTTGGTCAAATCCGGTTCAGATATTGAAGTAATTGGTCGGCCTATTAAAAAATGGGCAGGGGTCAAGACTCCAATTTCATTTGGATTTGACGACAAAGAGACTAAAGGTCAAGAATTTAAAATTGCTTCAATTTCTGTGGTTAATGTCGAAAATTCTTTGAGTGTGACTCGAGAATTGCCTAAGACTCTTTTTTGAGATGATATTTAAAGGATTTCACGCCAGCCTCCCATAATCCACCAAAATTGGGTGAACGAGGAGGGTTGAATTTCCAGTTAACAGCCTCAGAGGCCAAATAAATAGACAAAGAATCATCGGGTTTACATACCAGGGCATGTAATTTCTTCAACTCTTTATTTGCACCTACAAATGTAGTTCCATTATCTGACATTATAGTTGTGCTTTTACCTCTTCTAGCGAAAAATCGTTTCAGGGTGGCAATAAAGGATTCAGATTTTAAATCTGTTGCTATATCCAAATGAATTGCCTTTGTGGCGAGACAAACAAAAATTGCAACAAAAATTTTATTATAATTGCCCTTTCTCTGATTTTTATACTTAATCATAAAGGGTCCACAGAAATCAATCGCACATTTTTGAAATGGTGGGCTAGGGTTTACTCGTTCTGAAGGCAAATTTCCCATTATTTGGTTCGCACTTATTGGCTTGTTTCTGAAACAGCTTATGCATTTATGAACTATTTTACGCGCTAAAGATCGCCCATTTATTACCCAATATTTTTGCCTGAGATGATGTAATAAAGATTGTGGCCCTAGATGGAAAAACTTGTTATGAAAATATTCAAAAATAATTTCACTTAATTTATTATTGTGGGGTAAAACAACGGGATGTTTGTTTTCATAAGTCAGACTGGAGTTGTCTAGGGGACCTCCAACTATGATAATTCCTGCAGAATCTAAATATGCATTCAAAAATCTTAATTTACTTTTACCTGACAGGCTCTTCCCGTTCTTCAGTTGTTTTATCTCTTCAGAAAAGGTAGAATACTGTACCTGTTTAATCAGGACAACTTCAGCTTTTTTCAACTCATCAATTGTTAAAGGACCACTTATTTTTTTTTTAACATTTTTACAATTTTCTATAAATCTAAAAATATAACTAATAACACGAATCAATTTCAAAAAATCATTAGTCAAAGTAAACAAACAATTATACAGTAAATTTTCAGTCTTAACTGCGAGGTTAATGTCCTGAACTGATTTGAATTCTAACGCATAGTCATTATTTGTTTCTAGATCTACTAGATTATTTTCTGCATGCTGAATTTTGTCACGAAGAAAGTTCGGACCTCAAAACCAAAGGTTGCAATTTAAAAGTTCCTTAGCGTCCAGTCCTCTAGATATTACATCAGCTGGATTATTATCCGATGTCACATGCTGCCATTGGTAAGAGTCTGTAAGTTCTTGTATAGCGGCAACTCGGTTACTCACGAATGTTTTTAACAAATGGGGTGGTTTTCTAATCCAGGCTAGCGAGATCGTGGAGTCACTCCAGAGAACGATATTTTCTATTCGAATGTCCAGTGACGGTAGAACTTTATGAATTAGTTTCGCTAATAGGTAGCAAGAACACAACTCCAAACGTGGAATTGACACTGTTTTTATAGGAGAGACCCTGGATTTGCTGCATAATAGTTGTGCAGCAGGAAATCCTTCAACTGGTAACGATTGAACATAAATTGCAGCCCCATAAGCTAACGAAGAAGCATCCGCAAACCCGTGTATGATTATGAGATCTTCACGAAAAACAAATCTAGGAATCTTTAAGTTCTCTAACTCTGAGAGGGTGGATATAAAGTCATTCCATTCTCTCTCCAGACAATCCGGTAATGGCTCATTCCAATCGATTTTGGCTAACCAGAGCTTCTGCATAAATATCTTAGCCCTTGTTACTACAGGCCCAATTAATCCTAACGGGTCAAATATTTTCGAAATTAATGATAGGACATCTCGTTTACTATAAAATTCTTTGTTAGGAATTTTCAATTCATACAGAAAACAGTCACTCTGTGGTTCCCATAGAACACCCAAGATTTTTACTGAAGTACAATCTGGCTGATTATCGAAACTATATTCGGTGGCAACCCTAGTATGAGATTCAACTAATTCTCGATGATTTGCACACCATTTGTGCAAATTCATGTTTCCACGATTCAAAAGTTGAATTAATTGTAATTTAAGGATTTTAGCTTTTTCGAGAGTTGATTCCCCGGAAAGAAGATCATCTACATAAAAGTCCTTTAAGACGACTGACGATGCTAGAGGTAAGATTTTTTGTTCATCTAGAGCTAATTGCTTAAGAGCACGAGTAGCTAAATAAGGAGCGTTAGATGTCCCATAAGTCACTGTATTGAGCTTATAAGTTTGTACCGGCGCGTCAATATTGTTCTTCCACAAAATTTGAAGAAAGTCTCTTTGCGAAGGATTAATTAATACCATTCGATACATCTTCTCTATATCCGCAGTGAATGCATATCTATGTTTTCGAAAACGAATCATAATTAAGAATAACTCTTGTTGTGGAATTTTACCCTTTAAAAGGAGGTCATTCAATGACAACCCAGACGTCGTTGGCGTTGACGCGTTAAACACAACACGCAAGCGTGTAGTACTTTTCTCTGGTCTGTAAACTCCATGATGAGGTATATAATAACAGTCCTTTACGGGTTCCGATTCCTCCACTAACTCCATATGATTTAAATTTTTATACTCGTCCATAAATTCCGAATACAGAGGTTGCAAGTTCGAATCCCTATCTAATCGGTGCCAAACTTGATCGAGTCTTTTTTCGGCTAATTTTTTTGATTCTCCTAAAAATGTAGCATCCTCCATAGGCATGCTCACAACGTACTGACCAGTGGCAGTTCGATAATGCGTAGTTTTAAAATGATTTTCGCAAAATTTCTCTTCTTCACTAAGCAGCGAACTGGAATCATTAATATTTTCGATTTCCCAAAATTGTCGCAAAGATTGTTCTATTTTTTCATTTTGAGTAAGTAGACCACAATATTGAGAATCGTTTGGGGAATTACTCACAACACCGCTAGCTACATATCCAAACACGGTGTCTTGAAATAACAAGTTTTGTGATGAGCAGCGAATTTGACCGGATTTCAATAAATCAAAAAAGCATTGAGCACCCAATAATAAATGTATTTTTCCTGGTATATTAAATTTAGCATCTGCTAACGAGATATTTGTGGGTATATCAGTAATGTCTACTCGAATGGGCGTAAGTGGGGTTATTTCTGTAATTTTTGGCACTAAAAGAAATTCCAGTTCCCTTGTGAAATCTCTATTTTTATTTGAAATCACAGTTTCAATTTTATAATTCAGTGTCGTAGCTGTGCCATTCAGCCCAGATATAGGAGCAAAAACCTTTGTTTTCTTTAAACCCAATTTTTTTGCAAACTCAAATGATACACAATTAATTTGACTGCAAGAATCTAATAAACTTCTTCCCTGAATAAAATTCCCTTTACTCGTTTTAATTTCAATTATTGCATTTGATAAAATGACGCTTTTATTCGAAGAAGGAAAACAATTTGAAAGACTTTGCGAAACTGCTACATCAGGCGCCACATTTCTTCCCCCTCCCGGTCCACTGTCTGCTCTTTTTCTGCCTTTTGATTTCGAGATTCATTATTAGAAACAATTGATTTATCTCTATGTAATAGAGTGTTATGAGATGAAGGCGATTTACAATGTTTACATATATGTTTTGACACACAATTAGAAACTAAATGAGATTCCGAAAAACATTTCAGGCAAAGCTTATGCTTTTTAACGATAGCATATCTTTTACCAAACTGCATATTAAGAAATTTCTTACATTTATATAGAGGATGAAATTGATCACAAATAACACACTGCCTCTCAGAACTCGAATTTACTAACAAAGATTTCGATTTTATTTCACTACTGATTTTTGATCTAGTTACGTTTCTATTTATACTTTCGAGCGATTGACTTCTTTTTTTCTAAAAACTGCATTAAACTGTCAAAGCTTGGGACTTCAGATGTCTTTATTGACAATTCGTATTGTTTCCGAGACTCCTTATCCAATTTGTCTAAAATTATGGTTGTAAACAAAATGTCCGAGAGTTTATTTCTCTCAAATCCTAAGTTGATTAGAGCCCTGATATTTTTGTTTATAAGATCTACTAATCGCCTTAGTTCTTTAGATGACTCGTGTGCAATTCTTTCGAAATCTAATACAGCCTTTAAATGTATATTCACCATAATTCGTTTATTCTCAAATCTATTTTCTAATGCTTTAAACAATGAATCAAATGTGTCTTCTGGAGTTTCTAATTGTTTAGCTTCATTTTTTAATGCGGAATGTAAATAATGTAATTTCTGAATTTTAGATAGCTGTTCATTATTCGTAACAATATTGTTGAATTCGATTTTGAACATATTCCAATCCTCGTACTTTCCACTAAATTGAGGAAGTGGAATTTCTGGCAATTTGATCTTACAATTACTAAATTTTAATTCATAACTTTTAGTTTCATTTTTATCAGAATTTAATAATAGATTGAAACTTACCTCTAGCTGTTCTACTCGTTCTTCCAACTCCATTAATGACGAGTCGATTTCTGTCATATCATGATCGTCAGGAACTGTTATGTCATAGTCGGTACGTAACGAATCGATGTTATTGGAAACCTTTTCAAGAGTCTTGAGTTTTGTATCGATTTTGATTTTTGACCACGTAGCGGTCTCATCATTTAGTAGATTTTCTAGCCTAGTGAGTTGAGCTTTTAACGAGCCCCTCGATCTGTTTAAGGACACTAATGTGGCCATTTCAATTGGTAATTTCACAACAACTAAAATACAATACTAATGAAGAATCAAAAACGAAACCACTTCCGGTGAGCGGACCAATGTCAAATTTCGAATGGTGCGAGTAGCGAAATACCCATAGTCGCTGGTTCATTAACTAAACTTATTAATTTAATTTACTTTATATACAAGAATATTATTTACAGTTTATACATTATTCGAAGAATTATATACATTATTTGAAGAATATTGGATCCAGCGAACGCACCATACGTCCGCAGAGATCGTCGAAAACCAAAAAACTGAACATTCTTAAAGGTTGCCAAACGGCCAAACCTAAATTACAGAAGAATGCGCCATGGAGCGCGCGCGACAGCCAAGGTTAAGCGAAGCCGTAACGCTGTTTTTAAATACTAAATTTTAAATAAGAAATTTCTTTTAACAGATAGATTACAAATTTTCTCAGTAAAATTTTCAATTACGCTAATCCACAAAAGCATTTATGTTCTTTCGAGATATGTCTTCCAATATTTGAGGTAGTGAAATAAAAATAACGTGAAATTGGCGTCCGGATTGTTCTACTATATGACCTTATATGTCCGTTTTATGATTAAAAATATATTTTTAAATGAGGCCTTTTTATTCTAAAAGCGTTATTTTTATTTTAAAATGTTTTATCGAAATATTTTACCCGTGATATTTCAAAAATATTGTTTTGGACAGGAATTTAAATTACTGTAAGTGGAAGACAAAATATATCCAAGTTGAATCCAAAGATCTTCTACTTGATTAACATTTTTTATTGAATTTAAAATTTAATAGACCTATGATGGAATGTTTTTTAGGCATAAATTTGTTGGGAGAATATTTTTGCTCTATAACAAATACCTGGTTGGCGAAATAAGTATAGACGTGTATATGTATAGGCGAAAATAAATTTTCATTTCTTCGAAGTTCTTTGAAAACAAAAATAATTATTTTCTTCCACCATTTCAATTAAAAATAAAATCTCTATTCAGTGCGAAAAATTATGTTGATAAAAATATTTAGCGGAATGTTCAAATATAGGCTAAGGCAGGAACGAAGAACCTATGGCACGCGTGCCAAAAGTGACACGCGACATAATAAATTTTTATCACGCTGTTGTTTGTGGCTCTATACTGTGATAGCACAAAATATACAAACGTAGATGGCCTAATCATGTCAAAACAGGATTAAAATGGAAAGTGCAGAATTTTATTTGCAGCTATTTAAAATGCCATAAAATACCGCATTGATAAAAGTGCCAGTGGTAAAATTATGGAAACTTAGATATGAATTTCAGAACTATTTAAAAAGAAACAGGAGTTTGCCCTTTTAATTTTTTTCCCGTCTGCAAGAATCAATTCTCGCTTGAAGTCAGAAGTATAGTCCTAAGTCATAGATCACTAATTCTTTTTAACACAAAACTAAGTTTATTTATAAAAATGCAAAAGGACAGTACAAATATTCGACGAGGACAAGACGATGAAAAGCACACAAACAATATATAGATTATATGCAATGTAACGCATTACAATACTCCGCAATTATGCACGTAGTAATATTACACCATTCCGCTTCCACTTACAATACCAACTTTTTACATACCAGAGCCCGTAGCACCTGTGTAATTTTATATCTGACCTTCGTTTTATATATTGAAACTCTCGCCGGCCTTCGCACGGCATCAAACAATACCTTCACCTTCCACACTGAAAACAGAATACCCATCCCTTCTCTCCTACGCTCGCCCCTCACGTGTGTCACATGACCAAAGGGGCGCCGGCTAAAGAAATGCGCTCCAAACATCACACACCCCAAACAAGATTGAAAATGGTGGAGGAATCTTACATTTTCAACCTGAAATCCAGTCTGGAGACGTCCTCTACCCCCCCCCCTTTTTTTTTTAACAAATTGTCCAATAAAATAATACAATTTATAATATATACTAGAAAGGTAGCCAGTCAAAAATGACGGAAATATAAAGATATATACAACTCATGTGCAAGAATATGAGTTTTCTCGCTTGTTCCGCAGTGATAGATGAAAATAACACATTTTAATATCAAAACACATTTATGAAAATCTGTGTACAGTAGAAGACCACTAATCTGCACAGTTTGGTTCCAAGTGTTATGCAGATTTGAGGCTTTTTGCGGTCATGTCTATTCAATCTTTGTTCACATTTTTTTTTTTAATTCATATATTGGGCAATTTAGATTGTTGAGCCTTAAAAATAAATAAATAACACACTTGAAGTAAGGTTAAAAACAATTAAATTATAGTATACGATTTCATGAAATGGTATTATATGGTATTATATGTGTGTGCTTCACGATCTTGGTTACGACGTTGGCGAAATTGGCTGCAACTTGTCATAATCCTAATAGTGTGGGCCGCTATAACAAAAAAGTAACCAGTTTTTAGTAAAATTTCTGATATAAAGTAGCTTTCAAAAACATGTGTAAAATTGCAGGCCGTTCTCGTGTTATGTCAGTCCTAGGAATAATATTTCTAACAGTGAAGATTTTATATGTATATATGGAAGATGTATATATGGAATTTACAAAAGCTTCTCCAAAAGAAAGGTCCTGAAAGGACATTGTAATTCCTCTAACTTCAAAGTTTAATCGGTCCCTGATGTTGAGTACTGAAATCTAATAAATACAGTTATTTTGAATATTACAACAGAATTAAACAGTTAAACTTATTTAACTTAAACCCGCTGTTACTTCCCGATGTTATTTTTTAGTATTAAGAAAGAAAATTATTTAAAATTTTCAAATCATGCATTTATGATTTTTTTCCGTCTTTAATAACTAAATAATGAAAAAATAGGCTTTTGTTCTGAGCTCATAAATATGACAATAAAATAATGTAACTAAGAGACATTGCAAAATTAAATCTTTGTGATTACAAACCATAAACAAACGATACCGCGACCATTTTACCTACTATGACGTCATTAGAATATTGCCCATTGATTGTTAGAGAACTTACTTTGTGAATGATTACCTCAATGATTTAATATTTTTGACGTTTCACGATGAATGAATCACTTGTGTTTGTTTAGGTTTATGGAATGAGATATTAAGCTGTGAAACTAATTTCAATTGAAATTATCCAAGGATATATGTATTTTTAATCGAAATTCAAAACAATGCTTTGATCTCGAAATAAAAAGTTTTAGTTTGTATAATTTGTTATTTCTGTTAATTATTTATTTAAGCACTTTTCCATTATAGCGCATTTAAAAAAAAAAAAAAACTTGGCGCGATTCGGACATCAGAAAGTGAGATATGTTGCGAAAATATATAAACAGCTATGAAAACAAATCTAATGAACTTTTATCTTTGTTTATATATGCACTTATATGCATTAAAAAATCGTTTCTAAATATATATATATTTTTTATATATATACAAATTACGGCACAGATTTCAGATATGAACCGGGATACCTAACTGGCGCCAAAATGGTGTTATTTTGCCTGCTATGGTAACCCGGCTATTGTTTTTTATTTATTAATAAATTGTTTATTTACTTTTATTTTCTGTTTTTTAATTATATAAACTGCTTTGTTTTATAGTTATTATTCAAACTTTTATTTATTTATAGTTATTTGCTTTTCAAAATGATAGCAAATAATTGAAAAATGTATAAGTAACTGGTATTCGAAAGCGAGATTTCTGCCAAATTGGCGTCATAGAAAAATCACGCCAACCCCCATGCGTATATGACATCTGTGCAAAAATTACTTCTGTTTCTTTATAAAAATGGGTAAATAGCTTTTTTTGCATTAAATTGTCGGCATAGATGTCATATACGCCCATATTGGCGCGTTTTTTTTTTTTTTTTTTTTTTTTTTTACGCCGATGTCATATACGCACCAGGTACTTAACTGGCGCCAAAGTGTCGTTATTTTGCTTGTAATGGTAACCCGAATGTTGTTTATGCTGTTGAAGTTTTCGCCAAATTGGCGTCGGAAAAAAATCGCGGCAATATACATATGGAAAAAATTGCTTGTGAGTATGAAGCAGTAAATAGGTTGCCAGAAAATACGTTGGCAAACTTCTTTCTCGCCAAGAAACTTTTCTCCGAAGTATTGTACATAAGCAAGGTTTGCTAGAAATGCATTTTTAATTATGATATGCGCTTTTATGTTTCACTGCATTTATGCATACTATACTGTGTGTATAAATGCTACAGTTCATATGCAGGGCTACACAAAAGAATTCGTAAGGGTTACTGAGTATGAGAGTAAATTGCTTAAAGGTGGTTTTTAAAGGAGTTATGCATTTTTACGCTGAACTGCATTTAGTTTCCTAAGAAATGTTTGTAGAATATAGATAAAATGATATACATGGTCACGCAAAGAATTGGATACATAACCGTCTATGGATGATAATATCTGGAAATGTGATTTCAGTAGTTTTAAGAGTAGTTTAAATGAAATTTCAGCTAAATAGTGGCATGTAATAACGGTACTATTGGCTATGGACGGTAACTGCTGAAATCAATTTTTAAATTTTTTTATGCGTTTTCTAAAATGTTTACCTAGTTATCTTGGTACTTCTTAGTTATCCCGTCGACCAAATTACTGTCGCCAAATTGTAAGATTAATTGCCAATAATGGTTGCCATTAATTAAATGCCAATAATGGCCAATAAAACCATTAATTCGACGTTTTATTTGTATTTTTATTAATGTTTTACTATTGATTTGGCGATTTATATAATTTGGCGAAATTGGTCGACGGGATCTCTAAGAAGTAACGTTATCTTATTTACCTTATTTCCCTAAATAACGAAGTTTTGTTAAATCATTTAGGATGTGTTGGAAAGTGTTTCATATTCTATGCTTAACGCACGATTTTTCTTTCTTCTTTAGTCTTATTTTGCATTTATTTTATTCTTAATTTTTTAGTCTTATACTGCTTTATAGAATCTTTGGCACAGTTGTCATATACGTTATCATATATTGGAGCGATTTTTTTCCGACGCCAATTTGGCGACAACATCAACAGCATAAACAACAACATCCGGATTACCATATCAAGCAAAATTACGACACTTTGGCGCCAGTTAAGTACCCGTTGTGTATATGACATTGGCGTCAGAAAAAATCGCGCCAATATGGGGCGTATATGACATCTGTGCCGAAACTTTAATATTTAATGTTCAAACTCTTCGTTCCACTCCCCTTGCATATAGTACAAACTATAACACGGATAGCGCAAAATAATAGACAGTTTGGTACTTTTCCACTGTAGGGGCTTTGGCATTTTTTTAAAAAAGCTTGGTGTAATTTGGGCATCAGAAAGTGAGATTTGGATACTTTTCCGTTATGCAGACACCATTGTCGCGAATCGTAATAGTTGGCGCAAAATCGTGAATTGAAGCATTTGAAAAATAAAAGACAAATCATTGTCGATACTAAAGTGAGCATTTAAAAAATATAACATTTGAAAATTGCAGACTTTTACGAACTATTTCATCAAATCACAAATATATACTTAAAATAAGTGAACAAATAACTGCTATAAAATAAAGCAATAAAATAAAACTCATATTAAGCTGCTGGCATAAAATTACAAATATCTTTTAGCATTTTGAAATAATTGGCGCATTAGCATACATTTTGGCATGGTGTCCGTATAACGGAAAAATATCGAGATTTGTTGTCAAATCATATAAACAGCTATGAAAACAAATTTGATGAGCGTTTTTGTTTGTTTTATATGTATATTATTGATGTTTTTATGTACAAATTACATCTGTTTCTGTATAAAATTAGAGAAACGGCTTTTTTATGTTAAATAAATCGTATAAATATCGAAAAAATGCGTGTGTATATAAAATGAAACAGTGAATAGGTTCCCGGAAAATATGTTACCGAATTTCCTTTTTCGCCTAGGCCCCTATACTGGAAAAGTACCTAAAGCACATTAAAATCGCGCAGTTAGGAGCTCACACAGTACACCGTTGTCTATTGGCGGTTATTTTATTAGTAGCATCGGGAGGAAGATGAAAAGATGTTCTTTAAATTCTCACCCAAAGATTTCGAAAAAATATTTTAAAAGAGTGGAGTTTAAATTAATTTTCGGTGACCTCCATTATGAAAGATTAATGGTTTTAAATGGGAATTTCGCCAAATTAGCCAGCTATCGCCAAGTTGGCTAACATTTGGCGCTACTGTGGTAACCCTACATTAATATTTTTCAACAATTACTCATTTCAGTGAGGCGGTCCTACCGGAATAGTGAGGGACACACAGAGACTTGGATTTTATATAAATAGATATATAAAGATACAAACTAAATGCTTGAAGTAGTCTGGACACACCGCCTATAGCTCTTCTTATCTACTAATATAACAAAAAAAATTAATACTTAATAATGCACAATAATAAATGCGATGACAAATAAAACACATGTAGAAGGTAACGCATACATATATAGCTGCAAAATGACACAAAACGGTCTTTGAAGACACACTTAAAGTCACTAAAAAAACAGAGTCAGTTATCAAACAGTTATGAAAGTTTTTAAAGTTTTTACTTATGCAACTGCATTACTTATGAAAGTTTTTAAAGTTTTAACTTGGCACCTGGTCGGTGCGAAATCACTATGTCATACTTTTGCAGTGCTAATGCCAATCGTTGCAGTTTGGAAGATTGGGGGGCATTATTGGGGATGAAAGTTAGTGGATTGTGATCGATGGTAAGTTCCACAGGTGAACCAAAAATCCACGTTTCGAACTTCTTTAGGCTCCAGATTACCACATAGGCTTCCCGTTCAATGGTTGGCCAAGCCTGTTGAGTTTTGGTAAGCTTTTGACTGGAGTAGCTTACCGGATACAGTGCCCCGTCTTTAAGCTGTGATAAACACGCGCCGATACCGGCTGCAAATGCTTTGCACTCTATGACAAATAGCACTCCCATAACGGGAATATGTAGACTAGGTGCTTCAATTAGACCTCTTTTCAACTCATTAAATGCCCGATCATGGTCTTCTGACAAACACAACTGCTCGGGACTCTTTTTTTTTTGTCAGTTCAGTTAGAAGATATGGTACTTCAGCCTATTTGGGAATGTAATCACTGTAGTAATTACAAAGACCAAGAACACTTTTCAACTGTTTTTTCGTTTGAGGCACTGCTAACCTTCGAATGGCCTCTACTTTTTCGGGGTCGGTCCAATGGCTACCGGACCCGATGACATGCCCTAAGTACTTAATCTGAGATTTTGCGAATTCACACTTTTTCAAGTTAACTGAGAATCGTAACTGTGATAACTTAGCAAATATATTTTCTAGATTCATCAGGTGTTCAGGAAACGTTTCAGGAAAAAATGACTATGTCGTCTGTATATGCTCTGGAGTATACTCCTTGTATTCACACGTGCTTTATTCATTTCTCTTTGAAAAGTCGCAACTGCGTTCCTGAGCCCGAAAGCCATTACTTTAAAGAAATACTGAGACCTATGAGTTTTAAAACATGCTAAATTTGGACTCTCTTCTTCCAATGGTATGGCCCAATATCCCTTCAATAAGTCTATGGTGGTTATCATATTGGCCCTGCCAATACTTTATATTTTAAAATGAAATGAATGCAATATGAACAATGGAGTTGGGAGCAGTATTTGGCGATTTGCCACTTGCGCCCGGCTCATGTAAAAATACCTAAATTTATTTTATTGAGCTTTACAAATTTATACTTTATTTCTTTTTAAAGTACTAGCCGCCTCTAGCAAGCAGTATTTACTCTATTAATTGCATGTTAAACGTTGCATCATGTTACTGTTATTCATAATTTAATTTAATTGCCCATTCTTTCGCCAAGTCGGAAGCTTTTGATAGAGAAATCAAGAACTCTTTACGATCATGGAAACACATCATATATTTTGTACTGTTATGTATTCCGTCTTTCGTGACAAATGTCTCTTAACTCACTTATGCATCTTTCCTTATCAGTTACGATTCGTTCTCTAATGCGGAAATTTTTAATCCTATTTTTAATCCTATTATCCTTTATCCCATCTTTTCTAGTTGGGATCACTGCCAATTGTTGTATTTTAACTGATACGATTGGGTACAAGTGAAATGGTTCTTATGAAATCCTTTGACAATATCTGCATTTACATTAAACCATATCGATGCTAATATCTTTTTGTTTCACGTTAACCTTTTCAATAGACTCGATACGGAAGAATAGAAGGTCAACGGGCTCACTGCCATGATCCATTTGAAAATCTATCATTCTTCTCATCTGATCGTGTTGAAGAATTAGCCAATAATATATCATGGATTTAAGATTTTAGCTAATTTTATTCGAAACCTGAAAACTAAAATGCGAGGAGCCGGATTATGGAAGATTCATTCTAACGTACATATCGATTAACACGTTACATATTATAGAATTATAATAATCATAAGGAGAACTGGCAGTTTCGGTGCTTTAATAGTTGCCGTAAATTCTCTTTATATAATACAGAAGTTTTATAAGAGTAAAGATTAACAACATAGTCACAGTCAGTGTAATAACAGTACAATATAATAACAATAGCAGAGGTTTTGTGCAGTGACGAAACTATTGGCACTTTGGAAATATTCGTACGTTATACAATATAACTATTCAGATGATATGCGGAAAAATATAAATAGATGGCTCGCATTAATAATTAACTCATTGAAAAATAGCCACTAGCGTCAAATACTCGCAAAGCTTGGCGACATTTAGCGAAGTGTCGCCAAACATGGTAATATATCATGTCAGTTCTCAAATTTGGCGACAAAAATGTTTTCTTTATTCTGACATCATAATGATGCATCTGTATTATGTATTATACACATACTTATAATATGTATGATGTAAATGTATTAGGTATGTATAATATGTATGATGCATATGCATAAAGTTCATAACATCACTAAAGCGCACTTAACGGAATAGTGTTCCAAAAATAGTACGGATATTTGTTAGATTGACCAGCGTGCTATTGAGATTGATTCCGACATTTATAACAGACCGAAAGGCGTCTGCACACACCATCACCTCATCGAGTTTACACCTGAAATTTTAGGATTAGTTAAAACTAGATTAGCATATTAAAATGCAACTGCCCTGTTAAGTCATATCTTGGTAGAAACCGCCTGAAGACCTAATTTTAGTGGTTGACTGATAGGTTTACTATTGTATTTTCCTTTATCCAAAAGTATGGAAACCTGGAGGAGTGGGTGCAGGAAAACACAATGGAAAATCCACCAATTAACTGGTAAAATCGGGTCTGTAGATGGTTTCCACAAAGATATGGCTTGGCAGGGGAGTTACATTTTAATACGCTAATCGATTTTTAACTAATCCTAAAATTTCAGCCGTCAACTCGATGGGGTGATGATCTGTGCAGACGCCTCCCGATCTTTAATAAAATTTGTTTTAAGGATGTAAAAGATAGTAAGATGGACAGATAAACTGAAAGATTTGCCTTATTAAGATTTTTGTAAAAGCATATAAAAATTCATTCAGCTTGAAATCATGTAACACCTTTATAACTCAGGCTAATTTTCTGTAATCGGGTTTTGGCGACCAACATATCTTATCTATAACTATAATCCTTCTTTTACAGGTTTAAAATTAAGGTACTTCTTAGTTATCCCGTCGACCAAATTACTGTCGCCAAATTGTAAGATTAATTGCCAATAATGGTTGCCATTAATTAATTAATTGTAAGATTAAATGCCAATAATGGCCAATAAAACCATTAATTTGACGTTTTATTTGTATTTTTATTAATATTTTACTAATTTTTTTTTGTTCGTTATTCAAAATAAAAAATTATGTCAATGTGTATAATTTGGCGATTTATACAATTTGGCAAAATTGGTCGACGGGATAACTAAGAAGTACCAAAATTAACAATACATTAACAGTAAGTAAGCTAATAATACAATATAATAACATTAGCAGCGGACTTCGGACGCCGCATCTGTCGCATATCGTTAAAGACAGTTTATTAGTTACACATTTCATTTAATTAAAAGGAGATTTTTAAACTTTCATATGGAATTAGGATATTTTTCCACTATAGGGAACTTGGCATTTAAAAAAAAATCTTGGCGCAATTAGGACTTCAGAAACTGAGATATGTTGCCAAATGATATAAACAACTACAAAAACAAATCTAATGAACTTTTATGCTATTTACATATGTATTTATATACATGTAAACATTTTATTTATACATGTATAAAATATTGTTTTTTATATACAAATTATTTATGTTGGTATATAAAAATAAATAAACGGGTTCCTTAGATTAAATAAATTGTATACATATGGAAAAAATTGCTTGTGTATATGACACAGTAAATAGGTTGCCAGAAAATACGTTATTATCAAATTTATTTTCTCGTCAAGGCTATTTTTTCTATTTCGCCAAGGCTACTATTTCACAAACGTACCGAATTGCGGTCATATTTTGTTAAATGTTTTGTTGTTTTAATATCGTAAATATATCATAACCTATACTGATTAAAATTTTTAGGTATATTGATTTTTTCTATTTAACAAACATCTTTGGAAAAGCATATACATAAAATTTTATTCTGCTTGAAATTACGTGACCCCTTCAAAACTCTGTAATCGAGTTTTGGCGACCAACATTGGCACAATTGAATGTGTTAAGGAACTGTTTATGGCCAAATCAACACCCCCTGTTTGAAGGGTTTAGAGGCGGAAATTCTGTGTTTTCAGATTTTTCTGGTTAATTGTGCTACAAATCCGACGTGCTGGTGAAATTTCAAGATTCTACGACTTTTAGAAGTACATTACTTATTTGATGATGCGAAGTGAGTCAGTGACAAGAAAGCGCTTTTTCGAAATTTAATATTTCGAAAACTACTAAATATAGAAACATGAAATCGTGGAACCTTAGTTCAGTTTGATCATACGAACATGTGTATAAAAGAAAAATTTCTATATCTCTAATGACGTTATGAAGGGGTGAAAAGTATGCCAAAATGGTTCAGGAAAAGGTAGCTTACGGCTTGTGCGAACTTAGCGGACGCACTGCCGTGCTCCCAGATTACGCAGCTGAAATTAGAAACTTGCATTTATTTTATTGAACATGGCAATTTAATGCATTTAAATTTTTTATATGATAAATTTTAATATGAGCGCATTGAAATTTTTCATTTAATATATACTAGTTCGAAATCTGGTTACCTCAAATGATTGTAGAATTTTAATACAAATCCAACCTGCATAAAAAAAATACGATAAATTACAATTCAAAACTCCAATGCAGGATTCTAATACGAATGCTACTTGAGAAAAAGTTGCGCGAGATACGGGTAAAATCTGGCTACATGGGTTTGTTTATGAAGCCCAATTACCTACAGGTGGGATATGGGCCCAAAGGAGGGAGTGCCCTCCGTTGGGGATCTCTCTAAGGGAACCTAAACTTATTTACGCAAGGAAATCCAAGATTCGAAGAAAACCACTGAAAACTTCGAGCGATTGGGCCGACTGGCGCGATTGGGTTCGAACCCAGCACCTCCCATCTACCAGCTTTAAGAGCAGAACCTCTTGGCCACTGGTGGGCCATCTGGTTATATGCCTCGATGCAGTGTAGTTCTTGAAATCGATGCAAGAGTCTATGAAACCAACATGCCGAAAAATACAGTCGAGCCGACCCTGAATACTGAACTACATTCGAACCTGGCATGTGTCAGCTGCGCTGTATTTTTTCAATATTTCAAATTCCTATTCGACTCGTACATCGGGTAGGGGAACAGTATTTGCAGGATGCATGATCCTAATACAAATCCGACAAGCGGAAAAGAACAACAAACATCGGGCAAGGTTCAAATAAAATCTAGTCACTTGATTAAATATGTCTCAAAATCGAGTTTGTCGACCTAATGCAGGATTCAGATTGGAACCACAGTTCAAGCAAAAACTAAAATAAGTAAATATCATAAAATAAAATAAAATAAATAATTTAAACGTACACATCTGCTGGCTCCTGTTAATATGTCTGTTATCCAACCTAATGCAGGATTTTTAACCAAAATCACCCTTCAAAAAAAAAAAAAAAAAAAGTTACGGCCAAACTGACCCGGGTCGAGTCTCCCAGAAAGGTTCCCTTCATCTTTTCCTGACCCAATGTTGATTTCTAATCAAAATCCCGTTTGCAAAAAAAAAAAAAAAAAAAATACTACTCAACTTTTTTGAGTTGAATTCGGTTAAAATCTGGTGGCTTGATCCGGTGCATGTTTGTCACAACTCCCACATTTTCCACATTGACGTGACAGTGTGGCTTCCCAAAGTGGTTAAAACATGAAGTCACAAAGATAAAGAACGTCATAACGTCGTCCTATTCACGCCACTTCACGGTCACTAAGTCAGACTGTGACTTCAGAATGCTTTATGGATAGAAAATATAAATCAAAGATTATTTGCTAATTTGGTTAACCGACGATATCCGTGGCACAGGCTGGTTTTTTTTTTTTTTTTTTTTTTTAATCTTACTTTATGGAAACATGGAAATAAAAATGCACAATAATCTCAATGTTTTCCGTTTTTTGTTGAAATTTAGTAATTTAAATGACACCATTATAGAAATTTCCCAAACAATTAACATCTAGGAAACAAAATTAAATTTCAAAATTCTGAAAGTTATTATGACATCTTTGGATACATGTGAATAATTAATGTTAGTATCATCGCTCAGCTTTCAGTGTTATTAGACGATATTGTGGTGAAATACAAGCATACTTTTAGATTTTATTATAATAGGTTCTGTTTTTCATTTCAAAAGCTGTAAATAGATAATAGCATACAATGTAATTTTATCTCCTATTACTGGTAAATCATGCTAAATTAACTCCTATTAATAGTATTTTTTGCCTAGAAATTATTGAAACTGTTAAGAGATTCTAAATAATTTTTAAAAAGTTAATAACTTTAAATAATTCTTAATGCTTTAAAATTTATTTATAAAAAAAATGAAAAATATGTATGTGTATTATGTACTAATCAACGAGAAAACTGATTTTTTTCACGTAACATGTCATCTAAAAATATTTCAAAATACGGTAATAGATGTCAGCACTAGAATTTATTTAAAAATTACATTGATGGTAATTGTAATTATTGATTGGCTAATCTTAATTATTATTAAATATAAAAGAAATACGCTGTAACACATGTAATTTCTATTCATGAAGTTATAAATCTCAATATTTAAAATTTCATCATGCAGTACTTTGTATAGTGATATCCTTCGGACAAAAAGATATATTTCTAATTACTCAATGAATAAGCATTTCAAAAATGGTTAATAGATAATAACATCACAAATTAACTGTCAATAATAGTAAATGGAATTCTTAATTTTTCTTACTTTTAAAATTAAAATAAAAAATTTTAAACAATAAAAATTTTATCAATGCGGTGGTTTACATTTTCATTTTTTAAAAGTCCATTTCCATTACAAAAAATAAAGAAAAAAGAAAATATAAAAAAGAAAGAAAGAAAATATACAAAGAAAAAATTATTCTTTTTTCCAGATTCTGTTTCATTTATTAAATAAAATATTAGTTTAAACTTACAAATTTGTTTCAAAGTTTCATACCATACACGTATTTTACAAGCATAAGTATCAGATCTGTATTTATTAATATAAATGCATAAATTAATATGAAAATTCTCGAATATATTTGAAAATGAGTATTTTGTTCATTAAGAATTTTTTAGTTTTATAAGCTTTGTAAATAGACCTATATTTAAACACAGTGCATGAATTTTAAATCAACTGCTTTTGTATGGTACAATAAAAAAACACATAAATATTTTTAGTTTCCAGGCACATAAATAAAGTTTTTGATATCTTGTAAAATAATAATAATAATAATAATAATAATAAATAAAAAAAATAAGTATGAACATTTTGGTATATTACACGTTAAAGCTTCCTGAATCCGTTTTTGTTATTTTTTAAATGATTCCATATGTATATATACGTGTGTGTGAGTGATTTTGCCAAATATATTATAGACCACTATAACAGGAATTGTATTTAATTTCGTACGCATTGGGCAACAGGACTTTTGATGCCTATATCTAAAGCATTTTTAAACGATTCTGTTTACATATAAAACCAACAATTATTTCATTTTTGAATTAAATTACTTTAATATTGTAACTGTTAACGCTCGACAGCACCAATAGTCGCTGAGAGGTTCTTGTCTTAAACGGACAGACGGGGGAACTGGATTCGAATCCAATGGTGCGCTTGGCCTAATCTTTCAGAATTTTCCATAGTTTTCTTTGGGGAACTAACGGAAAGACCTCTAAGAAGACACACGCCCCTCGACCTATATTCTCAGCTTACATTAAAGGCTGTGCTAAATTGTGTTGTTTTATGACGGCCAATTATCAACACGAGGGATATAGCCCAGAGTGGGGCAGTTCTCTCCGTGGGAGTCTTTCTGAGGGAACACTAACCCATATTTACGCAAGGAAATTTAATGTTAGTTAAAAACCATGGAAAACTCCGAACGATTAGGCCGACGGACGCGATTGGTTTCGAACCCAGCACCTCCCGACTACAAGTTTCGCAGAAAGTTTCGGCTACTGATGTGGCGGCTGTGCTAAACACCAACAGTTAATGCTCGTCTTATATAACCATACAGCAACGTGATTTAATGTAATAAATTTTTTTCGTAAAAAAAATAATAACTTTTATTAATTTGATAAAAGCATACGAAAATTTAAGTATTGTATTTGGTTGAAAAAAAAATGGTGAAATACATTTTTAATTACTTAAAACTCTCATTGGCCGGATTATGTAAGTTCAAGGTCAATATGTATTTTAATTCATAGGTTCCTATTTCAGCCGGCCGGTATGAAAATTCATTGCAAATTACATCATAATTTTGGAAAACTGATTCAGTTTTTTGAATGAAAGTTCACATTTATTTTAAAACGTGGGGTTATTTTCATTGTTAAAAACACTTCACCTGTGTAAAATCCGGATCAATGTTTTTACTTACTTTTGTATTTGAATTTATTTTTGAAGATATATTTTGTTTCAGTTCAAATAATTCATAATGTTTGGAAAATCGAGTGGCATCAACCGATAAAACCGACTAAAAATTGATATTTTCCATTCAAATAATAATAATAATAATAATAATAATAATAATCTTATAATAGTTTGTATTCCTAGAACAGATTCTAGATTCCTATAATATATATATATAAATAAATAGAAATTATTTTCAGATTCTTAAATTTCAACTTAATTCATTCATATACCATCATGAGAAAACACTTCTATTTATTATTGCTGTTCCAGGAGGTAGAGCGGGGTAGCCCTAAATTACCAAGTCATTTATTGACGTTTGTCAACAGTTTGTTTAACAACAAACTATATTATCGTAAAACCAGTCTATAACGGAAATGTTTCTTAAACGGCAAAGAATTATTGTCAGATGGAAAGAATATCATACGATTATACATTTTAAGACGGAAAACTGTCTAAAACTGGATAATTTTTACCAAGTGATTTTATTTCTATCCGTTTTACTGCATATACTCGTATTTAAAAAAATAAATAAAAATAAAGCAGGAAAATTTTTCACTAAAAAAAATTATGAGATTTTAGGAAGAGTCTGTCGCACATTCCCTTCCATTTCGAGGGTCCTGTTCATGCATAAGTTTACATAAACACAGAAAATACAATTTCACGCTTTAAATAGTATTCTTAAACTGATGGTAGATGGCAGCACTAAAGAATCAGCAAGTTCAAACATTGCATACAATTTGTAGTATTATTTAGAAGTTAAAATTTGTGAATGAATATTTTCGAGAAAATATTTAAACATAACATAAAATGAAATATGAACAGAATATAATTAGCAGTTAATTAATTAGATTCAATTGACTTAATTAGATTCAATGAACTTTAAACTTATATCCCTACAAAATTAGTCTCCAACCGATTCTGAATAACTATCATGTGGTTTTCTATAAATATTTAGCTAAAATCTATCCAAAATTTTAAAATAACAAGTAATTATTTAAAAAAAACTGAATAATTCTACACATATCTTTAATGAGATATAGGTATATCGACAGTGAAATTCTTGAACCTTTATAAAATGTAAGGACCTAATCTTCTATTTCTCTGTTTTTAACATAATGACTTTAATTTAGTGTGTGAATAATACTACAAAAAATACCAATGATCAAGTAAAACACTCGTTATTGTAAAACTCGAATTTCAATTAGATTATTATTATTATTATTTCATCACAATCAACTTTTCATAACCGCTCCATTCTTTTGTGCTTTAGTGCTGCCACCTAGTGAGAGGGGTAAAATTTAAAATGCGGTAAATCTTGTCAATTGCATTTTATTGTATATTTTTCTTTGCTTTAGCCAATAGCAGCTGTTATTTGTTATCTGTGTAAATTAGAAACAGTGATGATTTATGGTATTAATTCTTGTTATCATTATTACTTGTATTTTTTTTTCATTTTAAATGTAATGAAGGTTCATTTTAAGACATAGATTTTAAATGTATATGGTGTAGATGATTTAAATTTATGTAAATAAAATTAAAGTTCTGCATTTTAAATGAAATGTGTCAGAAGTTTATATGCTGAATGAAATTAAAGCAATAAAAATGATGACGAAGGAAATAATATTTGGTGATCAATACTTGCGCATTGCTAGATTAAAAATAACAAAAGTTTTATTGAATATGTTATGTTCGATTATTATTATAGATAAATAAATAAATAAATGATAATTCCGACACGGTGAGAGTTAAAAAAAATTCTTCTGTTTTGGAATCGCCAGAGCGTAAATATAAAAATTACACTACATATATAGATTCATAAATATAAAAATTACATTAAAATTAAATAAATGTCAATTTCTGTCAATCAAATACATTTAAAAACATTTTATATTTGACTAAAGAATGGGAAAATGTTTTTTTTTATAATTAATTAAATATTGGTTAATCATTGACATAAACAAAAAACAACAACAAAAAAAAAAACAGTGTTTATAAATACCAGGAGATCCAGCCAGGGTTTGCCGAGTTGTTACAGAATATAGACGAAGATTTTTTTTTTTTTTTTTTTTTTCAATTGAAAAACATTTACATTAAATAGATATTTTTCTTAATTGTTCACTAGCAAGATCAAAAAATCATTTATATATGAAAAGCAACAACATCATGAACAACAAAAACAACGTATTCCTTTTATTATTATTATTATTATTATTATTATTATTTATTAAAAGTTATATTTGTGTATATAGCCTCATGCTAGGAATAAATCACTGCCGATTTCTCTATCAGATTTTTTTTTTTAATTTCGATAATTACAGTAGTTTAATCTCGTAGTTCGATTACATAACTGTTGAAGTTGTGTTTTATTTATATAATTCTATTTATTTATTTATTGTTGAAGTTTTAATTTCATTATAGAATATTAACCAGACGCAACTGCTGAACTATTTATATTATTTTAAGTGCAGGAGTTAACCATTTTAATCGTGCACCACTCGGTAGAGATATATTTTAGAAATATAGAGATATATTTTTAATCATTCTAAAAAATATATATCAGTAAAATGATTTAAAAAATATTACTATTGTCATAAAATATCAGTAAAACTGAGATAAAAATTTCAACCAAATTGGCGTTGAAAAAATATTTTTTTGCTGTTCGACTGTGTAAAAACTGAAATTGTGCGACGTTTAGAAGTTACAAAAGGGGGGGGGGGAATGCAGTAGGGAAACCCGGTTAAAAGCGGGGTACCAAGTTGAAAATATGTTTTAAAAATACAAAAAAGGTTAATTAAGAGGGCTGCAAAAATTTATTTGAGTACATTGTAATGTAATAATCACCAAAAATACAACAATATTGTAAGAAAACAAAAGGACAATTTTTTTCTTAACAAAAATATAATATTATGTCACTTGCCCCATTCTGCCCCAGGCATGGGGAAAAACGGGGTGGTGAGGATAAGTAATTATAAAACTTATAAAACTATTGGAAACACAGAAAAAATAAGTTTACTCTATATTTAATTACTTTTAAGTGACTATAAAGGTTTAACTACAGTTTTCATTGACTGTGTCCTTTTTATAAGCCTTTTCACATAATTCACTGACTAGGACAGCCGCATCATCTTCGCTATCTATTGCCAATTGTGTGCCCATATTGTGTGACAAATCTATGACCAGTGCCATGTCTTATAGCCAACTGATAAGCTAAGTTACTAAAGCCTTTCTCATTGTTAGACCGAATAACCTAGGCTCCATAGTTTTTAAGTAATTAACGAGCTCAAGTTCCTGCTCTTCCATAAATATATGTTTTATAATTTTCTAGCCGCTTCATCAATCTTTTACTGAGGGTTTTTCTTTATGTTTTTAACGTATCTTTTCAGAGTAGACTGGGGAACATCAAATTGCTTCGAAGCCTTCAAATATCCAAATTCGCCAGAAACAGCTGCTTCGACAACATTGTTCATTAGGGTGGAGCGAAAAAAAATATTTTTTTAAAAATCAAAAACGGGTAGGTGCCAAAAGTTGCCTTTATACTAGTACATCATCTGCGTGCAATATTACCGCTGAAAAAAAAATGGCTTGAGTCTGCGCTTTTGGTCCAAAAGTCGAAATTTTGGGTAAAATTTGACATTTTTTCAAAAAATTAAAAAAAATTCTATAGAGATGGTTATTAGTTAAAAGTGTTACTTAAACCTTTATTATTAATGCCTTAACATATTTAAATGATAAAACGATATCTTTGTTCTGAATAACTGGAACAAAACGGACAACTTTTGGTGAAAAAAAGACGTTGCCACTCTGTTGCGTCATACAACTAATTGTTGTTTAGAATACAGCTCTTATCTAGTTGCTTTCAAAACTACCCAGGAGTTACCACGTGGAGGTGACTGCATTTCATGTCACAACAGTGCATATTCGACCACCCTAACATCTGAACTCAATGTTTTATTTATACACTGAATTGTGATTTTTTTACCAAAGACTGACATGAGTTTTCTATTTATCAACCTAGTACATATCTTCTTTGAATCCACAGACTTTGGATGCTGCTGCTGTGATCTCCTTTACGTATTTTTCTACTGTTTGTGTAAGAGAAGACAAACAGTGTAATTCAGTGCGGATGTTATTAATGTAATCTATTCAGCCGTCTATTATCTTCACCAAGATTGCACCCGATAAATGCATATTGATTAGAGGTTCTGTTACCACAACACTTTTCCAATGAATTAGATTTATATAATTATCCGCTTAGGTTGATTGTCGATATTTCAGATTTGCGTATGCCATCATTTACTCTCATCTTTCAACTATTATGTGCTGAGCAGCTAGCTGTTTAATATGCTGGCAATCGTCAGAGATCATTGAAATAAGAATTTCCTTTGCGTATGCAAAGCAACCATTGTCCTAAATAACCTTTTTTTAGTATTTGTTTTATTCCATTTTGTGTGTTGTTTAGTAGCCGAGTAATTTCCTATGAGTTTTTTAGATCCCTTCTTTAGCTGTGGATTACATTTGATTGAAAACTATCCTGGGGCCAAACTTGGATAACATAGTACTTTTTGAGTGAACGTAGAGACTCTGATGGGCAGTGAGTGCCCATCGAAGGCGTATAATTCTGTTAGTCGTTGTCATCCATTCTGCGAGAGACATGTTTAGAATGAACCATTACAATTTATCATATGCCACCTCCAAGTGCAGCGAATTTCCTTTGCATCATTTATTAGACAAGGTCGTTGCCAAAAATTATATTCTAACCCACAGGGATTCGCCGGACCAATAGAAAAATCTTTGTCCATGTGCTTATTCCCTTCTTATTTCAATTTTTGAAGGCATAGAGAGTAATTTTCAAACATTATTTCCTGAATTCGAGAAAAGTGTACTCAGCACATACCTGCTAGATATTTGCAAAGTTATTTCATCAAGATATTGCTCAGAAGAACTAGCGAATAGGAATCCAAGAAACTTGTCCTACGCAAGATCGTTCACAAAGGCGCATAAAATTATTCGCCATTATATAGGCACTGATTGATCATCAGAGTCTGGTTCCCTCACAAAGTATGTAATCCAAGTTTATGCCTCAGGTTGGTTTACACCAAATATAATCCACATCTAAAAAATTGGTCAGGAAACTTATGAACTTATTAAAAAAATTACTCGGCTACTAAACATCACAGAAAACAGCAAAAAACAAATACTAAAAAAAATATTTAGGACAATGGTAGCTTTTCACATCGAGAGCAAATTCTTATCGCAATTTTGATGACGATCGCCATCACATTAAACAACAAGCTTATCAGCATATAAAAAATGAAAGAGGTAGAGTAAATGATGGCATACTCAAAGATGAAATACCTAAATGTTGTAAAATGTTGTTGGAACAGAACTCCCCATGACTATGCAGTAACTGGGTGCAATTTTGGTGAAGATACTAGAGGGCTGAATAGATTCCATTAATTCCACTGCATTATTCTGCTTACATTATCTACACAAGTAGTAGAAATCTACGTGAAGGAGTGTCACAGCAGCATCACTCAACGTCTGTGGATACAGAGAAGAGATGGACTAGGTCGATACATAGAAAACTTATGCCAGTCTTTGATAAAAAATCACAATTCAATATATAAATAAAACATTGTGCTCAGATGTAAGGGTGGTCGAGCTATGCACTGTTGTGTCATAAAATGCAGCCCCCTCCACGTGATACCTCCTGGGTAGATTTGAAAGCATATCCCAAACAACAATTAGTTGTATGACACAACAGAGTGAAAACGTCTTTTTTTACCAACAGTTGTCAGTTTTGCTCCCGTTATACAGAACAAATATATCGTTTTATCGTTTAAATATGTTAAGTCATTAATAATAAAGATTTAAATAACACTTTTAAATAATAGTCAGCTCTATAGGAATTTTTTTATTTTTTTGAAAAAATGACAAATTTTACCCAAAATTTCGACATTTGGACCAAAAGCGCAGACTCAAGCCATTTTTTTTTCAGCGGTAATATTGCACGCAGATGATGTACTAGTATAAAGGCAACTTTTGGTACCTACCCGTTTTTGATTAACAAAAAATATTTTTTTTCGCTCCACCCTATTCTTCATTGCCTCAGTAGACCATGATTGTTTATTTGTTTTTTTTCTTATAGTCTCGAATCATCTGAAATCGAAAGAAAAAAAATAGGGGTGTATTAAAACCATCTCTTAGTTAAAAACATTTCGGGCAGGATGGGCTACTTTTCCCTTCCGCTCCAACCGTTCCGCCACTGGAGCCCCATTTAGGTTAGGAAGGTAAGGTCACTCGAGAAAGATACATGAATGAACGTTTAACTACACGAATCTAAAGGCAATTATTAAACGTACTTCAAGCATGTACTAACTATAGTTGTAACGTAAACAAATATGCATATCTTACCTCGGTTACAAAATCATTAGGCGTTACAAGTTACAATACAGGAGCAAAAAATCACACAACGAAAACTTCATACACCAACGCTCGAGAAAACTGGATTAACATGGCTACCGAAGTTGAACAGCAACACGTTAGCGTAGTTTTACTTATTGCCGCTAGATAACAGAACCTGCTTGACAACGAAAACCGTCGAACTTCATTCCGTCCCGGTACCCCGCTGAGCCCCGTCTGCCCCAAAAAGCGAAACTTATTAGTGGGGTGTTGCCATCTCAATATGACGCCAGTGTTACTCATAGACATGCGTTTGCTTTATGATATAGGTTCTGACAAATTGAATTTAGAACAGAATGGATGTAATGGTGCGTTAAAAGAATTCAGATAAGGCATCCACCATTATTTCATCAGCATTGTTTACGGAAATTGAAATGTATATCAATAACCTATTTATTTTAATAAGCCTATATTTGGTAAAACTGACAGAGATAAACTAAAAATATATATATATATATATTTAAAAAAATCGTAGGATATCAATCACATTTTAGTATGCATTTCTTGGTGAGTTCGTAACTATGCATATGTAATTATGCTTGTGTAAGCATGCATACGTGGTAACTATAGTCGTCATTTTGGTCCGCCTGCCTGTCTGTTCGCTTGCATGCATATAACAGCTCAAAAATTACCCAACCGAATAGTTTGAAATTTAATATATATAATCGTTGCAGAATTTCGCCGAGTCATTTGAAAATTTATGAAAAGTGAATAAAACTTAAAAATATATTAATAACAATTTCCTTCATTCTATTACATTCTATGATACGTAATTTATTCAAAGATATCCCATGAGAGGTAATATTTCTAGGTTGCCATGGTGATTATGTCATATTCAAGATGGAGTTATATTATTTCCATATTACTGACTTTAATATATATAATCGTGATAAATTTTGTATTCATGCATTTTTGCATAAGAGTGCATAAGCTATTGCAACAATATCTGAATATTTATAAAACGAGTTATACGAAGAACGCACCTCATTTGTCACGTTTGACGTACAATTTCCAATTTGTTGTTCTTTAATTAACCTATTCACCACATTACAGAAAAAACTGAAATAAATCCATTCGGCATTTTTCGTATGAAACGAAGGAACAAAAGAATATTTTTTGGCCTTGCAATCAGGACGTAATATTCCTTCGTACGAGAAGTAATTTTTTCCATATATTTTCGATATTTATCTATCTATGTTATAAAGAACAAAAGCCTCTGTTCATAAAGCTGACGAATGGCAACACTTCACGATAAAATTTCGCTTTTTCAATTTTTGCTATTTCAATTTTTAAAATTTCTAAACATCGCACATTTTTAATTTTTACACCATCGTATAGGGGGAAAAATTACTTTCAAATGAATTTATTTGAAACCTGTGTCGCAATTTACTAATTTTTTATGGATTTTGAAATATTTTTTTAAGCATACATTTTTTCAATTTTATCTCTACTGCGTGCAAACTCTATTACGGTAGAATAACAATAACACATTCACACTTAAAACAATATACAGTTCAGCATTAGTCTTCGGCTAATATTCCATAACGAAATTAAAACTTAATAAATAAATAAAATAAAAAATAAATTTAACATATATGCAATAAAACGATTTCAATTTGTACACCGACGAGTAGGAGGAGAAACGTGCTTTCAAATACTTTAATTTGATTGAAAACTTTTTACTTATTAGGAGTGTATATTTAAATGAATGGCATAAATGTCAAAAAGATATAATCGAAATCAAAATACTATAAGAAAAAAGTTAACTCTTTTGCTTGAAATAAATAAATAAAAATTTTAAATAAGAGTTGCAGATGAAATAAAATAGAAAGAAAGAACTTACCAAGTGCTTTGGTAAAATACTTTTTCATTCTCCTTTATATTTTTTTTTGGCTAAGATGTGTTATTATCCCACCCTCCGCGATGTTCAGTATTTGGCGATTTTTATAGCTCTGGTAACCCCGGCGTTTGGCGTCTAGTAACTTATTATGGCAACCCCCTTTTTTACGACGCGAGAGCGTGCTTTTTGCGTGAACATTCATTTCACTGCCGGGTGTCGTTGCTGACGGTTGCTTGAGTCTTGTACCAGATACTCTTTGATATCGTGTTCTATGGCTGTATGTTATTTTTATGTTAAATTTATTGGATGTATTTCATTGACTATAATTTCTGTAGTTCGTTCAAACGCTCTTGCTGAAGTAATTAAGAAATATGAGGAAATTTTGACATGAAAGGGAGGTTTGTTTATAGCGTGTCAATGCGTATTAAGCCATTTTGGAAAATGACGGCGGTGTTATATTTTGTGCTGTAGGTTTCAAGAAAGCAGATGTCTGTTAAGGTATATTGATAATTTTATGTATATTTTGTTGCTTTAAGAGTTTTTTACTTTTTGAGATTGCTACAAAACGAGAACTACTGAATTTTGAGAATGCTATATCGCGAAAAATGCTGAATTCGGCGATGTTTTTTTTTTCGGTAAATGAGCGCGAAGTCTCATACAACTATTGCTGATTGCCACTTTAGCGAGTTTCGTTTACGTATATTTTGCTGTTTTAAGAGTTTTTTACATTTTTAGATTGCTACAAGACAAGAACTGCTGAATTTTGAGAATGCTCGCGAGAAATGCTGAATTCGGCGATGTTTTTTTTTTTCCGTTAAATGTGCCCGAAGTGCTAATACAAGGATTACTGATTGCCAGTTTAGCGAATTTTGTTTATTATTTACATTTTATTTTCGTTGAGCCAAACATGCATATAAACGGGTGCTTGGCAACATTTACTACTTGGCGGAAAAGTGGTTTTCTCGCCAAAAAAAATCCAAGATGGCGGAGGGTGGGATAATAACACATCTGTTCCTTTTTTTTTTTTATCTTGATTGTGCTTTTTTTTTACCTTTCAAATTTTTTATAAACCCTTTATGAAAACATAACGAAGGGCTAAGAACTAAGAAGGAAGGAATAAAACTTAAAATTAAACGCTTTCAGCTGCACGAATTAGCTTATTCTAAGAGTGAAGAAATCGTCTGCCGACAATTTCTCAGTTATAAAAGTTAGATCGTAGTTTTATTTTATTATTATGATTCAACCAAGGAGACTGAACAAAAATATATTTAATCTCCTTCACAAAACTAGGGAATTATTGCCTAAATTTTGGCGGCATAAATTTAAGGGAAAAAGAGAAATTCTTCTATATATAAAACTAGGGGGCTCTGCCCCCTACGAGCTACGCTCGCCAACCCCCGTTCAGACACCGCAGATTCTAAAAGCATGCTAATTTCATCGGCCTTAAAAAGATTGAATTATAATTTAAAAAAAAACAGTGACGGTCTCCCTGTAAACGGATTTTCATTCATTTTCCTTTGATTGGATATTTTTAAGACGAAATCAGACGCTGCTAAGAGATAAAATGGCTGTTTTCATCTTTGATTAAAAACAAGAAAGGAAAATCATGAGTATCCCATAAATTATGAAACACTTTCAAAAACTCACTGAAAGCTTTAACAAAACTTCGTTATTTAGGGAAATAAGGTAAATAAGATAACTAACTAAACATTTAAAAAACTGATTTCAGCAGTTACCATCCATAGCCAAATATTAATTCCAATTCTTCCGAAGAGCTCTGTATTTGATCTGTAAGCTGATATATATACTATATAATAGAAAATTTATTTTAGCAAGAAAACACATAACAGGTTGAAATTTCTCTTTCAGCAATTTATACTAATACATGGAAACATACTTGAATACTTTTGTTCAGCCCTGTTGTTTACCTAGTACCTTTATTACACGCCACTATTTAGCTAAACTTTAATTCAAACTAAATCAATCTTAAAACTACTGATATCGCATTTCCAGAATTTATCATCTATAGGCGGCCATGTATCCAATTCTTTGCGTGGCCCTGTATACCATTTTATCTATATTCTACAAGCGTTTCATAGAAAACTACATGCAGTTCAGCATAACACATTTTAAACCCACCTTTCAGCAATTCACGGTCATATTCAGTAGCCTTTACGAATTTTTTGCGTATCCCTGTATATCAACTATAACATTTACACACACCATATAGTATGCATAAATATAGTGAAACTTAAAAGCGCATATTAGTACAAATTAAAAATACATTTCCTGCCATCGCCGCTTCGGATAGAAAATACTTGTCTGAAATGTTTTGTATGTTCCTGTAAATGCTATGCACTTCGTATTATACATGAAATAACTTAAGTAAGCCTCACCGACATATATCAATTTTATTATTATATGAATTTTTATAATTAAAATACGCCGCAAACAATTTCCCCAAATACCATTTGTGATGGAATTCTTTTGTGTAGCCCTGTAAATGAATAGTGACTATTCGTTGCACCGCGTATGCTAGAATATTCTGCATATTTTAGTGCACTTCGTAAATGCATATATTTTTTATTATGTTTGAAAGTGTGTAACCTCTTTAAAATTCATTTGAAATTAATTTTTTCCCATTGGCCGTAATGTAACGGAATACTTTTGACAGTCCCTGTAAATGAACTAAACATGCTACAAACTTCATTTGAAATAGGGTTCTTGCTAGGCTAAATGTCAATAACCAAAAATTTCAGTGCGATCCGAGTATATTTACGAGAGTTAGAGCGCGAACTGACAAGCCGAAATCAATAATACTTTTCAACTTTGTTAGAAAGTGTTAAAAATTAGTTAAAAATTTGAAAATAAGCTAATGTAAAATGAATTAAGTACACATAGTTTTTTTTTCTCTCGGTACTTTTTAACAACGCTATGAGAAAGTTCTTTTAAGGGTATTTCCACGAGCACTTGTCGTGTAAGTCACATACTATGCTTACTGGCCACCGTTATTGTATAAAAGTTTACTTCGCGATTAATGAGATATCTCCATAAAATAAGTCACATTTTTCCGTTCTAAAATACTGGTAGTCAAAAGTCATAGTATGTGACTTACACGACAAGTGCTCGTGGAAATGCCCTTAAATGTATTGTTTTAAATATGACGTAATTTTCACCAAAGTTTCCTTTCTCTTTTTAATATTCAAATGAAAATACTTTTGTTGTTAGAAAGGAAATATTATTTGCGCTGTCTTAGAATTCACGATAATAGTTGAAAAGATTATCTCAAATATGAAATAAATGTATTTGCAAATATATTTTTTAATTTAAAGTGTTTTGCCAACTTTTATTTATTTGGCCTTTTTAAATATGACGTAATTTCCTTCATTTACGACTTTTAACGCATAATAATGAATTTAGTATTTAAAAACTTTTTTCCCTTTTAAAATTCAAGTGAAATTGTGGTTTTTATGATGTAATTTTCTATATTTTCCTGATTTTTAACAGGTAATCACTTAATTCTAATTTGAAAGTTTTTTTCTGTTTATAATAGCCACGTGTAAATATTTTTTTTATTTGAAGGAAATATTATTCTTTGCACTGTTTTTAAAATTGGCAACAGCTTAAAATAATTGCCGTTTTCTAAAATGTGTAAAAAATATCTCTCGAAATGCTGAAAATTTGAATTTAAAATGGAAACAAATCATCAAAAAATGAGTCAAATTAAAAAGATAATTGCTGTCTGCACATCGGGAACTTCCAATGTATAAAATGATCTAAAAATGTTTAAATTCCTATGTATAGTTTTTCTCCTATAAAACTTTTTTTATGGAACGATTTTGACCATCTTTAACATTAAATATCTCTTTAAATAATTATTCGATTTAAAAACTGTCTTCATCAGCGTGTTTATCAAACATGTCTCTATAATACCACTGATTTTCGTTTTTTGGTATGAAACAGTTTTCTTAATATTAACGAAGAATGACCACCGATCATAAAAAATATGGATGCCGATCTAGTAGGAGTATACCCTGATGATCTACGCAGATTTTCATTGGTCCATTTCCAAATCAAAACTTTTTTTATATATAGAAGGAAATACTAGAAAAACGTGGACGGCTACATGGCAACGAACCAATCTAGCGAAAAGAGGTAGGAGCGTGATGGAAAGGACCGCCAGCGATAAGATTAAAATCCAGGTAGGGGGCGGGAAAGCATCAAATGGACACAGGATTCTTTACCTAACGGCGGAGTTTTAAAGAAAAAACAGGCTAGGGCGGCAGAGCTCTCGCAAAGACTAATGGGAAATCGAATTAATTTAATAAAAAATAAAATGTTATTTCAAAACCTTCGAAAGAAAAAAGAATTTAATGTCTCAAAATATAAAGGAATAAAATAATTGAATGGGTTTTTACAAAGAAATATAGCTATTGGGTGAGTGCAAAAGTTCTACCCGTTTTGAGCTTAAGTAAATGTCAAGTGAAATACAGTCGTTAAAGCTTTTGTTTCGAGGTCATAAAAGTTAATAATAATGCGTAGAGCAGTAGAGTATGTATAGGCACAACATTTGTCAGAAGAACTTATGCGGAATGTGAAACAACATAGCAAGCAAGCAAAACCACTTCAGACATTGTTTACTGTAGGAGCATGATAAAGCCGTTACAGCAGCCAGAGCTTGCCACAGCATTTGTCATGTGTATGAGGAAGATGCCGTGGACGATAGCATATGCTACCGTTGGTTTATGAAAATCCCCGACGGAGACAGGAGTTGTAAAGATCATGCCCGTTTTTGATGCCTATCAGTGGTTTCTGACGAGGATATGGACACATCCATAGCAAATTCCCCACATCCAACAGTCGGAGAACTAGCCGAAATGTTCTCGGTATACAGAACAACAGTCCAAAGACGGATGCATGCGCTTGGCTGCATCAAAAAATTCGATCAGTGGGTAGCACACCAGCTTACAGAAAGGCAACGATAAAAGAGGATCAGCACCTGTCTTTTTTTGCTTACCTGTAATAGTAGGGAACCATTTTTTAACCGGATTGTAACGGGTGATGAGAAATGGGTACTGTACCGTAATGTGAAGCGTCGAAGGACCATGTGTCGATGTTGCAGAGGGTGCTCCATCGACCTAAACAAGAGGACTCCATTCCAAAAATGTTTTGCTGAGTATATGGCTTAATGCTAGGGCAATAATCAACTAGGAGGTCCTCGCACCAAGCCAAATTATCAAGGCAGACATCTACTGCCAACAATTGGACAAATTGTGAGCAAAACTCATGTCTAAGCGGCCAGCATTCATCAATCGTAGAGGGGTTCTCTTTCAAAACGATAAAGTCAGCCCACATGTTGCTTTAAGGACTCGGCAAAAATTACTGGGCCTTAGTTGGGAACTTTCACCTCAGCCGGCGTATAGCCCTAACATTGAACTTTCGATTTATCACCTTATTTGATTGTTACACAACGCCTTTGCTCCCCGAGCCTTCAATGATGTGGAGACTGTAAAAACGGCGTTACAACAGTATTTTGACTGTAAAAACGGCGTTACAACAGTATTTTGACTGTAAAACAGAGGAGTTTTATCAGCGAGGGATTAACTTACTGCCAGACAGATGTCAAGAGGTCATACATAATGATGGTGCATGCGTGGATTCATAGGTGCTTAACTTTTTGTGTTCTCCACCTTTCTGTTTTCGCTAAAAAACGGGTAGAACTTTTGCACTCTCCCAATATTAACATATATACATACATACATACATATATATATATATATATATATTAGAATAAGATATAAAAGAATTTGCTGGATTAAAGGCATGAGATTAAAATATGAATGGCATTTAAGCTATTATTAAAAGAAAGGTAAAATTAGATATTATTGGAATTTGGAATAAATTAACTAAGGTAAAAGTGCGATTTTTTTTATTATTACATATATGTATATATACTATATGGCCAAAGGTGACCGGCCACTTGCAATTTTTGACGTTTTCTTAAATGTCTAGAAAAGCACATGAGGAGTTATCCTGAAACTCCAGGTGTGTAAACAGAATAGTACAGATCCTATATTTCCGTGAAGATTTTTTCCCGAAATCCCATAGGGGACCTTGAACAAATTGAAAAAGAACGAATATCTTTTGGACAACGCTGTAAAAACTAATGTAGCAAAAGCTTTCAAACTGTATATTATGATTAAGTGCCTTATTGTAATAAATTGCGTTCATTTTTATGAGAACAGCATGTATATTCGTAGAAAAATTATTAAAAAAAAAGTTTTTATAAAAAGAGTCCCAAATTTTGCCAAGTTTTTTGCTTATAATTTGTAGAGTTCTTAATATAAAAAAGTTCTTTTCAGAAAATATGACAAATAACATTGTACACACCTGCAATCAGAATGAAAAAAACAATAAAAATTGTATAAAAATGAGAACTTTTACTGAATAATAATTCACTGCGCAATCCCGAATGCAAACAAAATATAATTTGCATAATGTGTTACCAAAATGTATAGAGCAACTTTTGTGAAAATCTCAAAAATATAGTTTGAAAAGTCTGAAAATTACCGTTTATAAAATAAGCTCAAAATCCGTTATTCCAAAAAGGAAGCAAAAAGATGAGGGGCTGTATCAAAATATTGTAGTACATGCAATATTGTGTATGCTATACTGGCTGTAATAAATGGATATAATCAAGGGATTTGGTTTTTAATGCCCACTGTCCCTTTAATTGTCTGAGCGAAGCGAAGGCTAATACTCAGCGAAATATTACTGTCGGGACACATTACAGCTACGATGGATATTAACGCCATGTCCTACTAAAAAAAAAGCCTAATAAAAACCTTTCGTCAAGCATAACTCAAAAAATATTTGTCGGATTTCGTTTCTGATTGCACCAGAAGGTACCTATGAGGGACACCTACTGAATGCACCTACTATGAAAAATAAGTTCCAAACCGTGCAAAATTTATATTAAAAAAACTGATAAAAAACACAATTTATCTGCATACGTCACAGAAATTTGGTGTGCGTCACTTTCAACGGTGGATGTTTTCGTAGACAACTGGTTTAAACACATGGAGCAAATAATAATAAAAAATACGCACGCAGTAATATTGAATAGATCAGTTTCAACCACGTGATCACAAACCTTGCAACAACCCGTGCCAACCAGTTTTGGTGGGCAAACAATTAATAATACAGTACTCTGTACCACGGTGACCGTTTTTAGCCTGTTGTAAAAAATCTGGCCTGTTGTATGGCATACAACAGGCTAAATCCGGCTAAAAACTCGGGCTAAAAGATAGTTGTCAGTCTATCGACTGGAAATTAACAGATTTTTTTAATACTCGTATAACGAAATTTAGAAACGATTGTGAATGATTAAAATAAAAGACATGAGTGTTTATTGCTCCAGGAGGTTATCTTTCTCTGGATGTCTGTCTGTCTATCATACAGCATGCAATTTTCTTGTAAAGGATGATATTATTATGCAGTAAAACCTCCATAACGGACACACCCGATTAGTGGAAACCTCTATTTAGCGGGCATTTTTTCGATTACTAACCCTTAAATAACTGTACATTTTTTACTCTCAGTAGCGGACACCTCCAAATAGAGGACATATTCTGCCCTCCCGAGGTGTTCGCTATTCAGAGGTTTTACTGGTAAAAACTCCATAACGGACACACCCGATTAGCGGATACCTCTATTTAGCGGACATTTTTTCGATTACCAATACTTAAATAACTATACATGATTTACTCTCAGTAGCGGACATATCCAAATAGAGGACAAATTCTGCATTCTCGAGGTGTCCGCTATTCAGAGGTGTTCAGAGGAAGAGACTGTATACATTATTAATAGTTATTTTACAGGGCCGCACAAATGAATAAGAATATATGAAACGAATATAAACTAAATTCGGGATTGGTAGATCGCTGATGGTAATGTGATTTTAGGATGTTGTTACACTCATCCGCAGCATGTTTTTAGAGTTTCGTTCATCTAACGAAACCCTACCTGTCTCACTGCTTTGTCTGTCTGTCTGTCTGTCCGTCTGTCACAGAGCCCGTTCTCAGAAACTATATATGTCGGAGACTTGAAAATTTGCATACTTATAGCTGAACACCACACATCAAACGGCAAATAATAAAATTTTGAAAAAGTCTAATTTTTAACCCTCTGGGCTCTAACTTGTGTATTTTAAGCAATTTTTATAACTCAGCCCCTAATTAAGTTGGAGACATGAAATTTTGCATACTTATAGCTGAACACCTCACATCAAACGACAAATAATAAAATTTTGAAAGTATATTATTTAACCCTCTGGGCTCTAACTTGTGTATTTTAAGCAATTTTTTTTAACTAAGGCCCTAATTAAGTTGGAGACATGAAAGTTTGCATACTTATAGCTGAACACTTGCGATAACATGATAAATCATAAAATTTTGAAAAAGTCATATTTAACCCTCCGGTCTCTAACTTCTTTATTTTAAGCAATTTTTCTAACTCAGCCCCATATTAAGTTCGAGACATGAAATTTTGCATGCTTATAGCTGAACACCTCACATCAAACGACAAATAATAAAATTTCTAAAATGTCTAATATTTAACCCTCTAAGCTCTAACTTGTGTATTTTAAACAATTTTTCTAACTCAGCCCCTAATTATGTTGGAAACATGAAAATTTGCATACTTATAGCTGAACACCTCACATCAAACGACAAATAATAAAATTTTGAAAAAATCTAATATTTAACCTCTAATATTTTGTTTCGCGCAATTTTTAAATTTAAACTGTTTTCAATATTATTTTTTGTTCATTTTGCATAATAAGTGTAATGTGACGTAATTTCTTCTATTTAAGACTTCTAACGCATGTTAATGAATTTATTTTACAATATCCTTTCTCTTTTAAAATTCACATGTAAATATAGTTTTTATGGCGTAATTTCCAATAAGTGCCTGCTTTTTATACCTAATTATTCAATTCTAATTTGAAGGTGTTTTTCTGTTTATAATAGTAACGTGTAAATAATTTTTTTGTTTGAAGCAAACATTATTGTTTGCGCTGTTTATACAGTTGGCAACAGTTTAAATTAATACCATTTTCTAAAATATGGAAAAAATATCTGACGAAATGCTGAATATTTGAATTTAAAATAGAAATAAAACCTCAAAAAATGAGTCAAATTAAAAAGAAATTAATGGAATCTGCACATCGGGATCTTCTATTGAATAAAATGATCTGAAAATGATTAAATTCCCATGTATAGCTTTTGCTCCTATAAAACTTTTTTAATGGAACGATTTTGTCCAACTTTAGCATTAAATATCTCTTAAAATAATTCTTCGATTTGAAAACTGTATGCATCAGCGTGTTGATCATACATTTCTCTGTAATACCACTGATTTTCACATTTTTTTACTCAATAGTTTTCTTAATATTAACGAAGAAAGACCTCCGGACAAAAAACAAATTCAAAACCGGCGGCGGCGGTGACAGCGTTAGTTACTTTTTTTTAGAATAGAGAGATATATAAAAATGAAAACTTGTCTATCTGTCTGTTTGTAATTCTATAAAAATCCACAATTTCGAAACCAAAATTGTGAAAAGATACGTACATGTGTATTAAAACATGGCCGAGGCAACTAAAGTAATCCGGAATCGAAATAATTTATAGTTAATTTTTAATTAATAAAAAAACACCAATTTAACAGCATTTTCTTATCCAATTTAAACATTTTTCGTTATAGCAGTTGCCAACAATTAAAATACACAATAAAATTATTACTACAACAATTAATTTTCCACTGCAAGATTTCCACGTGAAAAATGAAAATGAAATAAATAGTTTGCCGAATTTAAAAAAAGGTGAATATTACATCATAACTTTTCTATTGCAAGATATTCACGTGAAAAATGAAAATGAAATAAATAGTTTGGCGAATTTAAATGAAAGTGAATATAACCTCTTAACTTTTCTATTTCAAGGTTTCCACCTGAAAGAGGAACATATTACGTCATATTTGAAATATAAAGGCCGTGGTGGATATAGTATAACGTCATATGAGTGTGAAAAATGTATTGAAGCATGACAAAATCCCGATTAGGGAAATATTGGCGTATTTTAACATTATTCCTCCAATTATAAATTGAAATAAGTTCATTTATAGCTGTATTCTTTTGCGTCTGTTATATACATTTATACATTTTTATATAGCGTATTCATATGATTCATTCATACATCATTTCGACTGCTTTTTTTAATGTTTTTTGTGTTGTATGTTAAATTTTGAAATTGATTTTTCAGAACAAACATCCTTCAAATTCTGGGCAACGCCGGGCACTTTAGTTTGTAACAGATAAATGGCCTTTGTATCTGTACATCTAATGCTAATATTATAAAGCGTTATAATATTATAAAGTGTTTAATATTATTAATGCTTGTACGTTTGTGAGGTGTTATCGCTGAAACTAGATAGCCAACTTAAAAAATGTTGGTGGCCATCTCTGCTCCAAAAAAAGAGACTATATTTTACGTCAGTGCAACAACCTACATCGCTGCAGGAGCAAAAATGTTCTAAAATTGCGATTTCTGTGATAGTGATTGGGTTAGAAACTTTAAATTCGATGGGATGGTTACTTTTAAGATGTAAATACTCGTTATGAACGCTCTCTAAAAGGTTCGAAAATTCAATTTGACAGATAAACGTAAAAATTGCTAGAAAGGTTCTAAATTATGATTTATTCAGAATACTGAAATTTCTGGGATACTGTTGGGGTTAGAAACTAGAACTTTGGCATGACAGTAATTTATAAGATGTAAATACTTGTTGTAGAACGAATTCTAAAAAATCGAAAGACTAAACAAAGCGGAAAATGATCTAAAGATGATCTAAGTAACGAAGTACATGGAATTGTTAGGTATATAAACATGAAAATTGACATGGCTGTATTTATCATGACGTAAATTCTCGCAATAGAACAATTTCTAAAAATGTCGCTATATAAAACAGTGAAGAAACAAAAAAGTTTCGAAAATTTTCTATTTCTGTGTTACTGCTGAGCCCAAAATCTTGAAATTTTGCTTCGGGTTAGTTTTAAAATATACATTTGTCTCTATGAATGGTTTCTAAAAAATTTAAAATTTAAAAAGATGAAATGAACGGAAAGCGATCTCAATTACCATTAATTTGGAATTATTAGGTATAGCAACTTTAAATATTTCATGATGCTGCATTTCCTCCGCAAAACATGCAATTTAAATGCAACAAAACTGATAGATACTCACCTAACATTAAATAAATTGTGTAAATATTGAATAAAGACCTGTATGAAACAGTGAGTAGGTTGCCCGAAAGTACTTGTTAAACTGTTCCTTCTCTAGGCTTTTCTCTCTCTCGCCAAGGCCACTAACAGAGGGAAGTGCCGTTTTAAGTGTGATATGAATTTTTGTCTGATTCATTTTTCTAGACATTTTATCATAAAGTCATATTCTCAATTATCATTAGTAGATTTTTTATATATTAACTTATTCTGGTGAAATTTCATAATCGGGTTCATATTGGCGTATGTTAGCTTGCAGGATTTGCTGAATAAGTATGTATGGATTTGTAAATTACTTCAAATGACACTTTGACAGTTCAAAAGTTATGCAGACGATATATTCAGATCTTGTGTCATACTTTATGTTGCAATCATTGCCGATTTCTTTTATTTAATGCATGCTAAATGCAGGTCAACTTGTGCAGAATATGTTTGAAAACAAAACAATACAGCGTATGCAGTGGCCAGCATACACTCATCATTTAAATCTGATAGAGCATATCTAAAACACTTTATATCGAAGCATTGCTTGCCACTGTTGATGTATTCGGTACTTTGATTCTATATCAGATTTTGAGGAGAGAATTCGTTAACTGTTATCGACAACCTCATTGCATCAGTGGAAAACAGATATTGTACAATATTAACTATTTCGGGGGAGCACACACCATATAAAGTACAGTCCATTCTTTTTAAACATCATATATTTGTCATTTAAAGTTACTCAAATTGGTGCGGAGCGTCTGATTATGCTCTTGACATCATTTTATACAGCTAAAATTCCGATATAAGATAATTTAGTGTTTCATTTTCTATTTTACTTTTAATATATTGTTTACTTTCAATTTTATATCCATGCATGGCTGTCTTGCATAGTTTGATTTCCCATTTTTTTAAACAGTGTATACGAATTTATATATAAGATTTTGTAATTCTATGATTCGTTTATTTTCATCATTTCAATTTATCACAGTATATGGACAATTAAAGATAACATCTCACTTTCTTTGCTTCCACAAGTTATTATTAAATCTATGTTCTCAGCAATATCGCTCAGACTAATCCCTCTGAGGGAAGTCCTAGTACTATAATAATGATATATATTTATTTTACTTTTCAGTTTGTAACGGAAGACTATTTTTGGAAATTTTATATGGAATGAATAAAATACGTTTCCTGACATATGTGACTTAATTGTTTGAATTGCTCAAAATCTAAACTTTAAAAAACATTTAATACTTACTTCATGTTTATTGGAACCAAAACGTTTTTGATAAAATACTACAGAAACTGATTTTGCAAATGTATACAACAATAGTTTGACTATGCTCGTTATTGTTAAGTGACTGTAATAATGACATATTTTTACAGGAACGGAAATAAATAATTTAAAGATTATCATCTAAAATGAGTATGTTGTAATTATGTTTTGTATGGACTTGATAATCGTTTTCCCAGTTCAGATAAAACAGCTTTATTAATTCCCCTTGTTGTTTCAATGTAAGTGTCATCTTGTTGTCCCAATCGAACACCTGACTGAAGAAACAATCTTCCCACACTGCTTATTAAAGGTTTTCCACACGCAATACTTTTTAAATGGTGCTCTATGATTGGTGCTTCTACAGTCTATCCCTGTGAATTATGCGAAGTATATCAATGCACTCCCCCTCTGTGTTGTCATTCGTCCTTTACAATGATTTTCTTTGAAAATGTGTTACGCGGCAATTTTCGTCATACGTGTATCGCTTTCTCAGCGCTATTTATTGTTTTTCAATGAGCTGATGTATCTATGCAGAAAAACAGTAGCTGTTGCCATTAAAAAAAATTTCCCTATAACCGTTATCGTGAGAATTCTGTTTGTTTAAATCCTCACGATCTCGAACGCATACCTTTAAATAACGATACCTGAAATTTCTTTTCGATTGGTTGAGCGGTTAAGCCGCTAGAGCTTCATATATCGATGAAGTTTTTTTATGACCACTCTGTATATATATATACCGGGTGTCCCAAAAAGGACTGACTGATTTAAAAATTCAATAACTTGCAAACAGTGACAGATATTTAAAAAATTCTTGCAGGAGGGTTATGCATAAGGTCAAAAGTTTTATTACAGTGATTTTCAATTTTAGTTCGATTTACAAACAATAGATGGCGCTGTAAGCAATAGTCGCTAAATACAGGCTCGATTTTTGGTCCTTTATCTTGTTCCATGCAGAAAAAGGAGATGGAAATGTATTATCCGGGCCACGAAGTACCAAAAATCGAGCCTGAATTTAGCGTCTATTGATCGCAGCGCCATCTATTGTTTGTAATTCGAACTAAAATTGAAAATCATTGTAAAAAAAAAACTTTTGACCTTATGCATAAACCTCCTGCAAGATTTTTTTAAATATCTGTCACCGTTTACAAGTTATTAATTTTTAAAATCAGTCAGTCCTTTTTGGGACACCCGGTATATATATGTATATACATGTATATATATGTACATATATACCAGTATATATAATATATATATAACGCGTTAAAAAATTATAAGACCACATAAAATTCGCGAATTTTTGTATTATGAACATTTAAATAACAAAATATTAAATAAAATTAAAAAAAAAGTGCCCAGTTAAACTGATGGCAGTGAGCTCACCGGCTATTTACCATAATTGTATATTATACTCTTATTTCAAAGAATAACGCCCACAAAAATATATGAAGGGGGATTACCCCCGTTCCCCCACATTAAACTTAATCAATGAACCTCCATATCTAATCAGGTAAGCACCTTAACATAATAAACCGGTATACCAAATTTGAAGCAAATCAGATAATTCTACATGAAAAAACCATTTCGCTAAATTAAGGGGGTGTCTAACCCACTTTCCCCCCGCCCTTTGTACTTAACTTATGAACCTCCAAATCTAAATAGGAGAACTCCTTATCAGAATGAACATAGAAAAAAAATTTAAGTAAATTGGATAATTCAGCATGAAAATCCATTTATCTAAATTAAGGGAGGGGTCTTACCCCCCTTTCCCCTTTTAATACTTAACCAATGATCCTCCAAATCTAATAAAGGAAGTACAATATCGGAATAAACTGGCGTATCAAATTTGAAGCAAATCGATTAACTCTGCATGAAAAACCCATTTATCTAAATTAAGGGGGGGTGTCTACCCCCCTATAACTTAAACAATAAACCTCCAAAATCAATCAAGGCAGCTACTTAACATAATAAACCGGTATACCAAATTTGTAGCAAATCGAATAACTCTGCATAAAACCCCATTTATCTAAATTAATAGGGGGGGGGGTTGTCTAGACCCCCTTTCACCCCTTTATACTTAACTAATAACCTCCAAATCTAATCAAGGCAGTTTCTTAACATTATAAACCGGTATACAACATTTGGAGCAAATCGGATAATTCTGCATGAAAAACCCATTTATCTAAATTAAGGGGGGGGGGAGGTCTACCCCCCCTTTATACTTAACTAGTGAATCTCCAAATCTAATCAGAGAAGCTCCTTAACATAATAAACTGATATACCAAATTTCGAGTAAATTGAATAATTCTGCATGAAAACCCATTTATCTAAATTAAGGGGGGTAGCCCCCCTTTCCCCCCGTTTATACTTAACTAGTGAACCGCCAAATCTAATCAGGGAAGCTCCTTAACATATTAAACCGATATACAAATTTGGAGCAAATTGAATAATTCTGCATGAAAAACCCATTTATCTAAATTAAAGGGGGGGGGGACTAGCCCCGTTTTCCCACTTTATACTTAGCCAATGAATTCCCAAAACTAATCAGGGAAGCGCCTTATCAGAATGAACCTAGAAAAAAAAAACTGAAGCAAATCGGATGTTTCTATCAAGAGTTATCGCGTTACGTACATACGTACATACATGCATACATACAGAACGGGCGGGCACAAATAACTCTCAGGCTTTGATAGCCTGTGAGCTAAAAAATAGTCATTTTCCTAAAATTTAAATAACGAACCTGTGAATAATGTATAAGACGACATGAAACAAAAATTACGTTACATGTAAATTAAATGTCATCATAAAGCGCGTGCGTTTGTCTTTTGAAAATTTTTTTAAGAGTAGTAAATTCTCAAGTTTTGAAAGTGACATTCAAGATTTACTTGACTGAGCTTGTGAGGGTTGAGGGTGGGCGGTAGTGGTATATGAGAACGAGGGTAAAAAATTTGCATTTTTGAAAAATACTTCCAAAACTGCCATTCACAATGAGATAATTAAAAGATATATTTTGAAAGCAGAACAAAAATATTGAAGAAATAATTTGACAGCATATGACAATCTGCAACTATTTCTGCTATCTACGAAACAAGGTCTGTACACTCTTGGTAATTCAAAGCATTTAAAAAGAAAAAAAAAGGAAAACAAATGTAGCGAATTACAGTATGGTAGAATCTTAAATCTATAAACATTTTTTGCGCCGCATATTGTACTGAATGTATATTTTAGTGCACTTCAATAAGTGCATATCCATTTCATTCTGTTCGAAAGGCTGTAACATCATTAAAATGCACTTGAAATCATTTTTTTTCCTTTGGCCGTAGTGTAACGGTAAAGTTTTGACTGTCGCTGTAATTAAACTATCATCCAATTTTCATAAAATGTGAAATGACTCGAGAAAATATTGTAACAATTATATATTTAAATTTTCAAACCATTCGGTTAGGTAGTTTTTGCTCTGTTATGTACGGACGGACAGACAGACGGATTGAAGGACGGACTGAATGACGACGATAGGTGCTACGTATTTATATAATTACTAACGCACCTAAAATGGTACATTTATTTAAACATCACGGAAAAGAAAGACTAAAATGGGACAAAAATGTCATGCTATTGGACGAAGAGCGAAAACAAATTATATTTCCTGATGAAATGAAATTTGATTTATTGTGTTTAATTTTTTTAACCAAACTTTACGTTTCTGACACAAATAGCTACAAATTCTTTTGCATAACTTGAAAAAAGAAATAATAGGATGCTTCAACAAATAATCGGAGGCTCCATAATGCTATTGGAAGTCTATACTTATTGTTAATTGTACGATTTACAGCAAATTTTGGTAATTGTGAACACTGAAAAATATTTAGCTATGATTTGTGATCGTCTTAATCGTTTAAGCCTTTATCAGGTGGCGGCGCCACCTAACTCCAACTGCTGAAACATCCAACTACATGGATGTTTCAGCAGGATGGTACTTTATGTCATTCGACTTAATCCACTCAGGAAGGTTTTAAAAAAATTTATATATTTTACCAGGTCCAGTTGATGTCCAGGTCTTAAATACATAGAAATCATTTTCAGTACTCGTACTTCAAGACTAATAAACTAATTCACTAATATAGTAATAAATTAATGATAAACTAATTTTCCTACAAATGAACTTAAATTCGTCGTTGTAAGAGTAAAACTATTATAAAAAAATAAATAAATAAATAAATAAATAAATAAACATGGTCGTTTCAATGAAAGACAGAGTGTTCCAGGTTTTGTAAAAAATGAAGACAAATAACATATTTATCATCATGTTCCTTTCCGATAAGTAGTGGCAATTTTTTTTTAATTTTTTCGCTTCATTGTAATATTTTAATTAATTTAATCATTTATCGCACTATTAAAAATTTTTAAAACATAACTTTGTGTGTATATATATGCTGTATATATATATATATATACCGGGTGTCCCAAAAAGGACTGACTGATTTTAAAATTCAATAACTTGCAAACGGTGACAGATATTTAAAAAATTCTTGCGGGAGGGTTATGCATAAGGTCAAAAGTTTTATTACAGTGATTTTTGATTTTAGTTTGAATTACAAACAATAGATGGCGCTGTAAGCAATAGTCGCTAAATACAGGCTCGATTTCTGGTCCTTTCTCTTGTTCCATGCTGAAAAAGGAGATGGAAATGTATTATCCGGGCCACGAAGTACCAAAAATCGAGCCTGAATTAAGCGTCTATTGATCGCAGCGCCATCTATTGTTTGTAATTCGAACTAAAATTGAAAATCACTGTAAAAAAACTTTTGACCTTATGCATAACCCTCCTGCAAGAATTTTTTAAATATCTGTCACCGTTTGCAAGTTATTGAATTTTAAAATCAGTCAGTCGTTTTTGGGACACCCGGTATATATATATATATATATATATATATATATATATATATATATATATAATAAATTTGAAATCACAAATACATGATGAAATTGATAAAGTTCTAAAGATGATTTAGAAATGAACATATGAAACCAGTATGTAAAATAAGAAACTATGAATATATATGTCGTAGGCTAATTGAGAAATCAGGCTCTTTGCAAACAGCCTAGGCTCCTTGCAAAGAGCCGGGCTAATTGGAGACTCATCTCCCTTTTTCCAATTAGCCTGATATTTTTCAGGCTTATTGCAAAGAGCCTAGAAAGCGTTTGGCTAATTGAAAAATGACCACTTATTATCCAATCAGGGTGATTTTTTTAGGCTTATTAACCCATAACCCGACCCGAACCCCAAAAATAAATTACAACACAACGTATCCCGATCCGAGCAAGACAAAATAATTTCAATCTGCATGCAACCCGACCCGAACCTGAAAGTTCCAATTGAAAAACCCCAAAATCTGACCCGAACCAAATCTGAACCCGACAAAAATATTCCAAAGGACCATAACCCGATCCAAGCAAGGCAAAATAATCTTAGTGGACTCGCAACCCAATCCGAACCTAAAATAATTGTTTGAAAATTCCAAAATATGACCTGAACCAAATATGATAACAGACAAAAATATTCTAAAGAACCATAACCCGATCCGAGCAAGACAAAATAATATCCTTGGACACGTAACCCGAACCGAACCTAAAAATTTCATTTGAAAAAAATCCTGAAAACTGACATGAACGAAATCTGAACCCGACAAAAATATTGCGAAGAAACATAACCCGATCCGAACAAGACAAAATAATTTCTGTGGACACGCAGCCCGATCCGAACCTAAAAATTTAGTTTGAAAAAAATCCGAAATATGACACGTACCAAATAAGATAACCGACAAAAATATTCTAAATAACCAAACCCGATCCGAGCAAGACAAAATAATTTCCTTGGACACGCACCCCGAACCGAACCTAAAAATTTCATTTGAAAAAAAAACGTGCATTCTGACCCGAACCAAATCCGAATCCGACATAAATATTCCCAAGAACCATAACCCGATTCGAGAAAGACAAAATAATTTCCGTGGACACGCAACACGACCCGAACCTAAAAATTTAGTTTGAAAAAAATCCGAAATATGACACGTACCAAATAAGATAACCGACAAAAATATTCTAAATAACCAAACCCGATCCGAGCAAGACAAAATAATTTCCTTGGACACGCAACCCGAACCGAACCTAGAAATTTCATTTGAAAAAAACGTGCATTCTGACCCGAACCAAATCCGAATCAGACATAAATATCCCCAAGAACCATAACCCGATACAAGAAAGACAAAATAATTTCCGTGGACACGCAACACGACCCGAACCTAAAAATTCCATTAGAAAAAACGCAAAATCTGACACGAACCGAATCTGAACCCGACAAAAATATTCTAAAGAACCATAACCCGATCCGAGCAAGACAAAATAATTTCTGTGGACATGCATCCCGATCCGAACCTAAAAATTTAGTTTGAAAAAAACCCGAAGTATAGCCCGTACGAAATATGATAACCGACAAAAATATTCTAAAAAACCATAACACGATCCGAGGAAGACAAAATAATTTCCGTTGACACGCAACCCGACCCGAACCTAAAAATTCCATTTGAAAAAAAAACTGAAATCTGACCAAAACCAAATCTAAATCTGACAAAAATATTCCAAAGATCCATAACCGGACAGACAGAATAATTTCCGTCGGCGTGCAATCCGATCCGAACCTGAAAGTTCTACTTTAAGTTAACCCGAACAGTACCCGATATAAAAATACATCAGGTCGTACCCCGATACGAGCAAGGCAAATTAATTTCCGTTTACACTCAATACGACCAGAATCTGAAAATTCATTATGAAGTCAACCTGAAACCCGACCAGAACCCTATCTGAAAATTACAAAATTATTTTAAAGAACCGTAACCCGATCCGAGCAAGAGAAATTTATTTTCGTAGACACATAACCGGATCCAAACTTAAAGGTTCCATTTGAAGTCAACCCGAAAACTGATCATACCCAGGTTTCGGATTGAGTTCAATTAGAACTTTCAGGTTCGGATCAGGTTGCCGGTCGACGGAAATTATTCTGTCATGCTCGCATCGGGTTATAGTTCTTTGAAATGTTTTTGTCGGGTTAAGATTTGGTTCGGGTCGGGTTTCAGATTGACTTCAAATTGAATTTTTTGGTACTGATCGCGTTGCGTGTCAACGGAAATAATTTGCCTTGTTCGGATTCGATATGTATTTTTGGAATATTTTGTCGGGTTCAGATTTGGTTTATGTCAGATTTCAGGTTTTTTTTAATGAAATTTTTAGGTTCGGTTCGGGTTGCTTGTCCAAGGAAATTATTTTGTCTTGCTCGGATAGGGATATAGTTCTTCAGAACATTTTTGTCGGTTATCATATTTGGTTCGGGTCATATTTCGGATTTTTTTTAAACAAAATTTTTAGGTTCGGATCGGGTTGTGTGTCACGGAAATTATTTTTTTCTTGCTCGGGTCGGGTCATGTTTCTTTGGAATATTTTTGTCGGATTCAGATTTGGTTTGCGTCAGATTTCGTTTTTTTTTCAAATTGAATTTTTAGGTTCTGGTCTGGTTGCTTGTTCAGGGAAAATATTTTGTCTTATAGGATCGTTTTATGATGCTTCGGAATATTTTTGTCGGGTTCAGATTTGGTTCATGTCAGATTTCAAGTTATTTTTCAAATGAAAGTTTTAGGTTCGGTTTGGGTTGCATGTCCAAGAAAATTATTCTGTTTTTCTCAGATCGGTTATGCTTCTTTAGAATATTTTTGTCGGTTATCATATTTGGTTCGGGTCATATTTCGGAATTTTTCAAACAAATATTTTAGGTTCGGATCAGGTTGCGTGTCCACGGAAATTATTTTGTCTTGCTCGGATCGGGTTATGTTTCTTTGGAACATTTTTGTCTGGTTCAGATTTGGTTCATGTCAGATTTCGGGTTTTTTCTAATGAAATTTTCATGTTTGGTTCGGGTTGCGTGTCCAGGGAAATTATTTTGTCTTGCTCGTATCGGGTTATGGTTTTGGGGGATATTTTTTGTCAGGTTCAGATTTGGTTCGCGACAGATTTCGTTTTTTTTTTCAAATTGAATTTTTCCGTTCTGGTTGGGTTGCATGTCCTCAGAAATTATTTTGTCTTGATCGGATCGATTATAATTAATTGGAATATTTTCGTCGGCTTCAGATTCCGGGTATTTTTCAAATAGAATTTCTAGGTTCGGTTTGGGTTGCGTGTCCAAGGAAATTTTATCTTGCTCGGATCGGAAATGGTTCTTTAGAATATTTTTGTCGGTTATCATATTTGGTTCGGCTCATATTTCGGAATGTTTCAAACAAATATTTTAGGTTCTTATCAGGTTGCGTGTCCACGGAAATTATTTTGCCTTGCTCGGATCGGGTTATGTTTCTTTGTAATATTTTTGTCGGGTTCAGATTTGGTTCATGTCAGATTTCAGGTTTTTTCTAATGGAATTTTTAGGTTCGGTTCGGATTGCGTGTCCACGGAAATTATTTTGTGTTATGGTGATTTAGAATATTTTTGTCGGTTATCAGATTTGGTTCTTGTCAGATTTCGGGGTTTTTTCAAATGGAACTTTCAGGTTCGGATCGGGTTGCATGCAGACAGATATTATTTTGCCTTGCTCGGATCGGTGCACGGTCAGTTATAATTTATTTTTTGGGTTCCGGTCGGGTTATGGGTTAAAAAGCTCTCCAAAAATCACCCAAATTGGATAATAAGCGGTCATTTTTCAATAGTTTTGGGAGATATTTTTAGTCAGGTTCAAATTTGGTTCACGTCAGATTTCTTTTTTTTTCAAATTGAATTTTTAGGTTCTGGTTGGGTTGCATGTCCTCAGAAATTATTTTGTCTTTCTGGGATCGATTATAATTCATTGGAATATTTTTGTCGTCTTCAGATCCCGGGTTTTTTTTCAAATAGAATATTTAGGTTCGGTTTGGGATGCGTGTCCAAGGAAATTTTGTCTTGCTCGGATCGGAAATGGTTCTTTAGAATATTTTTGTCGGTTATCATATTTGGTTCGGCTCATATTTCGGAATTTTTCAAACAAATATTTTAGTTTCGGATCGGGTTGCGTGTCCAAGGAAATTATTTTGTCTTACTCGGATCGGGTTATGGTGATTTAGAATATTTTTGTCGGTTATCAGATTTGGTTCGGGTCAGATTTCGGGTTTTTTCAAATGGAACTTTCAGGTTCGGATCGGGTTGCATGCAGACTGAAATTATTTTGCCTTGCTCGGATCGGTGTACGGTCAGTTATAGTTTATTTTTTGGGTTCCGGTCGGGTTATGGGTTAAAAAGCTCTCAAAAAATCACCCAGATTGGATAATAAGCGGTCATTTTTCAATTAGCCTAACGCTTTCTAGGCTCTTTGCAATAAGCATGAAAAATATCAGGATAATTGGAAAAAGGGAGATGATTCTCCAATTAGCCCGGTTCTTTGCAAAGAGCCTTGGCTGTTTGCAAAGAGCCTGATAGCCTACGATACGACAGTTAGCCTACGATATATATAACCATTAAATAAACATTACCGACCACCAACAAAAACAGTGAAATTATTAAAAGGACATTAACAAATTGGCAAAGATACAGTTCTCCCCAACGCACTTAACATAGATTCCAAAAATATAGTATAAAACAGCAGGAATTGAATAACAGAAATGGAATAATAGAAATTTGTAGAACTTAGACAGAATCGTCGTTTCCGAAATGCCTTAAGTTCCGTAAATAAAATGTGTGGTTTCATCTTCATATTAGCCATAAATTAGCTAAAAAATATGAATGTGGGACTACCACACACATAAAACAAAGAAATAAACCATTGAACACCAATTAAGTTCAAAATAAAACAAGATTAAAAAGGATAGAGGAAAAATAAAAAACAAATTACCAAATTAAAATCCATACTGTCTTAGCAGTAGGTATAACGAATACACGCATTGAAATTCACCAGCACATGTTGCCAAAAAATTTTTTATATGATGGTGGACCAAGGTTCAACAATATACAGTAGGGTGGGCCGAATTTTTTTTATTTTATTTTTTTTTTCGATGATGGGTAGTGCGGAAAAGTGGCCATTAGTGGGACCAAGTTCACCCAAATATTAGAGGTTTTTAGGACAATTCCTATATTTGCCGCTTTTGGCTTGAAGTTTTGCTAAAATGCTGATTTTTGAACTTTTTTAGTAAAAATTTAGTTAAAATGCTAATTTAGTTAAAATGCTAATTTAGTTTTTAGTTAAAATGCTAAATTAAATTTATTTTGATCATATTTACTTGAAAAGGGATATTTAATGTACCAAATGTTTAAATATGCTCCGATTATGCACTATTTTTGTGCTACGTGCTATTAAAATGCACAACTTTTAGCTTGTTTTGCGTTCGGTACCAACGCGAAACAACCAAGAACTCACCACGAGGAGGTAGCTGCACTGCGAGTTCCACCAGCCATCCTACCCACAGAATATTGTATATTCAAAGTGCATACATTTTTAGGTTACGAAGTCCTTCTTAGAAATAAATTTTGGCATCTTTTTCTGCGCTTGCAGTTTTGCTCTAATGAAGGCATCTCTTCCTTCACTCCCACATACCTTTGATGCAGCTTCTGTAACAATTTTAGCGACTCTTTCCACAGCCTGGGAGTGACTTGGAAAGCAGATTAATGCTTTATCCAACATAGATTCTGAAATTATGTTTTCTTCAATTTCTTCTAATAAAAGAGCTTTTGTTATAGGAGGCTCGATGATTTCGGTGGCTACCCAGTCGATGGAATCATAGTATTCCGTTGCTTTAAAGTTCAGCTTTGGAACCGGGAACTCTCGCATTTTGTTGGTTTTTATCTTTTTTAAATTGCGGCACTTTTTATTCTTTCCCATGCCATTCTTCTAATATCTATGCTATCATCGGTTGCCATTGCTATCAGTAAATTCTCGGGATGGCCATAGTATCCATTTGTCTGTATGACTGAATGAACTGTCTCTTTTAGCCGATCTGGAAGAAACGTCGAAAGTTGAATAATTTGCCACAGATGTATGGGCCCGTCCGCACAACCTGGCTTTTTCCTTACAGAAAACCACACTGGCGCATAAAATTTTATCACGTACTGCGCGAGATATTTAAGTGCTTCATCAGGATTTGAACTACTAATGTACAAGCGTAAAATTCTGCAGGCAGTTGTGATCATCTCGATTGCACAATTGGTCCAGGTTTTTTGTTTTCCAGCCCTCGAGGACACTGTCCGCTTGAAACCGCTGCACAAATATCAAATAAATATTTTTGATCTGTACTCAGATCTTCAGTCTTTCCCATTTCTGATGTCCATGAAACAACAATAGGTTCGAACGAAGTGACACGTAGGTTTTTGCACCCTGTTAGTCTAGAACCGATTGGGCCGGCAAAGGACTTAGGTCCCGTGTTTCCACCATCAAGTTTAGACAGTAGATGCCGGAGTGGAAGTTCGTTCGTATGAAGAATACATATAAAATGTTGCAGCTCTCTTCTTAATTTTTTTTTCAAGACAGACAATGACACCATTGCGTTTTCCTGTATTAACAGCGGTGCCATCACACCCGAGTGCTATCAGTTCAGAAAAGTCCACTTTGTTCTGACATAGAAAATTATATAAGGATTTTGCAATTTTTTTCCGTGACCAGAACGAGGTGTCAATTGACCCAAATATTCCGAACCAGGTTCAGTCAACACGGTGATATGCTCCTCGCCTTTCTCTCGACAGTGTCGGCTGTTCCCTTTTTTTCTATCATGATCGTTTTTTCTTTCTACCATCAAAGAATATGCTTTTAATTTTCCTTCCTTCAAGAACTTCTTCCTCCTGTATCTTCTTTCCAAGTTTATGTTTCTCTCTTCTGACCTTGTTTTTATCGATGACGAGATTCTTATCTTTTTCTGTCACAATTCCTGCATCTTGAAGCACGGATGAAGCTATTAACGCAACTTCCCTCTGATACACCAGTCCTAAATGCAGCGGACGCTGTGTGAGACAGGGATGTGCATTTAGGAGTGTCTGGCTTTGAAGGGCCTGGTTTAAATTCAGATTCGGTCGAACTGCTTGCTTGAAAGCTCCCACTACTTGAATCTTCCAACAATATATCTGTCTTCCATCTGGATCTAACTCCGCTCGTTGAAGGCTTTGTCGCAGAACCACTATTCCTCGTTGAAATTGTATCATTTTTCATTTTCCGCGATATTTTCTTTGCAAGAGTTTTGCTTGTTTTTAAATCAGTATTTCCGATAAACATTTTTCGAACAGTTCTTTGATCCTTCAAGAAGTTCACCTCTTGATGTGGAACTGTACGCCTGATGTTGCAGCTGCAATTGTTCAAGTCTTACAATTGTCAAGTCAAGTACACTTACAAGCTGCAATGTCAAAGAGAGAGGATTTCGCATTTCGTACGAAATCTTCGCGGATCGTCTTGCCTTTAACGCCCGTATGATTACAGGATTCCTCCAATGATCTACACTTATTGTAATGGTTTTTAATCCTTCCGTTAATAGTTCGTTGGGAAACCACGGGTATGGAAACTTTTATCCAGATTTCGGAAACTTTTATACCTACCATTTTAATAATATCATCCACTGGTTGAAGATAAATATCTAGATTTTCTTCTATATCTCTTCGCAATCAATAGTAGTGACGCATGATGTCAGCATAAGTTGGCAGTTGCAAGTCTTTCAATTTGCACGGTGCCCCAAAAAGGCTACTTTTCACGCTATCACGTGTCTTTACATGACCATGACCTTTCGCACTACCCATTTCTAAACTCGTCGTAATAAAACGCACAAAACACAGTAATGGCACGTTAAATGATCCAAAAACACTGTATTGCACGAGAAAAAGCTTTTACTTTTACACTGAACCAATGTCGCAGGGAACATGAGCACTGAAAAATAATAAGCATCTCTTATCGCACTTTCTACCCTCTTTTATTACCTCCTTCACTCCCACAACATCGCGACGAGTCACTGCGCTCGCTTAAGTTCTCGCTCCACTCCCTTCCCTCCTTCCAGATCTGTTTTTGAGGGATTCTGCTGCCCGTCATCCAAATATATGACCCTTAAAGCATCGAAAAAAATAAGAAAGACCAAGGGACATGAACATGAACAAGACAAAAGAGAGAAACCGTTCAAAGATTAAAACAATACATGCAACTTTTGCTCACTTATACGCGAATAGGATATAAAATTCGTCTAATTTAAAATACACATAGCAAATAAATAATACATTATCAGAGCTTATTTATACATTTGGCACATTAAATATGCCTTTTCAAGTAAATACGATTAAAATAAGTGTAATTTAAGATTTTTAAAATTTTTACTAAAAAAGTTCAAAAATCAGCATTTTAGCAAAACTTCAAGGCAAAAGCGGCAAATATAGAAATTGTACTAAAAATCTCAAATTTTTTGTGCGAACTTGGTGCCACTAGTGGCCACATTTCCGCACTAACCATCATCGAAAAAAAAAGTTTTTTTCGGCCCACCCTAATATACAGCATGGCCAAGCACATTCCCATTACATATAACCAGCGCCCACTATAGGTAGTTTAGAATTTAGCTATAGATAACTTAGAACTGCTCCATGTATTGAAATGAATCAGCGTGGTGCTGCCATCTATTGACTTATTAGTAAAATAAAAACTGTTATATATAATAAAAACAATTAATGACTTTTAATAGATTAAGTTTTAAAGCAAATATTGTTTAGAGATAGATATTTGATAATTAAATAATAATTAACATTATGTTAAGAAATATAGACAACTGTATTATAAAAAAAATAATAATTGATATATTAAATCCTAATGATATGTAAAATGGTGAAATATTGTTTATTAATGTTTCACATAAATATTTGCACCTCGCTATAACATATCACAATTTTAATTCCTGTGACAACATTGCATCATTAGTTAAATTAATATATAATTAAATATAAATATTAAAATTAATATGGTAAGGAATTAATATTAATAATAATTAAATTTTGAAATGAATAAATTACATTTAATGTGTCTACAAACTTTCTTAAAAATCAAATATACATCATTTAAGGGGAGAGGGAAGAACAAATAATAAATTTATGAAAATATGCATTTTATTCTCATTCAAGATAGTATACTTTGTATTAAAAATTAATATGATATTGTTCTGAGTTGGCTAAAATTTAAATACAAGTTAATCGTTAACATTATTAAATATTATTAAACATGAATAAATTTAAAATAAATTGATAAATATATAAATATAACTATCCTTTTATACACATAAAAGTATCGAATCAACATTCATTATAAAATGTGTATAAGTAACGTAGTTATAAATCAAATTCCCTCCTTTTTTTAAATACATTTACCATTGCGTATTATCCAGACAACGCCACCTTCCTCCTTACTCTAATATCTACTCACTCAACCGTCCTATAATATTTATTTTCGTTATTTTACAATGTTTAATATTTTATAATTATTTTCTTATTTTATATATTTTTTTATATATTATTTATATATTTTTTTATTACGCATGTGTTAATTTGTTATTTTAAGATCACTTAAGTACTAATTATATATTAAAGAATATATGACTTTTTTTGGAAAACCATGATTTAATGCATCATGAATTAGTTTTTTAATATTGTTGTTAATTAGATGAGAAGAACATAAACACTTTATTCTATATAAATGATTAAGGATTATATTACGGTATACAGAATTATAAAGACAAGATTTAAAATTAGTAAATGTATTAAATTTGAATTTAAATTCTTTACGTTTGTCATATAGATCAGTTATTGGTTTGTTTTCTTTTAATGTAATTTTAAAATCTAAAAAGTTAATTGTATTGTTAGATAGGAGGTTTTCCGTTAATTCTAAATTAGTAAGATAATCTTCTGGAAATTGAAAAATATTAGTCTAATCAGTGGCAATTAAAATTATGTCATCAATATAACTATATAAATGTAGATTACTATTAGTGAAAGTATGTTCATAGGGATATAAGTGCAAATCAGATAATAAACTAGATGTACATCCACGTTGTGGTATACCGAAATTCTGTAAATATAATGTGTTATCTTGCAAAATATAATTATTATAGATAATGATGTTTGTTAGAGTTTTAAAATAAGCTTATCTCTATTGAATGGTAAATCCAGTTTATGATGATACTTTTTAAATAATGCATTTATAATATTAAGTAGATCTAATAAATCTATGTTATTAAAAAGATCTTTGAAATCATATGTCATTATATTGTTTACACATTTAAGATTTTTCATAATATTGACCAGTTGATAACTATTTTTTATACAATGTGTATTATCACTGGTTGTTGTATATAAATTTGACTGAGAATTTTTAATAGAAGTTTATTGGCTATATTATTATATCCAATGTATTACATCCAATAGTTACAGTCCTAAATGTAATTGGTTTCTTATGAAATTTGGGTATGAGAAGTAAATAACGATAATTAAAGTTAGTAGAGAAAATATTTAATAGTTTATAATAACTTTGAATTTTACGATTGCTTACTGTTAAATTTTCGTTAGTTTTTTGAAAAGATTTATTAGAAGAAATACAGGATGTAAGAAGTCGGTGATAATAAGATTTACATATGATTGCATAATTATTAGGAGACTTGTCTACATATCTAATTACATAGTTTTTTTTTTTTTTTTTTTTTTTTTTTTTTTTTTAGTAATTTGCTGGAAAAAAATGTTTTGTGTTAATAGTAACCAAATTCGAAATAATATATTTTAAAGCCTTAGTTAATTTTTCAATAACTAGCATTTTCCATTGATTAAAATATTCAATAGGTTTATTGTATGACATTGAAATTTTATAAATAAAAATATCTATATCATATGTAAACTGTTTTCTAGTAGAATTTACGTTAAATTTAGATGGAAATCTATATTTAGTACCATAACCCATTAGTTTTTTTCAATTTAAAATTACTAACAACATTATGATATATATATTTTTTTTCTCATTCAATTTACTTATGCTCAACGTAAAGTACTTTTATTTTATTATTTTAACCCAAATTTCAATTATTTCTATTCTTATTAACTTAGCTTTTCCATATCAAAATTCATTCCCTTTTAGAGTGTTCTAATTTTGTTGTAAGCCTAATACTAATTTTCAAAGGGACACGTTCGAGGTTTTCCGCCTCAAATTCAAGGCCGTATTACATCAAATTTTACTATCGGCCATTAAAGAATTCTTGTGGGGACCGTTAATATATTAAAAAAATTGCTGCACTGTGATATTGTGGATCTTTGTGTTTATTCGCCATGTTAGATAAAAAATGATGCACGCACTCATAGACAGTACTTTTCGTTGCCTTTTATTGTCATTTAATTCCACGCGGGCAATTGTGAACGTTGGAATACGTTTTAGTGTTATTATGGAATGTGATTGTCAGGTTCTGAGAAATATCTGCTATTAGAACTATGGTTCTATATTATTTTTGTCTTAATATATGATATATTGTATAGCCTGTGTACTGGAAATTCTAAATAACATCCTTTCTTTGTCTAAAACTGGATCTAAGCCGGGGAAAATGTATAGATGGAATGAAGGGGAAAAAAGATAGTTGGAAAGGGGTTTGCACAACCTTTTGAGATGTCTGTTGAAGATGGGGAGACAAAGACATTCCACGAACGAGAAAAGGAGCTTGGAATGCGAGCAGGGAACCCTGAGGGGTTACGTTGAGAAGTAGCAAGGGGTTGCTGGAAGGCAGTCTCTTTTGCTGAGATAGTGAGTTTTGGAGCGTAGCGCGCAAAGTGGACGTGTGTTCCTGGAGAGAGCTCTGAGAGATAGAGCGTAGGGTTCAGTTGGAGCCGAGAGCGCCAAGCGCAAGGTAGTCTCTCTGTATAGCTCGTAGAGATAGAGCGTAGGATTGAGTGAGGCTCGGAGATCTTAGCCTTAGAGCACATATGTGTTGGGAGATCGAGATTGATCTCCGGGAAGCTAATTTAACGTGTGTGGAGTGAGAGTGTTATAACGTAGTTTAACAGTACACAGCCAGCATTTACTGTATTCAATTTAATGTTGAACCGGATTATCTATATCCGAGTTTGTAAGTGTAAATAGTGTTTTGTTGTTGTGTAAATAGGGTGTAAATAAACTGTTAACTTAGTTAATTGTAAGCGTTGGTTTTCATTTAAACAATCCTCTCAGTGCGTGACCGATATCACGTAATCATATCGGTGGTGGCAGCATATAAATAATAAGGATTTTCTTCGAAGTTGTGCGGACTAAGATAAAACTCCGACAAATTGATGGTAGCGACGGGATGGAATCGTCTTGGACCAGTGACCAGCGAGCCGTCTTGCAGTGTGTTAGTGCCGGAGCACCAGTGGAATTCTTGCGTGGAAATGCTGGATCGTCGAACGGAATTTTAGAGAGGTAAAACCCAAGCGTCGAGCAGAAATATAAAGTGTTGTGTCCTATCGTCGTTACGGCGAACCGAAATAGTGTTTGTGCCCTATCATCGCTACAGTGCCTCAAATTATAGTGTATTACAGCCTGAGTGTTGAATATCATCAAAATGACTTTAAAGTGCGAAATATTGAATTTATCGGGAAACTACGTGTGAGCAGCGGAGTACCCCAGCAGATAAAGTACAAGGTAAGCTGTTTTGATCATTTGTCTGCTGACATTCTCGAACCAAATATATTTGTTGTTGTATAATTAATAGTAATTTAAGATAATTTATGTGCAATAAAGTAATTGTGTTCAGATAGGTAGGAGATATTAAGAGCCATATTTACTATTGTTTTAAGAAAAGGTCATAATAACTTGTACTAATATTGATTTTCTATTTTTTTTTTTACTAATAATGGTAGTGAACAAAATTAATGCATTGTGTTAATAATAATTGGAAGGAATAATTGAATTTACTTAAATTTAAATTATTATTAGAGTAATATTTAAATGAAGCAATACTCTTTTAAGTTTGAAGAGTTGATAACAAACGTAATGAACATTTGCTTAGAATTTTAATTGGATAGAAGTAAATTTCGAGAAAAAAAAGTGAAGGTTTGGATCTTATTTGTTTTAAGTGTGAGAACCAGTGTTGAATTTGGAAAAATTTTATTGAGGATCATTGTAGAAATTTATATGTGTATGTCATACAATTTTTCTTTATGTGGATGTTTCTATTGGCATCGATACTTTTATTCAATTTGCAACGTATAAGTATTATTATGTAAATTGTATGTTATTATCTAATTGTATAAATTGGAATCTGTATGGCATAGTAATCATATCGAAATTATTGTTTTACCTTTTGGTTTATTGGAAGTAAATTGTGTGATATCAATGGTTGAGGAAAACCAGATTATACAGTAGGTTAAATTAGAAATATAATACATCGATTATCCGAAATGTATTAATTAGTATAATAAGTGGAAGTAACTGTACTAAGGTAGAAATTTAGTAAATATTAATTTGGTAGGTTTAAATATTATTCTAGAGTGGTAATAGTAATCGGTGAAGGTATGGCTTTATTATTGAAACTAAAAAGGGTGGATCTTCAGATGATAGCCGAAGAATTGGTGGTTGAATTCACGGAAGATAATACCAGATTTCAGCTTAAGAAATAGATAGTGGACAGCGAGGAATATGATGAGGGGTCTATTAAGGAATTATCTAACATTATTGTTGCGGAGCGATTAGAGCGCGAAAAAAAACAGGAAAAATTAGAGCGTGAAAAGTTAGAAAAACAGGAAAAATTAGAGCGCGAAAAGTTAGAAAAACAGGAAAAGTTAGAACGCGAAAAGTTAGATAGAGAAGAGAAGTCTGAAAAATTGAGGATGGAACATGAATTAGAAATGGAAAGGCTAAGGGTACAAGGTTCGACAAATAACTCTAACGGGTCTAGGGAATCTAATAATGAAAGTAACATAGAAAAATTGAACAAAAGGGTTAAAACTCTGTCTATCAAAGTACCAGAAGGGACTGAGGGATGGAATTTATTTTTCAACAGTTTAGAAAGGGCATTCAAAACTAAAAATGTACCGGAAAACCAGCAGGCCGAAATTCTACTAAATATGTTAGGAGATAAGGCGGATAATTTGTTAATTTATACAACTAGGGAACAAATTGAGAGTTATGAGGAATTAAAGGAGTTAGTTCTAAGGGAACATGAGCCGACACCGAAGGCGTGTTTGGAAAATTTTAAGAAGGGCTAGGAGAAACCAGAATGAAACTCATGTATTATTTGTCTCGCGTTTAATAGCAACATGGGAAAATTATTGTAAGATTAGGGTTGCTGACTCATATGAAAAGGTCAACCAGTTAATAATTACGGATAAGTTATTAAACACGTTAGATGAAGAAACCGCATCATATATTGTGCCCATCATATATAAGCTTCTAAAATTGCTAAAGAATGTGACATTTATTTTGACGCTAAACACAAATCTTATGCTGTTACATATAAAAGTTTTAAGGGTAAATATAGGTATGTAAACAGGGAAAAAGTGAAACCGAGGGAGGATAGTAAATTTAGTGGTAATTTGAGGCAAAACGGCAGTAATGAGACTAATTCTTTTTCGGGAAGGAAAACTGATTTTAAGAAACCTAGTGATGATTCAGCTCCTAGATGCTTCAAATGTGGTTTAAGAGGTCATTACCAACGTTTTTGTAATAAAGTGGGTAATGAGGGAAATAATAATGCTAGTAAAGGGCATGAACAGAAAGCGGGTGTAAATAAGATTGTCGTGAAAGGAAATAAAGAGTTACCTAAGGGAGCTATTGTGGCGAGGATATCGACAAAGGCCGAACAGAGAACTAATGTTATTGGTGAGAAATTAAATAATCTTGAGAAAATTGAAGTTAGTGTAAATGGGCAAAAAGCAAAAAGATTGGTTGATTCTGGATGTGAAATTAGTGTAATTCATAAAGATTTGTTACCGGAAGAGAAATTTAAAGGAGCGGGTAGTATTTATTTACAAGGATTATTTGGTGAAGGAGTTAAATCACCGTTGGTTAAATTACCATTAGCTATTCCGTAATTCGGACAAACTATTATAATTCATCAGGAAGTACTTTGAGCGGTGACCGATAATATTAATGAGCAGGTAATTTTACATCCCGAGGTGATTAATGAGTTGTCAGGGGTCAATCGCGAGGAGCCATTGCCAGAGGCCCAAGAATTAGAAAGTTTGGAAATTAGCATTGATACCTCGAGTGAAAGGAAAGATATGAGTAGCGATAATTGTAATGTTTACGCAATAGAAGCGAGATCGGAAAATTTACAAAGTCAAAATTCAGAAAAAACAGAAATGGAGGAAAATAATAAAGTTATCGTTAGTAATTCAGATATGTTTAAGAAATCCCAATTGGAATGCAAAAATTTAGAGAGAGTTTGGGAATTAGCTAAAATGGATAAAGGAGATTATTATATTGTAGATGGTTTATTGTATCATAAAGAGAAATTGTTAGGCGAAACTATAGCGCAATTAGTAGTACCCAAGGTAAGAAGGGGAGAAATCCTAAAATTAGCGCATACTTCGGTATTTGGAGGTCATCATGCAGCCAAGAAAACGTTACAGAGAATCAGGTATTCTTTTTATTGGGAAGGGATGGCGAAAGAAACTAAACAATTTTGTGAGTCATTTTTAGAGTGCCAGTTGACTAGTGTGGTTAAAGTGAATGATAGAGCTCCTATTTCCCTAGTATCGCGGCCAGAACTTCCATTTCAGGTGGTTAATATTGATTTAATTGGGCCTATTGATCCTAAAAGTTTACAATCAATATATACTAACCTTAATTGATCAGCACACCAGGTGGGCGGAAGCAATCCCTCTAAAAAGCTTAACTGCTAAAACAGCGTGTGATGCATTACTTCAAATATTTACGAGGACAGGAATTCCAAATATAATCGCGTGTGATAAGGGAACCAATTTCACTGCCGACTTAACGAAGGAATTTGAGAAAAGGTTAGGCGCTAGTCCACGATTTTCGACCCCACATTACACACAGTCTAACGGTCTTGTTTGAACGTTTTAATCAGACGCTTAAACGTATGTTGCATCATACGATTAGGTAAGAAGGGAAAAGATGGCATGAACAAATACCATTTATATTATGGGCGTATAGGGAAGGCCCAAATTCTACGACCGGAATCGCACCTTTTCAATTATTATATGGTAGAGCGCCGGAGGGTCCTTTATCAGATCTCAAGTCATCCTGGGCAGGAGAAAATAAGGGAGCACAGTTAGATACTATGCCGATTCATGAGTATTTGAATAAACTTAGGGGGCGCTTAGAAAGAGCCGCAAATGAGGCAAAATTATCGTCCGAGGTGCAACAAGGCAGAATAACCTATTATTATAACTTAAGGTCAAAAGAAAAAACGTTTGAAGTAGGCGATAAAGTAATACTGTTAATCCCCGATTCAACTAATAAGTTATATTCTAGGTCGCAAGGTCCGGCAACTATTGTCGAAAAACGAATGAAGCATTCGTTTATAGTTGAATTGGCCGACGGGAGTAGGAAGCACGCGCACCAAATAAAATAAGAGAATTTATTGCTAAGTGTAATATAGTGAATATTGTTTTTGAAGGTGATGAGGAATTTGGAGAAGTTGGGAAAATCCTATTTTAAACCGGGAACAAGAGGTAGAACGGGACATAGAAAGGTTCGAAATAAAAAGGTTATCTAACAGTCAAGTCAAGGATATAAAGTCCATTTTGAGGGAGAATAAGGAGGTATTTATGGGTCCTGTGCGACCAGCGGAAGTAGGGGAGCACCGTATTGATTTGAAACCGGATGTGGCAAGGAAAAAGCCAAAGTTATATTGTGTACCTGTTGCTTACAAAGAGGAAGTAGATAGATTCAGGCGTTATTAGAATTAAATCTAATCGAAGTATCAAATGCAGAAATTAGTGATCCAATTTTTTGCGTGGCGAAAAAAGATGCAACTGTTAGGCTTTGCATAGGTTATAGAGCTTTAAATTTAGTAACGCAGGTCCCAACATTTCCTATGAAAGATTCGCAGGAAATCATGTATACTGCGGGGACAGCTAAATATTTATCTTCGATTGATTTATTGAGGGGTTATTGGCAGATTAAAATGGCTGAGGAATGTAAACATTTAACAGCTTTTACAATTCATTATGGGACTTATAAGTGGCGTACTATGCCTTTTGGTTTATCAGGGGCGGCTGCTACGCTCCAAAAAGATATGAATGAGGTTCTTCAAGGTCAACGGAGGTATGCACAAGCATATATTGATGATGTCATCATTTTCTCCGACACCTGTGAAGAGCATTGTGAGCATGTTAGGGCTGTCATAGAAGAACTCAAAAATAGAAATTTTACGATTAGGCTGGACAAATTTAAATTTGGAGAAAAATTGACAAATTTTTTAGGTCATGTAATTGGGGGTGGAACGCATGCACCTGATGAAGAAAAAATAGGAGCAATAAGGGACTTAAAGAGACCGAAAACTAAAAAGGAAGTTAGATCTGTTTTGGGATTAATGGGATTTTACCGATCTTATATTCCAAATTATGCAGAAATTGCTATACCTTTAACGGAATTAACTAAAGGGAAAGTTAAAAATATTGTACCATGGGATGAAAGGGCAGAAGAAGCATTTAATATCCTTAAGGATGAGTTATGTAACGTGACGCGTTTGGCTACACCTACCGTAGGCCGGCAATATCAGCTTCACACCGATGCTTCAGACCTGGCAGTAGGATGTTGTCTTACTCAAAAAGATGAAAAGGGTCAGTTTAAGCCGATAGCTTTTGCCAGTCAGAAATTATCAGGGGCTCAGCGTGCTTGGCCGAGTATAGAGAAAGAGGCTTGGAGTGTTCTCTTTGGGTTGCGGATGTTTGAAAAGTGGACATACGGATCTCAAATTGAGATCATAACGGATCATAATCCATTAAAATTTCTCACTGAAACAACCCCAAGGTCCCCCAAACTCACTAGATGGGCTCTTGCCTTGCAACGCTGGAACCTGAGTATTTCTCATCGCCCAGGAGCGCAACATTTAAATGCTGATGCAATTTCCAGGCTACATAGGAAGAGCTGGAATGAACAGCCAATTGCTAGCCCATCGGGATCAATGACTAAATAGTGGACAAACCATAAATGGGTGTCATCACGTTTTAATTTTTTTTTTGTATATGTGTAATTGTATTTGAATTTTGTGTTATAGTGTTATAGTGTATTAGCATGTGCAGTTTTTCTGTAATAATAATAGAAGTACACGGTTCATTAGAGATGTCAGTAGAGAATGTTCAGACACCTTGATATATATATGTCATAATAATAATGAAGAAACCTGCAAAGAGACAATTGAACTCTTCTGTGATGTTACTATATGTTTGGGGAAAATTAGCCCCTAAATGGCATATTTCCCGCTAAGGTGGGGGGTTTCAGGTTCTGAGAAATATCTGCTATTAGAACTGGGGTTATATATTATTTTTGTCTTAATATATGATATATTGTATGGACTGTGTACTAGAATTTCAAAATAACATCCTTTCCTTGTCTAAAACTGGATCTAAGCCGGGGGAAATGTATAGATGGAATGAAGGGGGGAAAAGATAGTTGGAAAGGGGTTTGCACAACCTTTTGAGATGTCTGTTAAAGATGGGGAGACAAAGACATTCCACGAACGAGAAAGGGTGCTTGGAATGCGAGCAGGGAACCCTGAGGGGTTACGTTGAGAAGTAGCCAGGGTTGCTGGAAGTCAGTCTCTTCTGCTGAGATAGTCAGTTTTGGAGCATAGAGCGCAAAGTGGACTTGTGTTCCTGGAGAGAGCTCTGAGAGATAGAGCGTAGGGTTCAGTTGGAGCCGAGAGCGCATAGCGCAAGGTAGTCACTGTGTATAGCTCATAGAGATAGAGCGTAGGATTGAGTGAGGCTCGGAGAGCTTAGGGTTGGAGCACATATATGTTGGGAGATCAAGATTGATCTCCGGGAAGCTAATTTAACGTGTGCAGAGTGGGAGTGATTTAAAGTAGTTTAACAGTACACAGCCAGCATTTACTGTATTCAATTTAATGTTGAACCGGATCATCTATATCCTAGTTTGTACGTGTAAATAGTGTTTTGTTGTTGTGTAAATAGGGTGTAAATAAACTGTTAACTTAGTTAATTGAAAGCGTTGGTTTTCAATTAAACAGTCTTCTCAGTGCGTGACCGATATCACGTAATCATATCGGTGGTGGCAGCATATAAATAATAAGGATTTTCTTCGAAGTTGTGCGGACTAAGAGGAAACTCCGACAGTGACTATGGAATAGTAATTATTATTTTGTTGCCGAAGTTTTCGAGGGTTTCATATATTGAGTGAACTTGTTTATTATAATTGATCGAGAGTCTTTCGGCTTATCTTGTGTAGCTTACTTTTTGAAATAAAAAAGCGTTAAAAGGAAGCTGTTTGCTGTGTTCTATAAGGAATCTTCCGTTGGATCATGCTTTGTCTGGACCACTTTATCAAAGTATGTTTAAATCACGATTATAATATAGCCATCATAAACGCAAGTTAACATATTCAAGTCAGATACCATATTTTCAATACAAAACGGTCTGGACAGTGGAGGTGACACATATAAGTCCTTCGACTACATTTCACTGGAAGTCGTTATACACTTACACACACACACATATATGAAGTATCATTTATGATTGCCATAACTATGCAGAAAAAATGTATATTTAAAAAAAATATCGGCGAAAAATATTTTCTGTGGATCAGGAAATCTGTAATAAAATATATTTACAACTCAATAATATAAATTTTATTTTTAATCGCACATGAAATATTTACAAAGAGATGAAATTTCTCTACTTTTCTTTTTGATTTTATACATAAACTATACTGTAAAATATTTCACTCAGACATAGCTAAATAGAATATTATGTAATTGTAATAAAAAAACTTGCATAACATAAATAAATTATTTATATTATAAAAAAAATTAATGCCTAAACATTATTTTAAAATTTAAACGTGTTTATAACATTAAATTTACATGTTGAAAGACGAAATATAATTCTACCAACACGCTATAAATTTTGTATTCTACAAGCTATATTTTTAATCCCTAATGACTATGATAAATATGTTGAGTATAAATGATGTTTAATATTTATCTACATACCGAATTAATTATTTACCTAAAAAATGAACGAACTGAGTATACATTATATTTATATTTCATCAAAGTAAATATCTAGAAGGATTAAGCTAAGAATCTCACAAAGGTAGGGTTTGTAACTCTTTGTTGCTCAATTTTCTATGTTGAAACTCTACACATGATATAAACGAAAAATAAACTATAGAAAGGACTAAGTGAAGCAGTATTACAACAAAGGATTCAAATTAATGAGATAATGAAAATTACAGACTATTTTGAAATTATCTTTAAATGAAATACGAGGATCAGTATTAGAAAATAATAGTTTTCGTAATTTAAATGTATTTGAATTAATTATTTTAGTACTATGAACTATTTTCAAAATATTATGTATTTAAAAAAATGAATTTCGTATAAATGTCCAATGCTATATCTTCAATTTATCCGTATATTTTTTAAATAGATTTAATACTTCTAAACATATATTGCATATTTCGGCGCATAAGGGAATACTGGAATAGTAAAATTCTAAGTAAAGCGTTTTTCTTTATATTACATATGCATTCTGGATGTAATTTACAATATACAATTCAAAATTCATATATTCTCGATAATTTGTATTCGCTTTTTGTGACATATAATAACTAAAATCACAATTTCATTCCTTAATTTTATGTGCTAATTGTCGTATGCACTTAACTATACCATAATTATGATAGTTAGATTTAAAATAATAAAGTCGACGTAATTTGAATTCATTGTGGTGGGATATTCAATTAAGTTTTTAAACTGAGTTTTGTATGATTCTCTACATATTCAACCATATTATTAAAAAAAAGTTTATTTTTACTAAGATTATTAAAGAAATATTTTCCATTCAGAATATAAACTCATAGGAAACGACGCAAATTATACAATAATCTGTAAAATCTAATTAAAGTTCATGGCAGAAAAATAAACTTATACTATACTCGCAAACAATGATGTTTATATTCAAAGAGTAATTTTAAACAGTTTTATAAATATTCATTGGATGAATATTGAAAGGAAATTCAGAATCGAAATAATGTCAATTATTGATAGCGCAGAATTTTAATTAGATAATTTTGTAATGTACAATTTCTAATTCATACGACATGACATGTAATGAATAGGTTTGAGCTTTAATGTAATGTTAAATTATTCATGCTCTTAAGTGGTTATTGATCGAGTCGAATTGAAAGAAAAAAAATTATGAACAGCACTGAAAATATAGCATTTTCGTAAAATAATTTCCAAGCGTACTTCATTGGTGGTCATCTACATTATTTATAGAATTTTAAATCATAAAGGCAAATTTGTAAATGATATTGAACCGAAATATCATGATGTATTTATTCTCGAAACGTTATGACAGAGGTTAATAATTTTATGATTTATCATTTGATGTCAGGTGTTCTGCTATAAGTATGCAAAATTTCAAGTCTTAAAGTTAATTAGGGACTCAGTTAGAACAAAAAGATTAAAATATACAAGTTAGAGCCTAGACGGGTAAATATAAGACTTTTTCAAAATTTTATGATTTGTCGTTTGATCTGAGGTGTTCAGCTACAAGTATGCAAAATTTCAAGTCTCCAACGTATATAGTTTCTGAGAACGGGCTCTGTGACAGACAGACAGACAGAGAGAGGAGCGAGACGAATGTCAAATGTACGAAACCCTAAAAATGTGACCTACCATCAAATATACAAGACTTAGCGTTTTAAAACACACATCATCTAAAAGGTTATTTCACACTGATCAAACAGCATAAGAGAAAATAATTAAAAACTACATATTATTTGGCTATAATATAGAAATTGTATGTATTACTTGACTAAAATCAAAAATGCGATAAAACAATAAAGTTAATTCAGAACTAGAAAAATATGGCCTTTTGCTTCAAAGTCGCGGATGATACTACCAGCACCTGTGAAGGCTGTTTCGCACAGTTTCTCCGTAATCTTGTATACAACAGAAAAAATTCAAATGGCCACTTTGCCTTTACTGGCATTTTTTCCGTTTTTCTAATCGTTTTCAAGATATTAAAATTTTAATTGTCAGTTTAGATACCAGTATTTTCATCCTGGATCGTAAATGTACCTGGATTGTAATGTATTTTAATCACTTTTCGTGACTTGTGAAGGTTATTATGAGAACAGATAATCTGTTATTTATTCATAATTCATAATTTATTGGAATAAAAAATACAAGATTTATAAATTAGCATCAGTATAGAAAATTATGTACATGGTACAATTTATTTTCTAATTAGACAGATTGAAGTATATAAAAATAGCAAATAAAGCCTTTGTGCAACAATATTAAAAAACAAAACAAAAAAAAAACAACGTTTAAAAATTCACAAATAATTTTTCATGTATTATTTGTGCATTTTTAAACGTTCTTTTTTCTGCTTTTTAAGATTGAAGTATTGTATTGAACACAATGCCTTTTCCGTGTTCTAAATGCTCTGCACTGTTTTAAATGAAATGGTGTTTAATATTTTAATTTCTATAAAAACCCGTACATTTATTTAGCTAATTAAATCTTGCAACGGTGTAAACTGAAATACTTTGAGAAAAAATAGTAATTTATATTGGTAAGCAAAAATGTAAAGTGTAAATGTTAGTAATAGACTTTTAACATTAGGGATAAATGACTTTTTTCAGTGTAAGAACAATAAATTATTTTATTTTCCCTTATAAACATCGGCGATATGAAAAAGTTAGGCGATAGAAAAACAATGATTTGTTGCGGAAATGCTGATTGTAATATTTCTTTTAACCCTCTCAGTAGCAAAAGATTATGTTTCTGTAATGTTGATTGCACACCAGAATATCGGAAAAATTGCATTTGAAAATTAGGAAATCTCATTTTACAGCATTTTTTAAACCAAAGTTCGAAAAGTAAAATTCTGAAACAAATATTGATTAAAATTAAGTGTTATAATTAATATTCCACCGTCCTTCAAGGCGTTAATGGAATATTCTATGGAATCTTCTTCTAAAACTCATTATTTTAAAGCACATTATACTAAGCTTAGAAAAACTACCTGTTTAAATAATGATGGAATGTGTTTGGAAGAAAATCATTCAAATCATACTCTAACCTAGAAAATTATTATATTTCTAGGTTTGTCATTTTTTTTATTTCAATTTATTATAATTGTTTTTACAATAACAAAAACACTAATTATAATAGTAATTTTAAGTTGAAAATCGCTAAATGCTATAATATTTATGTGACTTGGTTCTAAAAAGTCTAATGTTACATTTGGCTGTGTTGAAAAACATGCAAGAAGTTTATTAGCTAAAAATGAAATAATCTACAATTTTATGCTAAACTAGTTTCTCTGGTAGTAGAATTAGAAAGGTTTTACCCTATTTAAATGATCGATTAGAAATTTAGCATTAACTTTTTATGTATGAGAAAAAAAAGTCTAAGGAGAGTGACAACAGTTACGAAGGTGGCGATATCTAAAACTCTACTAAAGTATCATCATTAAATTTTTTATCCAGAAAATGTAAAATGACTAATAATAAGCTAGAAGCAGCAGGAGTCGTTGGGTAACTTCATCGTCCCGAGCCCTCCCTTCCCGCTTTTCGGTGTCTTTAATTTGTGTAATTTCCCTTTTAAATTTGTCCGGTTTCAATTTTTGAATTTTTTTTATTCTGTCTTCCGCAAAAGAGTGGGACTAGAGTAGATGAATAAAAGGCTGCGGACGAAGATGGGCCGCTCGCCGCGGCGGTGACATACAATAATTGCTTCAAAATTGATATTGGTCACTTTAGTACCACTTTTAGTGTAGATGGCTTTTATTTCTAATTTTATTTCTGCGTTAATTATTTTTTGTTAGATATGTTTATTTAAATAGTACTTTTCTAACATTGTTCCAATAATATATTTCATTTGATATCCATATCAGGATAAAAGAAAAATCTCCAAGGGAAGGCGAAAAAGTTTCCTTTGAAGACAGTATCAGTTAATTTTATCCCTTTAAGACCGCGAGTTATTTTGGTAGAAATTGAAAGTTTGGGTGGTTTCCCCTTACCGACAGGGCCGTATTTGATTGAAAAAAAATATAAAAAATACCCGCTTTCAGGTTATGCCATGGGAGGACCCGTACAATTGTGCGGGTTCGGCCTTAATGCTGCCGGTTTTGAGCTAAATGTACACAATTGTGTAGTTTGGGATTATGTGTGCAAATATCTAAATATAAGTTTAAGTAAAAAAAGTTGTTGTTTATTGAGATTATTTTCATCAGCCACAATAAAAATGTTTGAACCCATTTTTTTTATTTATTTTTATTTATTTTTTCTTTTTTTTTGGACAGACTACTACAATTTTATTATCTGAGACATGCTCAATGCTCGCACCCCTTTTAAGAGCCGTTGACAAATGGTATGCCCTTCCTTCCGTTTGGATTGTGCCTGATCCTATAAATTTCTTTTTTTTTTTTTAGTTTTTCCAGCAGCGGTATTTTGTTGAAATACCGATCGAAGTACACAAAACTAGGTCTGAACCAGAGTGTACAGCAGGTCCTAAGCCCGGATCCTTGTGGACCAGGTCTGTACTTTCCCACTGGTATACTAAAAAATTTAAAACTATTTCAGGTGATATTGTTACAACAGAGTGTGGTTTGTTTTTTATATACTGCTTTACTGAAGCACGTCCTAAAAAAATGAATCTTCTGCTCATCTATGGAAAAATTTTCTTGATCTCCTGGTAAATTCAAGCAGACACTGCGGAATCTGTCGAGCATTTGCTGAACTTTCCATAATTTATTATTTATTCCTGGTGGTTTAATTGCTGTGTCGACAAAATGGAATGAATTTATCAAACTTAAAAATCTATCTCGTGATATGCATATAACTCATATAATCTTATAAATCATATATGACATCTATAACTCAGAGCAGAAACATACAGTTCGTTACATGTGCCTGTTATATATCTAATACTATAAATTTTAAATAGAAATCAGGAATAGTACAAACCTATTAATTTATAATTAATCCGCTTTAAAAATGTAATTAATAAAAAATAAGTTGCTAAAAACCTAAGTTTAAAAAAAAAAATCACTTAAAAATAAAAATTTTATATATTAGGAATTGTACTCATTTTGGAAGTGGTAAATGCCGAACCTGCACAGTTGTGCGGGTCATTTTTTTTCAACATTTGTAAAGCCTAATTAAATTTATCAAAGACAATATCAATTAAAATAAAGTATATGAAAAGAAAAATTAAATCTAAGCAAACACTAAATATCATATTTAAAATAAATTACGACAGTACATACTTTTTGTCTTTTGCTGTCAGATGATATAGTATTTTTAAAAGCAGAAAATCTAACCCTGTATTCTAGTTGCTGCCCCCTAGTTGTGTCTTATCAAAACATCTGAAGTCAATTAACTCATATAAATTTGCAGATTTGGTTTTAAATCCCACAAAAACAGGAAATAGTCATCCTCTTTTACTTTAGTATCATCCTCAAAATTGTGCGGGTCAGGGCTTAAAGGGTTAAACATTTGAGGAAAGGATGTTGGTCGTGGCTCCTGTAATTCCATACTTGTCTAACAGCACATCAAATGTTCATATTAATTTGTTGACCCATTTGGAAAATTATTATTTAAAAATCTTAGCAGACAATACCTTTCTAAAACTGTGGAAAATATTTCTGAAATAAAAGGGCTCGTTTGCTGTCGTTATTTAAAAAACCCTTTAGTTTGTCAGGTTTCGGATTAATTCGTTTCTTTTATAGCCTTCAGAAAGAAATGTTTGGAAGTTTTCAATTATTTGAGAACTGCAATTCTCTGAACCATATTCAATCCCCAGATCACACCTAAAACAGCGTTCCTAAAGTTCAGGGAATATCCGTGAAACATATGCAAAATACCAGTATTTAAATAGAAACTCCTCAAATGTAATCACACGATTACAAAAGTCGACTTTTTCTGAAAGAAAATACTGGTATTTTCCCTTATACTGAAAGAACCGTGTACACACGAGGCCACCATGGAGTTTGTCAGTAGAAAAACAGATATAAAATAGAAGCATTTTAACATTTCCTTATTTTGCATATATCAACTTATCTTCAAATAATACTGTCATTGATATTGTTTCTTTTGTTTTCATGCAGATGGGAATATTAGTATTTGTAAAAGTTATTTTTCAATCTGTTGATTGTTTTAAAAAATAATTAAAGTATAAATATTAATGCATTCTAATTCATAAAATAATATTTTTTATTGCTACATTTTTTTCGAAATGAAGTTTTCTGTGTTATTCATTATGCTAAAATCTATATTGATCCACGATGTGTTATTTTAAACGTTACAAATTGGAAATTGTACGTCAAACGTGGAAAATGAGGTGCGTTCATACTATAGCTAGTTTTATAAATATTTTTGCACCGCATATTGTACTGAATGTATATTTTAGTGCACTTTATAAATGCATATCAATTTCAGTCTGTTATAAAGGTTGTAACATCATTATAATGCACTTAAAATATTTTTTCCTATTGGCTGTAATGTAACAAAAAACTTTTGATTGTCCCTGTAATTAAACTATACATACGATTTTCATAAAATTTGGAATGACTCGACAAAGTTTTGCTATAATTATATATTTAAAATTTCAGACCCTTCGGTTGGATAGTTTTTGCTCTGTTACATATGGACGGACGGACAGACGGACCGAACAACGACTATAAGTGTTACGTATTTATATAATTACGAACACACCTAAAAATGGGTAAACTCCAAGATTTTACCAAAATAAGTGTGAATAAAAAAACTAGACGATTTCCTTAAAATTAAATATTCTGGGGATCAATATTAAAATTTTGAATGTTTATCGACTGTTTTATATTAAAAATACTTCCTAGAATGTGATCCTATTTTCTACATATCAATGTAGCAAAATACTTAGACTCTTGATAATTTAGCAGCAATATTTTAAGTTGAAGTTATACGGTATTTATAAGTTGGTCTATGTAATATTATGGATAAAAATAAATGTATAATGGTAAAGCATTAAATTGCCATTGAAATTTAAAAGTAGACTTAATATGGTCAATATCATTTATAAAATAAAAAGTCTTTTTTTTGTTGTCATTTCACAAATTTTATTTTTATCTGAAATGTCCAATTTGTCATTTCCATTTAATATTTATTTTTCTCATGTGTGATTTCGTTTCCTTTCGATCGAACAAAAATATTTTTTTTTTATTTTAACCAAGACACCAGTTTGACCACTTTAACTATCTAAGGGTTTTTCCTCTTAAGTAGTTACAAGGTCACATAATCTGGACAAAAGAAAGCGTTTTTATTTTATCGAGAAACTAACTTCCTCTTTATATGTAGTGACAAAAGGGCATTCAAATTTATTTTTCAATATCGTAGAACTCGATGTTAATTCTATGGAGTAAGTAGGGTAGAACTCGTTTTTCGCTCTGACTGTATTATCTAAAAGAAAGCAAGATGCTTTTCTAAATGAATCTTTTTATGAATCCGAATTGAAAGCATCCTGTTTTTCTAAATACATAGAATCTAATATAATAACTCTGTATTGATATGTTAACTGGAATAATATATTCATGATCAATGAAATAAAATATATTTTCACATGTAATAAGACATTATATATAAGTGAGAGGTCAAAGCTAATTGCAAATACGTTTTTGTTAAAATTCAAATATAGCATTAAAGTTCGTAAAATATAAATGAAAAGAAGTACCGTAATAGTGTCAGTTACGTTAACTATAAAGTGCTTGTTTACACGGTAAAAAAAAAAGCATCGAAATGACAGCTTCGTTTTGTACAATGACATCGTAAGGAAAACAAAACAAAACAAACAGAATACGCAAAAGACATTTAAGAGACCAGAAACTATAATTCCATGGTCTTTCGTAAAATTGCAAATCCACTCTCCGGGCTCCGAAAAGCTATCGTCTAATTGCTAGATAATTTTTCATTTATTGTATTTCCATCCGTGCTATGTGGATGACAATTTTAAACCAAAGAAAAACCGTGAAATATTAAAATGATCTGCAGACAATTTTTACTTCCACATAGTAAATTTCGTATTTCTTAAAAAATTAAAGGTAATGTTGAGTTCAAAAATGTAACGTCTTCTAGTGAGTGTTTTTTTTTTTTTTTTTTTTTTTTTTTTTTAGTTTTTAGTTTTTCCATCGTGGCTACGGAGGTGAACTTATTAAAACTACAGAAAAATGGAAAATATGAAACAATGAATAGAAAACATTTATTAAAAAAGTAAATATTTATAATTTTTTAAATAAAAAATACCATTAGTAACACGAAAGTGCCAACAGCAAGTAGGCATTATTATTTATTAACTCCGCCCGATACCCTGCGATTACAATTTCAAAATGCACAAAAGACGGAACCATTTACCTCTTGTCTTCAGACGACCTGTTTGAATTCATCTGGCATGGGTAGAAGCGATCATAAATCTGAAGAACGGAGGACATTTTAATGAATGTCATTCGTTAGCGTTCGATAAGGGTTTTTATTTAATATCATAAAACTAATTATTAAAAAATTTAAAAGCTGAGTCTCCAGTGGATCGGGCACCAGATTTCGTTAACTCCTAATCAGATTTAGAGACATTCTGGTAAATTTGATATGCGTGTATAGCTACCCAGAATGTTGAATTCAGCCGTCAAAAAGAAAGATAATCAGTCGTGGTTTGGAATGCCTTCTGAAAGCAAGGATAAACTAATCAATAAAATAAAATTTTGGTATATAGCTTCTTAGAAAGAGGAGAAAAATTGAATTTCTAACAATAAAAAACATTGTTCCATACCTTGAAAGCTACTCAAAAGTGGTTCAATGATAATAGTAACATACTATTTGACTATCAACTTTGAATAGACGATATGAATATTATACAAAATGAATAAAGTGTAATGATGATCTTTTTTCAGTAAATACTAAGTCACATTCATGCGTAGTAGTTCTTAAGGAAACTAATAATATTGCCTAGGTATCTTTTCTCACATCATATTTATCAAAACGTGTTTCAAGCTTGTACAATCGTAGAATGAAGTGTCTGGAAAAAAAGTTGGTTACATTTCGTATTAAAATTGTATCTATTCTATAGGACATCCTTATAATACGGATTATAAAAAAATTTAATAATTTTTTCTAAAATGATAGATAATTTTAATAATTTTACAACTACATATCTAAATGAGCAACGCATTTTATTCTACACACTGTAAATAAATAAATAAATAAATAAATAAATATATATATATATATATATATATATATATATATATATTGTGACTTTTCTTGTGCTTTATGTTGCATTTTTTTAACCACCGATGCCGTGAAATCGAATTCAACCACCGATGCTATGAAAAAGAATTCATGCAATAAGTGAAGTAAAAATCGAATTCTTTCTGTCACGTGCAGCACGCAGCAACGTGACTTTCTTAACTCTTCAAGACAGTAGCTTGTAAATTTTAGAGCAACTGTGTTGGCAACCAATCTGCCAGCACCTTTTCTTGTAAAATAAGTTGATATTTGCTGCCGTTTATGTTGTAATTTTTCAAGCATCGACGCAAATAACTCAAATTTAAGCACAAGTGAAGTAAAAATCGAATTATTACTGTCACTTACACCCCGGTAGCCAATAGCAACGCGACTTTCTACAAATTTGAGAAATTTTAAAGAACTCTTAAAGATAAAAGCTTGTAAATTTTATAGCATCTGTGTTGCCAAATGGAGTGCCAGCACCTTTTATTGTAATATATATATATATATATATATATATATATATATATATATATATATTTACATTGCATATTATAGATGTTTATTAATACTTAGAACTCAATAAAATTTATGATTCTTATTTTTAGTGTCTTTATATTTTGGACAGGGGTGTATTAAACAGAAGCCCTCCTTCATTATGAACACAAAATATTAATAAGAAGTTGTGTATTACAAGAGTATATACATAAAACTTTTACTTAACTCACATGTTGAAGATAAATTAAATTTCTTATTTGTTAGTAAAATAGTGAGAGTGGAAATGTTTAAAAATTGAATACATGGATGTTTTTAAATATTATCAAGAATAAAAGTTCATATTTTATCACGTGACAAGAAACTGAAAGAATTATTGATGATATATAATTTTGAAAAATATTTATAATCCAATTTATAGAGATTATACAATTATTTTCACCTTTATCCGCTTCACTCTGTAGGTTCACATATGTGGATCTTAATTCTTTCCCGCTTTATAATAGATACTGTAACACAATTGAAATTCCGATTTCAGAATGATAGACACAAATAAATTAAAACGCGTGCTGTGAGGTAAAATTTGAGAAGAAATAATTCAGTAACAATCAATAATCTATATATTTAAAAGGCAAGGCTGTTTTTTAAGTCATCTGGGTCGAGATTTCTACTGAAAAATTTTGATATTTATTTTTTATAAATGAAAATAGTTCATTTCTAGATGTGCCCACACTCGCTATTTTTTTTTTTTAAATTTTAAACATACTTAATGATAATTTTCACTTCGGGTTACTTCCATTGTTGAAAAGAGGAGGGAGACAATGGGAATTACCATATCATTACGGACGCCATTTTCACATTACAAATAAAAATAACTTTTAAAAAATATATTGAACAGAAAATTACGTAAAAACCGCATTTTTACACATAAAGCTGATACATTTCAATATTTTTTTCATTCCGCTGATTCTGAGATAGCGACATTAATTTCAAATGTTTTCACTGAGTGAAAATAGTGTCACAAAAAATGAAGTGAGCCTTTGATAAAACTAAATATTTTATTACGAATTGTCTCTAAAATATTATTTGGTTTAAGAGTTGGAGCAGCCAATATAATATTGATTATTAATTTTAATTATTTTTGTAGATTTTTTATAAATTCAATCAATTAGTTATTTTAAGCATTTTCATTCGTCGAATTCGAATGGTTTCGACTCATATTAATGCTCAGTAGGGAAGAGGATACTAAAATTATTCTGAATGATTTACTGAAAATTATTTTCCTGATACATGTATTTGCTAATGAGTTTTAGCTTCATTATACATTATAAATAACAAATGTCCTACAATCTTTTGAGAGAAACTATGAAGTGAAAGTGTATTCCAATGCCAACATTTTCATTTATTTATTGGATTTTAATCTCTCATTGAGTAATTTATAGCAGTTTTATTCTGTATAGGAGATTCACATTCTAAATTTATTATTTTCATAAAAATAATAAACCGAAACTTTTTATAGAAATTAAATTAATTTTTAATTAATAAAAATTTATGTTTTGAGGATATCGTCAATAGTATGAAAAATAATTTAAATAACATACATCATCTGAATAGGTAATAAAACTTTTCTAGAGTAAATTAATTATAACAAATCTAAGCCAATTACTTAAAAATACTCTTATATTACAGTAATAAATATGAATTTGTTAAAATCATACACGCATATTTTAAATACATTAAAGTTTTATTTTAAGTATATTCTATGCCGTGTCTTACATTGATAAACATAATAAAATAATTTAAGAATATTTTGGAGTAATTTGAAGATCTTAGAATTTTTTTTTCTTTAGAAAGATTCAAGTATTTGTTTTAGAGTTATAAATTAATATTCTTTGCTTATAGTCTCTAAATAAATTTAATCTGCTCACGCTATTTGTTTTCAAATTCATTACTATTAATTCAATACTGTAATTTAAATTTTAATTCTAAATGTACACAGTTAAATTTTTATCAAAATAAATAGTAAAATCTTATTTTATAAATATCAAACGAAACAGAAATAAGTAATTAAATTACCGTTTGTTAACTAAGGAAATATTTGAAGCATTAAAGTTTTAATTCAAAATAGTATATATATATATATATATATATATATGTTCTCTGTAGGCACTTTCAGAATAAATACTCATTAAGTTTTATAAGTTAAAACAAGTAAACGTGCCTTCAAAACATATCTTATACACACATTCCATAGTTTGAACATCTTAAAGAAATTTGTTAAATAACATAAAACATACTTGTTGAAGAATTTCGTTGATTTAAATTTAAGAAAAAAAAATACAATTTTCTTAAGTTAATGTTATATAAAAAAGAGAGAATACCAAAGTTTTATATACGGTTGACGTTTTATATACGGTTATACGTTTATATTATGCATATAAACGGAACTTCTGATTTTTTTTTCAAAAATTCATGTTTAATTTTGTGATCTTTTGCTAAATAAAAGTTGTTGAACAAGGCATTTTTCTACTAAATTATACGTTAAGAATTAAATTTGGAAATAGTGTCTAAAACTAAAAGTAGTTTTACGTAAAGAAATTATTTATGATGATTTAATCTTGACGATTGCGATAAAAATGACGATTGCTTTAAGAAAATTGCATCTGGAGATAAAGTGCATATATATATATATATATATATATGTGTGTGTGTGTGTGTGTGTGTGTGTGTGTTACATTATTAGATCTATTTCCGCGATTTCCATATCTTATTTTAAATTACTGCTTTATATTTACTAAATTCTTACTCTTAAATGATCTCTATCGTTAAATCTGTTAAATTCCCTTTAATTTAATGTCACACTTGTCTAAATTATTAAATATTACGCTTTTAGTATTCTTAAATTAAATGTTCCATTTCCGCCCTTTTTTTCTTATAGAATGTTCTTTTAGAAACCATTTTATTTTCCCGCACATATTCCGGGGTTATCATTTTTACCTTCAAATTCATCCACTCGCTCTGTCAGTTATATTTCCATGGCGTGGTATTCTTAATTATTAATTAGTTGAGAGCGCGACCTACATCATATTTGTATTCCTACACTTGACTCACAAAAAGCAGATTTTTCAGCAGATTTTAGTCGTATTTCTATTTTTCATACCACCCCCTGGTCAGCTTCCACGTATTCGATTATCTACAACTTTGTCTATCCCTAAATTACTACTACGAAGCGATGGCTAATATTCTTGGCGGATACTGTGTCGTCGAAAGATGTTTAAATAAAATGCTGAGCTGAATTTACGTTTTGTCTCAATTATTTCTGGCGAAACTTTCACGGTAAAATGTATTCCATGGCGTTCACTCGTCGACTGATAATCATCCTATAACGTCAATGTCGTAGTCTTTAACATTACAGAATTCCAGTCTTCGTTATACTAGTACAACAGGTTTTAATTTACCTGTTCTGACAACTTATTCTACTCTATTACTGCTGGACGGGATCCACTACTGATATCGTGACAGCCAGTTACTTCATTCCAACAAGAAAAATAATCCAATGTTGCCATAATGCAACATTTAGCCGGTAAGGATTTTGCAGCTTGAACGCCATACTTAACATCTAGCCAGCAAGAATTCGAAACAACATCGAATGTCAACAAAATTGTCCAAAAAGTCTCACTCCACTCAAAGACGATCTCCAGGAAGAAGCAAAATTCAGATAATCACCTAACATCATTAATATAAAAAAGAACAACAACAACAAAAAAGTTGTTACTGCCCAAATAAAGATACCGTTACGAAAGTCATTTAAAAAAATTATCTCTGTTTTGTGTTGAAAAAATTTATGTTTATTCTTTGTTATTGCATGAACCTTTTTCTTTTATTTTATTTGATTATTTATTCGAAATAAGTTGAGTTTAATTTCACTGCCAAAGTATATGAGTATTTAAGTGACAGGTGTTTTATTTAACTTACGTAATTGGTACAAACTATGTTCATTTATGCATATTTACAAAAGATTACGAATATTTAAGTGATAGAATATTTTAATATTCTGAGATTTTATTTATGTTGTGTTAAATTATTGTTTATAATGAGATTTTTATTCTTATTTTTATATTTCTGATAAGCAATATGAAAGAGATTTTAAGGGATATTTTGTAATGCTTTTACGATCTGGAGTTAAAATTCGATATTCTAGTTTTATTATGTGGAAACAAAAAAGTAAAATGATTGAAATTAATATTGCATCATTTGAGCCCGATTTGGGAATGAACATTCAACAATGTTTAACATATTTTTATAATTATTGCAGTAAACAAAATGATACTTGGAAATTTGAAAATATTTCAAAATATTTAAAGGGAGAGTCCTTGAAAATTTATGTCAATGAGTCCTAAAATTGTGATAGTTATGCTCAAATTTCAGAGATTTCAGTAGAAAAATTTATCAAAATTGAAGTACCTAGATTTTCTGAATTTTCATCGCTTAAATTAAACGATCTAAAAGATTTGGAAGATTACTTGAATAAAACAGTAGAGATTGGAAGAAAACTAAAATTATTTGAGACAATCATAGTACAGGGCTTAGCACCACAGTATCAGAATGTTTTGATGGTAAGTTTCCCAAATAATGCCACAGATTGGTATAAATTAGCCAGACAACTTGTAGTCACTTCTACCTCTTATCCAAAAAACTACAAGAAATATTTTTTAAAATAATAGTTCTTTTCAGCAGAATGCTAGATCATTTGAACCCAATGGAAGAATTTTTCAGCAACATGATCAACCATGTCAACCACGATATGATACTCCCAGAAATTGGGTTCGCTCACCAAATTTCAACCCCTCTAATACTAAATTTAATCCTAATTCCAATGCACTCTAGATTTTCGAATCATAGAATGCAGAACAATCACTTTCAAAGAAATTATCCATCTAGACCTTGTAGAATTTGTTTGAATCAAGAAATACTTAATGCATTTCACTGGGAGAATAGTTGTGTTTTGAATGTTAACCCTTTACTATCTGATACTACTTCCGTTCCCCCACCACAAAATACTGATAATGTTTGACAATTAATTGTGTCTGGTTATACGAGAAAACATCAATTATCTTGTGTTGTGGACACTGGTTCTACGATTTCAATTTTGCCGCTTCATTTTGTACATTTCTTGAATGCTAAACTTAAGAAGATTTTTCCTATTAATGTTGGTCAAGCCGAAGGCTTTGTTCAAATTAAAAAAAACTTGTGATTTATTTATTAGAATTGGTAATATTAAACAATATGTTAATTTTCTTGTGTGTGATGCCGATTTAGATTATGTAATTTTAGGATTGCCAGCCTGTGCAAAATTTGATTTGAAAATTAATTGTGCTAGTTGCAGTGTCACGCAAGGATATACTGTTAGAAATTCATGTATAACCAGAAACAAAGTAAGATTTCTTCATTTCAATGTTAAAAATGAATATCAACATATGCAACACGATTATGGAAATACCATGGCTCCTCAATCCTTCGCGCGATCTGATGATAATAATTCTAAATTAATTGGGGAAATAAATGCTATAGATAATGATAACTTAAGGGAAATGTTAAGGGATTACTTAGATATTTTTTCTAGAAACAAGTATGATGTAGGGAAGATAATTATTGAGCCACAACAAATTTTTTAAAACTCTGACCTACCTGTATCTATGAGACCTTATCGTACATCGATAGTTGATGGAAAGGAGATTTCAACGAAAATTCAATCTTTGTTAAATGCTGGCCTAATAAAAGAAAGTACTAGTCCTTATTCTTCCCCTGTTACCTTAGTAATGAAACGCGATGAAGGCAAAAAGACAAGATTATGTGTAGACTACCGAAAATTAAATTCCATAATGAAGAACGATGCAGAACCCCTTCCCAGTATTGGTGATATTTTAGATAAATTGTGTAATGCCCAGTATTTTTCCACATTGGATTTAGCCTCTGGCTACTGGCATATTCCCATTCACCCTCCAGGTACAGAAAAACTCGCTTTTAGTACCAATTCTGGTTTATTTGAGGGGAATGTTCTCCCCTTTGGTGTAAAAGTTGGGCCCTACATATTCAATAGAACTCTTAGAAGTATCCTTACAAAATATAAAATTGATTTCGAATGCTATTATTATGACGATATACTTATTTTTATTCCTCCATAACTGAACATATCCAACATCTAAACAAAATTTTTTATTTGTGTAGGCTAGAGAACATAAAACTTACACTTTCTAAATGCAATTTTGCTCAAAATAAAATTAACTTTTTAGGATATGAAAATAAAAATGGAACCCTAACCCCCTCTAATGCCAATACTGATGTAATTAAAAAAGTAAAATCCCCTACGAATGTTAAAGAACTCCAAAGATTTTTGGGATCAGTTAATGTGTACCATAAGTTTATAAACAAAAAGGCTGAAATTAGGAACCCTCTCAATAAAATACTTAAGAAAAATGCTTTGTGGGAATGGAGTACTGAATGTCAAAATTCTTTCCAAAAGTTGAATGATGCAATAATAGCAAAACACATCTTAAAAATTTATGACCCTAAATTACCCCTCCATATGTTTGTTGATGCCTCACAGGTAGCGGTAAGTGCCGTACTTAAGCAACCGGATGGTAATAGGTTTTTCATCCAATTGCTTATTTTTCCAGCGGATTGAGAAGTTATGAACGAAACTACTTCATTACTGAATTAGAATGTCTTGCAATCAACACCTTAGACAAATTTTAACATTATTTCCACGGTGTAAAGTTTACTATTCATACAGACGATTCATCTCTAGTGTGGTTTAAGAATGTAAAACACCTAAGAGATATACTCCTTAAAGCTAAGTATGTTCGAATATAAGATAGAGTATTTAACCCTTTAACCGTCTGGCCCGGATTTTTCTGTTTCTAAAAATCATGTTAAAATGGTTGTAGACTAAAATATTTTAAACCGAATTTTAATTTGAGCCATATATAGAAAGAAGGGATATTAAAGATATTATAGCATTAAACTGCGATTAATAAATATATATATCCTGGAATTTACAAGCATTTTTATAAAAATACAGTAAAACCCTCGGACGGTGAAAGGGTTGGGATCTACAAATGTTGAAGCCGAAATGTTGTACAGAATCCCTATTTCTCATTTTAATCGATCACTCACGTTTCTGATAGATGTTAAAGAGATACTTGAAATGCAGCAAAGGGATAATGTGTGTGTAAAAAACTACTTAAATGACAATGGACTAATGATAATTATAATAAAGGGCTTTAGGAAAATAGTAGTCCCCATGTCCTTGACAAGAAAGTTGCTTGGAATTGCTCACGAAAAATTTGGTCACCTTAAAATTAAAAAAAATGCAAAATCTAATTTCCCGCAATTATTATTGGCCTGATAGGACTCAGGATATAACTAACTTTGTAAAGCATTGCGATATTTGTCAGAAAAACAAAAAGCCTAGACAGAAAAAATTTGGCTTATTACAAGCTATGCCTACCACAGGTAAACCTTTTGAATGTATCTGTTGATACTGTTGGAGGATTCAACTACTATAATTGAACTAAAAAGTATCTTCATATTGTCATCGATCATGCAACCCGTTATGTGTGGGCATTTCGCTCGAAGAGTGTCACCACCGAAACCTATACGAATTGTTTAAAACAAATTTTTAATATTCAAACACCATAACAATTCTTCTGTTTTAATCAAATTTCTAATGTTAGGACCCCTCAAAATACCTTATGCGATAGGAATACCTTTACTTCTTCCAGGTTGAAATTTTTTTGGGCTATCATAATATTAAGCAGCATTTAACGCAGCATTTAAGCAGCATCAATATTCTCAAACGAATGCTAAATGCGAACGAGCAAATTAAACGATAGTAACTAGGCTAAAATGTAAAGTTAACGCTACTACCTCTAAAATTCCTTAGACTAAACTCCTTGCTAAAGTGTTAAATGAATACAATAATTCAATAACTAAATTTCCTCCTGCTTATTTACTCTTTGGCCAATTACCCTATGATTCCCCCCTCAACCAGATCATTACCCTCTTGTTAATGAAGCATTTAAAATCGCAAAAGCGCGAACTGATGAATTCCATTTAAAAAGTAAGAAATATTATGATCAAATTTATGTTGAGCTAAAATTCAAGTAGGTGATCTCGTTATTTATGAAGAATTTCATTACCTAAATACTAGAAAGCTTTCTCAGGTATTTTCTTGACCATACCAAATTATGCGAAATGTATCCGATGTAAATTTTGAGATCGATAGAAAAACCCCATTTAAAGATACCGAAATCATTCATGTTTTAAAATTGCGTCTATACCGTCTTCCTAATAACTAAAAATTGTCTCATGAACTATTATCACAACAGCAGCAACAAACGCAAGTTAAATCACTAACTTAAACTTAATTTCCTAATAATAATGAGTTTGTAATTTAATATTAAAATTTTAAAGCTTAAAGTAAAATATTTTAATTCAACATTAGGGTATGTTCTTGAAAAGGCCACGCAAGAATTGAAATTTTATTTTGATTAAACACGTTTATATGGGATAAATTAGTTATTTCAATTTAAGATTTCAAAAAAATGTTGAATCTAAACCTTTAATTATAACACTTAAATTATTACTTATCAATAAAAAACTTAATCTTACTTGTTATAAAAAATTAATAAAAACATAATTGATATTCTTTCAAATGATTTAAATAACTAGATTAATTTATCAAAAATAAAACGAATTCCTAATAAGTAAAACCTTTAGAAGAAATATTTCTGAATTAAAATCCGTACGGACGCATATCAGATGGTTGCGAAACCGCTTGCTTATTCGAATTGCAAAAACTTTTCTTCTGCTATATATATGTATTTTTTTCTCTCTCCACGAAGGTCAGATTTTTTTAGTTAACGTTTTTATTTTAGTCTTTTTATTTAAGGTGAATGTAATTTACAGATGCGAACTGAGAAACACATTATAACTGCCCTTTCCATATTTTCCCATTTTTTTTACTTATGATTTTTTTTATTCTCTTTCTTTTTTTATTTTCTTTTTTTCTTTTATTTTTTTATTTATTGAGTGTATTGAGTGTACGTATAATTCCTATGTGTCAGATATCGGGAATTAGATTTAACGACTCACATACGAATGAATGATGTTACGAGATGTTTACAGATATGAATTTATTATGTGATACAGAATTAACATTATATTATTATTATTTATAAAAAGTTTAAATATTCTAGATTGATGGAAATACAGTAACTTGAAATGCTAATATTAAGAATGTTATTGAATTAATTATATAGATATTTAAATAATTTTTTATGATAACTATGCTAAAATAAAAGATATAAGTTACTGAAACAGTGATGATGATTTAACCCTTAAAAGGACCTAAGAGGCCAATGCACCTCATAATGTCTTCATTTCCGGTCACAAATCATTACTTTTTTTCGAAAACTTATCTAAGATTAAAAATAATACGAGAAATAAAATTACGTAAGATTGAACAGTTGTTGCGATTGATACTATTATTATACTGAGAGAATACAGATCTGTAAATGATGAAAAGACCATGGCAAAAAATTATCAAAGATTGTACAGTTTTATATTTACATTTTTGTTGACAATTTTTTTTTTACTATTGTTTATTAATTTATTTGATATATCATTATTATACAAGGTTATTCTTAGATTATTTATTTATTTATTATTGCTATTAGTATTTAATATTGTTAGAATTATTAGTGCAACATATTCTGTGATATAAGATTTGAGAAAACCAAAAGAAATCTTATGAACTTTAAGATTCATATTTCAGTACGGACTAAAAATCACTAGAGGACATATAATTTAGTGAAGATACTTAATAAATATGGTCATTGATAAAAAGAGATGGTTTTGAAAAATGATGTGTCACTGTTGCTAATTAATGAACTTATATTAATATTACTATATTGATTCACAGAAAGCAAAACTCATGTTAATTTTGGATAATAACCAAATGTTATTATAATTGTTTTTATTATTGGAGATGTACTTATTACAGCAGTTTCCACTTAGACGCGAATATTTTTTTTTAATTTTCAATTATCAATTTTTTTCTCTTTCAAAATGAAATTAAAGCTTTGAGCAATGCGATTTGGTGACCAAGTGACGGTATCCTTATAAAGATGATTGTATAACAAAGAAACAAAAAATGTAAAACGGGTATCTGCTTTCTCTCAATGAACTTGCAGGTCATCGAGGCCTACTAGTTCATTAATTTTTTTGAGGGGAGGGATTTTGTTACATTATTAGATCTAATTCCGCGATTTCCTTATCTTATTCTAAATTACTACTTTATATTTACTAAATCCTTACACTTAAATGATCTCTATCGTTAATTATGTTCAATTCCCTTTAATTTAATGTCTCACTTGTCTAAATTACTTAAATATTACGCTTTTAGTATTCTTAAATTAAATGTTCTATTTTCTCTCTTTTACTTTTAAAACGTTCTTTTAGCAACTATTTTATTTTCCCGCGCATATTCCGGGGTTATCCTTTTTACCTTCAAATTCATCCATTCGCTCTGTCAGCACTATTTTCATGGCGTGGTATTCTTAATTATTAATTGGTTGAGAGCGCGACCTACGTCATATTTATATTCCTACACTTGACGCACAAAAAGCCGATGCTCGCTGTGTTTCGGCAGATTCTAGTCGTATTTCCATTTTTCACACCACCCCCTGGTCACCGTCCAGGTATTCGATTATCTACAACTTTGTTCATTCCTAAATTACTACTATGAAGCGATGGCTAATATTCTTGGTGGAAACTGCGCCGCCGAATGATGTTTTAATAAAATGATGGGCTGTCTTTACGTTTTATCGAAATTATTTCGGGGGAAACTTTCACGGAAAAATGTATTCCATGGCCTTCACTCGTCGACTGATAATCATCCTATAACATCAATGTCGTAGTCTTAAGATGACAGGATTCCAATCTTCGTTATACTTGTACAACAGGATTGAATTTACCTGTTCTGACAACTTATAATACTGCATTACTGCTGGACGTGATCCACCACTGATATCCTGACAGCCAGTTACTTCCTTCCAACTAGAAAAAAAATCCAAAGTTGCCATAATGCAACATATATATTATAACATGTCGGACTATTATTAAATCCGTGATCAGGCATTGGTTAGGTTGTAAAAAATTCGTACACCTAGTGAAACATTGCTGCTGAAGGCATCAAAATGCTAGAATATTGCAGCTGTGGGCAGGCTGAGTACTTGGCTGTTGACCAATTTAATCAACTATATCTATTTGTTTGTAGTAAAGATATTGGCTAAGTCCAATCGAAACACCATGGATTCATGAAGCAGTCACATTCTGTTTCAATGGTCAGGCTATATGAGTGGTAGGCAACAGATTAAGAAATCCGGCAGTTTCCTCATTATCCCATTAACCACTGGTGTTGCGTTCACGCAACAGTCAAAATAAATGCGTATAAAAAATTAGCTATCAAATGAATTTTATATTAATAGTAATTTTTGAGTAGGGTATATTATGGTTACTAATTGAATAGAAAAATATTTTCTTTCAACATATTTTTTCTATTTAATAATAAGTTCGAAACTTAAAGCATTTTTAAACGAAAACTTTCACGTTGTCTTTTTCGCCGAAGAAATATAGTTAGACAAACGTAAGCTTTAGAGTAAATCTATTTTTAGACAAGGTCAAAGTACATAAGAACATTCAACGAATCAGTTGCTTTCGTTTTAATGGGGGAGGAAGAGATAATAGGTGTTGCGTTTACGCAACGTCAGCGGAAAAGAGGTAGTTCCAGTATTCACTCGTATTGTTCGACTCTGTAGATTTTTTTCTTATTCCGTGCTCACAGAAATGCTTCAAATACATGTCTTACGTTTTTCGAAGGTCTTCAAAGAATTTTAAATAGATTCATATAATTATGACGGGACCGAAACAAATATTATCGTTATTTCATCAGAAATTGCAGAAATTATTGATGAAGAAGGAAATAATAATAGATTAAAAAGTGATAATGATACTTTACCTTTCGATACTGCTGGCGAAATTGAAATGTGCGTGAAAAAGAAGTTTGTATCCTCTAAAAGTAGTGCAAATCACACATACAAATAAAAATAAAAACTGGAGATTAGGAGAGGATAAAGGTAGAAAAATTGATTATGACTCAGCCAAAGTATGAAGAAAAAATAAAACCTTGACCAATGCGAGAAGGTATAAAAATTCGAAAATAAATACTGTCACTTAGATTTCAGACATGAAGTTGCATTGTACCTTTTGCAAACACCCTTTGAAAGTAAAGAGTTAACCATAAACAAATCAGCCAAAAGAAGGCATAATAAGATCTCCATGCAAAAGCCATTACAGACAGAACGCGGAAATTTAACCCTTTCCGGGGCAATGCAATTTAATTTCTAAAATGTTGAAATGAATGAATGACACCGGTAATTACGAACAATTACATAATAAAGGACAATTACTTTACCACAATTCTGGTGCTATTGTGGCATTTGGGAAATAAAATTAATTGGCTTCATAAACACACTACTGCCCTTGAAAGGGTTAATTGTCAAGTCCGATGACAGCGGAAGACTGCATTGTAAACAATGCCATAGCCAGGATATTTATCGCTTCAGTACATTTGCGATGTTGATTTAGATCATAAGTGTAGCGAATATTTTGATACTTGAAACTGTTTTCTGTATATGATCAGTAATTCAAAAAAAATTAAAAAAAATAATTTTAATAATAAATTAATTACATTAGAGTGGCTGCTTGCTGTCTAAGTTGTAACAAAGGTAAAAAAAAAAATCTTACAGTGCCCATATATGCAAGAAAATCCTGCTGATGCTCAATTGAGCTCAATAAACATCAGTACTCTTATTCCACTGACGTTGCGTGAACGCAACACCCCATGTTTCGTAAGCTAACACAAATTGTGTTATTTCCACTATAAATTAATGTTATATATGTTCAAATGAATAACCAATATCATTTTTATAAAAAAAAAAATAACCCCTTATAGTTTTGGCGGTTAATGGGTTAAAACAAAACACAGGACAAAATCACTTTAAAATGTTTATTCAACCACACATATATAGGTGAGCAGCTCCCATATTACAAGAGTTTTCAGAGAGCCTTCAGGCTAGAGCACGATTTACTATTCTACGCTAAAAAGATCTTAATTCACAAATTTAGCTCTTCTACTTGACGATAAGACACCTGGCAATACATTTAAAAAAAATCGAACAACACAGAATTATTCTTCTGACCTCATGAACTATTGCTTTGTCAGGCCTCGCGTAGAAATACAGATTGAAATACAAACTCCATGACGAACCAAACAGATTCAGGAATAAGACACAGAAGGAAATGCGCTCCGTTACTCAACCAATAGTTCTTCTAAGAGCTAAATAAAAAATTGGGGACTAATTTTGACACCGAATGAAAAACATTCCACTCAAACAGTCAATAGTTAGTAGAAAAAATCAATTTTTCAGTATCTGCTGAATGTATACGTATGTGCCAGTAGCCAAAAGCTAAGTCCAAATGGAAAAAATGCAGAGCACTTCTTAATTTTTCAAGAATTGTATCTATAAGTGATAAAGGTTCAGCATCATTTTTCATTATTCCATTTAATTTACGATAATCTACAAACATTCTAGTTTTTTTACCCTCATCACGTTTCATAACTAAGATAACAGGGGCAGAATAAGGACTACTACTTTCTTTAATTAAACCAGCAACTAATAAAGATTGAACTTGTTCTGAAATTTATTTTTCCTCTACTATAGAAGTGCGATAAGGCTTTATAGATATGGGTAGGTCAAAATTAAGGAAAATACGTCGCGGCACAATATTAATTTTTCCAACATCATATTTGTTTTTAGAAAAAAAGTCTAATTAATCCCTTATACAATCCTTTAAAGTTTAATTTTTTGTAGAGTTTAATTCCCCAAGTAATAAAGAATCGATAGCATTTTTTGAACAACGGATTGATGAGATATGACATTTCCATAATCGGTTTGCATTTTGTGGTAATTATCCTTGACATTAAAAGGAAGTAATCTTATATTAGCACTGGATATGCTCTTTGATATATCCCTTTGAGCTTTGATGGTTGAATTTACCACCACTTAATTTTAATTCCGAAATGTCACAATGGCACCGGAATAATCGACCAAATTTAATTGAAAAACTTTTAATGCATTTTTTCATGTATATCTTAAACCGAATTTTTTCTTTGAAGGATACTGGTGCCAATGCGACATTTGGAATTTTGAAGAAATTTACAAGCCAGAGCTCAAAAGGTTAAAATAAGGTTTCCTTGTATACATTTAGCACACTCAATAATCAAGTTAAACTTAGAACACTCTTGTAAGTCTATTGTGGCATAATTTAAGTCAGTTTTACATAACAAAAATCTAATACATTTTGCTTAAAACAAGTTTTCAATATCCAGTTTCCCCAGCAATTATTCTGTTTCAACAAAATTCTCAATATACAGGTTCCCCAAAAAGTATTGAGTGATAGAAACGTAGCCTTTACTTCATCCAGATTTTAAAAGTTTCTGCGGATCCACAATATTAAGTAACGCATAACATCAGCACACCATGCCCAAACGAATTGAAAATCTGAACGTCTGAATCAGTCGATAGTTACTGCATTAAAGTGTGAAGATAATTCAGCTACCTTTAAATTTCCTTGTACATAACTTTTGACAGAAGTAATTAATGAATACAATAATGCATCCCATTCCATAACCAAATTCCCTCCTGCTTATTCCCTTTTTGGCCCATTACCTTATGATTCACCCCTTAAACAAGATTACTACCCCCCTGTCAATGAATCCCTTAAAATTTCTAAAGCGCGTAGTAACGAATTTCAATTGAAAAGTAAAAAATGTAATGACCTAAATTATATTGAGCCAAAGTTCGAGGTAGGAGGTCTTGTAATTTATGAAGAGCTCCCTTACCCCAATACTAGAAATCTCACACAAGTTTTTACTGGTCCCTATCAAATCCTTAACAAATTATGTCCTGTAAATCTTAAAATTAATAGACGGATTCAAAATAATAGTACTACTGAAATACTCTGGCAAGTTACTATATATATATATATGTATATATTAGGGTGGTCCTTAAAAGATTAACTTTTAAATTTTCTATGGGGCACCCTATTATTTTGTTTTATGTATAAAATAAAGACTTCCACAAAAATTTCAAAATTTTAAAACATTTTTTAAGGGTCGCTACCAAGGTTTGAATATTTAAAAAATAAATAAAAAATTGACATTTTATAATTAAATAATATATTATTAATACAAATCCATAGTCATTACCAAATTGAATCATGGTATGGTATTAGACTTTAAAGACTGTCATTTCTTTCAAGTTTCAACATATTTACGCAGTCTCTTTTCAAAACACAGACAGGAGTATTTCATGTCTACACTCTATTTTATCTCAACTTGGCAGTTCTCCGTTATTTTTTAATCTTAATAGCTAAAATGCGTAAAAATTTATAAAATAATGTTTATAAATTATAGAATTTGATTATTTGATATCCATAAAATGTCGTACTAAATGGACATAATCGTATCAGAAACCGAGCAAACAGAGCCCAAACCTTAAAAAAAAGAGTTTTCGGCAAGCGTTCTTTTGACTGTTCACTGAATTTTCAAAATTTTAGAAGGCATTTCAAGATCTGAAAATGTAGAGATCCCCATTATCTTTTCAGATAATGAGAAAAGATAATGTATCTCATTATCTTTTTAAGAAAAGGTATTGACCAGTTACTTGTTGTTCCGAAACTTCAATCAGGAACAAGTGAGGCAATAGCTTCTGCTGATAACGAAATATTGGAGTCGTGGGGAGTACCGAGCAAGTAAAATGTATGAGTTTTAATATAACCTTTGTTAATACCGGATTATGAAAAGAAGCTTGTCCTCTTCTGGAACAGAATATGAACAAAGAAATGATTTGGATTGCCATCATCACATCCTTGAAATACTGTTTTTGTTCTTTATCTTTTGTATGAAGTTTATTATATTCCTCCATGAGTGCTATCCCACTTTCGGCTACATCATTAACAACTTTGACCGAAGTCGCTAGTGCTTTTCATGTCTTGTAAGATTAATTTTCATTCCAAATAGTCTATTTCAAAAAAGTGTGAAGGTAAATCTATAATTTAAAAAAAAACTTCAGAGTGCTGCTTGTTAGAAAATCTTGCAAGTCATTTTGGAGAATGACATCAGGATCAGCACGTATACGTTTCAAGGGTTCATAATTTTCTTCATTCTCAAAAGCATGCACCATTTTTCTTTTACTTTCAAAAAAGATATTATCATCGAAAAATGCAAAAGTAACTAGTTCTTCTGTGAAGTACAGAAATGTCCTAGGAACTTCTTCAAAGCACAGAAAGAAATGATTTCATTTTACGTTTTCGTCTTTTTTAAAGTTCTCCAGGAGCAATAAATCATTGGGCCTTATACCAGCTGTGAATGTAGATTTTCACCACAACCGAGCAATCTTGATGAACTCCAGATTCTTCCTGCTTAAAGAGTTTAAACTGATTTCTAAATAAATAAATCTTGAGCGAGTATATGGCCTTCACCATCCATAGAACCCGATACAATCCACCTGGCGATCTAATGTAAACGCCACTTTCGGGTACTCTTCCTAAGAAAATGATGGCAAGCTCTATCATTTCCTTGTAATCGTCCCTTGGTTGAAAAATCATTAAAATGATTTTCAGCAAATTCTGTAATTTCTGACGCATTATGTGTTATTTTTTTCATTGATTAAATTGTCAGTTATGGGTGTCTGAAATATGCCATAATTGATAGACATCCAAGACATTTTAAATTCCTTCAATAACAGTATGTCTGTTCCACTTGAAACTCAGAGAGACTTAACAACAACTTCTTCAAGAATCATTTCAAGGATGTGATGATGGCAAGCCAAATAATTTCTTTGTTCATATTCTGATCCAGAAGAACAAGAGCGTCTCCTGATAATCGGGTATTAACAAAAACTATATCAAAAGTCATACATTTTACTTGCTTGTAATCCCAACTCCAATGTTTCGTTAACAGCAGAAGCTATTGCCTCACCTGTTCCTGATTGAAGTTTTGGAACAGCTAGTTCAGTACCTTTACCTGAAACAATAATGGGTAATCTGTCTACAATTTCAGGTCTTCTAAAATTTTGCAATCCCACTGAACAGTCAAAGGAACGCTTGCCGAAAACTCTTTTTTTTTTAAGTTTTGTGCTCTGCTTTTGATACGAATATGGCCATTTAGTACGACATTTTACGAATATTAAAAAAATCAAATCCTATAATTTATAAACATTATCTTATAAATTCCTACGCATTTTAGCTATTTAAGATAAAAAATAGCGGAGAACTATTTTTGAAGGTGGAATGTCAGATTCTCTACCTTTCACAATTCTACCAAGTTGAGGTGAAATGGAGTGTCGACATGAAATACTCCTGTCTGTGTTTTGAATATAGACTGTGTAAATATGTTGAAACTTGAAAGAAATGACATTCTTTACAGCCTAATATCATGCCATGACTCAATTTGGCAATGACTATGGATTTGTATTAATGCTTTATTATCAGATTACAAAATATGTCAATTTTTAATTTTTTTAAAATATTCAAACCTTGGTAGCGACTCTTAAAAAATGTTTTAAATTTTTAAAGTTTTGTGGAAGTCTTTATTTTATACATAGAACAAAATAGGAGGGTGCCCCATAGAAATTTTAAAAGTTAATTTTTTAAGGACCACCCTAATATGTATATATATATATATGTATGTATATATTTCGTATCAAAACTTCAGAATTATAAATAGAGGAATTGACATGTTTTAGTTATTAAGTTGAGTATATTATGTAGCCATGTGCAGCCTAATTTATTTTGATTAATGTAAAGATTTGCGTATGGTTAACATTGCTATTTAAATTTCCTGAGTTGCGAATAAAACAACAATCCCTTTTCTATATTGATGCAAAGATTTAATATAAATATTAAAGTGTTAAAATCTTCTACAGTTTCGTCATGTATCTGTGGCCATCATTAGACTATTCCTGATGATGGCCACGAATATATGCCGAAACTCTAGATTTACCAAATCCAACATCTGTGTACATTATTGAGAGTATTACTTGTGGAAGTGCAAAATGTCAGAAACTTTGAATGTTTTACCATATTATAGTAATAAATCTCTTCTTTTCACTATATAACGTAAAACTATGTTCTTATCAGAATAATTCATACACGCCCTAGACATTAAAAACGAATTGTTGACATAATACGCGTGTTTTTAAGTTTAACAAAATGAGCATGAAAACTAGTGATCAATTTTCATTAGTAACATGATCACGTTATATTTAATTGTACATGATGCAATTTCAGAAGACAAAACGTTTTGAATATGAATGTAAGAATAAGTCTAAAAATGATATGTATTGAAAAATTGAGGGAGAATTTTAGCCAGTTTAAAACGTTCATAATAAATTTAACTAATCTGATAAATAAAATGATGGTAATGTTAAAAATTTTATGCAAATTATAATCGGATTCTTTCCAATAAAGAAAAAGATGCGCTCTGTATTTTAACAAAGTAAATTTATAAGTGCACAGTAAAAAATTAAATGCGCAAAATCCATTTCATTCGGCTGATTTTAAATATATATTTATCTCAGTTTCCATATTACTTATTCTAAAACCCATATTCCCCTTAGTTCAAAAGATATAAATTTTACATCTGAATGCAGAGTTTCTTTGAAAAAGTCACTTTCAATTATTTGTGCCTTATCTATGGATAGTATTGGAAATCTCAACAAAAGCTAAAAAATGGATATAAATCTCTCTGTAGGAAAAATGGGGGATTTCCTTGAAATATACGTTGTTGCATAAGTCTATTTTAAGAAAAGAAATAAAACGATTTGTTTAAAAGAATGTTTTTAAAATTTCTCAATTCTTATTAATTTTAATAATCTTACATTTCATTTTAATTTATCACTTATTATTTTACAAAACTAAATTTATAAATGGTTTTTCCTTTCATATAATTACATAAATATTAAATGCATATGATAAGTTAAATATTGATACACGCAGCAATAATAATTTATGTCCTTTTCTAAGAATAATCTATGTTATTCGGCATTAACAGAGGGTTTCAGTAAGTTAATTGTAATAATATTATTGAAGAAATATTATCAATACTAATCTGTTAGTAATCTTTAAATGCATGATTTTTTATTTTTTCCCCAAAAGAGCATACATAATTTTAAGAAAGGTTTTTTGCACAGGAAAAACAGCAAAGAAAAAAACGGATATATATTTTTCGTATAATAGGTAATCTTTACCTTATTTTGAATTTCTGAAACACCAGCAAAAACTACATTCATAACTAAAATAGTGAAAAATTAGTAATTAATAGTAAGCATGAATCTAGAGTTAATAAGCATGAATCTAGATACCTTATTTTATTTAAATGTATTAGCGAATTTTTATTTTGTGATAACTTTAAGTACGAATTAAACTATGAAAGACTTTAGCGAATTCTGAATATTTGATATTCCTTGTTGTTTCCCGCCAAGTTGACTAAATATATACCCTACTGCCATCTATTGTAGAAAATGTGCAATTTCCCTTCTGAAAATGTAATGTAGCGGATGTGAAACATAGATTAGTTAATGGAAACTCCACCAGATCTCATAAAAACACAATTTGTTACATTTTTCAGATATGCTACACAATGTATTTAAAGGTTAAGGTGAAAAACTTGTGTACTCATTTATGAAATCATATTGTGAGTTTAAGGCTTTGTAAAAACTTTTAAATACTCATATTTAAAACATACCGTCGGTAAATGTTTGAAAAATATCTGTATTAATGGTAAAATTTTATTAGTAGTAAAATCATTTCAAATAACTTCAGAAAATACAAATGTATTTTTTGAAATATGTTTATATATTTTTTTCAAACTGTTCTTCTGTACAATGTTAAAAATCTGCAGCAAACTGTCCAGTCATTCTACGGTTTTTAAAGATAACGGTTAATTGGCCATATTACTAAGCGTATATCAAATTATTATTGAACATTTTATGGTCATAATAAAGTTAAATTAGGGTTATGTAAACATTGTTTATAAAAATGGAATGTATAAATCTATAAGTTTTATAAATAAGTACGTACGCATACAGTTCTCGGATATTTGTGGTTAATGATATTTCGATAGAGTCATTTCTTTGAAAATCGAGATCAATTATTTCTACAATTAATGGACTTATACGTCTATAAATAGTTAAATATAGTTCTAAGAACACAATAGCAAGCTTTTTTAAAGCTTTTAGTGAGTTTTATAACATACGAATATTTAATATAACAATAGTAGTTTTAATGCTATAGGGGATTTATCTTTTATAATATTTATTTCTTATATACTGATAATTTAAGAACATATTAAGAACTAATAATTTTATTTGAAATAATATATAAAATAATACTAATTTTATAGTTAAAGAATAAAATTATAATTTATAATGTAGAAAACATTGCTATAATTTAAAGAATAGTCTGAAAAAAACCCACTCTTTAACTGTTTTTTTGAAAAATATAGAAAAGACAATAGTATATAGTATAAATATAGCAACGGTATTTTATGCCGTTATAGACCATTTTTAGCTCACTGTCTATGAAAGCCTGAGAACTAATGTGCCAGCAGGTTCTGTATGTACGTATTGTCGTATCGCTAATAAATTTAAGAGAAAAAAGAAAAATTATATTATCTCCAATAAAAGTAATCACATTAGTTCTCTACACTAGAACTCCACAAGCCAAAATCCTGGATTTTTTATACAATAGCAGTTGCCACGTGCTTACAGCAAAAACTATCTCTTCTCCTACAGAGCTGCTCAGAGACCAATCTTCTCCTTCGCTGCTTAAAGTACTGAGTAAATGTCACATCTTTTCCTTTCTCTCTCACGAGGTTTCACCAAAACTCGTTATATCGCCTTCAGCTTTCCACGCTGCCCCCCCCCCCCCCACCCCTGATGGGGTGGAGTAGATCTCATTTTTCTGTCTAAAAAGGGAATTTTTGTTATCTATGAAAAACGAGTGTCGATTTTTTTATTTTTCGAAACTGGACATTTTTTCTTCTATTCTCAACCAATTTCAACTTTTCAGAAATTCAAGTGCAGAATTGCGTGTCATATGAATTGGTGTACAATATGAAATATTTTTGGTGTTCGCCTGTAATGAAAGTATAACGGATATTAGGAAATAAAACATAAAAATAAAGGAAAAAAAATAAGCTGAATAGACACTGTCATCTTTACAATATCAATCTACGAAATATATGATTTAAATAAAATTAAATTTAAGAATTGCTATTTTAAAAAAAAAATGATAAAAAATGAAATTTGAGTTTTAAATTTATAAGAAAATGAAAATAGCATTTGAAAAATTATTATAAGACGTAATATCATTTATATTTATATTACAAAAGAAACAACTAATCTTCAATAAAAATTTCTTGTTCATATATATGCTGCGACAAATAAGAACAACTAGAAATTTTTAGTTATATTATCAGTGCAATTATAGAAACTAACTTAGAGATAATGAAACATGTTGTATAACAGTTACAGATAATACACTCTTCTTCAAAAGCGTAGAATGAATGTTTTATGACACTTTGTTTTGTAAATTAGATTACATACAGTTATTACATACAGCCATTACATTATTAATTAGATTACATATGTTATTTAGAGCTATTTTGAGGCGTAAAATAAGGATACAATAATAAGCAGTTTATACATACCTGCAGCTTTTTCAAAAAGTGAAATTAAATATTTGAAAAACTCATTTTATATTTTGTTTATTGTTCTCAAAAGAAAAGAAATTGACTTTCGAAATGATGAAATAAATTTAGGTATCCCTGGCACACCCGCTCCTCGGAAATGATGTCGTTCTGTTAACCGTCAATGGCGATCACCATAGCTCTGTAAAATGTTTTCTAAAATTATATATAGCACTAGCAAGGATGACCGAGCCAAAAAAATCGGTCAAAATTAGCCATGTGTTCAATTCGATATTTTATTCTCACTGTGTCATTCTTGCTGTTTAAATACAATTGACATGATCATGAGACATAGTGACCCAAAATGACCCATTAACTGAGTTTTTTCGAACATATGACCTAACAAATGCTCTTCTTGAACCCCAAAACGATAGAGTACAACATTTAGTCGAAATCGTTAAAGTCGTTTTATAGAAAAAATTATCTTGACCCACGGTAACACAAAAGGGACCCACTAATCTAAATTTATCGAACATATGATCTATCCCAAAGGTCTTCTGGTGCTAGGAAAAGATGTAATTTTTTTTTTTTTGTCAAAATCGTTTGAGCCTTTTTTTAAATACAATTAGCTTGACCCACAATGACCCGAAAATGACTCAATAATAGAATTTTCTCGAACATGTGGCTTAGCCCAAAAGTCTTCTCATGCCCAGAAAGGGTATAATACAGAATTTTGTCAAATTTGTTTGATTCTTTTTTAGATACAATTAGCTTGAACCACAGTGACCCAAAAAATGACCCACAAATCGAATTTCCTTAACATGTGACTTAGTCTAATAGCTTCTCATGCCCAGAAAAGGTATAATACAAAATTTTGTCAAAATCGTTTGATTCTTTTTTAGATACGATTCGCTTGACCCACAGGGACTCAAAATGATCCGCTAATAGATTTTTCTCGAACAAGTGACTTAGCCCAATGATCATATCATGCCCAGAAACGGTATATTACAAAATTTTGTCAAAATATCTTTAGTCTGTTTTTAGATTCAATTAACTTGACACCTGACCCATTGTGACCCAAAATGACCCACTAATCGAATTATCTTGAACATGCGACCTAGCCCAAGGGTATTCTCGCGCCTGAAAACGATAAAAAGTGAAATTTCGTCAAAATCGTTGGAGCCGTTTTCTAGATAAACTTAGCTTGACTTACAGTGACCCACTAATTGAATTTTCTCGAACTTGTGACTTAGCCTAATCCAAAACAGAATATTACAAAATTTAGTCGAAATCGTTAGAGCTGTTTTTTAGATAAAATCAGCTTGACCCGAAGTGGCACCAAATTGACCCACTAATCGAAATTGCTCGAACATGTGACCTAGCCCAATAGTTTTCTCATGCTTCAAAACGGCTGTAAACCGGGCGCTTAAAACTAACACTCCTAACACTTAAAATCGTTCGGTTACTGGAAAAATCTATTTTGAACAAAATGGCGGGCGTTCATATTTGAGATACCCATTTTATCAGAATAATTTGAATATAATTGTTTATAAGAGTAGAACGTATCAACATATTGTCGTAAATGATTATTCTCTAGATATTATTGCTGTTAAAAATTGGTTAACCTTTGTTAGAAGATTTTTTGACCGTTGTTTAAACTGTCATCATAACATAGTTTAAAAATATAGCTTTGAGTTAATTACATTTAAAGTTTCTAATAAGTTTTGTATGATAGAAAAAAGTGAATTAAAGCGGCACAAAATTCTTAAACTTATCATATCGACATTAAAATGTAACTGGATATTCCTTACCAATTGTAGTTTGAGAAAATTAAATAAAAATAAAATGCATTTTTTGAAAGTTTGTACAAAGTACAACTGCTTAAACGCAGTTGTACTTTGGTACAACAAACGGTCCTTCGTAGTTTTATACTTAAAAAAATCTAGAAAATACGAGTTGTGCAAAAGAAAAAAAATACCTTTAGAAATAATTTTGTACATTAGTTTTTCACGATGAATAAATGCATATATCTATGATCTAATAGGAATGAAATATTTTTTCTTTATAAAAGGATAGGGGAATCTGCCCCAAAATGGCATACTTAAATAAAATGACATACCGTATGTTTGTTAATATTGTCGTTAGAAGCCAGTACTTAACGATATGCAGTTACGTTGTGGAATCGATCGACAACAATAAGCATTTCACCACTTCAACATTTACCGGACGATAAGTCGGGATAAAAGCATTATTTACTTCAACCTGCTGCCGGTGAAGTGGCAACCTTGTTACTGATCGTAATTAAAATCTCCCGTACGAGGGCGCTGTGTCAGCGCCGTAATTTTATTTATTATTCCAATCGTCTGCGTGTTGACGATAGATTGTATATTAGTTACTAGTGAGTGGAAACACTGAATTTTTGTTGTTGTTGTTATTGAGATAATGGAATGTTTGATTTGGAAACGGCCAGAGAGACTGTTTCACTCTTAACAATTATTGTTTTAAAATAAAGAAATATACAGTTCACTGCGAAGAGTTCCTTAAAAATGGTGTCACTGAGTAACTCATTGTTTTATTCCTAACATAAATTGGTCAGTCGAGGCCGGAGTAAACGGATTTATCGTTTGCTTTTAGAGTCAAGAATCAGCGACGAGACTTGGTTTCTTCGAATAAGGTAGGACTTTTTCTTTAACATGGCTACTGAATTAAAAAATATTTTGACAAAAAAAAGAGTTTTAAAATGTAAAATTACTAAATTTGTGAGTGAAATTAAATTAAGTGACTCTGATGAATGTTCTTTAGAACTTGTAAATACGAAATGTGATCAATTCAATACAGAATTTAAAGAAATGTTTGATAAAATTTATTCATTGTGCGATGAGGAGGAAATTGATAAATATATCGATGAACAATCATCGATTGAAAAAGAGTTAGATGAAACTTGGTTAAAAATTAAAAGAGCGAAACAAAAACAAATAAATGTTCTTAATGAATCAAAGCCGAAACAAGATAATAGTGTAACGGAAGTTCGACTTCCCACGATTAATCTACCTTCTTTTAGTGGAAACGTACAGGATTGGATATATTTTAGTGATCTTTTTAAATCTAGCGTTCACAATAATAGCGCACTTTCGGGTGCTCAAAAGTTATCATATTTGAAATCTTCGCTTCATTCTGAAGCTGCAAAAGTTGTACAAAGTATAACGATTTCAGATGATAATTATCAAACAGCGTGGTCCTTATTAGAGGAAAGATATTCCAATAAAAGACAACAAGTGTTTGCTCACATTAAAAAATTAATGTCCATTAATTCAATACAAAGTGAAACACCTAGTGCTATTCTTAATTTAGCAGATACCGCCAGTGAATGTATCAGATCTCTAGAAATTCTCGATCAAAAAATTGAAGGGTTTGCGGATACAATAATAACTTATATATTGTGGCAGAAATTAGATGGGTCCACAAAATTATGGTTTGAACGTGAACAAAAAAAAAGACGAGCTACCAAAATTAAAAGAATTAATCGAGTTTTTAAAAAGACAAGCGAGAACACTGCAAGTTTCCAAACCTCTTATAAATAATGTAACTCCTAAACGCAATGCTCAACAACGAATCACTAGTATGGTATCTACATCTAATGGTAAAAACTCAAAAACATTTAAATGTGTTAAGTGTCAGAGTAATGAATTCCACGGTTTGCACAAATGTACAGAATTCTTAAATCTTTCAGTGGCTTCTAGATATGAATTCGTAAAGAAAAATAATATTTGTTTTAACTGTTTAAAATTCCACTAGGTTAGAAATTGTAAATCTACTTATTCTTGTCAGAAATGTATGAAAAAACATTCGAGTTTACTGCATTTCGAGAATGAAAATGAAAAGCAAATTCAAAACAGCGATAGAAAAAATGAATTTATTTCAAAACCCGAGGTCAGTGATTGCAATACCCAAAACCAGAATCAAATCGTAGCGCATTCAAATCTAGACCCGAATGCTGCAACATTTCACATTTCTAACGAAAGAGCATTTTCAGGTACATCTGTTTGTGAGATGAATTATTTAAGTTCTGGCATCTTATCAACTGTCATTGTTTATATTAAAAATAAATTTGGTGAATTTAAGCCGTTAAGAGGTTTGATTGATGCTGGATCAATGAGTAATTTCATTACGATTCAGTGTGCTGATTATTTAGGAATTAAGAAAGAAAAAATAAAAGTTGCGGTTTCAGGATTAAATGGCATCTCCGTGAATATTAACTCCAAGGTAAAAGCATTAATTTCGAACAATTCAAATTTTAAGGCGGAAATAGAACTTCTTTGTGTACCAAAAATATCGGATACTATTCCAGTAAATCGGATTAACGTTCCAACAGAACAATACCTTAATAACATTAAATTAGCGGATCCAGAATTTTACAAACCTGGAAAAATTCATGTTCTTTTGGGAGCTCAAATATTTTATGATCTTTTAGAAGTCGGTCGAATTGAAGTCCCCAATTCTAATTTAAAATTCCAAAACTCGGTATTTGGATTCATTGCCTGTGGAAGCGTATTAAATCCTGACAATCAAATCACGCAAAATACTCATTGTGGGCTTGTTTGTAACTATGAAGATTTGACAAAAGAAGTTCAAAAATTCTTTCAGTTAGAAACATTAGGGATAAAAGACGATCCCACATGTACTGACGAAGATAGAGCATTAGAAATATTGGAAAAATCTGTATCTTATAAAAATAAACGTTACTAAGTTACCTTACCATGGAAAAAAGATTGGCGAGAAATGAACGACAATCTCAAAATAGCCAATAATAGACTAAACTGTCTTAAAGTGAAAATGAAGCGAAAATTAGAGCTTCGTGCTCAATATTGTGAGACTTTGAAAGATTATGAAAATAAAGGAATCATAGAAAAAATAACGGAAACGCACAAGCCAGTGGAGAAACCACTTTTTTATCTTCCACATCAACCTGTCTTTAGACAAAGCCTGACAACAAAAATGAGAGTAGTCTTCGATGCCAGCTCACACGATGTTGGCGAATTATCGTTAAATGATTGTCTTTGGCCAGGTCCAAATCTAAATCCAAACATATTCGATCTACTTATCAATTTTAGATTAAACAAAATAGCATTGATAGGTGATATAGAAAAAGCCTTTCTGCAGATATCCCTAGCGGAGAAAGACAGAGATGCAGTGAGGTTTTTATGGATTGGAGATAGAGGTATAGAAATATATCGCTTCAACCGAGTTCTTTTTGGTATGAATGCTTCCCCGTTTCTTCTTGCTGCTACTCTAAGAAAACATATCAAGAAATTTCAAGTTAGATATCCTACAACAACAAAGTTATTAGATAGGTGCCTCTACGTTGATGATTTCATCGCTGGTGCTGACAACTTGCAAGATGCGTTAGAAATCTCTCGAAATGCTGTTTATATTATGAGCGAGGCAAGTATGAAACTCAGAAAATGGTCAACTAATGATAACGATTTGATGGAGCGATGGAAACAAGAAGGGTTTGATACTCAGCCTCTACACAACCCAATTGAATTAGGATTTGACTCAACAAAGGTTCTAGGAATGTCTTGGCATACGAGTGAAGATTGCTTTATCATAGATGTAAAAGGCTTATTAGAAATGTTATCAAAAAATGAAAACACCAAGCGCTTCATCCTGCGTGCTATTGGAAAAATATTCGACCCTCTTGGCTTGCTCACTCCTTATACTATTCGCATGAAATGCCTATTTCAAGATCTGTGGTTGAGGAAAATTGCTTGGGATGAAGATCTACCAATAGATGTTAAAGAAAAGTGGCTTCAATGGTGTTCTGAGATCCCACGCCTCTCCGACTTAAAAATTCCAAGAATTGTGCTAAATTCAACGAAAGAAGAAAATTCAGATGTGGTAGAGATTCACTGTTTTTGCGATGCTAGTAAGAAAGCCTTCGGCACTGTCATATACCTCACAATTGTAAAAGAAAATGCTATTGAAGTTAACCTTGTGACTTCAAAAAGTAGAGTTACCCCTCTTAAAAAAATCACTTTACCAAGATTAGAGCTATTGGGAGCTTTACTTGCTGCCCGACTAGGTAATGCAGTCAAGAAAATAGTAGATCATAAGAAGCCATCAGATGTGTTCTTCTGGACAGACTCGAAAATCACTTTGTACTGGATTAGAGGTTCTAGTAAAAGATGGAAATCATTCATAGCGAATCGTGTCAACGAGATTCAATCTTTGACTGACTCCAATTCGTGGTTTCATTGTCCGGGAAAGTCTAATCCAGCCGACCTCCTTACCAGAGGCGTCAGTGTTGATATGCTCTTAGAAAAGGATTTGTGGTTTAAAGGTCCCCCCTTTTTGAGAGAAACTGTTCTCCCAACTAATGACTGCAACATCCAAAATTCGCCAGATGACTATTCTGATGAACTAAAGAAAACAGTTAAATGTGAAAATGATAACTCTTTAGTTACTCTAGCTATTTATGATCAAAATTATTTATTAGATTATATTATTAATGTTAGTAATAATTATATAACTATCATTCGTATTTTATGTTATGTGCTTAGATTTATTCATAACCTTCGAAATGTTAATAGAGTGAAAGATCATCTTACTTCTAAAGAATTGAATGCTGCAGAATTATCACTGATAAAGATGGTTCAACAAAGTGAGTATCAGGAAGAAATAAAATGTCTTCAGAAAGGTAATTCGGTACCAAATAAAAGTAAACTAAATTCTTTAAATTGTTTCTTAGATGAAAGTAATATTTTAAGAGTTGGGGGTAGATTGGGTAACTCATATTTGACAACAAATGAAAAACATCCTATGGTTCTGCCAAGTAAGCATCCCCTTACTTTAATTATTGTAAGATATTTTCATTTAAAGTATTTACATGTAGGATCACAAACATTGTTGTACCATATTCGTCGTAAATTTTGGATAACTAATGGTAGAAACATCTGTCGCAAAATAACATATGAATGTGTCACTTGTTTTAAAAACAAGCCTGTATTAGCGAGTCAAGTTATGGGTGACTTGCCCAAAGAGCGTGTTACACCTTCATTTCCATTTTCCATTATTGGAACTGATTATTGTGGCCCTTTTTACATTAAATTCAAAAATCAAAGGAAAGGTACATATAATAAAGTGTATGTATGTATATTCGTTTGTCTCTGCACCAAAGCTATTCATCTAGATTTCGTTTCAGATCTCACTTCTGCAGCCTTCATTGCTTGTTTTAAGCGCTTTGTTAGCAGAAGGGGAAAGTGTTCAAAAATATTTTCTGACAATGCAAAAAACTTTGTAGGGGCAAACTTAGAATTGAAAAGGCTTCACAATTTGGTTAGACACCCAGATGAAGCATTAGCTGATTATTTTGCAAGGGAAAATATCGAATGGAATTTTATTCCTCCGAAAGCGCCGAACTTCGGTGGTCTTTGGGAGGCAGGGGTTAAATCATTCAAATTCCATCTAAAACGTGTAATTGGTAACGCGCACCTCACTTTAGAGGAATTTCTGACAGTAATTCTAGAAATTGAAAGTGTTTTGAACTCAAGACCTCTGTCCCCATTGTCATCAGATTTCGACGATTTCGAGACTCTGTCACCGGGTCATTTTCTTATAGGTAGGCCCTTAACGTCTATTATTGAACCCCAGCTCACTGAAATTTCGGAAAACAAACTTAGCAACTGGCAAAAAATAACAAAATATAGCCAGCAAATATGGAAATTATGGAAGCGGGACTATCTGAACACCTTGCAGCAACGTAATAAATGGCAAATAAATAAAAACAATATAAATGTTGGTTCTCTCGTATTGATCAAAGATGAAAATATGCTCAGCACAAAATGGGCAACAGGTAGGATTTCCGAGATATTTCTCGGTAAGGACAAAAAAGTTCGAGTAGTGAACATTCGTCTGCCTAACGGTACAATAATAAAGAGAGATGTGAGAAGTATTTGTCCTCTTCCAATTAATGGAAACTAATTTCTTTAATGTATATATTTGGTATATTTTGAATATATTTTGTTGTTTAATTTCTATAGTATGTTTTATTGTATTCAAATGTAAAGTAATTTAGCCATTTTTCCTTTGTTATTAATTATATCTTTGCATTGTTATATGTAGTATTATGTAATTTTATATTATATATTAGAGTAGTTTTGAAACCTGCAGGTTTCAACGGTCGGGAGTATGTTACTGATCGTAATTAAAATCTCCCGTACGAGGGCGCTGTGTCAGCGCCGTAATTTTATTTATTATTCCAATCGTCTGCGTGTTGACGATAGATTGTATATTAGTTACTAGTGAGTGGAAACACTGAATTTTTGTTGTTGTTGTTATTGAGATAATGGAATGTTTGATTTGGAAACGGCCAGAGAGACTGTTTCACTCTTAACAATTATTGTTTTAAAATAAAGAAATATACAGTTCACTGCGAAGAGTTCCTTAAAAATGGTGTCACTGAGTAACTTAGTGTTTTATTCCTAACAAACCTTGTTGAAGTGATTGGCGTACATATTCTAAGATGGCAGGTATTTTACGCACACATAGAACAACAACGCGCATTTGAGCGACGAGATCCTCCTGGAATCACATGAACGTCCACAACTTACCCATCGCGTTCTGAAAGTGGCATCTAGTTAATTGTGCACAATTTTGCTGATATGGGTTGGCACCTTATCATGCTGAAACAACAGTCGTTTACGAATGGCGATCAGAAAATCATGTAGTAGTTCTCGTAAAACCTCTCCTAGAAAAATATGGTAACAACTGCGTCTGTCTTTGCGCGATGGACCAATGCCCCCTCTTTGCCACTCCGATCTTTCAATTTATCGATCTCAAACACTTCTTATAGCGACATCTGAGGAGTCGTATTTACGGGACTCCATATGACCTAGGTGACGATAGTAAAATACCTGGAATCTTTGAATCTGCAAGCCAATCGCCCCATCGACGATCCCAGGCATCTATTGCAATTGATTGATGCAATTTTGAAAACAGTAGAATCCCAATTATCCGAAGTAATTGGAACCGACCATCTTTCGTAAAATCGAAATTTTCGGATAATCGAGAAAGCTTCCATTTTAAGATTACGTAGAAATCTATGCAATATTTCTTATTATAGTTACAAGTGCTTAATAAAAATAAAGCAATTGCAAAACAGAAACAAGAATAAATTACTGAATTTAAATTTTGAAATTAAGCACCTTTTACAAATATCACGAGGGTTGAATAAAAACGTTTTGTTCGTCGCAGTTTCGATTGCCTTTGATTTGGAGCTCTAACACGGAGTTTTTAAATATTATTATTTTACCAGTATCATAGCCTTTCAGCTGCTCCATCCATGCCAAACTTTTTGGAAAACATTCAAAAGCTTTAGAATTGATAATTTCTTTGCTTTCTTAGTTCCACTAAGCAACTTACGGGAGCTCAAGTTAAGCTTAAAAGTACACTAAGAAAGGGGATCGAAAATATTTATGTGTTCTCGCAGTGCAGAAAGGACCACTTGTACAGAAGAAATATGATAGTTTAAATAAATAAATAAATAAATAAGTAAATAAAGCAGCTTTCAAAATGGATTTTGCACTCATGGAATGTGATAGCAAAAAAAAAAAAAAAAAAAGCGTTAAAAATGGATAACAGTTAACCGAGAGTTTCGGTTTAAAGAGTTTCAGATAAAAAGTTAAAAGAGGTTCTGCTGTACTTATTGAAAACATAGAACTTCTCCATGACGCTGTCAAGAAACATTTCTTTCATGTATATTTCCTGTGTTTGTGCCTCAACGCCTTTCTTGCACCCACACATTCCTATACAAGAAACGATTATTACAGTATTCTTTAAAAACCGTTATAGTTTGGTCAATGAATTCAATGTTCCATGTATATTGAACAGTTGCTTTCACTAATGCTGTTTCTCACATGTAAAGAACCTACGTCCTCCTCCTGTAATTTATAAAATTCCAAATTGTTATTTTTTTCCCTACTTTTTTCCATGCCAATTAGGACCAGCGAATTTGCCACCCTTGAGTGTAATCTCATATAACGTTGAAATTCTGTAATTTCCTCAGTGACGTTCTAAGCATTCTGATACAAAATACAATTAACCGATTTTTTTATTTTTACTTTGATTGTAATTTTATATAAGTGAACTTGAAATTGCCCTTTGGGCTAAAAATGTCTTTCTCTTATAGGAATCCTGGTTAGCAAGCGTTATGTACATATTCATTTTCTACATATTATGATTCTTTAGTTTTGAATCGCTACATATGGTTGTTTTTTATTTTATTAGTAAACCTCAATAACATTCTCTGAAGCATATGTTATCAAACTATTGCGTTTCGTGTTACGTATTTTATACCACACAATTACATTTAGAGACATTTCAGTTTTGGAAGTGTGATATTGAGAATAACGGGTTTACTCTACACGTTGTTTACTCTACATGTCATTACTATAAAATTGTTAAATATTTTACTGTAATATGTAGAAATGTGTTTTTAAAAATTAGTTACAGTAATCAAGCCCAGGCATTAAATTTGATTGAAACTAATTATAAAATATCTCTTATGTGAAAATTTAAAGATATATAAGACTTATATTGTGATTTTTAATTTATATGTTAAATACATATATATATATATGTATAACACACACACACACATATATATATATATGCATACACGCACACACATATATATATGCATACACGCACACACACACGCATATACATATAGCCATATAATATAAAAAATATGTTTATAAATAGAATTTCTAAATGTCTTTATGAATTTTTGTCAATTTTAGCTAAAGGTAAATTATTGGGTCGATCGGAAAGTCGTGTCGTGTTGGGAAAATCAATTCGTACCGGAAAATTCTATCATTTATGTATTAGAATTTGATTCCGATATCTAATGTCTAATAATTACCGGGCAGAATTTTCCGGTATGAATTGATTTTCCCAACACGACGCGACTTTCCGATAGACCCAATATTTATGAATACAATTTGTAATATTTAAATTATATTAATGATTTATTTATAACTTATTTTATGAATATTAATTAAATGTATATTTAGATGTTTGAGATTCTTAGATACCAATTTGTACTTTGGAGAGTTTGTTGTTTATGAGCTAAATAAAGTTGTATATTTCTTCGGATATTTTAATTTATATCTTTTGCTTATAATGAGATAGTCAGAACAATTTAATTCCATTCATTTTATAGACAATGTAACTTCCGATCATAAGGCTGCTTGTAGTATTATGTTAAGAGTCCATACTAACAATAGCAGAATGCAAACTGTTTGTCATTATTTTTCAATAATGATAGTTAATATAAATTCTTTCTGATAATAAAACATTTAATATTTATCTATGTAACTTCTACTTTCATATAATTATTTATGATAAAGATAAATGATAAATTAATAAAAATATTTTTAAATATATTTCTCTCTCATATACATAAATTTTCAGAAAGGAGTAGAGAAGGCTTTGATAAATCTGTATTTTGCAAATCCTTGTTCTAGAGCGTTCAACATTTAAACATCTGAAAGTGAAATCAAACGAGAATAAACTTAATTTATTGTCTAATACAGGATATTGCAACACAGGATACTGAAATAAACTAACGAGAGAAACACAAGAATAAACTATTTTAAAATACTCTTTAAATTGAATACATGGATCATATTTACAAGTCAATTGTTTGGAAATTATACTCACTTGGATTCAGTATTCTAATAAAGGGAACAATATGTAGTATAAAATATCTTTTCAACCGAACAATTGAAACTTCTACAAATGTCAAATGATATTTCCTCAATTTATCCGCAAAATAAAAAACAAAAAATATTTGTTTTCTCTATGTAGTTGTGATAGTAAGAATTCAAATAATCAATTCGTCCTTAACATGCATTGAATGCACAGAGTAAATGGATAATACTATTGCGTCATTCTGAAAGTCGTGTCCGTTTGGTAAAATCAATTCGTACCGGAAAATTCTATCATTTATTTATTAGACATTGATTCCGATGTCTAATAATTACCGAGAAGAATTTTCCGGTATGAATTGATTTTCTCAAACGGACACGATTTTCCGAACGACGCAATAGTTTCCCTTTTTTGTAGTTTATTATCAAAAATTCGCCGCGAACTGTATAAAATAATTTTGTGATGTGTTTTTAATCGTAACTCGCAAAAACATATTTTATGATTAAGAAAAAATAAATTTGATATAATCGAGGTGGATTAATTAGTAAAATTCGTTTTTAAGATTCAAATGCACAAATCAAATTACTGTATAATTGCAGAAAAACGTTTGCATTCACTGAGTAAAATATTTTAAAGAACTCATATGCATTTATCAGATAAAAACAAATGAAATTCTGTATGAAAAAAGTCAAATGGATACAAAGTGTTAGAGTAATGTGATCGCATATTACATTTCATGAAATCATTTGGTTTCGGTTCTATCTCATCATTAACTTAAATAAAACTGATTAGTTCTCTTATTAGCAACTTCTATTGCCTGTCTTATTAAAGGGCCCTATTGGCCTTCCTAGAATCCTTTCAAAATGTTATAAATATAGGTTACTTTTTTTGTGCCTCACTGTATTCTCTGATTTTCATGCGTGATTGACTCTCTGTAAATAAAACTTCTATGTACGATCAAACGGCCTTATCTTTCAACGCAGTAACACATCAACACTGATTTTTAACAGCAGATCGTGGTTTGCGAGAAAATTCCCACCGTACTTCTCTAAGATTTTCAATGCGTTGATCGTAAAAGTAGGTCAATCACACTAGGATTTATTGCTCGGGAGTTTATCTCTGTTCAGTGAGAAAATACGATTAATAGCTTTAAACGGAAAAGAATATGCAGTTACGGCATTTGAAGGTAACAAATTTCCAATATGGGAAGGGATGAATGCAGAAGGGTAAATGCAATATTTTCTGCAAAAGAATTGGATGATTATTTAGAAAGAGAAGCGGACTGAAGAAATATGTAAATCAAAAAAGGCGTACGCGCTCCTGCTAACGCTTCATGATGATCGAATCTTAGCTTCGCTTCAAAACGAAGATACGGAGTGTAAAGTATGGAAAAGTCTTCAATCTACGTATGAAGCAAAATGGGCTGTTAATCAAATACTAACTTGAAAAACACTATCCACAATGAGAAAGAGTAAAGACACTCCAATGAGACAATATATCGATGAAGTTCTAAAATTAATTACGGACTTACGGATATCTGGTGCTGAGGTAGGTGATACAGATTCTATTGTTTACATTCTGATGTCCTTACCGAAAGATTACGAAGCGGTTAAAGTTGCGTTAGAAAATCAACCCAGTATCAATTTAGCTTTAGAATTCGTAACGCAAAGATTAATAGATGCTGAAGCATTAATGAATGACTCAAAAAATAGTGATAAAAATTATTGCGTTAAATCTTCGCTGGATAACATTAACTTTAAAACTACACATAAGAAAATGATTTGTGAATTTTGTAAAAAGAAAGGCCATACGTCAAAATTTTGTAGAATGAAGACTTCTAAATGCTTTAGGTGCGGGAACAGCGGCCACTGTAAGCGCGCTGCAGATATTCGAAATTTAGTGCTACAACAAATTCGGACGAATAACATTCAGCTTACGAAATATCTTTCGCAGCAGGAATTTTAGATATCGATAAATTCATCATTGATTTTAGTGCTACTTCCCATATGTGTTCGCGAAAGGAATGGTTCAGCTCACTGAAACCAGCAACAAGAACTATTAAATGTGCTTCAAAATCTGCTGTTCTGGAAATTCAAGGTATTGGTGATGTTCGCGGTAAATTATCTAATAACGTACAAATTATTTTAAAGTATGTACTTCTTGTTCCAAATTTAAATGGACAGTTAATATCAGCGAACAATATAGAGACTGCTGGATTTTGTGTTATCTTCAAAAATGAAGAAGTTTTCATTTAAAAAGGAAACAAATGTTTATTGATTGGCCGTTGGAAAAAATTGTAGTCAATATGTGAGTGATTTTTTACCGCAAAGTGAAACTGCTCTCAACTCAAATATTGAGGTTAGCGATTTGTGGCATAGAAGATGTGGGCACTCATTCAATCAAGTCCTGAAGCTGTTAGGATTGCCAACTCCAACACATTTTTGCGAAATATGTACGCGCTCAAAGCTACGTGCAACACCTGTTGGAAAAGATCCCAGAAAAAGAGAATCCGAACCAATGGTGATGATTCACACGGGCATATGTGGAACGATAGTACCCAAGACTTCTGCAGCTCAGCAAAATTTCATGACTTTAATAGATGACTATTCGCGTTTTGTTGAAGTTCGCTTGCTTAAAGGAAAGAGTGATGCAGCAAGTGAACTTAAAAGTTTCTGTAAACTTCATCCTACACTAAGGAAAAATCGGTGCGACAACGCGAAAGAATATGTTGATGGTGAATTTTTAAAATTGGCAAATGAAGCTGGCATTCTTATTGATCCTTCACCACCGTATACCCCATGTTTGAAGGGTGTATCAGAACGCGCTAATAGAAGTCTCTTAGAAAAAGGGCGGGCGATGTTATTTGAAGCTAATTTGCCTAAAAGCATTTGTGGTTTTGAAGTTCTCACTGCCGCCTACATAAACAACTGACTGCTTAATGCATCTATTAACAATTACACTACATATTATTTCAAGCACAGAAATAATCCTGATTTGAAGAATCTTAGCGTATTTGGCTGTAATGCCTATACACTGATACCTAATAATCAAAGGAAGAAATTAGATGAAAAATGCAAGAAAATAATTTTTATAGGCTATTCATCAATGGTTTATCGCTTACTTGATCCCACAACAAAACGCTTAAGTCAACTTCACTGACAACCTACTGATGTTGCCTGGTGTGCTTTAAAGAGAATCTTGAGATACTTGAAAGGTACTGCTAAATTCAAAATTAATTATAAGAAAGGAAATTTAAGTGATTCGGATCTTTCTCTTTATGTTGATGCTTATTGGGTTTCAAACTCAAATGACAGAAAATCTGTCTCTGGTTATATTATTATTTTCTATAATTGCCCTGTATTATAGTGTGTAAATAAACAAAAGGGTATTGCACTGTCGAGTACAGAGGCAGAAATAAAAGTCCTGAGCAAAGAAATTCAAGATCTTTTATGGATCAAACGTATCGCCAATGAAATTGTGGGTGTTAAAAATCTTACAGTATATGAAGATAACCAATCATGTATTAAAATTAATTTCAAATGAAGATAATTTTGGAAAACATAGATATTAAGTTGAAATTCATTCGCGATGTTGCCAACAGAAATGATATTAAAGAAGAATATATTTCTATTGAAGATCAAATTGTTGACATGCTTACAAAAGCACTTCCCAAAACAAAATTTTATGAACTTTTAAAATTATATAGTTTCAAAATTTGAATTTTAGAATTTAAGATTTGATGTGCGATTAAGGGCGGATGCTAGAGTGATGTAATCGCACATTTCATTTCATGAAATCATTTGGTTTCGGTTCTATGACGTCATTAACTTAAATAAAAGTAAATCTGAATGGTTCTCTTATTAGCAATTTCTATTGGCTATATTCTATCTATAAATTTGCATATAATTTTACAAAACTTCCGTAAATTGAAGTATGGGGATATTTAAAAAAATAGACCTGATGGAGAAAATTTAAAACAAGATTCAAAATCAGAACAAAACCTCGAATAAGACACGACTAATTTTGGTTTTGAGAAATATTAAATGTTCAATTTTGTTGACCAGTCTAATTATATTCAAATTGACGAAATAAACAGATGTGATCAATAACGTTACTTCAATTAATGGCAACGGATAGCCATAAAGTATAAAAAATAAGTGTGGCTCACACTGCTACGGTTGTGAAAAAAAGACACCAGTAGAGAGGAACCCCATTAGCTATCTTAATAAATTTATTTTTATAATACTAACATTTTTACACGTTCCTTACAATTTGCAGAATTCACAATCATTGCTTTGTTTATGTTTATTAAAACATTTGCATACACTATGCAGACGATCTTTGCGCATTACTAGTATTGCCAGCAAATTAATTCTGAAACTGGAGAAAAAGTAAACGTTTCTATGACAATAGCTCACGTAACGTGCAATGATTTGTCGAAACAAAAAGATCATCTGACAGTCAAAATACATTTTTATTACTCAGTGATTGGCACTCAATTCAAACGCTAGGTATAAAACCTCTAGCGTTGTCGAAATATTAAATGCATCAACACTAGTGATCTTACCCTAGCTCTCTATAGCTTGTTCTTCGTGACACATCTTGTACTTGGTGAGAAGATAATCAATCAAGTCGTTTGTTGTGTAATGTATAATGTGACCAATGAAAGCTTTTATTATATCAAAGACTTTACAGATCCTCGCTCAATATCGAATCCTTTATTATTTTCTACTTATTATTTTTTATATTTCTCCAGATTTAAATAATTTTCAAGATTTAAGATACATTACATACTTAAAAACAAAAGAATAATAACACCATACAACAACTTGTAAAAAAAAAATATTTCCACATAAGACTCTACAGCAGAACTACTAGATTATATTTTAACGTTCTATTAAATATAAATATTATACTCACTAAAGAAAATTTCATTCAAATAGTATTTTTTAAATGTATCCCCCCCCCCCAAAAAAAAAAGGTAACCAAATTAAATATAAACAGTTTTCAGAAATTATTTCTCTCACTATACGATTATTTTGCAAATTAATATTACCGCAAATATCTAAACTTTTTTTTTTTTTTTTTTTTTTTTCTTTAATATAGTATTAATTTAGCTTAACGAATAGTCAGACACTTTAATATTTTAAGATTAATAAAACCTTTTAAAAATACTTTAAAAAGTTAACAAGTTACATATTAAATTTAAAAAAAAAATCTTCTTCTTAAGTGTAAAAGTGATTAATTATTTTATTCGAAAAACTGCTTTTGAATAACTTAGAAATTTAAACACATTTAATGAGCGCCACGGCTTGCGTACGTGACTTTTCATTGACTTCGCATTAAACATCTCAAAGAAGAAGAAGCTAACAATAAACAAAATATTAATTGCTGTAGCAGAGACTTTTGTAAAGATATCTTTTTCATTTGAAATTTTTTCTGAACTTTTTATTTTGAAATCGGACATTAAGAGGGTCCGGGACACATTTTTAAATAATTTTTATTTATTGAGTTAAAATTTCGAAATTTTTTGTGATGGTTAACCACATCATTTGTAAATAAAATCACATGATAAAACTTCTCATAATTTCTTTAAAAATATTTTAAATTTAAATTTTCTTTAAAAAGTAGCGTAGTTTAAAATTGTTATAACTCGAAATATTATTCGTAGAATTTCCTTTTTTTTTTTTTTTTGCATTTAAATAAACAGAAATATATAAGTTTTAATTTAGATTCAGAATTAAAAAAAAAAAATATTAACTTAAAGAAAAATTGAAAATATTTAAAGTAAAACTTTGAAAAAAAAAAATGACGCAACTTTAAAAAAAAATCATATTTTCAAAAGTAAACATTTTTTTTTTCAAATTTGCTGAATCAAAATTAACCCTTTCACCGTCCGAGGGTTTTATAGTAATTTTATAAGAATGCTTGTAAATCCCAGGATATATATTTTTTAAACCTCAGTTTGATGCTATAATATCTTTAATATCACTACTTTCTATATAAGGTTAAAAATAGAATTCTGTTTAAAATATTTTGGTCTACAGCCATTTTAACATGATTTCTAGCAAAACAATTGAAAAATACAAGTTTCAAATTTGAACCATTTATCTTTAACGGTTCCTGATTTATAACAATTTAACTACGAGAAATGGTGAAAAAATCCATCTTGAAGTAAAACGCATTTTCGCAAAATGTCGTTTTCATGACAGCCATTGCTTTTAAAGCAATGGTACAACTATATTTTCAAGAAACCAAAACTTAAAAATGAATATTTCCTGTTCCAAGTAAGATAGAAACATGATTTCAGCTTCATTTTAAGCAGAGAGAGAGAGAGAAAAAAAAGAGAAATTTTTAATATAATAAAAAAATTAAGAAATTTTTTAAATTTTTGTGTCCCGCACCCTCTCAAAAGAGATTAACGGACATTAAAAGAACACTTGTGACCCAAATTGTACATAGGATACATAGAGTGTAATTTAAAGACAGAGAATGAATGTTCATTTATGATTTTGAGGTTTAAGAAACATAAGTTATATACGAGGGTCGTTCAATAATTATTGTCCCGAGTGTGTATAAAACATTTGTACTGCGATGACTGGTGTGGGATATTGAATCCTAGTGTCTTAAATGCCTATATGCTCAATTTTAGAACTGTAGCTGCTATATAATTTTTTTTGTTTGTTTTAGGTGTGAAAGGTCGCACCTAGCTTGAAAGGGGGAGTGACAGTGAATGAGACGTGACTACTGTCATTTGGACTCGGGATGATAGTGGTATAGCCAAGTCTCATCCACTGTCACAAATCTGTCAGAGAACTAATTAAAATAATTAATCTTTGTAAAAAATCAACATAAAATAAAAACAATACATAGGACGCGTTTCGAGCTAAAAATATTAACAGCTCGTCATCAGATATAGTAAACACGTGTCCGTAAGGGGACAAGGTCAAAAATGAACTGAAAGGTAGAGAATAGAGCTTACAAAGAATGCGACAGATGGCGCTAGCTGAAAGGAGCACATGCAGAAGACGAAAGTGTTGCCAAAATGATAGAAGAGAAATTGGTGGGGAAAAATGGAAATAAAAGAAAAAAAACAAAATTAAAATAAAGTAAAAGAAGTAAATTGAAAAAATATAAATAATAATAATAAATAAATAAATGTAAAATAATAAAACAAGAAAAAACCAAAAGATCATTAAAAAAAATAAAACAAAAAGGAAAGAAACAAGAGAAGAGGGAAAAGAATTACAAAAGTAATTTTCACGCTGGAGAGAGGAAAGGAGATGATGAGAGATCATTGACAAGATTACTTTTGCGTGGAAATTACTTTTTACGTGGAAATTACATTTGTAATTCTTTTCCCTCTTCTCTTGTTTCTTTTCTTTTTATCTTGTTTTTAAAAAAAAGATCTTTTGGTTTTTTTCTTGTTTTATTCACGTGTTTACTGTAGCTGATGACGAGCTGTTAACATTTTTAGCTCGAAACGCGTCCTATGTATTGTTTTCATTTTATCGTGATATTTTACAAAGATTTATTATTTTAATTGTTTCATATCGCCAGTTTTCGGTGCTGTTTCGCAGTATCAGAGAACTGCTGCAGGTCTGGCCCCACAAGCTCCAAACTTGGCCTTTTCCCCCCAATCCTCTCTTTCATGCTAAATGCCATCTCTCACACCTAAAACGAAAAAGAAAAATGTTAATATAGCAGCTACGGTTCTGAAATTGAGCATAAGGGCATCTAAGACATCAGGCTTCAATATTCCACATCAACGATCGCAGTACAAATATTTTATACCCACTCGAGACAATAATTATTGAACCACTCTCGTATTTTTGTTAAAGTGTTTTTTTTACCGTATTAAGTATAGGGAACCTGTTGTTTTTTAAATATTAGTTCTATAGTGCAGAGTATGAATTATGAAACTTACAATCTATATCATATTTTTAAAAAATGCAACTTCATATTATGCGTCAGTTATGTATATTATTTGTGTAAATATAACAGTTTATATACATTTTATTCTCTTTTTCACATTTAATTCTGCGTTCATAATTACGTTTATCGCGCTACATAATTATTAAGATATAATTCTGTGAAGCATCCTGTAGTTTTTTAATTTTTTAGAACAATAAAAAAAGTCTTTTTCCTGATATTAAAATATAAATTTAAACTTTTCGTCCTATTTTCCGCAATGAGCTTGAATAATATATCTAAAAAACAATGTAAATGCTATTATTTAAAAGTCAAGGGAATAGACTGAAGTAGTGGGCCAAAAATATGAGTTCAAAACTTCACAATCTGTCCATAAGGTTTCCAAAAAACGGAATTTATTCCTTTTGTACAATTGTTTCAAAGTCTTTATGCTAAATTAATCTTTTCTTTGAGCAGATTCTTGAATGGATCGGATCGAAAATTATCACTTGAAAGCATTAGATAAAGGAGAGAAAAATCCTCTGTCTATCAGTTTCTTGCTCATTAACAATAATAATTTATTGTACAGTCGTGGACAAAAAAAAAAAAAAAAAAAAAAAAAAAAAAAAAAACACCCCCTACTAACTCCTCAACAAATTATCATAGAAGAAAGTTACTGGCACCGAACGATTGTAAATAAAGCCTACTTTTAAATAATGTGTATAAAATTTGCTTATTGGGCCATCTACATATTAAAACGAACCCAAACTTAATTTTTTTTCAATGCCAATTTTTTTAGCAATACCCAATTTTAACAAGATATTTCAAATCTTCGGTTCAAACTATGCCTAGTCACCTAATTTCAAGTCATTTGAATGATAAGTTTTTGAATTATAAAGATTCAAATTTAGTGCTTCTAATGTTAAATTACATTTTCATATTTTTATTAATATCTCCAGAAATTATACTCCCAATGTGCTAATTTTTTGTATAGCAATAAAACTAAAATACCCAAACATAAATACGTTGAATTTGCATTTTTTATATTTTTATGATATGAAATATGAGTTATGAAATTAATATTTCAAAACATTTTGAATTGCAACCTACAATTTTTTGATGGATTTACAGATTTATTGAGCCCTGTTTCATAGAAATCAAAATTTTCACATTTTTCTTCCAAATAGTTTTCAAATTATGCTTAAAAAATGGTAAAATGAAGATTTAAGGGGCCGTCTTTGATAGAAGTGACTTGATATTTTGAACTTTCTTATGCTATCCTGCAATCTCGCAGACTTCAGTGACTGCTTGAGTGACGCTTAAAATTCCTTGATCAAGAAGGGAGCTCTGTCTGTCAACAATCGAGTACCAAACTCCAATTTGGATACCGCCCCTAAAATACTCTCGTTTTAAAATAATTAATTTCTCGGAAAATTATCGTACGAATTGCATAAAAAAATTGTTTTTAGGCTAATTGAAGGGTCTGGAGTTCGTTTATACTGTCATAATTGTGCACTGCTATTGAAAAAAAGTAAATTTATGATTCGTTTTAATATGTAAATGGCTCCCTAAGCAATTTTTCTGTACATAATTTAAAAGTAGACTTTATTAGCAATCGTGTGGTAGCCGCACTCTAAATTAAAATGTCTGAAATTCAGGCACTTAAGTGTCTGAAATGGAGTGTTCAATTTTCAGACATTTTAAAATGTCTGAATTTTTTCAGACACTTTTTGCGTCTGAATTTCAGACACTTCAAACGTCTGATTCGCATCCATTTTTTTGTAAGCATCATACGTAGCCATGTTTGACCACGTTGAATCCTGGAAAAATATTTGGCTGTGGTCCTGCCCCCCCCCCCCCCAATACAGCCTGATTTTTTTGTGCTCTCAGTTTTGGTATACAATTTTCGTTACGTTGATAATTTAAATCTTTTACGACATTGTACTGATTATAATCAATATCTTGAACTTCAGGAGTAGAACAAGATTAAAAAACAAAAAATATTTATCTAAATATTAGATTTTTTAAAATTTATTTTGTTTTTAACCTTATTTTACTTTAAAAGTTCAAAATATTGATTATAATCAGTACAATTTCGAAACAGATTTAAAATATAAGCTTTACAAATATTGCACATCAAATTTGGGGGCACTACAGTCGTAGGGGGACGGGGCACTTCCCAGTTTGCCCTTCCTTTAATCAAGAAGTACTTTTGCAAAAAACGCAACCCTGCATTATAGTTGTCTAAATTGAGATGTCCGGTATTCGGGAGTATCCGTTGTGGAGGTTAATGGACATTCTCGAATAGCGAACACCTCTATTTAACGAATACTTTTTTAATCAGCAGACATACATATTTGTATATTTTTACCTCAAAAAAGTAGACATCTCCAATTATCGGACAAATTCCGCGGTCCCGAAGTGTTCGCTATTAAGGGCTTTTAAGGTACATAGATATACATATATATATATTTTATAATCTTGTCCTACTCTAAAAGTTCAAAATATTTATTATACTCGGTTGAATGTGGAAAAAGATTTAAAATATCAGATGTACGAAAATTGCCAAAATCCCCCCCCCCCCAAAAAAAAAATGAAAATATAAAAAAATATATTGCCACATAGGCAATTTTACATATACATCACTTGATAATCACAACAGCCATTTAACTATGAATAATGAAAATAAATAAATAAATATTCTACTTTAATAACATTGGGGAAAAAATGACTTTGGTATTTTGTTAAATATATTTGCGTTTTTAAACTTGTCCTACTCTAAAAGTTCAAAACTTTCATTATAATCAGTGCAAGATTTAAGATATCAGCTTTACAAAAATTCATGCAAAATCCCCCCCCCCCCCCCCCCAAAAAAAAAAAATGAAAATACTTATTTAAAAATTATGTTTTTAAAAAATTTATATTTCCACATGGGCAAGTTTTTATGTAGATCAGAGGGTACTCACAAAAGCTATTCAACTATCAATAAAAACAAATAAGTACATATTCTATATTAAAAACATGAGGAAAAAATAACTTATGATTTCCAAACTTCTTTCGTCTTAAATATATACAGTAACATCTGTCATTTTTGTATTTTTCGTATAAGTGCATATAAATAAAGTTACCACAATTTTAAATACGAAATCTAGTTAGAGGTTTTTACTTTTTCCCATTATAAATTTCAAATTACTTTTTTATTAAAAATAATAAAAAAATCAGTATTAGAGTTGATTGCAAATCAAATACATATGTATATTTTTACAGGCAGCTTCATATAATAGACCAGTCTCATTTACTTTATTTATCTTTTTTTAATCTGCGGTTTTATGCCAGGAAGTAAGAAAGCATTAGGTCATCTTTCAAAGTTTTTTTTTTTCTTTACGTCCTTGTGGCCGTCATTTACTGCGAGATAAAAATTATCCATTGAAACTAAGAACTGACATTGAATATATAATTCGTAATAAAAAAGAACGTCATAAGTTTAAAAATATATACTTCTAGAATTAGTGGGGTTTTTTTCGAACAGATTCAAAACTAATTAAATTTCATGCAGGATTTTGTTTAGTACAATAAATAAAATCATAAAATACACTAATTTTACTACTATAAAAAAACTTACTTGAGTTGCTGCAAGAGGTAAGAAATATTCCTCGATTTGAAATTTTAAAAACTACCACAACCACAGTGAGGGAGAAAGACTTTCATCAGTTTAAAAGGTAATCCCATAATACATCCGACTAGCCATATTTAAAGAATGAGATGTTTCATCCTAAAAACAGGACCCGCCAGACAAAAGTTTCTTTTTTTTGCCAGCTTCGACAGGACGAAGATGAATAACACAATATTATTGATATAAATTGATACGAGTTAACACTAAGCCCATTGCACACGCTTTGAAGAATTTCCGGGTGTAATCTTCAACCGTCGTCTACTTCTGTTCTGTGTCTATCCCGCCCTTGTATCGACGACAGCTTCTAAGAGACATTTGATGTCGAGCACACACGTCAGATGTATGTATTCAATAAATAAATAATCCAAGTTAATACGAATTAAAATCACAGTACGTCACATTTCGCAAAAAACGAATTAAAATACACGCGTACATAAAAACAAACTTTGTTTGAATTACAACGTATACCACTTCGAACGAAGACATCTAAAACGCATGCGCAACTGGGAGTGCTAGTGCCCCCTGGTGGTTATTGCGTCGGAAGAATCAAAACGTCTTAAATTAAGACACGTTTAAAGCAATGAAGTGTCTTAAAATAAGACGTTTGCGGATATTTTAGACATTATTCTCAGTTCGTTGACACCATGGTCATAGTAAGACGCTTATGTATCTTAAATTAAGACATCTATAGTGTCTTAATTTTCAGATTAAGACACTTAAGTGTCTAAAATTCTTTTTCAGTCACATATGTGTCTAAATTTAAGACGCTTCTATTTGCAGTGCGTAACTTCTTCTACGATAATTTTTGCAAAGTTAGTAAGTCATGTTTACTTTTTTTCCCCACGACTGTACGGGAAGAAATGTTCAGTTTAACGTTTGAATCAAACTAAATTTATTAGTTTTAACTTTATTTGTTTTACATAATTGTATATCAGAGAAGCCTTTTAGTCATTTTATGAGGGATAGATTTTCAGGTTAAAAACATCGAACAACTATTTATTCTATTCGTTTATCAAACAAAATATGACTTAACCTCTTCGCAGAGAGCGTCTGTTGCAGAATATTTAATCCTTTATCACCGGTTTTTCAAAACAGAAATTTTTGACTAATTGAATAACGCAAAATCCCTGATTAAATAAGGCAAAGTTTACAATGGAAAATAAATTGGAATAATCGCGTATTCAGATCACATTAAGCACCACGTTTACGTGACGCTCCTCCCGAAAGGGTAATTAAGATAACAATATGTATTTTAACTATGAGTACATGGAATATTTAATTAAGTAATTCTTGATGAAAGTTGCTAATTTATCTTATTCTTTACTATAAAGTCGCACATCATACAAACTGTCTAATATAAACATTGCGTATGCACAAATAGCCTAAAAACATAGTAGTATCGATGAAACATATTTTACAAGTGAAATCTCTATCGTATTTGGCATAATTGGATTTATAAAATGATGTGTTTATGTATTTGTACAAATTTTCTTATGAGTGATAGTGATGCAGAAACAAAATTACGGAAATTGAAACAATGATACGTGGAAAAGAAAAAAAATACATATTATTATTACATAACATATTATTATTACATAAACATATTATTAATGCTATTCAACTGCTAAGTTAATTTGAGCATGTCTAGTTTCTTATTCCGTTATTCTTTTAATCCATTTGAAAAAAAAATATATATATTTAAGTTTGTGATAAAGAAGTGTGATATGAAACGCAGGTTATTTTAAAAGTCATTACAATAAATTTAATACTGAAATTTTAACTCTTAAATGCTGAAAATACCCAGTGATGTTTCTTCTAAGTGAACTGTAAAATCTTAATAAAAATTATAGAGGTTTAACGGAATGTTTCAGACATAATCACAGTTTTAATGCAACAGATTTCGATTTCACTGCTATACATTCTTTCAGTGAGATTAAATATTTCACTTTAAGTGCAAAACAACTAACCGTGACTACATAACAAAAAATAAGCAAAATTTACGAATTTTATACATTTTAATATTTTTTTTAATGAATTAAAACATTCCTGTAGAAGCGTTTTGATGAATCAAATTAAGTGAAAATTTTCGAATACAGTTTTCTTGAATAAATATAAAAGTGAATAGATGAAATAATGTTTAAGTTAATATAAAAGCTGCATCTAATGGAATCTTCTAAAAGTTTCATAAATTTATCCTTAATTTTATGTTTCTTTGAAAAATAAACATTGATGTACTAGACAAATTTCGTTAAAATCATACGTAAGTTAATTAAAGGAAGTATCTTAAATGCTGAAAGTACTTAGTTAAGTTTCATCAAAGTGAATAATAAAATCTTAATAAAAGATAAAAAAAAAGCTTGATAAAAAGTAAATAAAGCAAAAAGAAAAACTTTTACATTTAATGTTAAAATTAAGGAATTATTTGAAACATACTCACAGTTTTAATGCAACAGATTTTGAATTCATTGCTGCACGTACTTTTAGTATGATTATTTCACTTTACTATTCAAAGCAACTAAACGTGACTATACAACAAAAATTTGACAAACTTTACAAATTTTACACATGTTATACTTTAATTTTTTAAGGGAATTAAAACATTAATGTAGAAGTGTTTTGCTGCATCAAATTAAGCGAAAAAACAGTTTTCTATAAGTTAAAAGCTGCATCAAACGGAATCTTCTAAGAGTTTCACAAATGTATCCTTGATTCTACGTTTCTTTGAAAAAGAAATCTAGATGCACTAGACATATTTCGTTAAAATGATATGTAAATTAATTAAAAGAAGCATCTAAAGAGGAAAAGGCATTAGAAGTGTTTTTTCCTGATATACTATTAGAAAATCATGGACTTTAAATGAAAAAAAAATGTAAATGTAGATAAAAAGGATAAAATACCATTTTTTTACTTGACACACACACACATATTATAATCTCTCTGATATAATATATATAGACACAAGATAGATAGAAATATAGAGAGAGATACATAGGTTCCAAGATATATATAAATACATAAATATATAGAAAAATCAAAAGAAAACTTTAACAGAGAAGATTCTTTATATTTAATTTTTTCCCCTTTCAAGAACAACACATTCATGACGTCAGTTATAAAAAATGGATAAAATTTGCAGACATTTACTATTTCTGTGCCTAAGTTTCGAAATTTATTTTTTTTATTTTATTATGACAGAAGCTATTCTTAATATCTGTATATATATATTACACTATCGTACGTGGCACAGAAATTGCGATTATTTGTTAAATGTTTAACAGCAACGTCCGAATGAAACGCATCTTATTGGTTGTTGAACAGCAATTAATGCATCACCTACCCATACCTAAAGGGAGTATAGGAGGTATAGTACAGAATAGGAAGGACCCTATTCTGTCGTCAAATACCTCCAAGTTTGTCGCCAACTTGGCGATATCTCTTATATTTCGCCAAATTCCCATAGACTTCCATTGTAAAACAATAGGGTTTACTTGCTTACCGAAAATTAAACCGAGATATTTTAATGAAACAAAAACTAATATTAGCTTAAAGAATTATATTAATTATATTTAAGGGGTGTCCAAGTAAATTAAATTATGAATAGAAGTAACATGATACAATTCTTAGCATGCTTTCCCAAACATAAATTTTAATGGAGACCAAACTGGTTGCCAAGGGCGGCTAGTATAATAGATTACGCCCCATGACAACCTTCAGCGATTTTTCATGCCTCCAAAAATATTTTAAAATTATAAACAACTCAATAGGAAATTTATATTTTATAACCAACTACTGGTGGAAAACGGTCAAAGTGACGTTTTTTATTTTTCATAGTATAATTGAACTGCACGACCGCTCATTCTCTACTAACACTAATCGAAATTTTACAATCAGTTAAAATGTATTAACACGCTAGGAATGTGTGCTCATGAAGACTTCTACATCTCGTGCTGCGGTTGCAGCCTGACCGACTTAAATAAGTGAGAAATACCAGGCTGGACATCGTCCTTGTGGTTTAGTGGTAGAACACTGGAGATCTATTCCATGGACCCGGGTTCGATTCCCGGCTTGGACATTTTTCACTAAGTTGGTTTACGCTTTGTTAGCATTGTGATAATTCACATCATTAATATTCATCAATTTCAAGCGTAATTTCACTGCTGAAATGTAGTTGAAAAATTAATTAAAAATTGTATATTTACCGATGCTGGGTTTGTTTGCGTCTCATGTTACGCCGCTAGGAATGTGTGCTCATGAAGACTTCTACATCTCGTGCTGCGGTTGCAGCCTTACCGACTTAAACAAGTGAGAAATGCCAGGCTGGACATCGTCCTTGTGGTTTAGTGGTAGAACACTGGAGATCTATTCCAGGGACCCGGGTTCGATTCCCGGCTTGGACATTTTTCACTAAGTTGGTTTACGCTTTGTTAGCATTGTGATAATTCACATCATTAATATTCATCAATTTCAAGCGTAATTTCACTGCTGAAATGTAGTTGAAAAATTAATTAAAATGTATTCTTTATATCCGATTCTTGAGCAAACTGATTTTTAAATGATTATAAAATAGTTTTGAAAACTTAGGCTTCTTTCAGGTTTCTCAAAAAATATCTGGTAAATTTTGATTTTCTTCTTTCGATTTAGCAATATAGTAGTACCCTGACATACGTCCCCTCGACTTACGTCAGTTACCCCGCATTTACGTCGTTAAGCCGGGAAAAAATTTCCTTAATGAAGACTCACTTTGAAAATATTTTTAGACTTTTGGTTCTATGAAGGAAAACTTTCCCGTGACAGTCAAGTGATTTTCATATACAAATAAAAAAAAGCTTGGAAAACTCACACTGCTGTCACAAAGAACTTCAAAAAGTAAAAAAAAAAAATTGTCGCTTCATTGCAAGATTTTTTCGCATCCTCAAAGACTCAAACGGGGCAGTTAATAGAGAAATAAAAAGTAAGTAACTTATTGATTTATTCCAAATTCTTGCATTACAAACGCATTTTTTTTGCTAATGTTAAATGTTTGTTACATAATTCCTAAATACAATAGAATTTATTAATTAGATTTTGGATAATTTAAAATTTTTATCATTTTTGCTTATCCAACTGTACCTCGACTTACGTCGTTTTCGACTTACATCGCTTGTTTTGGGACGAATTGCTGACATAAGTCGGGGTATTACTGTAAACAAAATTTTCACTTTGCGTTCTATCTCGAAGACTGTTATATAAAGCTACAGAAATCTGTATGTTTACTAAAATTTTATTGCTAAAACCGGGATAATTACATGATTTTTTTTGTGGTTACAGTTACATATAAAGTTCTATTCATTCCAGTTTCAAAAAAAAATTCTTAGTAACCTTACAGATTTTTTTCTTACTGTGCTAACGTGAATCAGTTACCCCAAAATTTTTGTTGTAGTTAGTTACATAAAAAGTTCTAGGCATCCCAGTTTCCTAGAAAATTTTTAGTAGCTTTATTGAATTTTTTTACAGTGCAGAAGCCGTTTCAGGTCGAAGCACATTTCGAACTCATCATGCCTCATTTCTGTGAGACATGTATATCTTATTTTAGCAAAAAGTAATCTTTTTATAATTGTTGCACTAACATACATTTGTTTCTTTAAGGGTGATACATTCCATGTATATTTGTAAACAAAACACCTGAAGTCGAATTAAATGCTACATAATGTCCGAAATATAAATAACTTACTTACAGCATTTTATATAATTTTGATTTCCAAACTTAATAAACCCTGCCAATAAAATTGATAGATGCTTACAAATGCCAAAAAAACTAATATATTTTTTAAAAAAACATACATTTATTTATGTAGCTCAATTATAAAAGATAGAAGACACTTACTGTATTTAATTTAAATATTTTATATGTCAGTTTTATTTAATTTTGATACTAAAATTTTATATCACACTTACGAAGATAAATTTCCTTCAGTCGATATTATTTTATTAATGTTTCGTGAAACAAAGTATAAACAGTTATAAAGTATTCAATTTTCACCATTTATTTTTTTCGTTATGAGAATATATCTGAAATGGACATCATGCAAACTTAAAAATTAACTTTATTCAAGTTAAATCATGCGATCATTTATCTAGCTGGCTGAAACAATGATTAAAATATAACTCTTAAAAATATATTGATTCAATTTAATATTTTACATTTTTATCGCTGTCTAAAGCATTTAATAAGGTGACGTTAACATGGAAATGAATATCACATGCTACAATTTAAAATTGATTTGCTGTTGTATAATTGTGTAAATTTAAAAAAAAAGATGATTCATTGTTTTAGATTTAACATTTCCTTTTTTATCACTGTCTAAAGCACTGAATAAACTAGTGTTATCACGGAACCAAATATCACATGCTACAATTTAAAATTGCTTTGCTGTTGCATAATTGTGTAAATTTGAAAAAGGATGATTCATTGTTTTAAATTTAACCTCTTCTTTTATTATCACTGTCTAAAGCACTGAATAAACTGGTATTATCAAACATGCGAATATCACATGCTGCAATTTAAAATTGCTTTGTTGTTGCATAATTGTGTAGATTTGAAAAAGACGCCTCAATGTTTTCAATCCAAAGTTTTCTTCTTTTAGTGCGGTCTACTTTCAGCATTGAATAAACTGGCGTTATCATGGAACTGAATATCAAATGTTACTGTTTAAAATTGCTTTTTTATTGCATAATTGCGTAAATTTGAAAAACATGATTCATCGTTTTCAATTTAAGGTTTTCTTGTTTTGTCACCGTCTAAAGCATTAATAAATTGCTGTTGACAAAAAAAAAAAAAAAAAAAGAAAAGAAAACAAAGTTAAAATAATCAGTTAGTCCTTAATTAGCGTTGCGAAGGCAAAGAAAATCGATTTTACTTTTTCTGTAAGATTCCTTATCTAAATATCGTTATAATTGTTATTCTAAGGGTGTTTTATAAGAAATCTAGAAACGCAAAATATATTATTCGTAAATTATGCTTATCTAAATTTCTACAGATCATTCAATAAAATTTTTCAGCAAGTTGTTCAAATGGTCAAAACAAAAAAAAAGTACTCTATGTTCTCCGAAAAACATCTTCAAGTAATGAAGGCTATTAAATGTTTCAATTCACATAGTAATTTCAAAAGATGGCGGAAATGTTCTTTATCGTAAAACGGGAACGAAATTATGAGTTAAAAGAATGTCAACTAGAACAAACTTAAAATGTAAATTACAGGAATGTTCAATGTGCAGTATCTTTTCCTAATTAAGATCACATTGCGTGGAACGAATTTTCCTATCTTTTGATGTAGCTTTAAATTGTTGATGCTAGGTTAGTTCTTAAAGCCTCAATCAGTCGGAAGATAAATTAAATGAATCATAGTTGTCTTTAATATGTGTAATTTGAATTTCGTTATATACAGAAAAATTACAATTAATTATGCAAGACTTTTAAAAGTTTTAATTCACAAATTTGTTTTGAAGAATATTCTAAAGATCTATGATATGAAAACGGGACTGAAATTCCGGGTTCTAAAAATGCAAAATTTTAGTTAGAGTACGTTTTATTTTGTCATTGCGCATGGTATGTACCTAATTCAGGGTACATAGAGTGGAAACAATTCATCGAAGAAACATTTTGAAAAAAAGAAAACTTCAAAGGTTTTTATTCACAGAGTAATTTTAAAACATGTCCTAAATATTACTGTGATGAAGATGGGTGAAAAATTCTGTGTTGAAAGAATGCTAAATAGAAGAAATGAAAAACTTTAGTTAAAGTACTAAATTTCAATATGTGCCTATCTCAGGGCTCTTAAAGTGATTTAAGTTACTTATCTTCTAATGTAGCGTTACATTATTCATGATATGATACTTTTTGAAAAATCAATTGATATAAGGAGAGAAATGGAACGACTGACGACAGTTTTAGCGTATTCTTACTTTTTTGAATAGTTTCATTGGAAAAAAAGTTCCCGACGAATATCTTGAAGAAAAAACCTTTTGCATTTATTCACACAGTAATTTTTAAAGATGTTCCTAAATATTCATGAGATAAAAATGGGTAAAAAACTCCGCGTTAGAAGAATGTCATCTAAAAAATGTGTTATTTTTATTTTGGGATTTTTTTTAGTGCGCATCATCTGACCCTAATTAAGCCAAAATAGCATGGGATGAAAATACTTGTCGTTCTTGAGATATTCATGTTATGTTAGTTTATGTCCATTTTAAGAGGGAAAGAAATGAATGGCCTTTTTTCTTTTCACAGAAAAGTTAGTAGATTACAATTTTCTATGTTTATCATACATTTTCTACGACTATATTAATTTAAATAGATCACAATTTTCTATGTTTCTGATACTTTTTTTTACGACTAGAATGTTCATACAAATGACATTGTTGCGTAAAAGAAATGCATGTCAAAGGAGAATTTTAGATTCCTCTTTTTAGAGGGTAATATTTAAATGAACACCACTTGCAAAAATATTAATAATGTCGTTGATATGCAAATTTTTCAAACTTTATTGTACATTTGCATGATGTTACATGAAAATTGAAGAAAATCTGTTCTACTTACGGGTATTATAGATTACAGTAGCATCGTATTTTTGCAGTAATAATGCTTTCGAATTTTCTATTCAGAATTTTCATCCTGCACGTTTTATGCTTTAACACTTTATCTACTGAGAGTCCTTATAAGTACCATTAGAATAACTTCTTATAAAATTCATTTAATACATCGATTAGTAGTAATACAGTTTAGAATGAGTTATAGATACATTACTTGATCTTGTTCCAAAAGCATTATTGATTACACAAAATAAAAATATTTTGTAAGGAGGATTTCTTTCGCCTTTGCATCTTTTCAGCTTTCTTGTGGTATTGGATTTTTCAATTCGGAAATATTTCTATATTTCTATTGTAAGAAAATTATATTTGTACATTTTCCTATTTCTAAGAAAATAATAAGAAAAAAATTTTAAATAATAGATTTGAGTGGGATTATAAATATTGCACAGAATCTCTAAAAATTCAAATTTAATTAATCCTTCTAAATCCTTCAGTCCTCCTAAAATCTTCTAAAATTTATTAAATAATTATTTAAAACTTCTAATGTAGTTTCAAAAATTAACGAAAAATGCTTTAGAAGATAAAATTTTTATGAATTCATAATTCAGTACATAATGGGTTAAGGAAATTTGAAGGTTACAAGAAAATGAACTTAACATTTTAAAGCATCCTCATTTTTCACAATCTCTTATATTCATGATAATTAATGGTTGTATTGTTCATATTCATATAAATGCAGATTTTGCTTTTCTGTGCTCAAACTCGTATAGAGAAGAATTTGGCGTTTGTAAATTTTGAAGGGTCATTTTCTGTCTAATAATCCTCACATTTTGTGTAAAGTACTATATAAAGGAGGACGTTTAAAATATTTAAATAATTCTTAAATGAAAGATAATGTTCAATTTATGTTATTTTATAAAATATTAGATGATTTGAGTACGTACTTTAGATGAAATGTATTATAGATAAAAGTCGCATCATATTTTTACAGTAATAATGCTTTTAAATTTTTGCACAAAATTTTCTTTGTGCACGTTTTATTATTTAAAGTAATTTAAAGATTAGAAGAAAAGAAATTTAAGCTTTAAAGTAGCTTCGTTTTCACCAACTCTTGTATTAATGATAGTAAATGGCTGTGACTTTTCATATTGATAGTAATGCAAATTAAATAATTTTTGTTTCTGTTTTCTCAAACTCATATACAGAACAACACGGCGTTTGTAAACTTCAAAGAGTCATTTTCTGTCTAATAACCCTCATATTTTGGTTAAAATACCATATAAAGAAGAACGTTAAAAGTATTTAAATCATTCTTAAATGACAGATAAAATTTGATTCATGTTATTTTATGAAATATTACATGATTTTGAAAAGTATTTTAGATAAAAGATATTACAGATAAAAGTCTCATCGTATTGTTAGATTAATAATACTTTCATTTTTTTTTTTTCAAAATTTTCTTTGCGCACTTTTTTTTTAAATTTCAAGATTTAAAAACAGCTTTATTTTTTACGAACTCTTATATTCATGAGAATTATTCACTCTTTTTTTTCATATTCATCGGAATTCAAAATGAATAGTTTTTTTTTACATTTATAAATCTCTTATGTAGAATAATGCAGCGTTAGTAAATTTTAAAGATTTTTTTTCTGTGTAATAACTCTCATATTTGGTGTAGAATAATATATAAAGGAGGACATTTAAACTAGTCAAATCATTCTTAAATGAAAGATACAGTTATGTTCATGTTATTTCATAAAATTTTACATGACTTTGAAAATTATTTTCATCAAATTATTTTCAGAAAGCATAACAATGGAATGCCGATATTGATAACCGCCAATATAACACATGAAATATCTACGTACGAAAAATGTATGTGCTATAACACTTTTCTCAATTTTAAATCATATATTTTAATTTTTGTATTTATTTCCAGAAATTGGCTTTCTTATAGGTTTTTGTCTGAGATTTATGCCTGTTCCATGTTGCGTTATTTTAAAATTGAATTGTTGTTAGAATTCCGAAAATAAATTTTGCATAAGAAATGGAGACATTTTGTTGTAGATGATTCCTGAAATTTTAAACTGGTGAATTTTTATGCGCTGTTTTAGAGTAATAAGTTTTTATTCCTGTGAACATATTAACTACGTTTATATATTTAGCTAACAAATAGTTTTTTGCCAATAAAATAAAAGTTTTTTATTGAATAAAAAGCGCACCTTGCGTATGTGATACTCTGTGCGTATAATCCCCCAGGTTAACACTTTAGTACCCCTTTTTAACCCTTTTTATCTTAAAGTACTTTCAGTACTAAAATGTTAAAATAAATGACTGGCACCAGAATATACGAACAAATTTTTTTGGAAATATGTAAAGGCTATATTTCACATGCAGATTAAATTGAAAAGATTTTAGCAAAATTCAGGTGCCATTGTGGAGTTTGGGAATTAAAATAAAGTGGTTTCATAAACATACCACAGCCCCTGAAACGATTAAAACTGCTACATTCGTACTTTTTAGTCTTTTTCCACTGTTTCTATTTACCTATTGTAAATAATATTTAAAGGAAAAAAAACGTTTCTATTAACTTTCCCATTTATTTTTCTTTCTTTTTTTTTTTTTTTGTGCAGTGCAAATATCAATTTTTTACATCTTTCTTTAATCAGTTTTAAAATTTTCTTTTCCATCAACCCATTTTACTGTACCTTTGCAAAATAAATTTAAATTCATTTTTATATATAACCATCAATCTTTCATTATGCATAGAGTACAATGAAAAGATTTTCAAAACCCCTTAATTAAGACATTGTGGACGGACAATTTTTATCAAATCTGAATTTTAAAACAGTACATGCTCCTCCTTGTTCTGAAAGTCTTTTGTAAATTGGTTTTCTAGGTAGGTTTCCCAAGTTCATGCATCGGTAAATATCTTTCAATGCACGAATTTAATATAAAATGTCTTACAATCTAAAAAAATGTAGACAACATGATATAAATGAAATTTCTGTAAGGTAGAAGGCACTCCTTAGTCAATGGTGTTTTTTTTTTTATGAAAACGAGAATCCTCGTTTCCCGTCATGAATGTGTTAAGTGGACCGGGAGAGCCTTATCTCCGCCATGTTAAATTCAAAAAAATTACGTACATTTTTCTCAGATATGGTGAAAGATAGGGGGTCTAGATTTTTTAGAGTAGTTAAAATAACATGATTAACGTATTTAATCACACCATTTTCTGTCTAAGTGAAATTCAAAATTAATTATTAATTATTTATTGAAAGTCATTTTTAAATTAGCATTTTTGGGAAGATTTCACTGTCTAAAATAAATAATTCTAAACAAATCATTAAATCCCTGAGTTGAAGTGTACAATATAACATAATATAAGTATTAAATAAAAATCTGAGCTCTTAAGTTTAATAGATATCGATTAAAGGAACATAAACATGAAAAATCCAAGTTTTGAGAAAAAGTCAATTAAAGATTTAAATGGCCATTAAGCTGTGAAGTACTCTTAGAAGAATGAATAGTTTCAATACTTATTTTTTTATATATATAAACATGTGGACACATCGTTGGAAAGATAAATATTTAAACTATATAATGAAAAAAAAAGCAAAAATCGATTTTTTGGTTGAATTTTGCTTTCCCGGTCCCCTTAAGGGTCTTGAACATCTGGTCAACCCTCCCTCACATGGGCACTTAATGTTCTGTGATATATTTTATTTGAAAAAAGCTTAGAAAACATTTCTAAAAAACGCAACTTTTAGGTTGAAAATCCCTCACAATTGATTTTTTCCCCATCTATTTCGATTATCAGTATGAAAAAAAAAAAAAAAAAAAAAAAAAAACATTCTGGCATTTTGAGACATTTTGAGCATTCTGGTATCTTTGGTTGACATTCTGGTATCTTTATAAAACTCTAAAACTCTTTTAAATATGAAAATTGATGGGTGGGTCAAGCCTCCCGTATGGTCAACTCTCCCTAGTCTCCCCTATATAGTTTTGAACTGGTGGTGAGTTTGGTTTCTAGGTGTCATGATCGACGTAGATCTGCAAAACTTTTTCCGGAATGCCAACATAGGGGGGGAATGTAATAGGTAGCATTTCTTTCGAAATTACCTAAAAGTGTACAAAGCTATGCATAGAATTGAACAAAATTTCATATATATGTTTTTGACTATGGTCTGCATTTCCCAGTTAAAATTTGGGATATTCCGCCAGAAAATATGATAACTATGATATACTCTATGATAACCATTTTTTTGCCATTTTCCATATTGTATCACCGGAAAGTGTACAAAATTGGTCATAGTACTAAACCAATTACATATATAGGGTTTTGACTATTGCAGTCAGATCCGAGTTGAAATTGCCGATGTTCTCCCGGAATGAGCCACTACAATAGCGATTTTTGTGCGAGTTTGTTTTTGCTTCATCGGAAGGTTTATGAAGTTACGGAAGAATTGAAACAATTTTCATACATACGTCAGGTGGAAATGGCAACATTCCCCCATAAGAGTGCGTTCTGAAAATGACCTTTGTGCGATATTCTCAAATTTGTAGATAATAAATGAAGAATATACGACTATTTTTCAAATAAATTTTATGTTTATATATAACAACGTAGGCCAGTGTTTGTATAATGTTTTTCAGGAAATCGGCCTGAAGGTGGCCTTGTAATAGCGAAATTTGTTAGAATTTCGGGATAGGCGCAGAAGCTGCTAATAAGAACATACCACTGAATCACTCAACTACCCAGAGTGCAATCGAGGTTTAATTTTCATATTTGTAATAATTAAAACGTTTACGTTTTTCGATAAATTCCCGACAATATCCTATGATTAGACTTTATTAAGAATTTTTCCTCCCTGCTGCTTTGATGCTGAAATACTTATTTACAAAAAAATGAAATGTAATAATAAAATAAATAATAAACAGCTTTATTAAAAAATAAATTATTTTTTGCTTCTAAAATAAGTAATTAAAATATGCGCCTTTTGAAGTATTAACGGTATTAACATGCATGGTGTTATTCAATCATTGCGGCATTTTAGGAATAGAAAATCTTTGACCTTGAAAGGTATAAACAGAAATGCTTCGAAATATGGATGTTTAATATCAAAATCTATCGACGCATGCTAAGTTGGTCGAAAATCTTAAATATTGGAAATAAAAATCGAAATATTGAAAAAAATGATGTATCTAACACACACATATAGGAAAAGGAAAGCTTAACTTAATGCAATAACTACAATATGCTCGTTGCCAATTACTTTTGTCGAGTTTAGGAAGATAAATGTTTTCTGAAATACAAAGTAGAGGAGCTGTAAGATGAATGGGACAATTGACATCAATTGAGAATGTCCGATCGATATGGATAGAACATTCTAAATATTTCACGCAATAAACATCATTTTAGTTTCTTCCTATCCCGATAGATAGCATTATCATAGTAGCTTCAGAAGCAAAAGAGGGACCACATGACTGTTTTTCATTTTTCTTCAAAGTTGCATTTCTTGAAAACTCTGCATAAAAGTATTATTTATTATTTTTTTACCTAACTGCCAAGAAGGGTTATGTGTTTCACGCGTATCTGGGTATATGGATTTATTTATACCCTCGAAACATCCCAAAGGCTGGATGGATATTAATGAATGAGATCTCTATCGATTCGTCTTAACAGTACGATGGTTATAGTCTAGGTTTTTTTTTTATAAATTCAAAATGGTGGCCGTAAAATAAAAAATGGTGGTAGAGACGAAAAAAAAATTACGCACTATATTGAGTGGCATATCATTGGATAGGTCTTTCAAAATGAAGACTATATTTCATTGACTATTTTGCAGTCAGAAGCTCCGTTTAAATATTACACAACCTGTTAGTTGTGTAGGTAGGATCTTTACCTTTACTGCAACTCTAACATTCATAGACATCTAAAGACCTCACCAAAACAGTGCTTATAGATAGGAACTAACAATTAAACACAACTTAAAAGTCATCCATACAAGTAAATAATAAAAATAGGTAAGCAATATAAAAAAAATAGTTTCACATTGGTGAGAAATAATTATTTAGTTCGCTTTTTAAGCTCTCAGGTTTTTTGATTTTTTAAATTTAATTTTTACTTGTTTGCATTTGACATTGCTAAATATTTTATGCAGTATAAACCATTAATATATGATATAGTTATTTATTTCAAGGCTTAATATTGATAATTAAAAGGACTGATTATTAACCATTGTGACAAAATAATTTCTGATGCAAATTGTCTGACAACTGAATGTATATATCATGGGGATGATTGGGGCATTTGCAGATGGGTATGAATGGGACAGTCCCATTCATCCCTAAAAGATGTTGAAAAATTTATTTATTAACTAAATAATATTATGTAGTCTGATAAATTATAATTTATACTATTTATAAGCTTTAAATACAAGTATATATGTTATTTTAATTAAAAATTTTGAAACGTATTTATTTTGTAATACAGGTTAATAGTTTATCAAAAAACTGCTACTGAAACTTTATCAAAATAGATAAATTTGTTAAAAATAGTGCACGTTTATTGATAAAATGGCGGAAAATATATAGATTTTTGCTATTTTGAACAGTTTCTTAAATAAATTGCATCCCCCAACATAATTTCAATTGTGCATACTATCTAAGATACATTTAATTAATATTATTAAATTATGATTGAAAATTATATTATAGCAAAGTTGTACTTCAAAAAAATTTTCACTTTCATTTCAGATCTAAAATACCTCATAAGTGGGAATAAAGAACATATAGACAGCCGAAGTATTATGCATTACATGTTGAAACTGTAATGTTTCAAAATCTCTTCCTACAGCCCTGATGATTATGGGAAAGTGTCACTGCATTTCCACAACTATAGAATTCATACGATGAGTATAGAGAACATTCTATATGCTAAGGAACTTGGGTTTTCTTGTTTAACATTTTCTCCCTATTAAAATCTCCGTCTGTTGGATGTATCCATTTATGGACCTTTTAAGGAAAATCTGAGATCAGTCCAGGATGATAGGTCGACAAATAATCCTGGAAATCTTGAAAATTTACAACATCTCATTTTGTAAAAGACGCATATTTTTGTAAGCTTTTAAACACACCAACGTAACCAGTGGTTTTAAGAAAACTCGCATTTTCTTTTTTAACAGCAATACATTCATTGAAACGGATTTTTTACCAGGTTATGAGATCCACATTTAGAAGAACCAACAACTGAAAGTTCTAATGGTCACGTAATAAATGAAGTTGCATGTTAATCTCATCCAGAGGATGGGGCTATCTTAGCACTTCCTGTCAACAAACCATCCACATAATCACAACCTCTAACTCCTGATTCGTGCCTTTCGAAATGATGAGACAAGAAAAAAGAGCATTTGAAGAGACAGAAAATCAGGAAACAATTGCATTTTGACAAATACGCAGTGTAAAAAATTGTGTAGAATGAACATACAAAGGAAAACAAAAGCACAAAGCAAAAAAAAAAAAAAAAAAATTATAGCTGAAAACCGAAAAATCAAGAAAGTAGAAAGAATTAATCATAGTAAAACAGATGTTTACTTTAGATTAGATTCTTCTTCTTCTAGTGATATGTCTGTAGGAAATGATATTTATATTATTCCAAAAGATGTTTTTCTTCTGACAGAATATCAACAGAGACTTGATTATTTTTGTTTTGTTAGAGGGCTTTAAAAGAAAAGGTGTTAAAAAGTTCAATTTCAAAAGAAAAAGTTTTACAGATATGGATTATTTTATCCTGAAAATACTGAATTTTTTTTTAGTACTGAGTCTGTTATCATAGAGAAGTTACCACAACCTGAAAATCAAGAGGGAACTGAAAGAGTGAAAGCCTTAATTACGTTTGTATACAACTTCACCGATTTTAACATTAAAAAGAAATGTGCAATAGAAATGCCATCAATGATTACAATTCCAAATTTTATAATTAAGTCATTAGTATGTATCCACCTAACCTCTAGAGGGCAATTATTGTTATGGGTTACTGTTGTTTTTCCATGCAACTTTAAATATAAAACATTAAAATATGTTGTGCATAATTGTCATTTCACTTCTTTGATTTCCAACACTGAGATATAATAGCAATGATATAAGATCATATATTACAAAGATAGTTATATATCAGCTTATAATTATGAATTTTAATTTTGTAGCATTGAAAACAGATAGAAAATATTTGTGTCACATCATCCCTATTAGTGTCCTATTCATCCCGGTGTGAGGTAATAGGGACAGAAAGGAACATTTTCTGATTTCATAATATTTATTTGTATAATAATAATCTTGAGTAAATATTGTGCATAGATGTATTCAAACACCTAATGTATGTAATGTGACATATAATATTGATAATAACTTAAATAAAATATTTAAAATAAATATTTTCGTGAAAATTCCCAATTCATCACCCACGTCCCCGATATTATAACTTTAAAACTAATTGTAACTTGACAAGAAATGTTTAACTTCATGCCTTACATGAAACATCATTTAAAGAGATTAAGTTATTTAAGAATTATCTTATTACTTGTAATTTTGTTAACAATTATATTCAAGTACGACATTAAATGGATAAATATTATTATTTTTTTATTTATTATGATTATTTGATCCACATTATGAAATGAAATTTCAGTCATAATATAAACAGGTGATTGAATGACGAATTTATTTAAAAATTATCGTATTACTTGTAATTTCGTTAACAATTATATTCAAGTGCGATATTAAATAGATAAATATTATTATTTTTTAATTTATTATGATTATTTGATCCACATTATGAAATGAAATTTCAGTCATAATATAAACAGGTGATTGAATGAAACATAATTTTTTTACTTCCAGGTATTATATTATGCAACATTTAGAATCATTCCTATGAGTAAAATTTTCCTTACTACTTATTAATATCTTTATAATAATGAGGTTATTTTGAAATTGTTTTAAATTAGTGAGGTGTTTTGTTCAAAACGATTTCAGCACTTTACAATGAAAGATTTTTACGCATAAGTATAAAAAGGCAAACATAATTTTATTTTATTGAAAATATTGCATACCTTTAAAGGAAACAAAAGAAATTGTGTATTATTTAATTAAAAGAGTGTATTGTTTTACATTAATGAGGTATTTTTCTTATAATCAGTTTATAAAGAGATAATTTTTCAGCAGAAGAATAAAAACGCAAACATAATTTTATTTTCTTCAAAATATTGCACAAGTTTAACGGAGAAAAACACTTGTGTATCATTTAAATAAGTAAAAAATAGCAAGCTTAGTAAAATATTTTTCACTTATAAAATAACCCACAAGTTTTAAAAGAAAGCGCACAAAGAAAAGAATAATGAAACGTCTAAATATGACTAATTAATAATTAGAAGTTACTGACGCAGATTTTAATCTGTTTATTTTGTGATCTCCGTGGATTTGACCTATCTGTTAACAATATTTTACAGAACCAACGTATATATATATATATATATATATATTTGTTAAAGGGTCTCGTTTGATAAACATAAGTACCACGTCATACATGTCAAGGTAAACTAAATAATTTCTGTATTTTATTTTTAATCGGAATAAGCTAACCTTCTTATATATATTTTGTGAAATATATTCTGAAACAAACAATAGTTTAATTATTAATGTAATTTACATTTAACTTTTGAGAATACAGATCTGATTTTTATCAAAGTCAACACTAAAAGCCTTTATCATTCGTTTTTAATTTCATAAAGTATGAGCAATACAATTATAAGCTTAACGAAAAACATTTAAAAATCTTTACTATTCGTACTTTTAGCATGATTAAATATTTGTGTTTGGTACTCAGAGCATCTGAACGTGACTTCACAACAAATCTTATGCACACATTCAAGTTTTTGAACATCTTAACATAAGTAGTTGAATGATTTAAAACATCCCTGTAAAAGAATTTCGTTGAATAAACTTTAAGAATGTAAAATAGAATTATCTTATATAAATAGAAATAGAAAAAAAAGGATAAAACTAAAAACGACCCCTAAGTTAATAGGGTATGTAATGCATTAAACAGAAATGTTTGAAATTTTCAAAAATATTTTATTTAGCTTTATGTTTCTGTGAAAAATAAGAATAGATGTACATGGTTTTCGTATTTAAAATTCATTTAACTAGAACGTCTAAAGACGAACAAGAGTTTTTTATCAAGAGGTTTTAGCATTCTTTTTATTTTAGAAAATCATGAATATTTAAGGAAAAAAGCATGCTGAAGATAGACCAGAATATATTTCTATTTATAAATAAATATGTTTGCAATTTCTTATTTTTTTATAAGTTAAATATTGAACATCAGTATTAGCGAATACGTAATTTGTGCAGAACTATTTTGCATTTTTTAGATTAGTTACTGTCGGTGCGTGCACATTCTGAAATAAAACCGCATACCATATAAAAGTTAAGCTTGGACGTTAAGAATTTTGTTTATTATACTATTAATATACAGCATATTATCACAAAACTCTTATGTATATAAATGTTGTGATGGGATTTATAAATATAATATAAACAAATCTATATTTACATTTATATATATGCATATTACTCATATAGGCATGTGTACATGTATAAAAAAAATCCTCATACAACAGTAGAAGATATATCTGCAATTAAAGGCGTCCAGCATTGAAAATCATAAACTTTTATTACCTACACTGTTAAAAATTTGAAGCATTCTGTCCAGTCATTTGACCGTTTTTATCAAAAATGGTTACGTAACCGTAATTTAACACTATTCTTACCATATTATTGACCATTTTACGGTCAAAATATAGTTAAATTACGGTTATGAAACCGTTTTTCAAAAAACGCTGGAATGACTTGACAGTTTGCTGCAAATATTTAACAGTGTAGGACTTTTCAGGTTTTACGTTATAATATCAATAAATCCACACAGAAATGTTCCTGTTATCCATTTTAAGAGTTTCGGTCTTCTGATAAGCCAAATATTACCGCACAGAAATATTGATGTATAAATTACAAGAAGCTGCAAAACCCGCATTGTGGTAAACCATGAGCACAACATAGATAATGCATTACAGTCTCTTATTTAAGACGAATTTTTGAACCATATTTGAAAGTGTAAATAAGAATTGCACAAATACTTTCGAATCAAGTAGAAAATAGGTCTTGGCTATGTCATGGTATAATATTAGCACAGAATTGAAGAGCTGAGTGAATGAACATGTTATGCTACATTTTCTAAAAAAAAATTTTATCTTATGGATGAAAACGTTATGAGGTATCCTATCACATGGTGAAGCTAAAATACTAAGATTCTATTTAGTCTTGAAGATTTAAGACATTATTCATTATTATTTAATATTTTAATATTTAGTAATGTCAACAATATTAATAATTCTTAGTATTTGAAAATTAAATATGAATAAGTTATTCTGAGAGAGTTTAGTACCATACCTGCTAATATTTTAAACACATAGTATCAAACAGAGAATAAATCATTAAAATTAACAGCAAAATCTTTCACTTCAAATTTCCTCAAATGTAATCTTTGTTACTAAACATGTTCTTCCACTTAGCTCTTCAATTTAATTCTTTTGCATTAAATATTGTAGAGATATTAGGATCAACATCTGAAATATTTAAAAATATAATGTTAAAAAAAAAAGAAATATGCACTGTAAAAAATGTCAAATTTTTCATAATCTACGAAATATAATGTAGTCACGGCCCAAATTATAAAGTAACTTCTTCCGAATTACCCAGGATTCGGAAAAGCGTTCTTTAACATTAGAAACGAGAAAAACCAAAATATTTTTGAGATTTAAAACAAGCATTTATAAAACAAAGTTTGTTTTGCTGCCATCGATTTTCGAAAACCTTTTCGAGTAAATTATTTAGTGAGTAATTAAATTTTCTCAAACTAGAGTACTAAGTTTTAGGATGCTAAAAATTGTGAAAGAAACATTTTCAGCTGCGTAATTGAATTTATACCTGTAAGTGTAAGAGAAAAATATTAATTTTAATGTTAAAGTTAATGCTGTTAATTTTTTATATTTGTCTTAAAAGCATGTTTCTAAAACGAGAAATATTGATACTGAGTATTGATAGTATCTAAAAAACCTTTATTTAGATTCGAGAAAATTGATTAATGCTCTATAAAGTCAAGACGGAAAAGTTTCTGATAATCGTGGCAACAACTATCAGTGATAACGGATAATCAGCGGCTAAAGATTCTACATAATATAAAGAACGCTTTTATGAAACGTGGGTGCTTTGGAAGATGTTATTGTGTAGTTTTGTTCACCGTTATACTACATTATACTATAAAAAACAACTGTTTGTTTTTACAGTATATAAGTTACTGCAAAAGCCCGAAATCTGGTAAATTATAGGTTTTAACGGTAAATCCTAGCATGTACCAGGGGGCGTTAGTAAAGACCTGAAATATGCTCCTTAATTTATATACTTATGGATTCTTCCAGATCAATTTCGTAATTGCTAGGATTTACCGATTATTTCATAGCATAAGATTTGGGAAGTGGATGGAAAACATACCGCGCCAAATTATACAGATATATTATATATTAAATCAAACATTTTTTAACCTTTATTTATTTAAATACCACGTGAATTAATAAACAAATTAAGAGAGCGACAACAATATCAAAATTACATGTAAAAAAGTTGCGATTGATGTAATATTTTCACGGAAACCACTCATGCGATTTCAATACATATTTCAGTAGTTTTGGAAGTAGATGAACTATAAATTGATGCTTCGTGAAAAAATAAAAAGCGAGTGTTGCACAATTAAAAAGAAAACATAGCGGTTGCATTTATTTTATACCGAAAGATCAATTTACAATTTATGTATCCTCAAAACCATTAAAAATGATTGAAATCATTTTAGTTCATTTCTCGAGAGAGAGAGTTGCATCAATCTGAGCATCTTACATATAATTTTGCAGCTGTTGTCTACCCTTTAAAAAAACTTTTTTTTTTAAATTTTCTTTTTCATATTGCTTTTTCATTGCTCCAATATAGGCTCTATTTCATGTCAGTGTCACTACCACCTGGAGGTTGTAGGAGCAAAAAAACGTTCAAAATTGTGATTTTTGTGATACTTTTCGGGCTAGCAACTTTAAACTTGGCATGGTAATTACTTATAAGATGCAAATGCTCTATAAGAACAGTTTCTGAAAAAAATTAAAAGGTGTGAAAATCGTTCTAAATTGCAATTTCTACGAAATCTCAGAGAATTTCAAAAATAATGGTTGCAAATTGATGGTGTCTGTCCCTGCTCAAAAATATGCCATATTTTATGTTGTTGTCACTATCACCTGGGGGTTGCAAGAGCAAACAATGTTCTAAATTGCCTTTTTTTATACTGAGGGGTTTAACATTTTGAAATTTGGCATGGTAATTACTTAAAATATGCAAATGCTTTCTAAGAACCGTCGAAAGAAAATTCCAAAATTAAAATGATGAAGTGAACGAAGAGCGTTCTAAAAATGTCCTAAATTACGATTTTTATGCAGTCATATGTAATACGAAACCGGTTTTAAAAATAATGGTTGCAAATTAGTGGTGATAGAGCCTGCTCGAACATAAGCTATGTTTCATGTCAACCAGAGGGTTCTAGGAACAAAACATTTTCTAAATTGCGATTTCTGTGATACCGTAGAGTCTAGAAACTTTAACTGTGGGATTGTAGTTACTTATAAAATACAAATGTCTTCTAAGAACTATCGAAAATTAATTCGAAATTAAAAAGGGGTTAAACAAAGGGAAGGAGCGAAAAACACTCTAAAAAAGTCTTAAATTATGATTTGTATGCAATCTTAGGAAATAATAAACCGTTTACAAAAGTAATGGTTCGAATCAATGGTGATAGTCTCTGATCCTACACATGCTATTTTTTATGCGGGTGACACTACCACGTGGAGTTGGAAGGAACAACAAACGTTCTAAACAAGACTTTAAAAACTTTTTAAATTACGTTTTCTATGGAATATTAGGAAACACCAAACCTATTTCAAAATTAATGTTGGAGAAATAAAGGTGACAGTCTCTGTTTCTAAATACATATTTTATGTTAGTGCCACTACCACCAGAGAGCAAGTGGACCGTTTGACAAGAACCTTCGAATTTGACATGATGGTTAATTTTAAGATGTAAATGCGTACTAAGAACAGTTTCTAAAAAATTCAAAACTCCAGATGAATGCTGAAATGAGTGTATTAAATGAGCATAAAAGCTTTCAAATACTTCCTAAATTAATCTTTATTTAGAATTAATTTTAGTTATTCCTATTAATTTAAGTCTCATTTCTTCCTAATGCAGTGTAATAATGAAGTTTAGTCAAATTGCGGCTTAATTTGTAATTTTTCTATTATTCCTAACCGTATAATTTCTTCTAAAAGTTATTAGACATACGAATATCACTTGGCACATTTCAACTATTACGCGAGCAAAGCCGTGGGTTTTTCTAGCACGTAAATATAGAGATTAGTAGTGATATTTAAATTATTAAATTCATTATTATCTCAATCAGTGTTTGGCAAATTTGTAATTGCAATTATTTTCAATGTAATTGCAATTGCGTGTCATTAATTATAGTTAAAATTACATGCCGTGAAATATTCTTGCAGTTCTATAGTCGTTCCATTATGTGTACGAAATTTCTGCGTTTCAATGCGTCTAACTATAATCAATTACATGCAATTAACTTGTAATTTCAATGCGGATTATTGAGATTACAAATTTGCCCAAATCTGATCTCAGTTTGTATTCACAATACAAGGAAATTTAACTTTACATCTAAAGGAACTTTCACTATCAGTGTAACATATACAGGGTGACTCAAAAATATTGATCTTGGTTTTTATTCTTTAAATATTTATCATAGATATATACTATAAATTACAAAGTTACGTAAAAAAAGATACAGAATATTATGCAATCGATGCAAATTTTCAGGGGATTAAATTTGAATAAACACAAAATTTTAACATTTATACCGCCTCCGTACAAAAATTTCCTAAATGGGTAAAACGTGTCCCGTACACTAATAAAGTTATTTACAAAATTTCAGTATTTTATCATTAAAGTTGCAGAGATATGAAAAATACATAAATTATGATTTAAACCACTTTTCAATGACTGGATATGCGTTCGTAAAGGCAAAAAGTAATGTATGATCATCGCGTGTCAAGGCTCGTGCGCAAATTACAAAAGAAAACAATGATTTACATTGAATTGAAAACATTTAAATTTTAATTTATGATTAACCTCTCACCAACATTCTTTAAACACATCTCTGTAACTTTTAATGATAACATTGGGATATTTTGCACATGATCTTATTAGTGTATGGGGCACATTTTACTCTCCGAGAAAATTTTTGTACAGGGGTCGTATAAAAACTTGAATTTTTTATTTCTTCTAATTTAATCCCTGAAAATTTTATTCGATTTCAAAAAATGATGTACCTTTTTTAACAGAACTTTATACATTATAATATATGTCTATGACTCTTAGACAAAACTTTAAGGTGTCACAGTACACATCAAGACAAACAATATTAAATAGGAAACTAAGAGTCTCTTCCGAGGGAGATAGGTGCATTAAAGTTTAGGGGCCCAAATTTGAAATGATTATAAAAAACTGAAAAATCGGTTGATTCGTTTGCGGTTTTCGCTAAAACTATTCTTTATGTCTGTATTTTCTTGAAAATAAATTTTAACGATAAAGTAAAAAAAATGCCGATAGAGGGCTCTTTAGACTTTGGAGTAACGAAAAACTATTTATTACCATTATTTTTTGTATCTCATTAAATGCTTTCAAAAGCTTAGACTTAAACTTAAATTTTGAGCTCAAAATCTGAATCATTGGGAGTGGTTAAGTAGCGCAAACTGAATTGTATTCAGGAGATGAAATTTGAACCACTCTCCCCCTCTCCAGAACACAGTTCAGTTTGGGCTACTTAACCACTCCCAACGATTCAGATTTTGAGCTAAAAGTTTAAGTTTACGTCTAAGCTTTTGAAAACATTTAATGAGATACAAAAAATAACGGTAAAAAAATAGTTGCTTGTTACTCAAAAGTCTAAAGCGCCATCTATCGGCATTTTTTAACTTTATCTTTAAAATTAATTTTCAAGAAAATACTGACATAAAGAATAGTTTTAGCGAAAGCCTCAAACGAATAGACCAAGTTTTCCGTTTTTTATAATCACTTGAATTTTGGACCCTAAACTTTAATGACGCCTATCTCCTTCAAAGACATTTGGGACCTTAGTTTCTTATTTAATATTGTCTGTCTTGATGTGTACTATCACCCCTTGAAACCCAATGACCCAAGAGTTTAGATTCACCCTGTATCTCACCCCTGTTAGATCTATGTTTAAGGAATAAAAGACGAGTTCAATGTTTTTGGGAAAACCTGTATGTATATATATATATAAATACACAAAACGCATTGTATATTGAGAACATGTTTTTTAAAGACTGTATTTTAGTTCAACTACTAGAACAATATTTACTAAGTAAAATGTGTCTCAGTTAAGGCTTATTAATCGATAAAATATAATATTAAATTAAGATGGATAGACCTTAAAAATTACCCTTTATTTTCCAAAAAATGAAAAGTTTAAAGTTTCGATCCAACGAATTGTTTCTAAATGTTATAAATATTCATCGGATGAAAAAGGAAAGGGAAACTACGGATCAAAACAATGTCAAATAGAAGAGATGTCTAAAATTCTGATTAGGGTATTTTTGGATATGAATGTCGGTACCTAATTCAGCATATTTCATTTCCCTTATAAACAGAGTGGAATGAAAATGCTTATCCTTTAACGTATTGTTAAATTATTCATTCTATGTTAGTTATTGGAATACGAATCGATTTTAAAAGAGAAATGAAAAAGAATGGATCCTGTTTTATACTCTTGTTAAATTTTTGATTAGTTCAAAGAAGGAGATCGCTTTCTTCAATTTATTTATACCTTTGCGATGTACGTTTAAAGAATTACCATTTAAGTAAATTTTAAAAGATATTTCTGATTAAAATAAAACTTAGATTGAAAAATCGGATGTATAATGCCTCCGTGGTTTTAATGGAATTGGCTGTTGTTAAACGAGTTAACATTGTATATATATGTTTCATTTAAAGTTAAAAATTATTGTTTAATGAAATTTCTGCACTTTGTTTCTGGTTTATGTACTTTTTATACAGATAATAAATTGCCAACACAAAATTAAAATATTTTATAGATACTATCCAAGATATTTTAGACTTCGTATATTTTGAAAGAAAAAGACCGCATAAAAGGCTGAGAAATTTCTAAATTCTTTAAAATATTTCGAAAGCTTACTGATAATGTTACACAATTCAAAATGAAGGGTTATTTTTAGTAGTTTAATGCTTGCGAATCACGCGCTTTCCAATTGGCAAATTGGCATTAAAATCATAGTTAGACAGATTTGAAAATAACAGAATTAGCGGAATTTTATAATTTTTCGTATATGAGATTTGGCAGAGCAATGGTCAACAACTATTGAAATATTTGGTTGCAATGTCCCTCATATTGAAGTACATAAGTTATGTTTTATTCTATGAATAAGAATTTTAAAATGTTTTTTAAAAACACTTTTTAATATTTTCTTCATGCATTGAAAAGATTTTTGGTATTTGTGAAAAATTAAATATTTAAATTTAGGAAAACCTAAGCGATGCTATTAGCTAAAAGTTTAACAACTGTTTTTCAAGGAATTTTTACTGCAGCACATAGCAAAAATTCCTATACAAAAAAAAAAAAAAAAAATAAGTTTTGTTTTAAAAACAAATTAACAAAACCATATATCGAATTAAAGTTGAGTCCTTAAATATTTAACCCTCAAATGCCTGTTTTTTTTTTTCAAAAATCATTGTAATAATGTTTTTCGGCTTTCATTTTTAAAATAAATCAGGGGAGAAATACTTAAAAAAATCATATTTTGTTTTAAGTATAGTTTACGGCTAAAAAACAGTTTGTTACTAATCGGCAATACTGGTCTTTAATTGAAAAAAAGTTCTTGATAAAATTCTGCAATATTAAACACACAAGAATTTTATGAACTATAATAAGAAATAAATTTCACTTACTCACTGCTGAACAAAATAAGCTATTTCGCAAGCTTCTAAACAAAACAAAAAGAACAAGTAGCAACAATTAGAAAAAAAAATAAATCTATCTTTATTCTTAAACAGCACAAGTGTTGCCATCTACATGTTGAAAATCAATTTAATAATACTTTTCAGAATGTATTTTATTGGAAACATTAGGCATTATAGCTTCAGTATTATTCTAATAGTATTTTAGAGCCTAAATGGAGTATGTTTCCGAAAAGCAACACCAGGCATTTAAGGGTTAAGAAAAAAAAAATTAGATAAACTAACACAATTGAAAAATGAATATTTTTTCTTGATAACCTTCTTAAATACGCACATAATCACATTAAGGAGAGATGCATTATATGAGATACAAAATATTTAATGATAAAGATATATGATTGTGTTCCTGTGTATTGTTTTTTGAAGAGATATTTCCACGCATAGCTGCTAGATTTAACAGGGAGAGACCAGTGTGTCTGAAGACACACACTTCGAATTAAGATTCTTTATTTTCTTGTTTGATTTTTTAGGTAGATTTCATATCAAATACTACCTATTGGGATCGTTCCTATGTTGGATTTTCTGAAAACTTTTGCAGATCTACACCTATCATGACCCCTAGAACCCAAAACCACCCTCAGTAAAAAACTTTATCTATCTATCTATCTATCTATCTATCTATCTCTCTCTATATATATATATATCAATTTCTTCTGGACACGATAACTTCCACAATTCTGCACAAATCTCTTCCAAACTGATACATAAAATCAAGGGACATAAAATCTCTGCCAAGTTCGTTAATAGGCAAAATCGGACCAAGGAGATGGAAATAGGGAGGGTTTTTGTGAAAACAGAAAACCCCCCATAACGTCTTAATTTTTGTACCTATCAAATCAGTTTAAAGTTTTTATTACTTCTAAAAATAGGGCCAAAAAATTATGTATCACAGATTTTTGATAAAATTAAAAATGGGCTCAAGTGGAGCAAAAAATAGGGTTTTTGGGAGAAAAAAATTCCTAACTTCGTCCATTCTCAAGATATCAAATCCAATTAATTTTATTATATATATCCTTAATATTATCTACAACTTTTATATTCACAAGTTTTTGATAGGACCAATTCGTACCAAAAAATAAATAAATAAATAAAAACGAAAACAAAAAAAGGACGGTTGAAGAAGAAAAATTTCCATAACTCCGTCAATTCACAAGATGTAAAATCCCCATGAATTTATCATATATCTTCTTAATATTGTCTTCAACATTTACATAGACAAGTTTTTGATAGGACCAATTCTTACAGCGAAAACAAATTAAAAATACATAGCGGTTGAAGAAAAAAATCATCTTATTAAGGGTGTATTCAAATCCAAAACTGCTTATTTTCATACTCATTTTTAAATTAATTTTTGCTCTCAAACGCATCCAATTGGTAAATTCTCTTGTTCAGAAACTATATAATGTACCGTAAAGATCGATTTTTTGATAGAGGCAGAATATATTTCAAAAAATGATGTCAAAGTGGGCATTTTGAACAGAATTTCCCGAAGCGTTTGTGTTAAAAACGATAAATATTGCCTTACTGAGAAAATAATTGTTTATTAATCAAGTTTTAATTAATTGAAAGAAAAATAAAAGCACATGTCGCTTATAAATCTTTTCAAAAATCACATCAGCAAGTTTCATATTTTTTCTATTAGAAATGAATCTGAAAATGTGCCAGAAAATTTGGAGTTGTTGAGCATGGAAAAGTATTTTTTTATATATATATACCACCTTAACATGATTCTGATAAAACCAACTATTATATAAAAATTAAATAAAACTCGTCAAAAGCAGCCTGATATAACCTTTAAAGTGGATTTATATCTAATCATGACTTAGTTTTTGTTGGTGAAATTAGTATACTTATTTTCGAAATCTACCTCCGCCTGTAGGCCGGGCCGGCAGGGATTATTTTCATTTGTTATGTAGCTTTTATTGGTCTTTGCGCATTTCGTGACGAATTTTGAACATTACTAAAAATAAACGAATTTCAATCTATTTGCCCAACAAGGAAATTTTGTGCAGTTTCAGGAAAAATTATTCTGATGCGTACATCGATTTTCGATTTTTTTTTTTTTTGTTGTTGCTATTTTTATCAATAAGCACTGCTTAGAATTTTCTGAGTTTCATTTTTCGAACATTCATCAGCAAACTTTGGATTTTTACGAAAGAAATGAACCGGTGACCGCTTAATTGTGCCGTATATTTGAAACAATCTGTAATCAGAAGGAGCAATATCCAGAGCATAAGACAGGTGCGGTAAAAAAATCTGTTGAGCGTTTCCAAATATTTTTTTACGACTTTTGAAAAAAATCTCTTTTCGGCCAGTTCATGAGATACCCAATTTCCCTGCTTTTGTATCATTTCAATGGTTTTCAATCGTACGGCACGGCTTGTTGACTCACTCCCAATGATTCTGTAAGATCTTCTTGCGTTTGACTCAGATCGCCGTCCAGTAATGGTTCTACATCTTTGTCTTGGAATTTGTTTGGCTATCCAGAGCGAGGCTTACCTTCAAAGCTGAAATCATCATTCTTGAAACGTCGAAACCACTTCCTAAGTGATTTATCCATTGGCGCAGCGTCACCATAAACTTCCACAAACATTCAATGAGCTTCAGCTGCACTTTTCTTCCAATTAAAGCAAAAAATAAAACCTTCCGCAAATGCTTTGCAGTTAACACAAAATTTGACATATTGAACACAGTTAAAGACAAGGTTTTTGTATGCAACTCAAAGCGATATAATCTGAATATTATTGATATAAATTACTGTAATCAACTCATCGCATGATTTGCTCAAGTAAGTAATAAATATTGCTTAAAATTAGAAAGTGGAGAGACATATTTCTTTGTTGTAATAAGTTAAGTCAATCTGTAATTAATTATAAGATCAAATTCGACAATCATTTCATTGTAAATCTTTGATGGTCTTAGTTAATTGTATCACTAATTCACATAGTTTTCAAGAATAATGTCAATGGCGTCAAAACGTCGTCCTATAGGGACTGTCGGAACTGTCATATGAAGCACATGGTCATTTTTTCTATAGATAGATCCCTTCTTCGGCGACAACTTAAATGGCCCGTGAAGCCGGAAGCCACGCAGTCTTCATTATTCTATTTTCGTGCTTATTAGCACCCGGTATGGTATGCTATTCCTTTCTTCCAGCTTATTTTGTGTCGTATCCAAAAAATCACGTTACCTTACAGACGCCAGCCGTAAAACAAAGCAGTACGATTAAATACTCTATAGCAATTTTTTAGACTTCTAAGCATCGCACATTTTTAATTTTTATACCGTCGTATTGGAAAAAAAGTATTTTTAAATGCAATTTGTTTGAAAACTGCATCTCCATTTATTTTTGAAATATTAATATTTTTGTAGTTTTTGGAGCCGTTTGCTTTATATTGGCAACGGAAGTACCCCATTTCTGTAGAAAGTAAAGGACAAATAGTTGTAAAATATCAATTATATATTTTTGTTGCCATTTTTTCATAACAACATAAAGAAAATATAATTAAAATACGTGCTATTTTGAAAAAATATAAACGAATGATTTCTGATAAAACATGGAGCTATTATAAACTATATTTAATTTTAAGTATCTGTGTTAATGTTACAAACAAATGTAGGCCTATGGATCATTAGACAGCCACCCTTTTTTTGTCGAGATTCTTTAATGACGGCATCTTTTTGCTGCATATGTCTATTATTTCGGAGAGTGACTTCCTATGCATACTTTACTATAGATGTTTTAGAGTGGATCGTAAATGTGGAATTCTTAAGCGAATGCAAATGACATTTTACATAAAATAAAAGCGTCTGCTGTAAGTCTTAAAATTGAAATATGTGTTGTAACTTTTATGTATACACACATATATATATACAATTTTAATTAATTTTTCAACTACTTTTCAGCAGTGAAATTACGCTTGAAATTATTGAATATTAAATACGTGAATAATCACATTGCTGACAAGCCGTAAACCAACTTAGTGAAAAATGTCCAAGCCGGGAATCGAAACCGGGTCCCTGGAATAGATCTCCAGTGCTCTGCCACTAAACCACAAGGACGATGCCCAGCTTGGCATCTCTCACTCATATAAGTCGGTAAGGCTGCAACCGCAGCACACGATGGAAAAGTCTTCATGAGCACACAATCTAGTGGCGAAACATGAGACGCAATTGAACCCAGCATCGGTGAATATACAATTTTAATTAATTTTTCAACTACTTTTCAGCAGTGAAATTACGCTTGAAATTATTGAATATTAAATACGTGAATAATCATATTGCTAACAAGACGTAAACCAACTTAGTGAAAAATGTCCAAGCCGGGAATCGAACCCGGGCCCCTGGAATAGATCTCCAGTGCTCTACCACTAAACCACAAGGACGATGCCCAGCTTGGCATTTCTCACTCATATAAGTCGGTAAGTCTGTTTATATATATATATATATATATTTCATCGGGGGTGACACTAAATTCTGGAAAAGCAGAATTCCTGTTTCCTATTTTATTTATTTTTCAATCTCTAAAAAATATTCTCCCGTTGACGTTCACAGAAAATTTTTGTGTTACAATACGATAAAGATGCCAGTATCAGACACACATGAGGCCCTCCCCCCCCCATCATCTTAAAATACGTATAACTAATTTTCTCCCAAAAGAGGTAATTTCCTGCATATTCGCGAAAAAAAAAAATCTTCCTACATGCACTAAATTTGCAGATGTTAATACTCCGGTTTCCATTTTTGTGGTTAAAGGATTTTTCATAAAACGCTTCCAAAGCGCTTTAAGACAATTTTTGGTCAGGAATGTTCGTCATGAGACAATTATTAATCATAAGTGAAGAAGTAATATACATATGCTTTTTTAATAAAAAATTCTATTTTATTCCTTTAGTACTTTATTAAAAAAGCAGACTTCATTCAATTTTCTAAATATATGATTGAAGAGAATGTATAACTTTGAATCATCCGGTACCGTTTAAGTAAATTGTCCTTTTGATACAAGCATTTTAGGGCATTTGGATTAAATACCCATCATTACTTCAACATGTTTAATTTGAGTAGAAAAATATCTTCAAATTAATTACTCCTATTCATGCTTATTAAACTACATATTTGAATTGTGACACGATAAAGATGATTTTCGAATTCAAATCTTAAATTAAATTCCAAAATTTATTTTCTAAATTTTTTCTTTAAAATATAATGTTTGTTTTTGAATCTGCTCTTTGTATTTTCATTAGCGGCCCGAGTATAAGTTTTTCCAGACATCAGATTCCGCCCACTATAATGAGAAATGTGATGAATTAATTAACATTCTCATTTTCTTGTGGTCAGAAAGTACAGTCATGGAAAAAAAAGTAAACACCCTCTACTAATTCTTCTACAAATTATCGTAGAAGAAAGTTACTGGTACCGAACAATTGGAAATAAAGTCTACTTTTAAATGATGCATATAAAATTTGCTTAAGGGGCCATCTACGTATTAAAACGAACCCGAACTACATTTTTTTTTCAATGGCAATACCCAATTTTAACAACACATTTCAAATCTTTGGTTCAAACGATGCCTAGACACCAAATTTCAAGTCATTGCAATGATACGTTTTTGAATTATAAACATTCAAAATTTAGTGTTTCTAATGTTAAATTACATTTTCATATTTTTATTTATATCTGCTGAAATTATACTCCTAATGTGCTAATTTTTTATGTAGCAATAATACTAATATACCCAAACATAAATGCGTTGAATTTGCAATTTTTATAATTTTATGATATTAATTATGAATTATGAAATTAATATTCGAAAAAATTATGAATTGCAACCTACCAATTTTTTGATGGATTTAGATTTATTAAGTCTTGCTTTATAGAAATCCAAAATTTTACATTTTCCTTCAAAGTATCTTTCAAATTATGCTTAAACAAGTAGGTAAGTGTGATCACAGATCGCACAGGGTTGGGTTGGGTTGATTGTTGACGGCCAATTATCTACACGAGGGATATAGGCCCTAGGGGGAGTGCCTTCCGTGGAGGTATTTCTATGGGAACCTAATCCGTATTAACGCATGGAAATCCACGGTTCGAAGAAAACCACGAAAACTCCGAACGATTAGGCCGACGGGCGCGATTGGGTTCGAACCCAGCACCTCCCGTCTACCAGCTTCGAGAGCAGAACCTCTCAGCCACTGGTGGGGCCACAGATCGCACAGAGGGTTTCGTTTAATATTCCTTTCAAAACACTTTATCCTTTTGAAAAATCTGTTAGTTCCACATTTCGCAACCAGGGGCGCACTATAGTCTAAACAAACCTCTATCCGAACGAAACTCCGTTTTATGTACCATCCGTAGATGTATTTGTCGAGGGGATTGGGCTGATAGCACCCGAGATAAGTAGGCGCCCCTGGCGGTAAATACTGGAACTAAAATATGTAAGGCTATGGTGCATAATACGAAAGAATTGTCAAAGGAGTGTCGGCAAATGTTGGAAAAGTGCTCCCCGGGTGAAATGGGCAGAGGTTGGAAAAATTGCTTATAATACAGAAGTTTGAGCCCGGAGGAGTAAATAATATAAGACTTTTTGAAAATTTTATGATTTGACGTGTAGTCTGGGATATTCAGCTATACGTATTTAAAAATTCATGTCTCCAACTTAATTAGGGGTTCTCTTAGAAAGAATTGCTTAAAATACATACGTGGTAGCTCAAAGAGTTAAACGTAAGACTTTTTCAAGATTTTATGATGTGACGCCTGGCCTCAGGTGTTCTGCTATAAGTATGCAAAACTTCAAATTCCAATTAAATAAGAGGCTCAGTTAGAAAGAATTGCTTAAAACACGCATGTGGGAGCTCAAAGGGTTAAATGTACGATTTTTTTTTCAAATTTTCATGATTTGTCGTATGATATGTGGTGTTCAGCTATAAGTATGCCAAATTTCACGCCTCCAACCTAAATAGGAGCTCACTTAGAAAGAATTGTTTAAAATACACATGTGGGAGGCCAAAGGGTTAAATTTACGATTTTTTCGAAATTTTATGATTTGTCGTTTGATGCGAGGAGTTCAGCTATAAGTATGCCAAATTTCATGCCCCCAACCTAATTAGGGACTCTCTTAGACAGAATTGTTTAAAATATACATGTGGTAACTCAAAGGGTTAAACGCAAGACTTTTTCAAGATTTTATGATTTGTCGCCTGGCCTCATGTGTTCTGCTATAAGTATGAAAAATTTCAAATGTCCAATTTAACAAGGGGCTCAGTAAAAAGAATTGCTTAAAATACTTATGTCGGAGCCCAAAGGGTTAAATGTACGATTTTTTCAAAATTTATGATTTGTCGTTTGATGTGAGGAGTTCAGCTATAAGTATGCCAAATTTCATGCCCCCAACCTAATTAGGGACTCACTTAGACATAATTGCTTAAAATACACATGTGGTAACTCAAAGGGTTAAACGTAAGACTTTTTCAAGATTTTATGATTTGTCGCCTGGCCTCAGGTGTAAGTACGAAAAATTTCAAATCTCCAATTTAATAAGGGGCTCAGCCAAAAGAATTGCTTAAAATACGCATGTCGGAGCCCAAAGGGTTAAATATACGATTTTTTCAAAATTTTATGATTTGTAGTTTGATGTGAGGTGTTCAGCTATAACTATGCAAAATTTCATGCCTCCAACCTGATTAGAGGCTCACTTAGAAAGAATTGTTTAAAATACACATGTGGGAGCTCAAAGGGTTAAATGTTCGACTTTTTCAAAATTTTGTGATTTTTCGTTTGTCTGAGGTGTCCAGCTATAAGTACGCAAAATTTCACGCCTTCAACCTAATTAGGGGCTCACCTAGAAAGAATTGTTTAAAATACACATTTGGGAGCCCAAAGGGTTAAATGTACGACTTTATCAAAATTATATGATTTGTCGTATGATGTGTGGTGTTCAGCTATGAGTATGCAAAATTTCAAGTCTCCGACATGTATAGTTTCTGAGAACGGGCTCTGTGACGGACAGACAGACAGAGGAGCGAGACGAATAGGGTTTCGTCAGATGAACGAAATCCTAAATACAAAGTTATGTTTCGTTTTAATTGTTTTAATATGTAGATGGCCTCCTAAACAAATTTTATATACATCATTTACAAGTAGACTTTATTATCAATCGTGTGGTACCAGTAACTTTCTTCTACGATAATTTTTTGCTGAGTTAGTAACGGGTGTTTACTTTTTTTTTTTTTTTTTTTTTTTTTTTCCCACGACTGTACATATTTGTAACCGGTACTGTTTGCTCGGTCTATCCCAGATATATGAATAAAGAAATTCTAAACCAACCACTAGGGATTTAAACTCTATACCAAGAAAAATTGGACTATCAACAATAGAAACAAAAGCTGAATAGCGACTTTTTATTGCTGATCAGTTGTCCAAAGAAACCACGACTCTGTCTAAAATGGATGACCTTGCTACAAAAGTATGCTGTAACTAAAAATATAAATCAGGTCACAAAATAAACTTCGTTTGCATTTCGTTAAAGTGAGACTGATCTCACGCCTACTTTTTGGAAGCTGTTCGATCAGGAATTCATTTCGTATATATATGAAAAGATAAAAAAGAAACTTTTTTAAAATTCAAAATTAAAATTATATGTCAAAGCTTCAAATTAGAATCCCAAGTCCTCCTTTTAACTTTAAATCTTATATCATAAAACACATTTTACTCCTTGGAAGTTTATTTCTCAGCACAAAATTTATTGCATTCATAACTAATCATACAGTAACTTTAAAAGGTGCTGCGTTAGTGTAATTCTCCTTCGTTTAAGGGGGACAGACCCCAATAATTGTACGGGTCATGGTCATAGAACTATATTAATTAGAAGTTTATCATCCAATTAAATTAATCCTCCCAGATGGACACCTTCGCCTTCTGCTGGAAATAATTTCAGGCGGCAAAATTTTAGCAAGAACTAGCAAGAAAAAGAAGAGATTTTGCATATATCAGGCACTTTCTGAACTTACGATGATGTAGGTACAAAAAATAACGATGAATGGCTCGCGGGGCCTCTCATCGAATTCGCCTGTCAGATGGAGAGGTGAAATAAACGAATTCGCTCAACAAAGAGGTTCCCGAATCAAATTATTATCTTCCAATTATCTCTCGCCAATGTATTCCATATGTATCTATCAAATAATAACATATGAAAAATTATTGCATTAATAAGCGCTGACAGAAATTAATTTTTTTGGTTTCGAATGGAGCTAATCAGTTTATCCATCTACTGAACATAACGAGGTTGGTAGATCAACTTTTGTAGTTAATTTTTTGTTTTGGAGTTTTTAATTAATTGTTTTATTATTTCATACATTATAGTTTAGTTTTTTAAACATTTATATACACCTGATTTTTTGAAATTTTAAACTTTTAGAAATCTCATATTCATTGAAGAATATATATATCTACCCTATATATAAAAAATCCTAATGAAACGAATTTATGAAACGGATATATGAATCGACTGATTAAACAACTGATTATGTTTCAAGTGATTACTCCTAAAATATGGAATACTTTGCGATGAAATTAACACCAAAAATCAGCATTGATCCGCAGATCTCAAAACTGATATTAGAATTTTTAAATTCGAATTAGTTTTCGAAATATTAATTTTTTTCTAATTTTATATACATTTTTCTAATGACAGCAACTGAAATTTTAATCAAACAGATATATTTTTTTTTCATATTTCAGAAAAGGTTGACATGGTAACCCGGCTATTGTTGTTTATTTGATAATAAAATTTATTTACTTTTATTTCTTTTAATAAATTATATAAACTAGTTTGTTCTATAACTAGGACTTCCCTCAGAGGGATTAGTCTGAGCGATATTGCTGAGAACATAGATTTAATAATAACATGTGGAAGCAAAGAAAATGAGATGTTATCTTTAATTGTCCATATACTGCAATAAGATTTAATAATAACATGTGGAAGCAAAGAAAATGAGATGTTATCTTTAATTGTCCATATACTGCAATAAATTGAAATGATGAAAATAAACGAATCGTAGAATTATAAAATCTATATATAAATTCGAATACACTGTTTAAAAAAATGTGAAATCAAAGCATGCAAGACAGCCATGCATGGATATAAAATTGAAAGTACGCAATATATTAAAAGTAAAATAGAAAATGAAACACTAAATTATCTTATATCGGAATTTTAACTGTATAAAATGATGTCAAGAGCATAATCAGACGCTCCGCACCAATTTGAGTAACTTTAAATGACAAATATATGATGTTTAAAAAGAATGGACTATACTTTATATGGTGTGTTCTGATCCGGAATAGTTAATATTGTACAATATATGTTTTCCACGGATGCAATGAGATTGTCGATAACATTTAAGGAATTCTCTCCTGAAAATCTAATATAGTATCAAAGTGCCGAATACATCAACAGTGGCATGCAATGCTTCGTTAGAGAGTGTTTTAGATATACTCGATCGGATTTAAATGATGAGTGTATGCTGGTCACTACATACGCTGTATTGTTTTGTTTTCAAACATGTTCTGCACAAGTTGAGCTGTATTTAGCATGTATTAAATAAAAGAAATCGGCAATGATTGCAACATAAAGTATGACACAAGATCTGAATATATCGTCTGCATAACTTTTGAGCTGTCAAAGTGTCATTTGAAGTAATTTACAAATCCATACTTATTTATTCAGCAAATCATGCAAGCTAACATACGCCAAAATGAACCCGATTATGAAATTTCACCAGAAAAAAGTTAACATAAAAAAAATCTACTAATGATAATTGAGAATATGACCTTATGATAAACTGTTTCGAAAAATGAATCAGATAAAAAATTCATATCACATTTAAAACGGCACTTCCCTCTGTTAGTAGCCTTGGCGAGAGAGAGAAAAGCCTAGAGAAGGAACACTTTAACAAGTAATTTCGGGCAAACTACTCAATGTTTCATACAGGTAGTGCACAAGCCAATTGGTAGGCCTCTCCACCCGGCCGAATCTGTTTCATACAGGTCTTTATTCAATATTTACACAATTTATTTAATGCTAGGTGGGTATCTATCAGTTTTGTTGCATTTAAATTGCATGTTTTGCGGAGGAAATGCAGCATTATGAAATATTTAAAGTTGCTATACCTAATAATTCCAAAGTAGAATTGAGATCTCTTTCCGTTAATTTTATTTTTTAAATTTTAAATTTTTTATAAACCAATCATAGAGACAATTGTATATTTTAAACCTAACCCGAAGCAAAATTTCTAGATTTTGGGCTCAGCAGTAACACAGAAACAGAAAATTTTCGGAAGTTTCTTGTTTCTGCACTGTTTTATATAGCGACATTTTTAGAAATTGTTCTATTGCCAGAACTTACGCCATGATAAATACAGCCATGTCAATTTTCATGTTTATATTCCTAACAATTCCATGTACTTCATTACTTAGATCATCTTTAGATCTTTTTCCGCTTTGTTTAGTCTTTCGATTTTTTAGAATTCGTTCTACAACGAGCATTTACATCTGCTAATTACTACCATGCCAAAGTTCTAGTTTCTAACACCAACAGTATCCCAAAAATTTCAGTATTCCAAATAAATCATAGCTTAGAACCTTTCTAGAAATTTTTACGTTTATCCTTCAATTTGAACCTTTTAGAGAGCGTTCATTACGAGTATTAGATCTTAAAAGTAACTACCGTACCAAATTTAAAGTTTCTATCCCAATCAATATAGCAGAAATCGCAATTTTAGAATTTTTTTGCTCCTGCAGTGATGTAGGTTGTTGCACTGACATAAAATATAGTCTTTTTTTCGGAACAAAATTGGCCACCAACATTTCCTTTAAGTTGGCTATGTAGTTTCAGACTTAACACCTCACAAACGTACAAGCATTAATAATATTATACACTTTATAATATTATAAAGCTTTATAATATTAGCATTAGATGTACAGATACAAAAGCCATTTATCTGTTACAAACTAAAGAGCCTTGCCCAGAATTTGAAGGATGTTTGTTCTGAAAAATCAATTTCAAAATTTAACATACAACACAAAACAAACATTAAATAATCAGTCGCAATGTTGTATGAATGAATCAATGAAAACGCTATATAAAAATGTATAAATAAATATAACAGATCGCAAAAGAATACAGCTATAAATGAACTTATTTCAATTTATAATTGGAGCAATAATGTTAAAATATGCCAATATTTCCCTAATCGGGTTTTTATCATGCTTCAATACATTTTTCACATTCATATGACGTTATACTATATCCACCAGGTCCTTTATATTTCCAATATGATGTAATATTTTCCTCTTTTACGTGGAAACCTTGAAATAGAAAAGTTATGAAGTTATATTCACTTTAATTTAAATTCGTTAAACTATTTATTTCATTTTCATTTTTCACGTGAATATCTTGCAATAGAAAAGTTACGATGTAATATTCACCTTTTTTTAAAATTCGGCTAACTATTTATTTCATTTTCATTTTTCACGTGGAAATCTTGCAGTAGAAAATTAATTGTTGTAGTAATAATTTTATTGTGTATTTAAATTGTTGGCAACTGCTATAATGAAAAATGTTTAAATTTGATAAGAAATTGCTGTTAAATTGATGGTTTTTTCTTAATTAAAAATTAACTATAAATTATTTCGATTCCGGATTACATTAGTTGCCTCGGACATGTTATAATACACATGTACGATGCACGTATCTTGTCACAATTTTGGCTTCCAAATTGTGGATTTTTATGGAATTACAAACAGACAGATGGACAAGTTTTTAATTTTATATCTCTCTCTATTCTAAAAAAATGTAACTAACGCTGTCACCGCCGCCGCCACCGGGTTTGAATTTTTTGTGACCGGAGGTCTTTCTTTGTTAATATTAAGAAAACTATTGCATACAAAAGTATGAAAATCGGTGGTATTATAGAGAAATGTTTGATAAACACTTTGATGCATACAGTTTTCAAATCTAAGAATTATTTTAAGAGATATTTAATGCTAAAGTTGGACAAAATCGTTCCATTAAAAAATTTTTATATGAGAATTTAATCATATATAGATCATGTTATTCAGCAGGAGATCCCGGAGCGCAGATTCCATTAATTTTTTTAATTTTACTCATTTTTTGAGGTTTTATTTCTATTTTAAATTCAAATATTCAGCCTTTCGACAGATATTTTTTACATATTTTAGAAAATGGTATTAATTTAAACTGTTGCCAACTGTATAAACACCGCAAACAATAAGGTTTGCTTCAAATAAAAAAAAAAAATATTTACACGTTACTATTATAAACAGAAAAAAACCCTTCAAATTAGAATTAAATAATTAGGTATAAAAAGCAGGCACTTATTGGAAATTACGCCATAAAAACTATATTTACATGTGAATTTTAAAATAGAAAGGATATTGTAAATTAAATTCATTAACATGCGTTAGAATTCTTAAATAGAAGAAATTACGTCACATTACATTTATTATGCAAAAGGAACAAAAAATAGTTTTGCAGAACAGTTTAAATTTAAAAATCGCGCGTGACAAAATATTAGAGGTTAAATATTAGACATTTTCAAAATTTTATTATTTGTCCTTTGATGTGAGGTGTTCAGCTATAAGTATGCAAAATTTCATGTCTCCAACTTAATTAGGGGCTGAGTTAGAAAAATTGCTTAAAATACACAAGTTAGAGCCCAGAGGGTTAAATATTAGACATTTTCAAAATTTTATTATTTGTCGTTTGATGTGAGGTGTTCAGCTATAAGTATGCGAAATATCATGTCTCCAACTTAATTAAGGGCTGAGTTAGAAAAATTGCTTAAAATACAGAAGTTAGAGACTGGAGGGTTAAATATGACTTTTTCAAAATTTTATGATTTATCGTGTTATCGCAAGTGTTCAGCTATAAGTATGCGAAATTTCATGTCTCCAACTTAATTAGGGGCTGAGTTAGAAAAATTGCTTAAAATTTGCATTAAATTGCAGACTTTTTCAAAATTTTATTATTTGCCGTTTGATGTGTGGTGTTCAGCTATAAGTATGCAAATTTTCAAATCTCCGACATATATAGTTTATGAGAACGGGCTCTGTGACAAACGGGCAGACAGACAGACAGAGGAGTGAGACAGGTAGGGTTTCGTTAGATGAACGAAACTCTAAAAACATGCTGCGGATGAATGTAACAACATCCTAAAATTACATTACCATCAGCGATCTACCAATCCCGAATTTAGTTTATATTCGTTTCATATATTGTTATTCTTTTGTGCGGCACTGTAAAATAACTACCAATAATATATACAGTAAAACCTCTGAATAGCGGACACTTCGAGAATGCAGAATTTGTCCTCTATTTGGATGTATCCGCTACTGAGAGTAAAACATGTACAGTTATTTAAGTGTTGGTAATCGAAAAATGTCCGCTAAAGAGAGGTATTCGCTAATCGGGTGTGTCCGTTATGGAGGTTTTACCAGTAAAACCTCTGAATAGTGAACAACTCGGGAGGGCAGAACTTGTCCTCTATTTGGAGGTGTCCGCTATCGAGAGTAAAAAATGTACAGTTATTTAAGGCTTGGTTATCGAAAAAATGCCCGCTAAATGGAGGTGTTCACTAATCGGGTGTGTTGGAGGTGTGTTATGGAGGTTTTACTGCATAATAATATCATCCTTTACAAGAAAATTGCATGCTGTATGATAGACAGACAGACATCCAGAGAAAGATAACCTCCCGGAGCAATAAACACTCTTGTCTTTTGTTTTAATCATCCACAATCGTTTCTAAATTTCGTTATACGAGTATTAAAAAAATCTGTTAATTTCCAGTCGATAGACTCACAACTATCTTTTAGCCTGAGTTTTTAGCCGGATTTAGCCTGTTGTATGTCATACAACAGGCCAGATTTTATACAACAGGTTAAAAATGGTCACCGTGGACGGGGAACTGCATTATTATTTGTTTGCCCACCAAAACTGGTTGCCACCGGTTGTTGCAAGGTTTGTGATCACGTGGTTGAAACTGATCTATTCAATATTACTGCGTGCGTATATTTTTTTTTTATTTGCTCCATGTGTTCAAACCAGTTGTCTACGAAAACATCCGCTGGTGAAAGTGACGCACACCAAATTTCTGTGACGTATGCAGATAAATTGTGCTTTTTTATCAGCTTTTTTTTATTATAATTTTTAAACGGTTTGGAACTTATTTTTCATAGTAGGTGCATTCAGTAGGTGGCCCTCATAGGTACCTTCTGGTGCAATCAGAAACAAAATCCGACAAATATTTTTTGAGTTATGCTTGACGAAAGGTTTTTATTAGGCTTTATTTTTAGTAGGACATGGCGTTAATATCCATCGTAGCTGTAATGTGTCCGGACAGTAATATTTCGCTGAGTATTAGCCTTCGCTTCGCTCAGACAATTATTAATTATTTTTTTATATTTCCTTTAGAAAATAATAGAAAATAATTAAAAAATACGGTACTACTTGGTTATTCCGTAGACCAATTTCGCCAAATTATATAAATTGCCAAAACACTCGCCAAATTATACAATATGACATAATTTTTATTTTAAATAACGAAAGAACAAGTAAATTAGTATAACATTAATAAATATACAAATAAAAAGTCGAAAAAAATCACTTGATGACGTAAACACGTGTAACTTGCTTAAAGTCAAGTGAATGTGACATTTACGATCAACCATTATTGGCATTTAATCTTATATTTTGACGATAGATTTTTGGTCGACGGGATAACTAAGTAATACCAAAAATGCATATGTAACTGGTATTTGAAAACTGGGTTTTCGCTAAATTTTCGTAAAAAAAAAAAAAAAAAAAATCACGCCAAACCTGCTGTGCGTATATGACATCTGGCCAAATATTACCACTCGAAAAAAAAAAAAAAATGCTAATTGGCGAGATGAAGAAAAGCTATTGGCGAGATTAGCATTCGGCTAGCGAACAGTACCAAGAATTCTTTGCAACAATGGCAAATTTTATGTAGTTTTATTCGAAAATAAAATTTTGATTTTTTAATCAAAATGGAAAACTCACGGTCCCATATTGGCGCGTTTTTTTTTTTCTGACGCTAATGTCATATACGGAACAGGCACTTAACTGGCGCTAAAGTATCGTTATTTTGATTGATATGGTAAGCCGGATGTTGTTGTTTATGCTGTTGATGCGTTCCCCAAATTGGCGTTTTTAAAAAATCGCGCCAATATGGGACGTATATGACATCTGTGCCGAACTTTCATATGAACGGCGAAGGGATCAAACCGTTTTTGTTTATGGCAGTTGACGACTTGAACTATTATGATATAGATGAAATGATGCGATAGAATAATATTTGGCGACTTATCACCTGTGCCTGGCTAACATTAAAGTACCAAAATGGCACCTAGAGTATAAAAAGCGAAGTTGTCCGCCTGGAACTGTTGATGATAGTCACATGACTTAGGCTATTGTTATAGAGATTGTTTTAAAATACCGGGACACAAAGTCTCTGTATACTTAATTTATTTTATTTTAGCTTCTTTGCAAATGTTTAACTAATCCGCTTTAATCAAAAACGAAAACAATTATCGGATGTTTTAACAGCAAATGATTAGCCCTTAAATTTTTGCAATCAAAGGGAATTGAATGGAAACCCGTTTACAGGGAGATCTGCAAAGATTTTTTTCAGTATAATTCAATCTTAAAATAATAAAACTTTGTATAAAAAACACCATAAAATAAAAACAAAACACAGAAGTTTTGAAAAGTTTTGAAAAGATGTTTTACAAAGTTTTATTATTTTAATTGCTTCATATCGCCAGTTTTCGGTGCTGTTTCGCTGTAATTCAATCTTCCCTAATATTTTTAAAACCCACCAGATTAGCGTGTTTTAGATTCTGCGGTGTCTGAACGGAGGTTGGCGAGTGGAGCTTGCAGGGGGCAGAGCTCCCTAGTATATATATATAAAGTTGTAAAGGCGAGTATTAAGAAGAATTTGTTTTATCTTTAATGAACATTTCTTAACATCGCCTCAAATTATCATCGCATTAAATATTTTCGTGTCTTGTTCAAATAACGTACTCTTTGTGAGTATCTGTGTATTCATCTACACATTTATTTTTCTGAAAAGAGATGCACATAAGGTCCAATAAAAGCTTTTTTTTAAATCTGAATCTTTTCAGTGAATGTCAAATCTTTTATTACTTTCTACATTTATTTATTTCTTCAAAAACATTTTCAGTGATAACAGGACGTATGTTAAAGAGAAGTAACTAATGGTTTTCGTATAACACAGAAACACATATTTTTAGTTTTTAGAACGGGAATGTTATTACATAATAAATATGTTTTAGTAATAACACATTGCATCGGACTGATTATTGCATGCCACACATTTTATGTAGTTTCAATTTAATTTAAATTGTTAATTAACAGAAAATAATACCTACAGGTGGAACTGGGATAAATGGAAAATTTAACACATTCTGAATTATTTACGATTTGTTTGTGATAAAATCATAAAATATACAAATAAATTTTACTAACTAATAGTTCTCAATTTATAAAATTTCATCTCAAAATATTGAAATAATTGTATCAGTATAATAAAATATATTACTTTTTTAAATCAGGTGATTATTTATCAAACCAAACTTAGTAGCACATTTAATTTAATATAATAACTAAGAAACATTCGAAGAATATTTTTAAGGAACCGTCTTAAGATAAGTAAGAATGAAATCCAGAAAGAAAAAAAAAACATATAAAATGTTTTTATGAAAGTAATTATTTATTTTTTCACAAAATATTTTGAATACTTCACGTTAATTAATGTCAAATTAGAGAACATAAATGAAAGATATTGCTTATGTACGTGACTTTTCTGCCATTATGTATTATACAAGCAACATATAAATGAGTTAAGCAATAATAAAAATATTAATTACTGCCGATTGGAGAAGTGTTTTCATTTCTCCCATAAATTTATATCTTCAATTAATGCATTTAAATTATACTGGAAATGTACAAAAGGTGTTATTTTAGCTAATTGCGAAAGAATTTGACACAAAGTAATAAGTTATTTCTAAATTTAAAGATCTCATTAAAGTGCGTTAATTAATTATTTGGTATTACGCCATAATTAAATGGTATTTTGCAACTCTTAAGTTAAAAGGCAAAGATGAATTCTGGAGAATATTATCATTATTGTGGAGAATATGATTACTATGGAAGTTAAGAATATTATAAACAATTTTATGATTTTCAAAGAAGATGAATAGAAGCATTCTGTAATTATGTCATCTGTGTGATTTTATAAACGAATTTTCCAAGTTTCTGTCACGCAGTGATAATTACATTATAAAACTTATACATTTATTTAGGTTCAAATCTTAAGGATTATTCGTTTTTAGGTGCGTTCGTAATTATATATACGTAGTACCTATATCGTCGTTCAGTCCTTCTGTCTGTCGGTCTATCTGTTCGTCCATCCGCACATAACAGAGCCAAAACTACCCAACTGAATAGTCTGAAATTTTAAATATATAATTGTTGCAAAATTTTGTAAAGTCGTTTCAAATTTTATGAAAATCGGATGCATAGTTTAATTACAGGGACAGTCAAAATTCTCCCGTTACATTACGGTCAAAAAATATATATATTTCAAGTGAATTTTAATGAAGTTACAGACTTTCGTACAGAATGAAATTGATATGCACTTATGAAGTGCACTAAAATATACATTCAGTACAATATGCGGTGCAAAAAAATACTTACTAAACTAGTTATAGTACGAACGTATCTCATTTGCCCCGTTTGACGTGTAATTTCCAAACTGTTTAATAATATAATATATCACTAAATATAAAGAAGGAGCTTATTGCAGGTTACATCCAATAGGAAAATAGATGAGAAATGGATCCGAATTAGTGAGGGGAAAAAATATTAAGAGACAGAAGTTTTTATGTAATGTTACCAACAATCTGATAATGGGGGAATAACGAATTCACAATTAACAATATTTTTTAAATTTTTATAAATATGAAATGCTTCGAGGAATTAAGTTCGTGTATAGAAGTAGGTTTAGAGATTATTTTATCCGAATAGAAGTCAAAAGTATGATTCATCTCCCAGCAATGTTTTGCAATAGAGGATTTATTGATTTCTTGTTTTTTAATATATTGTTATTATATTGTTATTATATTTTTAATATATTGTTTTATATATTGTTTAATATATTGTTTTTAATATAATGTTCTTTGATACGAAATTTTAAGCAGCGTTTGGTTTGTCCAATATAGGAAAGGCCACACTGGCAATTAATATGGTAGATACCCCATACCAAAATAATTTTTGCCCCTACCAATAAACTCACCCACTTCAAACTCAAAGACCCTATAGAGTTATCCAATTCATGGGGTATCTACCGTATTAATTGCCAATGTGGCCTTTCCTATATTGGACAAACCAAACGCTGCTTAAAAGTTCGTATCAAAGAACATCAACAATATATTAAAAAACAAGAAATCAATAAATCATCTATTGCAAAACATTGCTGGGAGATGAATCATACTTTTCACTTCAATTTGGCTAAAATAATCTCTAAACTTATTTCTATACACGAACTTAACTTCCTTAAAGCATTTCATATTTATAAAAAAATTAAAAATATTGTTAATTGTGAATTCGCTATTCCCCGTTATCAGATTGTTGGAAATATTACATAAAAACTTCTGTCTCTATCTTCTGTCTCTAAACTTCTGTCTTCTAATTTTTTCCCCTCACTACTTCGGTTCCATTTCCCATCTATTTTCCTATTGGCTGTGACCTACAATCCTCTGTTTTCCTATTGGTCAATAAACCTTTAACTTGATTTCCCATCTCTCCTATATATGTGAGCGAATTTCCGCAATCCTTAGCACTGAGAAAGGTATGCTATATGCTACCGAAACCGGTATGCTTAAAATTTAAATTTTTTGGCGTTTTAACGTTGTATTTTTTACGCTTCTAATATAATATATCATTTATACAGCACATTTTACATGAAGATGAGATTAAAGATATACTAACTATCTCTATATATTAAAATGTCTCATGCAAACTATTCCACCAGACCACGCAATCATACGTTCTTCTATGGCAATAAAATTGTAACTAATTAAATAAAACACTCTTTTATAAACACTTAAAATATTTATCTTAAAAATCACGCTTAATTTCATGAATGCAATTGAGGTACAAATGATGCCGGTAGCAATCCGTTAGTTCAGAATGTTCCCCGATTATTAAAAAATAACCGCTTTGATTTACACATGATAGAAATCGTAAACTAAAGAATTTATTAAAGGAATTATAATTTTTCTTTCTTTTTTTTTTTATATAGCAACAAAAGATATAAAAAAAAATCTTTAAAACTATCTATACAGGATTTCTAATTTTTTTCTCTCAACGTATAATCATATTTTAACTGATATTAACCTATTAAATTATAAGCGAGTATTTAAAAAATGCATTACATGCTTTATTTTTATTTATATTTTCTACTGTATAGCATTTAAAATATTTCGTAGTCGCAGCTTCACAGCCAATTAGCATATTTTGGGAAGAATGATATGATACATAATGATAAGCTAGCATAGAAAAATAATATTGCTATAACTTTATTAAACATTCTATTAAAAAAGTCTTTTATATATGATCCACCGTCAGAACTAAGAGAAAGTGCTATGCAAACAGTTTCCGTCTTCTTATAGCCTTTAATACCATCACAGTAATTTCTAAGAGAAACAATTTATTTTAATGTTTTAATCAAGATGAAATTATTTAACTTCATTAGTTTTCCATACACTATTAATGTCAGGGGTATTTTGTAAAATAATGCTGCACCAAATATCTAAATGATAAAATTATATGGACACAAAGTGCGATTTTCTAAACAATAATTTCTAAAATTTTTAAGCTATTACTTCGATAAAAATATAATAAATTAAAGTTACATTTCTGATTAATTATACACTAAAAGAAAAAATATACCTCCTTCATGTGGAAGAAATAAGTAGTCATTTTCTAAATTCCTAAACTAAAAATATAAGTTTCTGAGATAAACATATAAACTGAATACACGAAATGATAGAGAATTTCTAGTCTATAGTTTCTAGGTGATGAAACGACACATTATACACTATGAATCGTTTGAATTTGAGAAATTATCATTTGATTTCTAGAATTAATTCATAAACTAGAATTATATTTAATAAAACTGACTTCTTGTGTTCGCATTTATTTGCAAGGATTTTTAAATAAGTTTGACCAAGATAGTACAGGAAAACGTCCTTGAATATTAATAGGGAGAACTAGAACTCTCTGTCACAGAGAAGTAAAATTTATAAGGATAACATGGAACTATTTTTTCTTGAGCAGCAATTTATTTTCTAAATGCCAGTGAAAGAATCTTTTTCAGTGTAATTTACAGTTACCTGAAAACTTTAAGTAATTAGTTACTAATTAAGTGATTTTTAGATATCTTAAAGATGGTAAATTATCATTATAGTCTTACATGTCTCACAGTTGTTTCCGAAATATCAGTTCTACAAAACCTTAGTATTTTACAATATTTCAAATGAAAATCAAATTTCAAATTAATTGCTTAATAGGAGCAAAGACAAACCTAGTGAAAAAGTTTCCATGCCGGCACTCGAACCCGGGCCATCAGTATAGCCATTCACTAGGTTGGTCTTTGCGCCTATTAAGCAATTAATTTGAATTTTGATCTTCATTTGAAATATTTTATGCAAGGCGAATGTTTCTTTCTGGAAAAAAATTCCATGAATTAATATATAGTATTTTGCAGTTATATCGTTTAAATGTATTTTACATTTGCAGATAGATTAGCAATTTCAACATAACTTGATCTTTATATTTGTCAGTGGCCAAAAGCTTCTGCTCTCAAAGCTGGTAGACGGGAGGTGCTGGGCTCGAACCCAATCGCACCCGTAGGCCTAATCGTTCGGAGATTCCGAGGTTTTCTTCGAACCTTGGTTTTCCAAGCACAAATACGGGTTAGGTTCCCTTAGAAAGACCCCTACGAAGGGCGCTCCCCCTCAGGGCCTATATCCCTCGTGTTGATAATTGGCCGTCATAAACGCAACCAACCAACATTTATACTTGTTTTATAAAAGATTCCATGCCGGCACTCGAACCCAGGCCATCAGTATAGCCATTCACTAGGTTGGTCTTTGAGCCTATTAAGCAATTAATTTGAATTTTGATTTTCATTTGAAATATTGTATGCAAGGCGAATGTTTCTTTCTGAAAAAAAAAATCCATGAATTAATATATAGTATTTTACAGTTATATGGTTGAAATGTATTTTACATTTGCAGATAGATTAGCAATTTCAACATAACTTGATCTTTATACTTGTCAGTGGCCAAAAGGTTCTGCTCTCGAAGCTGGTAGACGGGAGGTGCTGGGTTCGAACCCAATCGCACCCGTAGGCCTAATCGTTCGGAGTTTCCGAGGTTTTCTTCGTTGGATTTCCAAGCATAAATACGGGTTAGGTTCCCTTAGAAAGACCCCTACTAAGGGCGCTCCCCCTCAAGGCCTATATTCCTCGTGTTGATAATTGGCCGTCATAAACGCAACCAACCAACATTTATGCTTGTTTTATAAAAGATTCCATGCCGGCCTCGAACCCGGACCATCAGCATAGCCATTCACTAGGTTGATCTTTGCGCCTATTAAGTAATTAATTTGAAATTTGATTTTCAATTGAATTATTGTATGCAAGGCGAATGTTTCTCTCCGGAAAAAAATTCCATGAATTAATATACAGTATTTTACAGTTATATGGTTGAAATGTGTTTTACATTTGCAGATAGATTAGTAATTTCAACATAACTTGATCTTTATACTTGTCAGTGGCCAAAAGGTTCTGCTCTCGAAGCTGGTAGACGGGAGGTGCTGGGTTCGAACCCAATCGCACCCGTAGGCCTAATCGTTCGGAGATTCCGAGGTTTTCTTCCAACTTTGGATTTCCAAGCATAAATACGGGTTAGGTTCCCTTAGAAAGACCCCTACGAAGGGCGCTCCCCCTCAGGGCCTATATCCCTCGTGTTGATAATTGGCCGTCATAAACGCAACCAACCAACATTTATGCTTGTTTTATAAAAGATTCCATGCCGGCACTCGAACCCGGGCCATCAGTATAGTCATTCACTAGGTTGGTCTTTGAGCCTATTAAGCAATTAATTTGAATTTTGATTTTCATTTGAAATATTGTATGCAAGGCGAATGTTTCTTTCTGAAAAAAAATAAATCCATGAATTAATATATAGTATTTTACAGTTATATGGTTGAAATGTATTTTACATTTGCAGATAGATTAGCAATTTCAACATAACTTGATCTTTATACTTGTCAGTGGCCAAAAGGTTCTGCTCTCGAAGCTGGTAGACGGAGGTGCTGGGTTCGAACCCAATCGCACCCGTAGGCCTAATCGTTCGGAGTTTCCGAGGTTTTCTTCGAACCTTGGATTTCCAAGCATAAATACGGGTTAGGTTCCCTTAGAAAGACCCCTACTAAGGGCGCTCCCCCTCAAGGCCTATATTCCTCGTGTTGATAATTGGCCGTCATAAACGCAACCAACCAACATTTATGCTTGTTTTATAAAAGATTCCATGCCGGCACTCGAACCCGGACCATCAGCATAGCCATTCACTAGGTTGATCTTTGCGCCTATTAAGTAATTAATTTGAAATTTGATTTTCATTTGAATTATTGTATGCAAGGCGAATGTTTCTCCCTGGAAAAAAATTCCATGAATTAATATACAGTATTTTACAGTTATATGGTTGAAATGTGTTCTACATTTGCAGATAGATTAGTAATTTCAACATAACTTGATCTTTATACTTGTTTTATAAAAGATTCCATGCCGGCACTCGAATCCGGGCCATCAGTATCGCCATTCACTAGGTTGGTCTTTGCGCATATTAAGCAATTAATTCGAAATTTGATTTTCATTTGAATTATTGTATGCAAAGCGAATGTTTCTCTCTGGAAAAAAAAATCCATGAATTAATTTATAGTATTTTACAGTTATATGGTTGAAATGTATTTTACATTTGCAGATAGACTAGTAATTTCAACATAACTTGATTTTTATACTTGTTTTATAAATGATTCCATGCCGGCACTCGAACCCGGGCCATCAGTATAGCCATTCACTAGGTTGGTCTTTGCGCCTATTAAGCAATTAATTTGAAATTTGATTTTCATTTGAATTATTGTATGCAAGGCGAATGTTTCTCTCTGGAAAAAAAAATTCCGTGAATTAAAATTTATATTTTACAGTTATATGGTTGAGATATATTTTACATTTTTGCAGATAGATTACTAATTTACACATAACTTGATCTTTATACTTGTTTTATACAGATTCTTAAAACAAATATTGTATGATAATAGTGAACTAGGAAATGAAAAATAAATGCCATGTAAATAAAATATCACCGATCATAATATAAATTTCATATTTTTGCATATTTTTAGTTTTCAAGAAACTAAAAAGCAAATAATAGACATTAAATCTAAGATACACATTTGAATATGATACTCACAGCCATATTTAATTTTAAATTATATGATCTTTTGAATTCTTTAAAAATAATTTCCAGTGACAAATGTGGTAAAATTTCCGAAAAAAGGTACCTTTCTGAAAATTAGATGATGAAAAGAGTATATTTTATTAATAGCACCAAACTAAATATCTGTGGATAGGTGATTTAATCATTATAATAATACAAGAATATAATTTTTCTGAGTCTTTTTTTATAATCAGAATAAAAATGTAAATTATATAGAGAAAATGGGATGTAATATGTTGGAAAAAAGTGTACCAGAATTCTAACATTGCAGGAAATCATAGTTCAGACAACTGTGACTGTCTATTAGTCTTCTAATAAACCGTCGGGAACTCAGCGACTCCTATTTGAAAATTATTTACCCAGATGTTAGAAAACATCATTTTAAGCATGTAAAAAATAATTACAAAAATTTAGAACTTTCAAATAAAAATACATTAGCTAAAACGTTCTTATAAATATTGTTAATTTTTTAAACCAACATTTTAAAGCATACAGACTTACATTTCTAAAAATCCACTTTTGAAAATTTCTTACATTTTTAATTTTACAAAATTTACGAAGTTAATTTTAGCAATAATGATGTCAAACTTGTAAAAAAAAAAAAAAAAAAAAAAAAAAAAAATATGTTTGAAGAATTAACTCAGTATTTCCATCTGTTGAGAATTATATTAACAATTTATATTAACTGCTGTATTATATGATAGTAGCGATATAAAATATCATCTTTTAAAGCACACTGTGTAAGTGACATTGAATTTTGGGTATGTTACGGAGGAGCAACATGGTGATACATAGTGTTAATGTTATATTTAAATTTGTCTTAACCCTTAAATGCTTGGTGTTGCTTTTCGGCAACATACACAATTTATGCTCTAAAATACTATTAGAATAATATTGAAGCTATAATGCCTAATGTTACCGATAAAATGCAGTGTGAAAATATTACTAAAGCGATTTTCAACATTTAGATGGCAACACTTGTGCTGTTTAAGAATAAAGATAAATTTATTTTTTCAAATGTTTCTACTTGTTCTTTTTGTTTTGTTTGGAAGCTTGCGAAATGCCCTATTTTGACCTGCAGTGAGCAAGTAAAATTTATTTCTTATTAAAGTTCCTAATATTCTTGTGTGTTTAATGTTATGGAATTTTATCAAGGAAAATTATTTTTTCAATTAAACACCAGTATTGTCGATTAGTAAGAAACTGTTTTTTAGCCGTAAACTATACTTAAATCAAAATATGATTTTTTAAAGTATTTTTCCCATGATTTATTTTAAAAATGAAAGCCGAAAAGTATTATTACAATGATTTTTGAAAAATCCGGCATTTAAGGGTTAAACTGTCGTTTAAATGTCATATTTAAATTTCTCTTAAAATGTTGCTTAAATGTTATATTTAAATTTGACTTAAAATGCCGCTTAAATGTTCTATATTTGGCTTAAAATGACGCTTAAATGTTATATTTAAATTTGGCTTAAATATCGCTTGAATGTTACGTTTAAATTTTGCTTAAATGCTAAATTTAAATTTGGCTTAAAAGATCGCTCATATATATAAATTGCACCAAACTTGAAAATTTTCAATACTCTCATCTAATTGTGGAATCGTATTTGGATTTTACAATAAAAGTTACTTTGGGATAGCAAAAGGGAAATTATTCACTCAAATAGTTCAGGAATTATGAATGTTTAGCATTTGAAGCGCCTAATGTCGAAGTTTTTTTTTTTTTTTTTTTTTTTTTTTTTTGATGATTGAAAAACAGATTGCTAAAATCAAAAATGCATGGAGGATTGAATTGTAATTTTGGACTTTTATATTGAAAGCTTCCAGAAAGGAATGCATGTTAAAAAATTCATGTTCCATTTAATATTGTTCTAAAATATTAATTTCGGAAACAACAACTTATAAAATATATGTGAATCATAATATATGAATATTTTAACATAAATCGATTTCTAGAAGCTTCAAATGTGCAAATCTACACTGAAAAAAAATTGTATTTTACAACAAAAGATGCGGTCACTCTGTCTGCCAGCACAGTTTCTGCAAATTTTATAAGCTGTCTTTACGAGTGCTGTACAATTTCTCATGTATTTGGAAAGTTGCGTTGCTATTGGCTGCGTGATGCACGTGGCAGAAAGAATTGCATTTCTATTTTACTTGGTGCTTGAATTCACTTTCATATCACCGGTGCTTGAATTTGATTTCATAGCATCGATCCTTGAAAAATTACAACATAACGTGCAGGAAAAATCAGAACTTTTTTTACAGTGTAAAATTACATCGCAGTACAGCGAATAGTTTTGAGTTATGCTCAAAAGTTGACCGCATTGCAATCTGCTTTGCAATGATTAAATATTTTTCTATTTTAATCTTGCATAGTTCTTAAACTACTTCACCGAATGGATTTTCGATTGGTATACGACAGTAGCATTTACAGTAAAATCCAAATATGACGTAAAAAATAGGTGTTAGATTTGAATTAGTGTTTGGTACAATTTCTGTATGTACAAGATCTCTTAAGAAAAATTTAAGAATATAATTAATTATTAGACGTTATTACTTATTGATTGGTACAAACGAAATTTTTATTTCATGATTTACGGCAGAGTTAGTGTCGAAATATTTTTTTTAATCTCTGACTGTATAAAATTTTAAAATATATAATGAAATTTTCACTGAAGATTAAAAAATATTGTATTATGTTTATCTAATAAAAGAATTTATAAAAATACAATAAAGGAAATGAAATTCTAGTGTACAAACCCCACTAAAAAAAATCTGTAGAAAATCTGTAGGTAATTGGCCCAAAAATCTGTAGAAAATCTGTAGGTAATTGGCCCATTCTGCAGATATTTTTAAGAATATCTTAAGAAATTCTACAAATATTTTTAAGGTAAGCTAAATCTTCAAAATTTCTTCAGATTTCTGTAGAATTTCTGCAGAAAGTGGATATTTCTTCAGATAATCTTAAGATTATTTTTAGTGGGGAATACTCCTATAAAATACTGATGTACTCGTATATCACGTTTTATATAGTTAATTAGACAACGGTATGCATAAAAAATAATAATAAATCCATTAAACAAAATTTAAGTATATAATTAGTTATTAGACATTATTACTTTTTGATTGGTACAAGCCAAATTTTTATTTAACAATTTACGGCAGAGTTAGTGCGGGAATACATTTTTTTTTTCGTACTGTACAAAATATAAAAAATATCCAATAAAATTTTTACTGAAAATTAGAAAATGTTCTATTATGCTTATCTAATATAAGAATTTATAAAAGAGCAAATGAGATTATAGAATACACGCTTATTTCTGTGATTAGTTCTCCTTTGAAATACTGATATGTACCACGTTTTATATAGTTAATTAGACAACGGCATACATAAATAACGATAAAAAAAATATAGTTTATGATTTTTTTTTTCCATTTTCCAGTTAAGGATGTTTTCCTATCATAACAAATACGATAATGGCAGTAACATTACTGACATAATTTGTAACACATACATTAAATATTCCTTAAATGTTTGTATTCAGAAACGATTTTCTAAGTATTCTGATAGGAAGTAATCCAATCAATTTACAAAGCGATAACGATAGTATATGAAATGTCCATAGGTTTAAGATTTTTTAATATTCTAAATTTAACAAAATTCATTTACGCGTCATTAGGCAGAGTAAGAATTAAAATATTTTTTTCAGGAAATGTAATAGTTACTTCATGTAGTGCTTGATTTAGTCGATAATACCTAGTACATTTAAATAAATAGACTAATTAATCTAAACAATCTAAAAGATACTTTAAAATAAACCTCTTATAATGATAACATTAAAGAATTAGGTGTATAATGTTCGAGAAGAAGATATAAATAGTTAATAAATTTAGAGAATTTTAGGAATATAAAGCCTTATATAGAAAAACTATGAACCATTTGAAGTACACAGGGTTTTATTTTACGTAAATAATTGTTTCATTAAGATAATTGTACTCATTTAATAAAGAAATAAACTGATTGCGTATGCAAAGTATTTTTCTTTTTACCCGACTGCCAAGAAGGGTTATGTGTTTCACGCGTATCTGGTTATGTGGATTTTTTATACCCTCGAAACATCCCAACAATTGGATGGATTTTAATGAATGAGGTCTCTATCGATTCGTCTTAACATTCCGATGGTTATACGCCAGGTTTTATTTTTATAAATTCAAAATGGCGGCTGTAAAATACAAAATGGTGATAGAGACGAAAAATAAATACGCACGATATTGAGTGGCATATCATTGGATAGGTTTTTCAAAATGAAGACGATGTTTTATTGACTATTTTACATTCAGAAGCTCCGTTTAAATATTACAGAACCTGGAAGTTGTGTAGGTATAATCTCTAACTTTATTGCAACTCTAACCATCATAGACATCCATAGGCCTCACCAAAACAGTGTTTATAGATAGGAACTAACAATTGAACAAAACTTAAAAGCCATCAATACAAGTAAATAAAAAAAATTGGTAAGTAATATGAAAAAAATAGTTTAACATTGATAAGAAATAACTAATTAGTTCGCTTTTTATGCAGACGGATTTTTTGATTTTTTAAATTTAATTTTAACTTGTTACGCTTAATATTTAAACCGAATTTAATAAAATGTAATGAAAGTGAATAATGTAATATGTTAAAAAACTGCGTAAATTAAAAGTAAAAGAAAAAAATCATAATTTTAAAAATATGTAATTTTTAATAGTTCTAAAAATAAATATGTTCTATTCTAAATAAGTATTATGTCATCTCCGTTAAGTTTACAAGATCTAGAAATTCAAGATTCTAGAAATTCATTACAGAATACTTTTAATGCAAACGAAAATTACATAAATGGTAAAATGTAGTAAATAACCACAAGGGACACAAATTACCTACTTATTGACGAATCACCAATATATATTTAGATTATTTTATTCAGAACAAATGTTAGAAGATAGGCATTTTCAGTAACCAAATGCTTTCAAGGAGTGATAAAGAAATAGATGTTGGTTTCCAAAGCAAATGGAGAAATCAGAAAATAACGATAATTAAAGAAAATAAATGTTGATTTTAATAAAAGCCAGCTAACAAACATAAGGCATTGAATGGTCTAACAGGACCTAAAGTCAGACTGTAGCACAGATATGATTATTTTGGAAATTCGCATACCTATTAAATATGGAAATCGAATGATTATTATCGAAAACATATCTTCAATATGTAATGTAGTCAATCTCAGAAATAAAAAAGTAAGTTAAGTTTTTGAGTTGGTTTAATCCCCAATTTGCGCCACTGATATGTTAACTGCGGCGAGCCTGTACATACACTTTTAGAAAACATCTCCCTCTATTAGTTTATTAGTTTTTTTTTTTTTTTTTTGCTTTTTTACATTAGTCAAACTTTATTTACATCTAAAATGTACATCACATTTATGCTGAATAAGTATTTTTGCTGAGTTATACTTTCTTAAACAATTTTAAACTGCAAAGAAAGTACCTTTTTTTTTTGGAAACGCATCTGCGCGAAAACCTGCGGAATCGGGAAATGTATCGCGTCAGATTTTGTGGGCAGTTAAGAAGTTATTTGCCTGTGACACTAAATATCTCAGCCATAGTTTGCATGTTTGGTTTTTTCTTTTTTTTTCTTTTTTTTAAAGATATAATAAATTTTAAGATATAGATTTATCCAATTATTTACAGGGTTAGAGACTGATACATTTTTTGCACTAAGTGCATTGTCTTCGGTGTTGTTGAGATATCATATTTTACAGAGGTATAACATATCATGGTCGTGCAGTATTCGCTTAATAATGTGCAGTCTTTTACCTTCATTGCACTGATTTTTTTTTTGTGACAATAGATCTTGATATATTGAAAGGGTTAATTATATTTGCATTATTAAATAAATTTATTACAAATAACTTTATACAAAGAAAATAACTTTTATTTCAAAAAATTGTTTTGTTCCCTCTTATTGTTTTGTTCCCAAATCTACTTTTTTCCTCTTAGTTTTATATATGGATTGTAGAAATATATAATAATAATAATTTCATTAAATCAAAAGATCGGACATATTTTAAGGTATATGTTTTCTAGAAAAACAATTTAACGAATAATAAATGTCATAAAGAATTGATTATTTCGATGTAATTTGAATAATAAAAATCAAAAAACACTTTTCTGTATTTTAATCCCTAACGTATAATTTATTGTTCATCAAAAGAGAAATACATTTATATAGTTTCGTGGCAGTCAGTAACAGTTAGAATTATGAAAACAATAAAACTTAGACGTAAATCACAAACGCATATTAAGGCATTCTATTGTATTTCATTTGATATTGTAAATAGTCGACTGGTATTTCAAAAACAAAAACAGAATTTTCGTGCTATTTAATATAGTTAGAGTTCCAAACCTTAAATGAGATTGACTTTAAAATGTATTAAATATTTTAATTAAAAACAATTGACATTGTTGTCAGATTAAAAGAGGCGAAAATAAACCCAATTATACTATTTCAGCAAAGTCTTATCAATATAAACAATATGAATTAAATAAAAGTAGCGGTCTAGAAACTCCGTGTAGAATTTGGTCCTTAAGTATTATCCAGGAGATATTTTTTTTTCTTATTTTAAAGAAGATTAAGGTCGATATAGAAAATATATAATCTTTAAATTTATTATAAATTACAATGTGAGTATTTCTTGAATGAACCCTTTCCCAATATCACACATTGGATAGAAGATTTTAAAAATAAAATTTAAATAACTCGAATTTAAGTTAGCGAAAAGAAATATGATTAATATGACAAAAGAATGTTATTTAACAGATTTCAATTAACTACTCGATTTTAAACAAAAACTGCGATTTGTAAATATTAGAATTTAGAATTAAGTTTTAATATGGGTTACTTACCCCATTTTCCCATAAATTCAGGCAGATACTGAAAAAAGAGCAGCTGCATAAAACGACACAATTTCTATTACAATACATAGCACAATTACGGATGAATATTGTTGACTCATGTTGAATAAACTTATGATTTTTCGAACCACACTGATCTTGTCAATTTAGAAACACCTCCGAATGAACCAGCCTTTGACAGAATAAGAGTATCCAACCTTCATACGAATTCTTTGCTGTTCTTTGAATAAAGACGATTTATTAATTGTAAAACAATGTAGATATTTCTTTGACATCACACCGAATAAGAATTCTTAGAATCAACAGAGCATAAGACTGCACGTACTTTCCTTTCAGCATTCGAATTCAGACTGTTTTCGTTTTGAGAGATTGTACCTGTAAATGTTGACTTCACCCTTTCACGTCAGACTTTCCGTTTCCCGGGAAACGAGCTTTTTGCCCAACCGTGCGTTCGTCCATAATTTCCGGGGGGGGGGGGGGGGGGGGAGTGAACTTCAGGTAAAGCAGAAATCTGCTGAATCGGACGCTGGAATGTACCTTCACCGGTACGGACAGTCCACAACTCTGACCACACCGTCAGCACTAGGATGGATATTTTCGACCAGGGCTAACTTCCAATGATTTGGATGAATTGAAGATTTTTTTACAAAGACTAGTTGACCAGTCTTGATAATATGGTTGTCTTTTTTCCATTTATGCCTTAAGGACAATTTTTGGATTTAACCTTTAGTCCAGCGTTGCCAGAAGTTATCCCGAATCTTTGATACACAGCTTCCACCTGGAAGAGAGACTAACGCATGGATTATTATCAAATGACATGTAAGGTAAAGGAAGTAAAGGATCACCAATGTGGAAATGTCCTGGAGTTAAAACGGGTATCTCATCAGGGTATGTTGATAAGGGAACAAGTGGACGAGAATTTATACATGCTTCAATGAGTCATAGAGTAGTGGATAGTTCCTCGAATGTCATGAGAGTACCTTGGCATGATTTTATTATATGCCGTTTGACTAGCTTTATGGAAGACTCCCATAATACTCCAAAGTGTGGACCATAAGGAGGTATGAAATGCCATAGAATTGCAAAATCAATTCCTGTGCGCTGGAATGCTCTGCAAGGATTAATTCGTGAGGAAGGCATGAGTTGAGTAAGCAGTTGGGCAGATATCCGAATGCAACGAATACACTTTCTTAACTCTTTTTTAAATATTAATCTGCCATATGGAATCCAGAATTTTTGACGAATTAAAGAAAGAACTTGATGAGGATCCGCATGCAGACTATAGAGATGGAAGTACTGGATAATAGCTTCTGTTAAGGGATGATTTTTAGGATTAAGCCTTGGATGTTTGGAATCGAATGACATGGTATTTTGTTTACTGAGGCATCCACCCACTTGCAAAATATTATCTGCATTTAGAAAAATGCTTAAAGAAAGCAGTTTACTGGATATTAATAGTGGTTTGTGTTGTTTAAGTAGAATAATTTCATCAGAAATGGCTGAATGTTGTAAGCACTTGACTACAGTTTTACAAGCATTGTTAAGTTCAACAGCATTTAATGGCCCTTTCCTTTTAAAGAGGAATCTTGTGTTGTAGGTGAATCTTTGAATCCAAGCAACTACTCGGATTACTTTTGTATATGAAAAAAATCTGGTAAGAATGTCCACATCATTTTCCAGTTGATTTATGAAACAAGAACTTTCGGAGGGAAAAGACTCACCTGCAAAGTTTGAAGTTGGAGAACGTTCATGAATGAAAGGATTAGAAGACTTATAGAGCCAAGTAGGCCCGGACCACCAACATTCACAATCTTTTAATTGATAGGGATATAGACGCCGTGTTACACAATCTGCAAACATAATCTGCTGGATTATGTTTACCATGAATATGATGCCAATTTTCAATTGAGGTCAAATCTCTGATTTTATTGGCACGGTAAAGCACGAATTGATTGCCTTTGGATGGGGGTTTCTAAATCCAGCTTAATGTATTGATCGAATCTGTCCACAGGAATGTTTCGCGTACAGCGTCAGGTAATGCATCTTGCACAGCTTGAATAAAATTTGCTAGCAAAAGAGCTGAAGATAGCTCTAACATTGGCAATGTTATGGTACAGGCGAGAGCTAATCTTGTTTTAGCAGAAACTAGCATTACCGTGACAGGATTAAAAGTTTTTATGTATACAACCCCTGCGTGTGCACGTATAGAAGCATCACAGAACCCATGGAGTTCGAAAGGTGATGATGTGCTGAAATTCATGAATCGTGGAATGTACATAGAATTAAAAGCATTTATTTCGAAATGGAATCTATTCCACGTTTCTAGAATAACTGAGGGAAGAGGATCATCCCAGTTCAAGTCTGCCTTCCCCACTTCTTGCAATAAGATTTTCAATATAACAATGGAAGGTGACAAAAGACACAAAGGGTCATAATTACAAGCGATTATTGATAATAATTGCCGTTTAGTGTGTACATTAGGTTTTTCTACATCTTGTACTTGTAGGGAATCTGTTTCCCAGTTCCACTCTAGTCCGAGTAATCTTTGGGATGAATCAGGATTTAAAGAATGTGTTAAGCTTCTTGCCTTTAAGGAATCTGGCAAAAGTTCAATAGCAAAGGGATCGTTGGAGGCCCATTTTCTCAGTTGGAATCCACCGCTTTGAAATAAAATTTGGAGATCATCAATGAGAGATTGAGCTGATTCAACAGACTGTGTACCACCTAAAAAGTCATCAGTGTACATGTGGGTTTGCGCTATACTGGCCGCAATAGGAAAATTAATTTTCTCATCATCGCGCAACTGCTGAATAGTTCGTAGAGCTGTGAATGGGGCACAAGAAATTCCATAAGTGACCGTTTTTAGTAGGTACACCAACAACGGATCAGAGGGGTCTTTTAGGCAGAAAATTCGTTGTAAATAGGTATCTTCTTCGGAGACTAGGATTTGACGGTACATGTTTTCGATATCTGCTGATAAAGCAACTTTATACAGCCTAAACTTGATTCAGTTACCAAAAATACTGGTTTGTAATTTTGGCCCTTTAAGGAGGACCGAATTAAGGGATTAGCCATTAGATGTCTTGGCCGAAGCATTGAAAACGACTCTTAAATTTATTGTGGAACTATTCTGATTTATGACAGCATGATGAGGTAAAAAATAGTTAGGTTTAATGTTTAAGTCCTCAGCCTTCAATAGCTCCATGTGACCGAGATTACGATATTCATCTATAAAAGCAATGTACTGCTTTCTTAAATTAGGATTTTTTGAAAATCTATTTTCCAACGAGTAAAAGGTTTTTAAAATTTGTGCCGTACTTGACAGGCAGGTATGCGAGATTTTCGCAAGTTAAGTGTGCTTAACTTATTTTTAATTCTCCTGCCAATATCTTGTCCCGAGGTACGAGCAACAATCGTTTGCATCCACACATTGCCGGTTTTCCAGCTCTTTTAGTCAGTCACTTCGCATTCTATGAAGTCTTCGTGTACGGCTGAATGCGGGGAGTTTTTCTTCTGTTACTGATTATTTCCAGCATCTTGCTTTATGCAAATTTTTCGGCAAATGTGTGGTATGACGTAACGGTTTAACTGAATGTATATATTGTGTGGTCGTGGTATAAGAGGCGGCTCTGTATTTTTTAAAGGATTATGTAAGTTTAAACCGTTTAAGGGCATGTCTATCTCAGTTACTTTGTTTTTAAATATTTAATGTCTTAAGTTTTTCGACATCGAAGCAATGATGTCTGTTTTTATGATTTTAAATAAAACTATATAAAGTTCGACGTGTCTTCAGTATATAATCAGCTGGTAATGACTGTCTACACTGAGTTTACTCTGCTCTGGCTTGAATTTAATTTGTTTAAGCTCGATGAATTCTCAGTACTGTCTCCCAATTCAAAGTTATTCATGAGAGGCAATTTAAGAATATGCCTAGCTTCAGAATTACGATGAGTAGAATCGTAATAGATTATTTTCGCTTCATCTGGTTTAGTGAACTCGATGTCAAGAGGAACAGACTCTAAATTTAAAAAAAAAATCAGTTAAGTCTACAGCACGGCAGACCACGGTCGTGGCCGGTTTTGACAAATAAGGTACTGGACCAATCAGATGAATCCCAGTTGAGTTGGGATTGCAACGGGCTCACCAGATAGTCCAAAAATTGGTGATCCTAATATGAGACTAGCAAAGACATCTGCTTCTAGCAAAATGTCAATAGATTTGGAGATAGAAACTCAGGATCAGCCAGTTGCAAGTTTGCCGTGTGCGGCCATCAATGTCTTTCCAGCCTGAAGTTAGGGAGAGGGGTAGTAACCTGATTAACGCCAAGGGCATTTGAAGAACTGTAATTATTTTCAAAATGTGGGGAGAAGTTAAATTCAGTGAAATTTAGGCAGGTTTCAGCAAAAATGCCATTTATACCTACAAGCCTATGAATTATGAATCGTTCTACCTACAGGCAAACTTAATATTTCTTGAGATTAAAGAATTTTGAGAAGAATTGTCAAAAAGTGCTCTGCACTGAAAGCATTACATGTGCTAAATTTCACATTAATAAGAGCGGTAGATAATAGATTATTATAATTCTGCAAAGATGAATGACACTGCGCACTATTAGAAACAGAAATTTCTGGTGCATTATCATTAACAAACTCTCTATTAGTTTGACTAGTCGTATACACATGTAATAATGTATGATGCATTTTGGAACAATTTTTGCATTTAACATTGATTCTACATTGCCCTACCTTGTGGTTTTGTCTTAGATAATTTTCAAATATTTTGTTTAATTGAACGATTTTCCACCTCTCCTTCATTGGTTTTGAATTAAATACAGGACGTTTGAAAAACGCTTGGCTTTCATCACATGCAACGCAGTTATTAACATTCCTAACAAACGCTCTGTTTATTACGTTGGTTTTGACTCGACTAGCATCTAGAGGCTTTTTTGCGAAATTCAATTTAGATTCTACTTTATTGCATTTTGACTGTTCTACACTCCGAGCATCCCGCTTAATAAATTTTCGAAATAAATCCAAATCCGGTATTTCGTCATTGTCTAACAACAATTCCCATGTTTGTTTGAGAGGCTGATCTAACTTATTCAACATGAAACTTATTAACCTTAAATCACTCAGAGCATTAGATTCTAATCCCAAAATTTTAAAATTCCGAATCGCTCCATTACATGTATCTAGCAATTCTAACAAAGATTTTGAATTACTAGCTTTAATAATCTTTATCGAAAATATTTTATTTATTTGATTTAAAGCTAACTGTCTTTTATTTTCATATCTTTGATTCAACAAATCCCAAGGCTGCACCAAATTTTCTGCTTTTAAAGAAAATCCTCGAATTAAGTCTGCGGCATTTCCGCGAACAGAAGAATGCAAATATTGCATTTTTTCAATATCAGATAAATTTTCATTCCCCTAAATCGTGGGCTGAAATAATTCTTTAAACGGAATCCATTGTTCCGAGACGCCGTAAAAATGGGGAAGATTGAATTTCGATAATTTCACCTGCGAATAATTCTGTTTACTTTGAGTTTCTGCACGAATTTCCGTCGGAGAATCAACTTAGGTTTTCTCCTCTAAATCGACTAACAAATCACAAATAAGTTCCTGATGCAGTAAAAAAGTATCCAATCTATCGATGAAAGTTTATCAAATGCTTACGCAGGTGTATCTTCATAAGAGGATATTTTCGATTTCAACACTTTAATTTTTGCCTGCACATCTGACTTTGCATTTTGAACTTTATCCTTAATTATATCTATTTCCTTACAAATGCGTTCAAAATAAAGCTCCTGTTTTGTTTGTTTATTCATTTTTAATATTTACAAAAAACAATATAAGAAATGAATAAAATTATAAAAATAGGTAAATCACACAAACTCATAGAAAATGCACCATATTATACAAAATATAAAAACAAACATCAATTCAATGAATAAACACAACCGTTTTTATTTATTTTTACTTTATATCTAGCACAGATAAATTAAATGACAGCTACGACTTAAGAACAAATTCCATCGTAGCTCCTGGCTCGATAGGACCAAGAATTATTTAGAGAAGATTTTAAGAATAAATTTTGAATAATTCGAATTTATAAATAATAAATAAGATAATAAAGAAATAATATATATATAATAAATATATATATAAATATATATATAAGATATATATATAAATATATATATAAGATATATATATATAAATATATATATAAGATATATCATAAAGAAATATGAATAATATGACAAAATAATAGTATTAAACAGATTTCAATTCACTACTCGATTTTAAACAAAACACTGCGATTTGTAATTATTAGAATTTAAAATTAAGTTTAAATATGCGTTACTTACCCCATTTTTCCATAAATTCAGGCAGACTATGGAAAAAGAGCAGCTGCATAAAACGCCACAATTTCTATTACAATACATAGCACAATTACGGATGAATATTTTTGAGTCATGTTGAATATACTTATGATTTCTGGAATCACACTCATCTTGTCGATTTAGAAACATCTTCGAATGAACCAGCCTTTGACAGAATAAGAGTATCCCACCTTTATACTAATTCTTGATTGTTCTTTGACTAACGGCGATTTATTAATTGTAAAACAATATATGTATTTCTTTGACACCACACCGAATAAGAATTATTGGAATCAACGGAATATAAGACTGCGCGTACTTTCATTTCACCATTCGAATTCAGACAGTTTTCGTTTCGAAAGATCGTACCTGTAGATGGTGACGCCACCCTTTCACGTCAGTCGTTTCGTTGCACAGGTAACGAGCTATTTCCCAAATCGTGCGTTCGTCCACACATTGAAAATTCTATTGATATTTTCGTTGTATACTATCCTTTGTTTTTAAAGTCAATTAATATTGTTGTCAATAAAATATTACGTAAGAAATGCATAGAGTGTAACGTTTACGCGCGTACCACTCATAAATCTATTGTATTACCTAAAATGTTATGATGAACTAAGCTTTTAAATATGTGCGAATAAATTCCGTATATTTAAATTTTAGCTAATATTCATTGACAATTGTATTAGACAATATAATATTGGAACGCGTTTTCTGTAGCACGGAATCTGCAATAGGAATCCCTAAATAATCTGCCGTAATAATCCCTAAGTAGTCTGCACTAGTAATCTCTAAATATTCTACTAAGTTAATCCCTAACTAATCTCGCACATCAATTTTAAGAGGATCTGAATTTTACTTGCTTGTACTGCTAGCTTTTTTTTTTTTTTTTTTTTTTTTTTGAAATGCACTATTTGGACAATCTCACATAATGTACATTCCGGAATTGATTAAAGAAGTTTTAATGAATTTAGTTATGAAATTTAGTTGATTTGCTACTTCACTTAATTATTTAAAGATTTTTTTTTACATATTCATATTTTAATTAGATAAACATCTTTGAGACAAATAGAATGTAAAATTAATAGTAGATATGTTTTTTGTTACACTTCGGATCGATGCTCAATGATATTATAAATTTTTAGGAAATAACGGTACAAAGGTAGTTTTATTTATAAAAATGAAAGTACATATATGAACACATAAAAGCTCTACATTTTCATAATTTTTGTTACTGGACTATGCACTTATAGTTTGCGACGTTGGAAATAAATCATTTGTAATAAAATTGGCTTTCATCTACTTTAGAAAAAGAAATCTTTAAAAATTGACAGATAAGTATTAACCGTAACGTTGCGTGTGAATACTGAACAAAGTCCTGTACCTAATACAAAATCTGTTGAGTAAACGGCCGCTTATATAAAGGCCAAACAAAATCCATAACAACGAAATTCACAAGAATATCATAATGTCTTATGCAGAGCATCTGCATTCAATGTTGTAATCGGAGACTGGCATTACATGAAAGTGATGAGCGGCATTCATAAAAACAACAACATTAACTTTAAAATAATAACCCTGGTGACCAGATGAAACGGAAATCAAAATGTCGCATTTATTCCTCAAAAACTTTTCATGATTATGACGCTAGTATCTCTTCACAAACTGTGAACAACGACTACATGTTGTATGTGTGTATGTTACAAAATTATGTTATCTGTCAACCACAAATGGTCTTGCTGGCTGTAGGATATTAGGAGAAGTGCATTTCAGTTGGAGGAGATACAATTTTGATAGGTAAGTATTAACCGTGACATTGCGTGTGAATACTGAAAAAAGTCCTGTACCTAATACAAAGTCTGTTGAGTAAACGGACGCTTTTATAAAAGCCAAACAAAATCCATAACAACGAAATTCACAAGAATATCATAATGTCTTATGCAGAGCATCTGCATTCAATGTTGTAATCGGAGACTGGCATTACATGAAAGTGATGAGCGGCATTCATAAAAACAACAACATTAACTTTAAAATAATAACCCTGGTGACCAGGGCAAACCGAAATCAAAAGGTCGCATTTATCCCTCAACAACTTTTCATGATTATGACGATAGTATCTCTTCTCAAATTTTCGGAAACCGACTCCATGTTGCATGTGTGTATGTTACAAAATTATGTTATCTGTCAACCACAAATCATCTTGCTGGCTGTAGTGAATTAGGAGAAGTGCATTTCAGTTGTAGGAGATAAAAAATTGAATGATAAGTATTAACCGTAACATTGCGTGAGAATACTGAACAAAGTCCTGTACCTAATACAAAGTCTGTTGAGTAAACGGACGCTTATATAAAGGCCAAACAAAATCCATAACAACGAAATTCACAAGAATATCATAATGTCTTATGTAGAGCATCTGGATTAAATGTTATAATCGGAGACTGACATTACATGAAGGTGATGAGTGGTATTCATGTAGAACAACAACATTCACTTAAAAACTGTAACCCTGGTGATCACATGAAACCGAAATCAAAATGTCGCATTTATCCATCAACAACTTTTCATGATTATGACTCTAGTACCTTTGCTCAAACTTTTCGAAACCGACTCCATGTTGTATGTGTGTATGTTACAAAATTATGTTATCTGTCAACCACAAATCATCTTGCTGGCTATAGAGAATTAGGAGAAGTGCATTTCAATTGGAGGAGATAGGAATGGTGATGAATGTTACTAATTTGAAGTCCATTATTACAATGATAATAATCCATATTTTTAATTCGAAGTGCACAGTCGTGGAAAAAAAATAAACACCCCCTACTAACTCTTCAACATATTGTTGTAGCAGAAAGTTACTGGTACCGAACGATTGGAAATAAAGTCTATTTTTAAATGATGTATATAAAATTTACTTAGGTGGCCATCTACATATTAAAACGAACATAAACTTCATTTTTCTTCAATGGCAATATCCCATTTTAACACGATATTTCAAGTCTTTGGTTCACACTATGCTTAGACAGCAAATTTCAAGTCTTTTGAATGATAAGTTTTTTAATTATAAACATTCAAAATTTAGTACTGCTGATGTTAAATTACATTTTCATATTTAATTAGTATCTCCTGAAATTATACTCCTAATGTGCTATTTTTTTGTGTAGCAATAATACTAAAATATCCAAATATAAATACGTTGAAATTGCAATTTTTTTAATAATTTTATGATATGAATTACGAATTATGAGATTAATATTCGAAAAAAATATGAATTGCAACCTACAATTTTTTTGAGGGATTTAGATTTTTCGTGTCCTGCTTTCTGAAAATCTAAAATTTCACATTTTTCTTCCAAGTAGTTTTCAATTTATGCTTAAAACACGGCAAAATGATGGTTTAAGGGTCCGTCTATGATAGAAGTGACTAGATGTTTTGACATTTCTTATACTACCCTGTAATCTAGCAGTCTTCAGTGACTGCTTGAGTGGCTCTTAGGATGCCTTGATCAAGAAAGGGGCTCTCTCGGTCAACAATCGAGTACCGAACTTCAATTTGGATACAGCCCCTAAAATACGCTCGTTTTAAAATAATTAATTTCTCGGAAACTTATCGTACCAATTGTATAAAAATTTGTTTTTAGGCTAATTGAATGGTGTAGAGTTCATTTATGCTGACAGAACTGTGTACTGCTATCGAAAAAAAAACTTATGGTTCATTTTACTATGAAAATGGTCCTCTAAGCAAATTTTATATACATCATTTAAAAGTAGACTTTATTACCAATCGTGTGGTGCCAGTAACTTTCTTCAAGGATATTTTTTTGCAGAATTGGTAAGTGGTGTTTACTTTTTTTTTACTTTTTATATGCTGAGAAGCCTATTTACAAATTCAGCGGGAACATCATGTTTTCTTTTTTTGGTTAACTTTAAATCAGATTTAGTGATTTTTTTATGGTTTCTATAGAGATGGTTGAAGATTTGGTGCTAGTTCTTTGTGGGATTGGACTTTCTTTTAACATACACTATATCGCCAAAGGTGACCGTTCACTTGCGATTTTAGACATTTTCTTAAATATCTAGAAAAATACACGAGGAATTGTCTTGAAACTCGAGGTGTGTAAACAAAATAGTTCAGGTCATATATTTCCGTGAAGTTTTTTCTCCGAAACTCCATAGCGGAACGCCAGCAAATTGAAAAAGAACGAATATCTTTTGGATAACCGTGTAAAAACTAACGTAGCAAAAGCTTTCAACACAGTAGATTATGATTAAGTGTTTTATTGCAATAAACTGTGTTCAAGTTTATGAAAATAGCTTGTATAGTCGTAGAGAAATTAAAGTTTTTTTAAAAAGAGTCCCAAATTTTGCCAAGTTTTTTGCTAATAATTTATTGAGTTCTTAATATTAAAAAAAAGTTATTTTCATAAAATATGACAAACAAGATTGTACACAATACCCTGCAATCAGAATAAAAAAAATATTAAAAATTAGATGAAAAATGAGCAGGTTTACTAAAAAATGTTTCATTGCGCATGCGCGAATGCAATCAAAATATAATGTGCATAATGTATTAGCTAAGTGCATAGAGCAAATTTTGTGAATGTCTCAAAAACATAGCTTGAAAATTCTGAAAATATTCGTTGAGAGAATAAGCTCGAAATCCGTTGTTCCCAAAATGAAGCAAAAAGATGAGGGGTTGTGTCCATATATCCATTAATTAGTGCTAATAGAGCATACACAATATTGCACGTACTGTACTACTGAACGTGCTGTACGTACTACTGAACTTTCGATTAGTGGGTCATTTTTGGGTTACTACGGATCAAGGTAATTTTATCAAAAAAAAAAAGACTAAATTTTGTAATCTACTGGTTTGGATTACGAGAAGACAAATGGGCTATGTCACACGTTAGAGAAAATTCGATTAGTGGGTTATTTTTGGGTCACTCTGAGTCAAGCTATGTTTATCTAGAAAACAGTTCTAATGATTTTGAGGAAACATTGCTTTCTATCGTGTTCGGGCACAAGAATACCGTTGGGCTAGGTCCCATGTTCAAGGAAATGCAATTAGTGGGTCATTTTGGGTCAAATGGGTCAGGTGTCAAGCTAACTGAATCTAAAAAAGGCTCAAAACATTTTGAAAAAGTTTTGTAATATACGCTTCTGGGCATGAGATGACCATTGGGCTAAGTCACATGTTCGAGAAAAATCGATTAGTGGGTCCTTTTGGGTCACTGTGGGTCAAGCTAATTGTATCTAAAAAACGACTCAAACAATTTTGAAATTTGTTTATATTATACCGCTTCTGGGAATGAGAAAACGTGAGTGTTAAGTCACACGTTAGAGAAAATTCGATTACTGTGCCATTTTGTTGTCACTGTGCTTCAAGCTTATTGTATCTAAAATAAGTCTCAAAGCATTTTGACGAAATTTTGTATTATATCGTTTCTGAGCATGAGAACACCATTGGGCTAAGTCACATGTTTGGGAAAATTCGATTAGTGGGTTATTTCTGGATCACTGTGAGTTAAGTTAATTGTATCTAAAAAAAACGGTTCAAAACATTTTGATAAAATTTTGTATTATACCGTTTCTGAGCATGGGAATACCATTGGGCTAAGTCACATGTTCAAGAAAATTCGATTAGGGGGTCAATTTTTGGTCAATTTGGGTCAAGCTAACTGTATCTAAAAACGGCTCAAATGATTTTGAAAAAAAAAAATTATTACATGGTTTCTCAGCACTAGAAGACCATTGGAATACGTCACATGTTTGATAAATTAAATTAGTGAGTCACTTTTGGGTTACCGTGGGTGAAGTTAATTATATCTATAAAACGACTTTAACGATTTTGACTAAATTTTGTACTCTATCTTTTTGGGTCCGAGAAGAGTATTGGTTAGGTCGCATGTTCGACAAAATTCAGTTACTGAGTCATTTTGGATCACCTATGTCTCAGGATCATACCAATTGTATCTAAACAGCAAGAATGATACAGTGAGAACTAAATATCGAATTGAACACAAGGCTAATTTTGACCGAGCTTAGCTCGGTCATCCCTGCTAGTCTTATATGAATATTAAAAGAGTTTAGTAGTAATATTTTATCTCTGAATTCATAAAGTTGCATTATAATACGAGATTATTTGTTTCTCGCATATTTAATTTTCTTCAATTTAGCATCTGAAGAAAAGTGTGGTTAAAATTGATCATATAGTGAATTACCATAATTTCCAAAGTTGAAACAAAAATAATATTTTACTAAATTACATTAGGAAGATCAGAGTAAGAAAGAAAGCCAGGGTTCATATATATATATATATATATATATATATATATATATATATATATAAGTTACGTTCCTTAACTAACAAGGAGAGGGTCCGAGGTTGGTCTCACGGAATCCAGCGATCCTTTGTACATTGATAGAGTATTGTCAATAGATAAACATATCAATAGGATAAAGTGCAATATTCAGGGGGGCCGTTAAAAACGAGCCCCAAAGTTCACCCAATTGACTCTTTAGTATATAATCGGATAAATTAAGTCCCTTTGCGACAGGCTCGATAGCACAGTTGGCAGCGCGCCAGACTTCTAATTTTCCTTTTTACGGATATCTGCAAGTTCGATCCTCCAACGAGAATTTTTTCCCCCCGACAAAATAATGATAAATTATTTTTGAACCGCAATTAAAATATATATATATAATTATTTAAATGTAAGACAAATATAAATATTGGCGCATTCACACATATTTATTTATTTACAGAGAGAGACAGTTTTATTGCATCCTTATGGATGTAATGAAGAAAAAAGCAAGAATCTTATGCAGTATATACGTATTTTTTTGCATTCAACATTTTTGTAAATTTTATATTTAGTTTTATTTACAATCATTTATATTTATTTTACAATTACTTACATATATTTCACAATGACGTACACTTATTTTACACTTATTTAAATTTATTTTACATTTCTGTCTATACTATGTACTTAAAAAATAAATGTATTCTATTAAAATTAAGGTTCTGATTACGGGCAGGAACCGGGATGATAATTATCATAAAAACATATGAAACAGAAACTTTTGCGACAGCGTGCACGAATAATAAAAGAAATGTTTTTACAGGAAGAAGGCGTTTTAAAAAGATCATTTGGAAAACACACTTCATTGACATTGATAAATATTATTCTTTTATGTGAAAGTTTCGATGCATGCCAGCCGTATTTTATCATGTTACAAAATATAGGTGAAGAGAGTTGATAATGCACAATTGAATGAATTTTTATACAATCCTAGCGAGAATTAATTTCTCTTTTCTGTTCAATTAAACAATTACAATTTTGTAAGCGCTTAATCATATTTTTCACCTGCCTATAAAAATAAACGTCGCCTGGTTTTACCAAAGCTGTGCTTCAACTATAAGTTTTTCTATCACAAAGTAGTTCTAGATTATTGTGAAAAAGTTCATTCCCGATAAGCTTGGCTTCACAAGAAATAGCGTCTGAAGACTCCGATGAAATTAAATTATTTTCAGAGAGTAACTTTGCGTAATACACGACCACATCTTTTAATATCAATTTTGATGATTCGCTATGAATTATGTATTATGAAATTCGAAATTGCTTTTCAATATTTGTAAATTTAGAAGCTTCTTCACTAGACATTTTTTACAAAATAACTTTTTTCATTTTAATTATGACACTATAATAAAGAACAACGTCTAATCACTTCAAAACTTTAAAAACAAAATGCCGTAGTCATTCGCTATGCAGCAGATGGGTGCTTAAATTTCAACAAAAGAAAGGTAAACATTTTAAACCCACCCTTTTCATTTTCTATAGCCTACTTGTTTTGCTTAAAAACCACCTGCAGATCTACGTACAAGGTTTTTAACTGAAAACAGTTATTCTAATTCCAAACATGAGATCCCATGATAAAAAATAATTATGTTTTAAAAATTAAAAAAAGAAAAAAAATTAAAAATTATAACATTTTAAATTGACAAGATAAAAGTAAAATAGCATATTTTAATTTTATGTAGCGTATTTGAATTTACTTTGCTGAAAACAACAGGTATCTATTCATAGAAAAGTCTATAAATAAATGTGAATAAAATTAAATTTTGTCGACTGAATAATTCAGTTATTTTCCTTTTTTTCCCCCGTTAGATCCATAAAGCGGCAATATCTCTGTAAATTAATAAGCGCATAATATATATAAGTGTGTGTGTGCGTGCAGACGCATATTTTTATGAATATTTGTCTAACTTTAAATAATTAGATATATATTTTTTAATTATGGTTTGAAAATAACTGATCATTATTTTGTCTGAAAAAAAAAAAAAAGCTTGTTGGAGTACAGAACCCGCAGACGTCCCAGAAGAAGAAAATTAAAGGTCTGGCGCGCTGCCAACTGTACTACCGAGCCTCCTGCAAGCGAGAGTAATTTATCCGGTTATATACTAAAGAGTCAATAATGGGTGAACTTTGGGGCTCGTTTTTTACGACCCTCCTGATTATTGCACTTTACCCTGTTGATATGTTTATCTATTAACTATACTCTATCAATGTACAAAGGATCGCTGGATTCCGTGAGACCAACCTCGGACCCTCTCCTTGTAAGTCTGAAAATACATATATTGTGTAAAAATGTAAAGTTTTGATTAAAGTAATAATTTACAACAAAAATTTCGGATTGTTAATATTAATTGTTTTCTATATTACCACAAGCCCCAACAGTGGCTGAGAGGTTCTGCTCTCGAAGCTATAGTAGACGGGGGGTGCTGGGTTAGAACCCAATCGCGCCCCTCGGCCTAACCTTTCGGAGTTTTCGGGGTTTTCTTCGAACCTTGGGGAACCTTGCGTAAATACGTGTTAGGCTCCCTTAGAAAGACCACCAAAGAGGGCACTCCCCCTAGGGCTTATATCCCTCGTGTAGACCATCCGTCAAAAATCAACCCCATTTACCACAAAAATAAATACTTCCATGAATTTGTAATTAAATATTGATTCGTTTTTGTTGTACTGCATTCAACAACAGCAGATGCTGCAAAGAGAAATTACTTGGATTATTTCAGGTATAACAATAAGATAAGAGTACCAGCTTTCATTCATATTTTTATATTTGAAAGAACATCGAATATTAAAATTCTCCAAATTCGACAACGAAATTTCTGCGTTGTTTTAAGCCTTAAATTTCTTTATTCCATTGATGCGCTTTGCGGTATCTTTACTCTTTTACTTCTTTTATCAGAATGTTTAAATGATAAAGGAAAAAGCTCAAGAATGTAAGAACATGTTAAAAAATTAAACAAAACATAATAAAATAAACTTTGTAATAGCTCTCCAAACTGTAACACTGTATTTTATTAGACGTATTCTGTTTTGATTGAACTGCGTTTCTGCGAAAGTGAGCTGAATATCCCATTCCATTGACTGATTGGGATACTAAATCGGCCATCTATAAAGGCTTTTATTTTTCATGTTAACAAGATGAAAATGCAGAAAATATTTACGAGTTTCAGTACTACTATATGTTTTGTCTCTGATTTTGGCACTTTTCATACAGTGAGATCCAAGTAAATTATTTTACAAAGTTTAATATTTGATAGGGGACTACAAGGAACCATTTGTATATAGAGAACCAAGATACTGTTTCAATTGTTAAATCAAAAATACATTATGTCGCACTTAAAACTGAATACGGGTTTTTGTTCATAACTTTAACAGTAATGAAGACGTTGTAAAGATATATTTAACAGACTTAGTTGTCTTTCTATAAAGTTGTGATAACTTAATGATGAATTTAAAAAATAAATACTATTAGGTTGAGCAAAAAGTTCTGGGAAATTTTTTATCTAACAGTTACCAGATTTTTTATAGCATATAGGAGTACTAGTGGTATATGTATAGGAGTTCAGGAATTTCGGCTCCAAAATGCCAATTGAAACAGTATGATTTGCGTGTGTTGATCCGGCATTATTGGAGAAAAGGTCTAACAATTCTGAAAGAATTCGATGAGAATCCTTTAATGAAGTTAAAGAAGCATGTCAAGAGTTTTTCGATTCCAAGAAGCCCCCAGCAACTCCTGAATCTGGAAGAACGATGGCAGAAAGTCGTGGACTATGATGGCCTCTACTTTGAAGGATAGTCCTTGTTGCTTTATTTGTTGGGCATAACGACGCAACTTTCACAAATTTCCCAGGATCTTTTGCTCAACCTAGTGTAATTCACTCAATGTCACTGCTGTCAGGTCGTAAACAGTTTTCCATAATCAAACGTATGTTGTCGTAGAATTTCACTTAAAGGAAGTTAAGAGTTTTAAAATATTCGGTAATTTTTTTTTATATTATTGCAGAAGATATGAAAGAAAAACCGTGTTCGACTTGGCGTTAGATACATAATAATTTGCATTCGATAAGCATATTACGGCCCTGGGCCAATATAAAAAAAAAACGTGTTTCTTATAGTATAACAATTCCGAAAGTTTTTTCTATCTTTCAATCCATCCTGTAGAAACATTTTTCTTTTAAAATAATGCAATAAACAGAAGAAAATTAATCAGTTTATATAAGACAAGATCCTTTTTTAAAGTTCTCGATTTGTATATTTCGAACTAATTGATATTTCCAAATTTTACGCCTATCGTTAAAAGAAAAAGAAACAGTAACTGCAGAACAGGAGGTAATTAGCAGTTTTAAATTTAATTTCATTTGTTGCTTATTTATTTTTTATTTTTGTAAATCCAAGTTCAATTTATAAAGTTTATGTCGTGCTAAGATACAACGAAAAATCTCAAAATGAAGAAAGGGAAATTTCAATGACATTAAATTTAACAATATTTTGATGACTTTGGTAAAACGATAATAAGTAATATACTGACATTAAAAAGTACATATATAGTCTACCAGAAATGATAAAATCACCGTGTTTTACTATGTACTATATGAACACATATTTTAGTTATAATTTTTTAGATGAATCATTTTCACGAATGTCTTCGACCAGATATTGCGCAGAAGGAAGGCTTGATTAAAGTGTCAAACTTTTTGACATCGGATAACATAATAAGACATTCATAAGATAAATAAAAGCAATTTCAGTGGTGGAAAATTAGCGCAGAGGCGGAGCCTATTGACACCACTAAATATATATGGTATTATTCAGTTTAATAAAAACTCAGAAATTTGATCAATAGATAAGAGGCAAAATACTACTATAATTTAGTGGTGTCAATAGGCTCCACCTCTGCGCCAATTTTCCACCACTGCAATTTGATTTCGTAATCCTTGTCTTTTGATGCTTATACATTTACTTGTGAAAATAAATATTATTTATATTAAAAAGAATGTCCTTTTCTGGAGTTTTTCACCAATACAACCATATTTTTAGAGTACTTTATATTTACCATTCATTGCAGAAATCCGGATTTAAGTATTGTGGCAAATGATACCACAATTACTGAATAATTTGGTAATTAGTTTTTATTGAGGTACTCTTCTTCTGTGTTAGATATCTCAGTTATCTCGCGAGAATAGTGAGTGTGGCTGTCAAGATGCATGGAAAGACCTCTGAAACTATAATGGTATCCTCTAATCCTTAACTTATGGAAAATCGAGATATATCATTTATATAACAATAGAGATTATTGTTACGGAAAGCATTCAATGATTTAATATGGTTTAATCCTGCATATATTAATTAAGGTTTATTCTGAATCATCACGAATATTTAAATATCATAGAAATTTATAGATAGATTATATATAGATAAATTATATAGAAATCTTATAAAGGAAGTCTGTTATTCTAGATAAAGAGCATCTAACTTTGTTTTACTATACAAAATATCAACACCTATTTTAGTTATAATTTTTACTGATTCATTTTTTAAAGTAAGTTATTTTAATATCATGTTATTTCTGGAGTTTTTCACCAATACAATCATATTTTCAGACTACTTTATATTTTCCATTCATTGGAGAAATCCGGATTTACGCATGCTGGCAAATGTTACCATATTTACTGAATAATCTGGTAATTCGTATTTACTAAGGTATTTTTATTTTGTGTTAGATATGTGGATTATCTCGCGAGAATGGTGAGTGTGGTTGCCAAGATGCAAGGAAAGACCTCTGAAACTGTGACTGTGTCTACTAATTCGCGTTTTATGGAAGTTTAAAATATATCAGTTACATATCATTGGGATTATTTGTACAGAAAATTTTCAATGATTTTATAAAGTTTACTTCTGTACAAAATAGTTAAGATTTATTCCGAATTATAAAGAATATTTTAAATATGAATATATAGAAATCTTATAAATCGAGTCTCCTATTCCAGGTTAAGAACATCATTTTATATTTTATTTTTTTACAGGGTTGTTCAAGAAAACTAAGTCACTTGTAAAAAATAAATATGTTATAAAGCTAATGCACTGTGTTTTTTGCCTAAATTAAGTTTATTGATTAAAAAATACATAAATGCAATAATGATATCCATGGACATTTTAAAGAGGCTGACCTTCTATTGTGATTATATATACTAAACATATAATGTATGATATTCATAGTGATATACAGAGTTATGCATATTATATATTATATGATACGTTACATCATTTATAAGCACATAATATATACTACCTATGCTTAGCATAATAATCATCGTATCAGTAAATCATTTACTACTATATTAAGTCCTTTATCACTCATGTACGTACTCAAATCACTGATATATTATCAATCTAGAACAAACATAATTGGTTAATAGATGCACTGTATAATGTTGCTATAGTCGAAATTTATGCAAACGATACAGTAGTTTAGTGACTTATCGAAATTTAAAAAAAATAATAATAAGATAATTAAAATTTTGTTCTCAAGAAATAAAATCTTTGCACGTCGTTCATTTCACATTCCAGCCAATGATTTATGCTTTAGATGAATATCTAGAAAACGGTTTCTTCATCTCAGTTAATTGACGTGAAAATGCAATTTTTACTGTTTTTCATGGACACCTTTTTTATGCAGTAAAATTTGTTTTCACAAAAAAAAAAAAAAAAAAAAAAAAAAAAAAAAAAAAATAGTTTAGTATACTTCCGTAATATTTATTATTCATTATTTATTTTTAAAAATGCTTAATGAATATTGTTTGAAAATTTGAACCGTGTTTTATTTATTTATTTATTTATTTTACTAGAAAAAGGCGAATCTCACTGTTATATTTCATATAACAGTTTACAAGATATTTTAACTGCCGCATAAAAAAAAAAAAAAAAAAAAAAAAAAAAAACCTACAGAGAAAATTTATATCTACACTATATATATGAAATACTAATGAAACGAATTTATGAAACGACTGAGTATGTTTCATGGCTATTTCTCCTAAAATACGGAACGCTTGACGGTGAAATTAACGTCAGTTATCCGTATTGTTTGTTCTACTGGGGTCAAAAGTGGTATTAGATTTTTAAAATTTGAATTACTTTTCGAAATATATATATTTTTTATTTTAATAACAATTCTGTAATGATGGCAACAGAATTACTCCATTTTTGAGGGAAAAAAGGAGAGAAAACGCATAATGATAGAGATTATTAAACTTCTTTTTCGTCATTTTTAAATTGGAATTAAAATCATCTTTTATTTCAATCGGTAGTGACGACAGTATTGTGATTATTTTTTTTTCAGTAAAATTTTTCCATCGCCAGGAAACAGTTTATCTTAGAAATCTAAAATCGTCTGATGCTATCTTCAACTTTACCATAAATTCCATAGACGTAAAGAAAAAAAATCATTTTTGCGGGAAAAAAAAAAGAAAAGGAAAGAAAAGAAAAAAAACAGAAAATAAAAAAACAGAAAAGGGGAAATGAAAGGGATGAAAGGGATTATTAGATTTATTTGTCTGTTGTAATTTTCAAATTGAAATTGAAATTTGAAATTATTAAAAACAGAATGACAATTTTAAAATAACAAGTAAATGATAAAAAAAAGTAAGTTAAAAGTAGAAAATAGGGAGTGAAATTATGTCAATATATTTACATGTAAATATTAAATAAACAGTCAATTGCGATAGTTACCCGTGCACAGAGGGTTCCGTAGAATAAATATATGAATTTTTAATTGTTTTATTTAAAAAAAAAACGTCGCTAAAAGAATGCTAAGACTTTGTGAAACAACTATACAACGTTGAATTGGGTATAACTTTATATACTAGTACCATGAAAGTTCAAAGAGATATGGAACCTAAATAATATCAAATATAGCTATTCTGTATAACTCATTTTTTAATATTATACTCATCTTTTTATGTTCAACTTAATACGGCACTGACAATAAAAGCAGTGCATATTTAAACTTCAATTGGCATTTCATAAAACTAAATTCAGCTTAGTAATAACCTTTCTTTCTACAATATAGCTAAAACAAAACCTTTGTTCAAAGTTTACATTTACCATTGTGCTAAGCGCGCTTCGAAAGGCGGTCGCAAAGATGCAACGACGCCTAGGTCCATAGGTTTTTCCTGATAGGTTTTTAAGTAAATTTTAAACTCACTCGAGGCTTATTGGGAGATCCACTCAATGCAAACTAGTTACGAATCCCATAGTATTTATGCAATTCATTCTAATTAAGTGGTCTCAGGACTCTTCAAAATATTAGAAATTTCAATTATTTTAGGTGTTAAACTCCAACTTTTCTGAACATTTTGATAGAATTCTTTCTTTAAAATTCCCATTTGAACAGAAGTTATGTCTTTTAGAATCATACCCACTCAATAACTCAAGCGGCGTTTCCGAAACTTTGAAGTCATTTTTCTCCAAATGATGTTTTTGGGCATAACGCGCAGGATATCTCAAAAACTTCTGGAATATTTTGTCATGAAATTTTCAAAACGTATATTTCATGTTAGTCTGAATAAACTGAACATAAAATTTATTGTTCAAAATAATATTTTTTAAGTCATTGTAGTGTTGAAATTTTCAAAATTTTGTATTAGCTAAATACAACTTTGCATTAAAAAAAAAAAAAAAAAAAAAAAAAAAAAAAAAAAAAAAAAAAAACTTATAAAAATATAAAATATATACAAATGCATTTAAGTTCAGGGTAATTCTTACAATCTGAAGTATAAGTAGGCAACAAAATTTTCATTCTAGTTGCAATGTTTATTTTTTAATTCTGCGCGTAAGCTGTTATGCCAATATTCTGCTCGACAAATGTCTAACAGTTTTGAGCCCCCAATAAATACTAATTCTGCATCTTGCAATTTTTTAAATACATGAAATGAAAGAACATACTTATATCTTTCATCCCAATAGAAATTGTGTTTTAAAATCAAATACATTTTAAGACATTAAATGTTGAAAATGGTGTTTTTTTCATTTTTTCCATTTTAAAGAGTCCCGCGATCCCTTATATTAGTCTGTTTTTAGCAATTTAACATTTATTGCTTTTATACTACTACTGGACATTGCATTACACATATATAGTAAAGCAAGGAGAATTCGCGCGGTAGGAGAGATTGCGCACAAAGAGATTCGACGGGAAGGAGTAGAGTGAGCGCCCAGCGACTCCAGGTAGTTGTACAGCAGCATTAGTGCAGTGTCTACATGAATGTGCACATTGATTGTTCCAAGTGTCTTGGATAAAGCAGTGCTATTTTGTTTTGTTTTCCCAAAATAAGTGCTTGAATTTTCACAACTGTTCGTCAGAATTTTTCCACAACGTTAGTAATACAAAATATTTTGAACTTAAACGATTTCTTATAAACTACTAACCTGGACTAAGTATGCGAACACCAAAAATGCATTTTAGAAGTGGCCATATTTAAAGAAAAAGGCCGCGCAATCTCTCCTACCAAAATAGGAGAGTTTGCGCATCTGCTACTAAGGAGAGATGGCGCATTTCCCCATAAGTTTAAGTGCTAGGAGAGATAACACAGCTTATTGATAAATTTGTATGAATTGCAAATTACGTGTAAAACATATGAATTTTGAATCAATTTTGAAAGAATTTCGGAAAAATACATAATTATCAAAACTGAATTTGGCAATAAATTAATTTGCAAAAAAATACTTTTGCAGATAAAAATTTTATTAATAAATTAATAATACAGTTGTTATTAAATAAATTTTATGTAATTATTTTTGTTAATAAATTAATAATATATTTCTTAATAATATAATTAATTATTTCTCTATATTTCTTTTAATTTATGAGCAATTAATTTGCTAATAAATTAATTTTGCTAACTAAAATAAATTTCTAATACAATGTTTTGAAAAAGCTTTCACCCATTCCAAGTAGTGTCATGGCATCGAAATCAAAAGGAAACAGAGTTCAACTAATGTTACTGATCCACAAAATATACATGAAAGAAACTTAAGAAGGATGCCGCTACAGAAAATAATAATAATAATAATAAGCTGAGGTTAAGGTGCTTCCACAAAAAGTGGGATAAAAAAACTCAAGGGAAAAAATCGAAGGTCAACGAGGATGAGTGCACTGAGTGTCTGAAACTGTACCAGGAGACAATTTCGACAACTGACTGGATTCAATGTATTGCTTGTTTCAGGTGATTGCACGAAAGACGCACGTTTTACAACAATAAGTGCATCGATTGTGGACGACGACAACTTCGACTAGCAAACTAAATACAATGAAACTGTGGAAATCGAAATTAAGTAATTTTCAAGTTAAACATGTTATCTACTAGGTTAATGTTATTTTGTAATCTTAGTAGGGCTTGCTTTTTCTGATATTTTAATCTTCTTAAATTAAAAATTTTAACTTTTGTTAAAACTCTTTCTTTTATTTATTATTTAAACATTTGGTTGAAATATTCACTCCTAATACAATAATATTTACTCACAAAAACCTTTCAACAATGTCAGTTAAGTGTAATTATTATTGTTAATAATTTAATTGCAGTTATTATTAATAAAAATCTCTTCTACCTATGTGCGCAATCTCTCCTACCCATTTGCGCGTTCTCTCCTACCCTGTAAGGAGAGATTGCGCAAAATAGTTTTCTTGGTTTTATTACTGCTGTTCTATTAAATTACAGTATAACAAAAAAAAATAACAATGGAAATGCATAAAAAAACAAATTAAGTCAAAATTATTCATGCATAGTTTAGCAAAATATTAATATTTAGATTTTTTATTATTGTTCTTTTGAAATGCGCGCAGACTCTCCTCGCTTTACTATATATCATTAAAAGATGTTAATTAGGGATAGAGTACCCTGTCATTATGTATGTCCAAACTGTCCGTATCTTTAAGGGATACTATCTCGGTTAATTACTGACGATTTTTTTAGAAAATCATTATCAACAATGGTTTTACATTTCTGCCACGATGGGTACCTCCAGCGCTGCTCAACACTTCTGCTGAATTCCCGAAAATTGAAATCTGTGTGTAACAGAAAAATGCGATTTTTTTCAAATACTATGTGACCTAGGGTAAACGCTATAATTTTGCTTCAAGGTTTAAGTTAGCGTCTACTACCTCTAATTTTCTAATAATTTTAGTTACAGTAGATTCGGAATTAGATGGGAGGGGGGGGGGGACAAATTTGTGCGCTACATTTTAGACGATATCTTTGAAAATATAATACCTGCAATTAAAAGGAATGTATTTTTGAGTTCAGCGTTACGAAAGCTTTCACACGATATACAAAGCAAAGATTTTTTTTCAAGTAGTTTAATTAGCCCCTATACATTTTTACTAAATATATTTATGAATGTTTAATAATCTGAAAATATGTGGGTCAATTGTCTTTATTAGTTCCCCCAATTTGAAATGGCCACCTTCGATAGTTTACGAGAAAAATGCCTATGACTGACAGACACAGGAATGATCTTATAATGATTCCGTTTTTTACTTTTTAAGGGCGGAACACTAAAAAGTACAAAAACTTCTGAATAATAAAATTATTACACGCGAAACGAATTTAAATGTCATAATTAAGTCATTTGTAAAATGCCCAAATATTAAATATCACCGCATTTAAAGTACCTAAATTAATTATTACGCGTGAAAAACTTTGTGTTATGAATATTAGGTAATATTTAAAAATCTCAAATAATAATATTCGCAAACACTTTTAAATTAAATAATGTACAAACCCATGAATCTTAAAATTAAAAAAAAAATTACATTTAAAACGATTTTTATTCCGGATTTTTTTTTTTTTTTTTTTTTTTTTTTGTAAAATAATGCGGCCAACAAATTTATTTATATATTGCATCACTTGATGCAGCTTAAATACAGGTAATGTATGCGTTATATATATATATATATATGTTATAAAAACTTTTTTTACTTTTACTATTCATTTAAAGTATTCTAAATTGCCGGCATATTCATTATTTCCTTAAAAAAAAAAAAAAAAAAAAAAAAAAAAAAAAAAAAAAACGCTCTATTATTTATTTCTAGTTAAATTCCTATAAGTTTAAAACGCGTATCTTAATAATAGTTTTATTCAAAAACGTAATCTAAACTTTTAATCCCTTCATTAATTTTTATCGTCTACCAAACTGTAAATTTCTGAACGCAGTTACTTTATTTTTCGAATGTTTATAAAAGCCATTTTTACATTTTTATTTTATTTCATCTCATTTTCCAGCCAGCTGGGAGACAGCTTATTCACATCGAAACCCTTCTATTAGCAGCACCAGGATTCTTTTCTGTGACGTTTCTCGATCGCTCTCCATTGGCTGAGTGACGGATCGCAGTTTTACTTCGAGCCTCGTTCATGAATTTGTTTCGTTAGCCTGAAGTTTCCATTTCAATCGGATTTCATCCGTGCATTCTAATAAATATATCGAGCATGAGCTCAGAAGTCGTCTTTTTGTGCTGTTTGATTGTTTCCTTAAACTGTTACCTGGTGTCTTAAGACACGTAGAATATTAATTCGTTATTTAACGTCTCTTTCGCATGAATAAATAGTTCGTGCTCAAGCGGGATGGCTCTGATATCTCATCCTGTGGGAATTGTTTTATGTTGGTATGTTCGATGGAATAAACAGTTTCCGTTGACTACGTGTCTATGTTCTTATTGGGAAAACCTTCGATTTCTTCATAAGCCTTTTTTCACCACTCATGCGGTGTCTTCATCATGAATAAATGAGTGTTTGATTGGACTCTACCAATCTCATCATCGGTCCACAGCTGCTACATTTCCACAGAGTTGACACCTTTTTATTAATTAATGTAAATGCATTGTATACATTGTAAAATAACATGAAAATATCCATGATGGTGTATTAAAATAGATAAAATAATTTTTGAATAATCCATACCTGTTCTTAAAAATATCTAAAACACGATCAAAATAAAAAATTTCCAAACACAATATTTTTCAATACTCTGGTTCTGAAAGCTATTCCCAAGCAGACGCAGTTTTTCAACCAATATCCTAAAAAAAGAATATAGTCAATAGCGTTACTAAAGTCCTAAAGATAGCGACATTTTAAACCTAAACATTTTATACAAGCTGATTTTCAAATGTGTATTTGATCTTACTTAACAATTCCGAAAACGGCCGTCAGTTCCCATGACATCGATGGATGAGGCCATGCTAAAAAGAAATAAAAAATGCCTCATTAAAACATATATGCATGGCAACCCGATTACAGAAGATAACCGCAGTTATAGTAATAATATCATTCAATCTTCCGTAATCTGGTAATATTTTTAAACAGACCACATTACTATCTTTTTAGAGGCTGCGAAGCTTGGAAGAGCTTTAGCGGGCGTAGCTCGTCAGGGGCCTGAGACCCCTAGTATAAATAAAATAATATTATTATTCCTAAATTCTGAGAGTGTCACTATTATTAAAGTGTAAAGTAAGTTAATGATGAAACTTGTCCATGAAATTTAGGTCACAATTTTCAATAAAACATAGCTGAATAATTTGTAAATAAATTTTAAATCTCTATTTAGTTTGAAGTTTCGAAAACATATTTTGAGCAAGTAGGGGAAGTTTGGTACACTTTTTTTTTACTAATTTTTTACTACCCTTAGAAACATATTTTTAAACAAATTTTTCGTGTTTTCTAATAAATTGACTTTTTATTCATTTATTAAAAATATTGCGAATTTAAAAAAAAGTCAATCAAAAAATATATCCCAATTATTGCGAATGTTTACTACTGTATGAAATCTCCCCATTGCTGGGGAGGATTGATACACTAGCAAGGGAGATTTGATACACTGTTATGTAAATTGAAAAAAACAAATGCAGACAATCCAGTTTATGTGTCATACAATTTTTTATGATAAATCTTGAAATATTTAAGTAAAATTTAAAAAGAAATGACATTAAAATACTTTTGTTGCAGAAATGTTTTTACAAAAATATTTAAACAATTGGTATTATTAAAACAATTCTATTAACACAGTTTTTAGAAAATAAATAATGAAAAAAAAAAAACCTAGAGATCTTGCTGCAAGGTAAAATGAAGTGAACTTTGCTGATTTGCAAACAATTTAACATAAATTTAGCATATTTAAGATTTCTTTAACACTTTCAGGGCAAAGCGTTTTCAATGCTAAATTATTGAATAAATGAATGGCACCGGAATTTACAAACAGATTTAATTGGAAATAAGAAAAGGGCTATATTTCACTTTCATATTAAATGGAAAAAATTTTACCAAAATGCTGGTGCCAATGTGGCGGTTGGGAATTAAAATTAAGTGGTTTCATTAACATACCACCATCCCTGAAAGGGTTGAAATAAAACTAACAATTCTATCATTTTGGTAAGTAAAATCGGGTGGATTTAATGTTTTTTTTTTTTTAATTGCCCTTCCTCAATTATAGAAACATCTTACCTTTCAGGCCATTTAAACTTTTTTCCTTCTACATGACGAGCAAAGCGAACTAAGCGAACGATCTATCATAACACTGCTTTTCTCTGTAACCTACATAATGTCTATGAATTACAATATGTCTCTTTGTTATTCCTTACCAATTTCAGTATCTCTTTCTGTAAAACAATAATGTATATTACAGTCCTATATTAGTTTACAACTTAAAAAAACTATTAAATTTCAAATATATAAGTGTATCATTTCTCCCCAGCACTAATGTATCATTTCTTCCTATCATGCCTTAGTGGATTTTCAATCACTTTGTATAAATGCAGTAGCAAAATGCCAATCTGCTTTCTGGTAAAACTCACCTTAACAATGTGCTTTACAAAAAAAAAAAAAAAAAAAAAAAAAAAAAACATTGACATTCCAAAAGTCTTCAAAATTAAATTAAAAAAAAACTTTATCAGTTCTTCACTGCTATTTCCAGCTAATGATGGCCTCTGTTGATAAAAGAAGACTTTACATCTTTTACAATGGCTGTTAATGTAATTTTTGAGAAAAATTGTCAATGTATCAACCCTCCCTATGTATCAAACCTCCCCTACCTCCCCTACACTAAGTTGAATATATGGCGGCTAGTATATTTATATTTCATTTATTTTTTAAGGCAATATAATCTTTAATTTCATATGGTTGCACTTTTAAGTTATCTCTGTAACTATATTTTCTTCGTTTTGCTTTGTTACGTACTTCGATTACTAAAATTTGGAATTTTGTTTTTCATAAATTTCTTGTTATTTATTTCGAAATTTGTGTTATTTTTTAAATTAAAACTAATTTGTTACACATGTTTAGTATGCGGTTTTGCTATACCTTGCGAAACCTGTGATACTACATCTGTTTTTATACTTCTTTGTTCCTCCTACTTTCTGATAATCTAGGATTTGTTTTTTCTCTGGGTTGTAGATATAGTTCTTCATTTTCATGGTCGGGCATTTTATACATTTTTAAATTGTTGTTTTCTTGTTATTGCACCCAATCATTAAATTTCGTACTTTTTTGTTTTAAATCCTATGTTTATACATAGAGAGAGAGAGGGGTGATTTGTGCATTTTCAACAATATTATAGAAGAAAAGCGTTTTTTTTTTTTTAATTTCATTGAATTGATTAGAAAAACTCTTTAGTATAATTTTTTGAAAGTTAAATCGATTAAGAGAGTTGGAATTAGTTGTACAGAATTACTTCGTCGATAAATTGTTAAATATTATATTTATTCTCCTATATTTGTGATCATTCTACAATCGGCAAAAATGCGTAAACATACCAAATCTGACACTAATCGTCGCATAAAAATATGAATAGTACAAATCGATTAATAACGTCTATTAATTGTTATGCTAGCATTTTTAGGAGGTCGTCTACATAAAGAAATTGTACGAAAATCAAAAATTTTTATTTCTAAAATCTAATTTGGCGATCATGTTTTCAAACAGTTTCTTTAATATATTACGCGAAAAATGATTCGGCAAACCATTATAAGAATTTATACAGATTTAATGATTGAAACTCTTAATGATAAATTTATTTTTAATTGTTGTAAACAAATTACAATGCAAGTAGTAGCTATTTGAAGGAATGATCTGTAATTTTAGACCTTATTTGAATGACCTAAGGAACGATATAGTTTTAAAGTATTTTAGTTATGGATATCTTTTTCGTTAAATAATTGCAATTTGAAAAACAGTTCAAATTAGTTTTTCTGAAGAATATATGATTTGAAATCTATTAAAATTTTAAAACAGATCCATATCTAGAAGTTTCAAAGCTGCGAATGCAAACGCGTTTTAAACTTTTTCATCTCGATTTACTGTATGTTTTAAGTTATGCTTAAAAGAACTACCCGCATTGTAATTTATTTTGAAACGATTAATAACGAATTCAACATTAGGATTTCGATTATGTATATTCCTTAAATTAATTCCCCGTTTGGCTTCCTATTTTGCATCCAAATAGAAACAATAGAAAATCAAAAAATCCAAATATGATGTCAAATTTAGGCGTTAGATTTGTAAAATTTAAAGTTTATCAACGAACCTCTAAGCAAGCATTAAGTATTAATACTAGACATTATTATTAATCAATTGATATCATTCATATTTTTATGCGATGATTTTTGTAAAGTGACAGGGTTGACCACTTTTCTTTCAGGACTGTAGCTGCATTCTACAAATATTTTTTAACTTATATAGAACAATAGATAAGTGAAAAAATAATAATGTAATTTTTATGTTATTTTCATTTTTAAAAGTTTCATTTCATAAAATGCCATTTTGGTAGAAATATAAAAAACACTGAGTTAGTAAATTCTAAGTGAAACGTCTTCACATGTTAAAGATTTTAAAAGTTTTGATTTGGAGAGTAAGCTGAAAGGAAATGATAAATATTCATGACATGCCAGGAAAATAAATTTTGGGATTCAAGGGAAATACTAAGAAGAAATGGTGACTTTCAGTTAACATACGTCTCAACATACAATTCCTGCACTGAATACAAAGAAAGAAATTAAAATTTCCATCTTAAATTATCCATGCTATGATAGATTGCGAAAACTGCGTTTTATATGTAAAATAGTTGAACTTAATGAATCACAACTAAGATTTGCACAACAATTAAGTAAATGGAAAATTTCAGCATTTCGTTTATAAGTTTTGTGGCACGTCTGTCTATTGTTTAATTCAAAACTAATTGTCTTATTGCTTCTAAAAAACTTGGTGTAAAATTTGGGAATAGGGAGTATTTAATTCAGAGATATTATTTTATGAGATTTTAGAGCGACAAAAATGATTAAAATGAACTTAAAATATTTGGGAAAATAGGTCTTTTAACACGAAAAAGTATCACCTAAAATAACTATATAAAATACAGTTCTTAATTTGTATTTATACTCCCTTATCACTTTCAAAATTGCAGCTTACATTTTATTAATATGTGAATACCTAATTTTATTTATAGGTAAATCTGTCAGGAAAAGGGAGTATGAAAAGGAGGTAATTATGTAACGTTAAGTACGTCATTAAAATTATGTAATCTTTCTGAATATTTAAAAATTATTAGCTAACGTTTTAAAAGGTTTAAAATTTAATTTTATACTTAAACGTGTTAATAATCTTAAGTTATCTTCCACTAAGTCTCATGGTCCTTATCTATGCAAATACGAAATCTATAACGTTTCTTGTAATAGTTGTCCTTTATCTTATATAGGTAAACTAAAAGAAATATCGAGGCCCACTTAAAAGTACACTCCAGTTACATCTCTGACCAAGAAATTTCTGAATCTTCAATTGCCAAACATTCTTGGATTCCAGGAACAGTTTTAACTTGCATATTGGTAAAATTCCAATAGCACCTCTGAAATAAAATTTCTCGAAAATGAAGCTATTTATCTTAAGGGATTTCAGGACTCTTAAAATTGGAAAAAATGAAAAAAAAGGACCATTTTCAACATTTAATATCTTAAAATATACGTGATTTTAAAACACAATATTTATTGGGAAGAAAGATAAAAATATCTTCTTTCATTTCATGTATTTAAAAAAGTGTACAATGCCAAATTAGCATTTATAGGGGTCTCCAAACTGCCAGACATTTGAGGAGCAGAAAATTAGTATTACTGCTTTTGCGCAGAATCACAAAATATATTTTGCATCTAAAATGACAATTTTGGGGCCTACTTAAACTTCAGATTTTAATAATTGCCCTGGACCTAAATAAATTTGTATTTAAAGCATTTTTATATTTTTAATACAGAGATGTATTTAGCTAATGCAAATTTTTTTTAAATTTCAACAGTATAATCACATTAAAAAATATCTTCTTAGCACAATAAAAAGAAATTTTAGGTTCAGTTTATACAGACTAACATGAAACTTATGTTTTGAAAATTTAATGAAAAGATATTCAGAAGTTTTTGAGATATCTTGCACGTTATGCCAAAAACGTCATTTGAAGAAAAATGACTTCAAAGTGTCGGAACGTCGCTTCAGCTATTCAGAAGGTATAATTATAAAAGCCATAACTTCTGTTCTAATCGGAGTTTCAAGAAAACAATTTTATCAAAGTGTTTAGGAAAGATAGGTGTTTAATATCTAAAAAAAAATTAAATTTCAAAAACTTTGAAACTTTAAGAGTCCTGAGACCCCTTAATCGTAATGTAACAGATAATGAAAAATCTGATTCAACAACGCTCTCTGAAGCTTCAAAAAAATGTTTGCGTTAACGATCTAATTCTTTTTTTTTCTGTAGTTCTTTCTTATAATTTTACATACAATATTTTTGCATTTATATATATGATTATCATTTTGTTTGGCGGCTTATTCTTATTTTTGTATATTTGTTTATTTTTTAATTATTATTCTTTATTTATACTATATCATACATATACAGTTGGCTTTCTGTTTAACGACTTTCAAGAAACCTCGAAAAATCGTCCTTAAATAGAGATCGTCCTTAAACAGAATTTGTGGAAAAATAATATTTGAAAAACATTTCCCTTCACACTTTACAGGCTTAGGACTGTCAATATATTTCACAATACAGTGGTGTGTTTAGAAATGTTTTATATATTTATTTAAATTTATTTTCGTTTTCTTTCTTTCCTTTTTTTAATGATACAAATATAATACTACATATTTTTGTTGCACAAATACAAATTGCATTAATTATGCTTCATACAAGAACATCATAAAATGTTACTTACAGTAGAATAAAAATATTTATAATACATTTAATTAAACAAATTAAGTTTATAAAAAATCAAAAAGTGTAGATATTTTCAATGGTGGTCTAGTTTTTAGTACCCTTCTTCAAGTTTCTCAAGAAGGTTGAATGAATCATCTTCCATATTTGTTAAAACAATGTACTGGCGAAGAATATCCAGGGCAGAATTCGCATCTGAGTAAGAAGGAGGTGGTGCATCGTTTTCTGTATCACCAGCTTTATCACCATCTTCTGCATCTGATGTTGCATTTTCATTTGCGATGTCTTCTTAAATTTGATCTAAATTTATGAAGTCGGTTGTTAAAACCTCTTCGTCAAAATAGATAAAGTGTTTTAGGGGTGGAGGGAGAAAACGAATCATCACACTTCGACAATTACGTTTCCCCTTTATCTGTACTCATCTGAATTGCAAGAAACATTGTTTTTCTATCAGAGTAAGTTCATTCGTTTAACACGTTTAAAGGGATTGAAAAAAAAAAAAAAAAAAAAAAAAAACTACGTGAAAATCGTCGTTAAATAGAAACAATATCGTCATTAAGTAGAGATTTATTTTTACTTAAAGGAGCCGGGACCGAAAATATCGTCCTTAAATAGAGATCGTCGTTAAGTAGAGCGACGTTAAACAGAGAGACAACTGTATATATATATATCATATTTTCGTAATACTTTCGTGGTACGTCGTAGTTTTTGTTATACTGTATTTTCGTAGATGAAGAAATATTGTATTTGTTTTAAAGTTTAGGGGGGAAATTATCGTCAATATGAATCAGCACATGAAAACTGCATAAAATTATTTGTTCTGTCTGGTTGATACATACTGCAATATAATTACAAAAAATGAAACAAGTTTGCGATTTTCCCATAACCAGCATTTTTTAAACTTCAATTAAACTTTTGGTGCGTCTGCTGTTCTTTTCTTTTCTTTCTTTCTTTTTTTTTTTTTTAACCATCAAACGATTCCACATTGAACGGTTATTTTGTAAAATGTAAACAGAAGAAGTTTTAGAAGCGCTTATCGAAAAATTATTTATTTCGAAAAAATATTTTCTTCCTAAAGATTAAATACAATTTTATATTAAAAAAATAATCATCCACTGAACATACTAACTCATCATATTTCGTGTATATAAAAAAATAATAAGCAGCGATATGCTGTGGAATTAATACAAAACAGATTACAAATGTATTTTTAAAATGAGAATAACATTTTTTAGAAATACTTGTATAAAAATATGAATTACTGAATATTCTTTCTTTATAAATATTAATTAAAAAAGAAAAAAAATGACAAATCTCATTAGCTCATCTGAGTTTGTGAATATAGAAAAATAATTTCAGAATTCTGCTGTTTAATGATAAAGAAATTCTAAGTGTAAACAGCATTTGTTAGAAAATCTTTTCTAGAAACATAAATTAACCCGAGAGAAATAGAGCGGGGCACAGACTCACCCCATTCATAGAAAAACTGCTGTCCCGGGGGAAATGTTTATCTCTAATCAATATTCCTTTAAGTATCTGCCCGACTGGCACTCCCCTTGTAATTTTATTTGCATTTCCTTTCTTTGCGTTAAAGAATTATTTCTTGGAATTCATGTGGTAACGGGGTGACTCGACTCAGTCTCCCAACGCGACCGTTATTGCTTCAAAATTTCCCATTCTAAGCAGTGTAATTTTCTGTTATGAAGTTTTTGTGTTGTTTGGTGCACCTTTCTTAATGGATAATTGCACTTATTGTTTATAATCAAATGATTTTTTCCTAATTTATAGTACCTTTCTTGTATTAGACAGATTATGGTGATCAAGTCACACCACGCAATCTCAAGTATCACAATTGGGTGCTCGCCTTCAAACATTGAAAATCGATTTCTCAACTAAAGAAGTATACTTTCTTAAATACTTTCTTAATGAATAAATGGAATTATTGTTTATAATCAAATGATATTTTTCTAATTTATAGTACATTTTCTGTATAAAAGTTATTGGGGGTGATCCAATCACCCCGCGCGATCTCAAAGATCACAGTTGGGTGCGTGCCTTGCGAAGAAGGAAAAATATTTTCTTTATAAAATTAAATATAAAAAAATAAAAATTCCTAAAACTCATTTCCTCATCACAACTGTATATTGTGAAGCAATAATAGCAGCAATCTGCTATATAATAAATAAATAGAAACAATTTACATTTAATAAAGATTTTTTAATTAACTGTGCATATTTAAAGAAAATTAAATCTACTCAATAGGGCAAAATGGAAATGACATTCGGGCATGAAACAATGCCACATAGAATAAATGGGACATTTAAATTATCACAAGTTTTAATGTACGCAGGATACGTCTAATTCAGAAGACTTCGTGCGAAATAAACACGTTTCAAGTTTCATGCAGTTTCAAATTATTCATGTTATGGTAGTTCTTTTATACTGAAAAAAAAATAATGTCCTGTTAAAATTTCCAATTTAAAATTTAGAAATTTAGATTTTACTTAGCTGTAAAAATTCAGAAATATTCCATATTTTACTGAACTACTGTTTTAAAGATATGTCCGACGATATTCTATTTTATACACATCATAAGCATTTTTCATCATTTTAATAAAATGTGCGACAATGATATATTTGGAGATTATAATAGACTGAATTTTTTTAACGTTTAAATAAAGAATTTTTAATTAATCAAGTTAAATTTTGATGATTTCATCAAAAAATGGAATCATTGTGTTTTATGTTCAAGGATTCATTTTATAAGTTCTCGACATGTTAAATAGAAAAGTGTATACTTTATGTTTCTTCATACATAAATTTTAAACAGATGAATTCGTCATATTTTAAAACTATTATTCACTTAACTAAATGTTTTTTTTCATATATAGAGTTGGATATCTATAAAATCAAGAATAATAAATTTACAGATATGTTTTGAAGTAGCAACTACCAAAATAAGTTATTTACCAATCATGAATCTACCAATATCAGTCGGCGTGTCATATATTTTCAAATTTTCTAATAACGGTCATCAAAAACAATCAAGAAATAACGGTCAGTACATATTTAACCTCAGCTGCTCGAAACTTCGTGGCTCCTCCATAAAGTCACTTGACTGTGAAGTCATAAATCATGGTTTTAGAATCAATTGCACATCTCCACAGAATAAGACGCGTAGACTTCAGAGCGATGTAACGATGTACCACCATGGATGGTTTTGTATAGTGCCGTTTTACTCTTTGGTAACATTCAAATAATGGTGATGTTGGGACAGTTTAGAGAAGAAAAATTTAATGCGATTCTTCTACAGAAAAAAGACCACTGTGATCTCTAACTGAGAACACAAATCTGTAAAAACAGTATGAGAAAAACTGTGTTCTAACTCTGTATTCTACATAACAAAGACGCTCATGCTAAACAAAAAATAATTCATACAGCTGTCACAGCTAATCGATATATGTTTAAAAAATGACTTTAATTGTATACTAGCCAGTTTGGTCTCCGTTAGATGTGTGCTAAGCATTGTACCATGCTACTTTTATCCAAAATTTAATTTACTTTCTCAATACTTCGCCAAATTAGAAGTTTCTAGTAGAGAAATCAAGAACTCCGTATTTTTATGGGTACTACTTGGTTATCCCTTCGACCAAAAATATATCGCCAAACTATAAGATTAAATATCAATAATGGTTGATCATAAATGTCATATTTGCTTGTTTTTAATCAAGTTACACGTGTTTACGTCATAAAGTTATTTTTATTTCGACGTTTTATTTGTATTCTTATTAATGTTATACTAATTTATTTGTTCTTTCGCTATTTAAAATAAAAATTATGTCAATTTGTATAATTTGGCGAGTGGTTTGGCGATTTATATAATTTGGCGAAATGGGTCAACGGTATAACTAAATAGTACCTTTTTATGCCAGCCAGGTGAAAGTGATAAACCATCAAACATTGTCTTTCCAATCGCATTTTTTCATATTTCATTAAATTCATCTAAAATATAATAATTTCACTCATTTTATTTAAAATACCTAATTTTAATTTGAAATTCATAACTTTCACTTTTTTCCCTTTTTTAAGAAAAAGAAAGAAAAAATAATAAATAATACCAAAAACCATGACTCTTAATTTCAATATCAAAGCATTGTTTTAATTTAACACTCGAAAAATACAAAATGTAAAAAATGGTGACCTGGTAAATAAAAAGCGAAGCGGTCAGCCCGGAACTATTGATGACAGTCACATGACTTAGGTTATTATTATAGAGATTCTGCAACGTTGAAGATACATTTTATATGCAGTTTTTAAAAGATTTCAACATTTAAATTATTTAATTTTATAATTTTCTGCTTTTGATGCACGTAATTTTGGAAACATTTTCAAGAATTTTTTACAATATGTTAATCAGTTTTCCAATCACGAAGCATCGAATTTTTTAATGTTATGACTTATTCAGTAAACTGTTTCATGTTTAACAAAAATGTTCATAATTTTAATTCGTATAATGCAAAAATAAAAGGTACTAAAATTGCGATTCTTCTTCAGGCGAAAGAGCACTGAAACGCAAGTCTTTAAAAGCGATATGAGTACGACTGAGTTCTAACTCTTTATTCCACATATAGTTCAGGCAATAGGGAATTTTACCTAGCAAAACTAATGGTAGTACTGGAAATCGTCTTTCTAGATATTTTTTGGGTCGCTGAATCCGAATTTGTAACTTCCAACCAAAATTTCCCCCGGCAACCTCCCCAAATTTTGGTAAAAAGCCCCCCCCCCCCCCAAAAAAAAAGGTTTTTATAAAAAAAATCATTTTTTTATTGTTTTAAAGAAAAAGTATCTAGAAATTCAGAAAGTAGAGAAAATTTGCAACAAATTGGATATATGACATTATGACTTAGGATGAAGGGGGAAAGGGGATCTGCCTCGGAACATGCGCGCGGTGCTGCGTAAACTAAGTTGCGCAATTACACATAACCATTCACACGTTTACATTCGCCCTCCCATCTCCCCTCCGAACTTTCTCTATAAGGTTTACTTTAAGATTTTTGGGTCGCTGAATCCGAATTTTTAACTTTCCCCCCAAAACTTCCCCCCCAACCCCCCCTCCCCAAATAGTTGTTTTTAACTTAAATTTTTTATTGTTTTAGGGGAAAAGCATTACGAAATTCAGAAACTAGACAAAATTTGCAACAAATAGGATATATGACATTATTAATTAGGATGAACGGGGAGAGTGAGGGCTGCCTCTGAACATGCACTGCGGCGCTCGTGCACTAAATAATGAAGTCCAGGCAATAGGGGGTTTTATCTGGCAAAATTAATACTAGCTCTGGATTTCGACTCACTTTATGTTTTTTGGGTCGCTGAATCCGAATTTGTAACTTCCCACCAAAATTTCACCTGGCAACCCCACAAAAAATTGATTTTTTGAAAAAATTTGGTTTTTGAGAAAAGCGCGCGGGGAATGTTCCGAGGCAGCCCCCTCTCTCCCCGTTTAACCTACGTCATAATGTCATATATGCTATTCGTTGCAAATTTTGTCTAGTTTCTGAATTTTGTAATGCTTTTTCCCTAAAACAGTAAGTTTCTTTAGTTATTAGTTAGTACAAATTTAAGTTAAAAACAACTATTGGGGGGGGGGGGGGAATTTTGGGGGTAAGTTAAAATTTGGGATTCAGCGACCCAAAAAAGTTAAAGTAAACCTTATAGAGAAAGTTCGGAGAGAAGATTGGAGGACTAATGTAAACGTGTGAGTGGTTAAGTGGAATATCGCAACTTAGTCCTCGCAGCACTGCGCCGCATGTTCCGAGGCAGAGCCCCCCTTCCCCTTCATCCTAAGTCATAATGTCATATATCTAATTTGTTGCAATTTTTGTCTACTTTCTGAATTTCTAGCTACTTTTCCCCTAAAATAATTAAAAAATGGAATTTTTTAATAAAAACCTTTTTTGGGGGACTTTTTACCAAAATTTGTGGGGGGAGGGGGGATGCCGGGGGAAATTTTGGTGGGAAGTTACAAATGCGGATTCAGCGACCCAAAAAACATCTAGAAAGCCGATTTCCAGTACTACCATTAATTTTGCTAGGTAGAGTCCCTATACGGTCTGTATTGCCTGGACTAATAACAGAGACGCTCTTGCTAATCGAAAAATAATTCACGCAACTCTCATAACTAATCGATCTATGTTTAAAAGATGACTTTTATTGTGTATTCTGCGATTGCGAAGATACATTTTATATGCAATTTTTATAAGATTTCAACATTTAAAGTTATTTTATAATTTTCTGTTTTTGCTATACGTAATTTTTGGAAACATTTTTGTAATTTTTTTTTTTTTTTCAATGCGTTAATCAGTTTTCCAATCACGAAGTATCGATTTTTTTAATTTTATGAATTATACAGTAAACCTTTCATGTTTTACAAAAATGTTCATAATTAGAATTCGTATAAAGCAAAATCAATAGGTATTAAAATTGCTTTTAAGATCATATATATAATATAAAATTATTTAAAATACATTTCACCAAATTCGCACGGCCATCGTTAGTGTTAATAGACACTGATGACGGCCATGTGAATTTGTTTGAAAACATTCTGGGAATTTAATTTGATTTTTAAAGTATTTTTAAAGTATTTAAATGTATTTTAAATAAATTTATATTATATATATATGCACCTAAAAGCAATTTTAGTACGTTTTATTTGTGCTTTATACGAAATTTAATTATTCACTCAAGGTAAATTTAACACAAGATTTTTAACATACCTTTATTGAAAAAATGTTCATTTAACATCATTAACATATTCATTAAAATTAATAGCTTTAATATTAACATTAGAATATTAACTTATTTGTTACTCTTGCCTATATAAACTCTGTTACGCAGTTGCAAATGTTTACGTGAGAATTGATCTCATTCAAAAAAAAAAAAACAAAAAAAAAAACGATATTCCGAATAGACGAAAAGACTTATACATTGTAATAAGTACTCAGAAACGTGTCATAGTATTACAGCCAGCAAAATAAACATTAGTTTTGGTATTATTAGTTCAAGTGTTTCCTAAATCTCAGAAATCTATTTCTTTAAACGTTAAAAATTAAAACGTTAAAAATTTTGTGATTTTCAGGATGTCTATAAGATGTCAACAAGAAAAAAATATGTTAAAAATTGTTTTTTATTGCAATCAAATTTTATTATTTATTTATATCATTTATTATATAACGTGTTATATAATAAACGTATAACGTATTAACGTATATAACGTATTATATACGAACATTTAAACATGTTCAGTATCATACAGTATGAAGTGTTAATGTACACGAAAACAAAAAAAATAATAATATATGTATGATTTTTCGTTCACAGGTTTCATTTTAAGTCCAAAGTGCGGTATGTTAGGATTAATCTGGTCCCATGATAAAAAATTCTGTAATCCGGCATATGGCCAAATGGTTTATTTGAGAAAATATGAGTTGACGCAAAGTATTGGTAAAGGTTTTAGTGGTATTCACATACATCTTAAATGACAGTTTAGCCATATAGTCATTGCATAATAGAGCGAAAATCGCCTTGTTATTGCACCAAGCAAGAAGTAAACCAAATTAGCCAGAAAAACTGAACAAACCAATGCCGGATATAGCTACGCAAACAGGGCATGCTTTTTAAAAACATTTCACCAAACAATAACAATAGGGGGCTATGGACCTTTATTTAAGAAAAAAATATTTTTGTACCTATTAATCATTCTCCGTTTTGTTATGAGCCATTTGCGAATAACCATATGCAAATGTGATTATTTTACGTAAAGTTATAAGCGTTTGAATTGTATACACATACAATGTTTCGGCCTTTTATTTCACGTTAAATCTGTTTTTCTAAAATCTGATTATCCAATGTTTTTAGACATTGTAAATGAACCATGCGTCTTAATTTTTGATCAAAATTCACGAAATCCATAAGGCAGAATCCTGATATTACTAACAAAGAAACTGTGTGCGCTTTTTAAAATTCGCCTTCTTTAAGAAAATTAAATTTCATTTTTAACTTATTGAAAAGCAACATTTTGATGAAAATCGATATGGAATTCATAAAAAAAAAATATCTAAAATAATAACTACTCAAGAGATTAAAAAATTGATTCATAGATTAGTTTGTAATAGACTTTTAATTGATTAAAACGCAAAGTCGAGGAAATACTTTAAAAATTAAGACACGTGGAGCACAGTAAAAATTCGTTTTAATATAGTAATTATTTTAAATAACTTAAAATTATAATAGTATTGGAAATTTCATTTAAAATGTTCTGGCGAAATGTATATTTCTAGGAAATTTCATATCTCTATCATGAAAATTAAGAAAAAAAAAAACCTGCATTACTTAAACATACATTTGTAAGAAAAACAGAAAATATTGCTAATTGAAAAGACTTGTAGAAGAGTGTACAATCAAATTGAATAATAGGATTTACCCCTACTTTTAACAAATATCAGTACGCTCTTTCTTAGCTCACAGGCTATCAAAGAGCTAATGTACCAGCTGTTTATGTATGTACTTACGTATGTATGTACATAACGCGATAATTCTTGTTAGAAATATCCTATTTGCTTCAAATTTTCTATATAAGTTCATTCTGATAAGGCGCTGATTAGCTTTGGGGGTTTATTGGTTAAATATAAAGGGAGGACGGGGTGTAATCCCCCTTAATTTAGATAATCGTACACCGGTTTATTCTGATAAGATGCTTCTCTGATCAGATTTGGAAGTTCATTAGTTAAGTATACAGGTCGGAATGCGGGGCTAATTCCCTCTTAATTTAGATAAATGGGTTTTTCATGCAGAATTATCAGATTTGCTTCAAATTTCGTAAAGCGGTTTATTCTGATAAGGTTCTTCCTTTATTACATTTGGAGGTTCATTGGTTAAGTATAAAGGGATGAGACGGGGATAATCCCCCTTAATTTAGATAAATGAGCTTTTCACGCAGAATTATCAGATTTACTTAAAAATTGGTATACCGGTTTATTCTGATAAGGTGCTTCCCTAAGTAGATTTGGATGTTAATTGGTTAAAAATAAAGGGGGGGACGGGAGCCATTTTCCGCTTAATTTAGTTAAATGGGCTTTTTATGCAAAATTATCAGATTTGCTTCAAATTTGGTATACCAATTTATTCAGATAAGGCGCTTCCCTGATTAGATTTGGAGGGTCATCGGTTAAGTATAAAGGGAGGAAATGGGGTAGCTAATACCTCACCCTTAATTTAGCTTTTTTTTCGGTTTCTTCATTTTTCGAGGAGCTTTATTCATTGAAATAAGAGAATAATTTACAATTACTGTGAGCTCAATTAGTTTAACTGGGTACTTTTATTTTTATTCATTATTTGTTAATTTTATCATATTATCAAAGTTTTGTTTTACTAAATATCACTGAATATTATATTAATGCAATGTGCTATTTTCCATAGAAGTTGTACCGCGTCAATATAAAAACTTACACTGATGATTTAAGCATTATCTACAGGCATATTATGAAATAGATGTAAACATTCGAAAGGTATAATTGTGTATTATGCACAGAAATATTTAAATTTATCTGTGCCAAAACGTGACTGTTTTTACAAAACATATCTTTTAACGCATTAATTTTCCTATTGCGTTACAATCCGCCGTTTTATGTGGATTAGAATATTTATTTTCATGTTTTATTCATATTCCGTCTATGGTATATTTTTAAAATAAAAAATAATTGTAAGCATTTTATTATGAAACCATTTTTTTTTTCTAATTTCGTATGTTATGATTGCGTTATACAACTGTTATTTCTTTTCTTTATAAAGATTTTCACTGATACAATTTCTAATAAAATAAATTTTAAAAGGATTTTTTAAAGTAATACATGCAATAAAATAAAAAATAATGCGTTATATTAAATAAAAAACGAAAGTGTTCTTTTCGAATTAAAATTTAACCTTCACTAACTGATACGTCCGTTTCCTAAACTGTAAGTTTCTCTGCAATATGAGCATTATTGAAATTAATATAATTCTAAATATATAATGCAGTTTTAAAACATTGTGTAAACGTTAATACCCGCGAAGATTTATTCATGTACGTAATAAAATTACAGAGAAAACAAAGTTATAATTTTGCCCTTTTGCTGGGCAGCCAGAGGATTATTAAGTCATTTTAACAAATATTACTCATTAATTATATGAATAAAATTAAAGATTCTCTTTAACAGCAAATACAATTATGGACTCCTGCTATAACATGTATTCTGTATGAAATGTGTAGAGAGACCATTATATATATCTTATGTCATGTATATATATATATATATATGACACTAAAGCTCCTTGCATAATTAGCATCACCCTTAAATATATATATAAAAAATTTAAAAGTCCTGTATATTCTGAGCATGGTCTCTCTACACATTTCATACAAAATACATGTTATAGCAGGAGTCCATAATTGTATTTGCTGTTAAAGAGTATCTTTAATTTTATTCATATAATTAATGAGTAATATTTGTTAAAATATTATACTTATTAATCCTCTGGCTGCCCAGCAAAAGGGCAGACATATATATATATATATATATATATATATATATATATATATATATATATATAGGGTAATTCCATCCTAACTGACGTAACATTTTATCGTCGAATTTTGTTTTCAAATCTATGTAGAAAATTTACTAATAAAGCTAGAACAAATTTTTACAATTTAAAATATTTCTTACTAAGGTCTTAATAACCAAATACCTGCAGATTATTTCAAACCCTCTTTGAGTCCCAAAAATTGCAATTCAAAATTCTGTAACTGACGTAACATAAAATAGACAAACCTTTTTTCTGCCTTCATTGAAGTGTCACAATTATCAAAACTATCCAGTTGAAAGAAGTGATTTAATGTTCTCAACAACACTATGTAGTGCCCAAATTATAACAGTAATTTGTTTAATTAATTTCTGAATAATAAAAAAGAAAAAAAAAATGATATTTACACGTGTAACTGACGTAACTTTTATTGTGTAACTGACGTAACATTATGACTTTACAAAGACAATAATGGTACTTATCTTAGTTCGTAAACAGTAATTTACAATGTCTTTTTATTAGGCTTTTTCTATAGAATATAAAAATATCAAGTTTTGCAATCATATCCTTAAATTAAACATATTAAAAATTTTATTCCCCCCCCCCCCAAAAAAAAAAAAAAATGTTTTTCTGTGGAATTCCCTATATATTGATAAATCACACTTCATTAAACCCAAAACACAGCAAAAGCAAGTAACAAACCGAAACTAAAATATACAACATAACCACGAATAACGTAGAAGGACAAAATTTGAAGGCAGCGGCATGGCTAATGATATGCACTGCGGAGTTTAAACAATTTTCTGAGCAAAACTTAACCCCCCCCCCCCACCGTCCTTTACCCGTCGAGACCCCAAAAAATTAAAAACCTGAAAACAAACACACCCGAGACCTACAAACGAAATTTATGAATAACCATACTGAAAAACAATTTTCATCAAATATCATCTTTCTATACACCATTTGTATCGAACAGTTGTAACGTCGATCGAACCGAACGATCGTATCGAACAGTTGTATAGTCTTGTTGTAATAGCTTTTTATCATGAAAAAATTGCGAGTTAAATAAAAAAAAAAGTACTGGGTAATTCTGTTTTCGGGCGTTAACGTAAAATAGAAAAAATTCACCAACCATTTTATCAATATTGGAACTCAGTTGTACGATACGGTTTGAACCGCGTAAGCATATATTACTAAATATTAGAATACGCACGTCACTATTCAGGATTGAAATTTTTATTGTATCAAAATTAAAATGATTTCTCTTGTCGTAAACACCAGTGAATAAGGTTCCGTTTATAATTTCCAATTAAACGTCTAAGTAGTTGACTTTCTTCGATTTTCAGATCCGCTTTTTGAATTTAAAGTATTTGGATAGTATTTAATAAATATATGTATATGGTATTAATATGTATATACACACACACGCACACATACACACACACACACACACACACACATATATATATATATATATATATATTTTATTCCAAAATTAATGATAAATTACTGCATGAATGGCGCTACAGCAGCACATATCAAATGCAATAAAGCATATTATATCATTTCAAAATGCTAAAACAACATAACTTCAAAAGGAAGGTGTATATCTGTAGAAATTTTTAAACAGTAAAATATTTATAAAAACAAAAACAAGAAAGACAGGTAAAAAAACAAAAACAGTCTGTTCTTCATCAGTGGGAGGACAGACAGAAAACTAACTCCACCCCCCACTTTTTAAAATTTGCAGGTTTCTGAACACATGTTCACCCCGCATTAATAATTAATTAGATTAATAAAATGACAATAGTTTTCAGTATTGAATGCGGGGTGAACATGTGTTCAGAAACCTGCAAATTTTAAAAAGTGGGGGGTGGAGTTAGTTTTCTGTCTGTCCTCCCACTGATGAAGAACAGACTGTTTTTGTTTTTTTACCTGTCTTTCTTGTTTTTGTTTTTATAAATATTTTACTGTTTAAAAATTTCTACAGATATACACCTTCCTTTTGAAGTTATGTTGTTTCAGCATTTTGAAATGATATAATATATATATATATATATATATATATATATATATATAATATAAATATATAGTATATATAAATATATTATTAAAATATACGCATATATCTTATATTGTAATATTATGATGCGATTTTTCCTTTTTTGAGTGAAGAAAACCTTGAATAACGTGTCCAGTTATCATTGCGAATTGTGAGCAAAATCGAAATCATAAGCGTTGCTTTTAAGGAGCAGATATCTTTAAAACTGAGAAATCTCATACAAATGTGGGCCACGTAAGGATTGCAAAAACTCAACATACCATTAACCTTTCGATATGAAATTTAAACACACATTAAAGTAATATAAGGTAACATAAAATTTTTTGAAAAAGAGTCCTTATGCATATGTCTTTTTAATGTATTTTGAAAATTAATACTTTTCAATAAATGAATTCAGCTTCTACGCCTTTCGCGCAGGTTCTCTCAGTGAATCATTTTTTTAATAGAAGTACATATATAATATGTGTTTAATATGACATACATTGAAAGAAATATAAAGATTAACTCGTGAAAGAAAAGTTTAAAATATTCTAAAAGTTTTGAAAATTTTTTGAATTTTTTTCTCTGAATTTTTTAAAATAGGCGTATTTTTTTAATTTCTTACTTGATGAACATAACAGCAGGATATTTTATGCAGATATAAGATTTAGTGGATGAACATAATAGTAGAATATTTTATGCAGCTATAAGATTTATAACTGCAGCAAAAAAAAAATCACCAAATACTATAAAGCTGTTTTTTAAAAATCATTTGTGCGATGACCAAAAATATACCGGTTTGAGAAAATTGACTATAACAATTAAATTATTCCTTAATCGTATAAATTGATCTTAAACTATTTTGATCATAGTTTCCCTTCTAAAGCGAATTTTTGCATGAGGTTCCTTTTAAATTATCCCTACATAATCAAATTTAATTATAATCTATTTAATACTTTTTATCTTTTTTTAATTTTTTACACTATAAAAGGTACCTGACCTCTTAAGATCCTCGACGTGCATTATAACCACTGAGATAATTCCTGTGTGTAATATATCTATCAAACTGGACTGCAATTTTTGTACATTTTCGGGTTATAATTTTTAAATCTTTGCCTTACTGCTTATTATTACACTATATTTTACGTTGTACAATAACGTCCCACTACCACGTTAAAAAGCCACAGGAGATGACACTGCGTGACGGGTTAATTTACCTACTTGAACGTCGAGTTCTCCTTCAACGTATTGCGGTTTGTATGAAATTCTTAGATTCAGTGTCATGCATATATATAAATATATATATATATATATATATATATTGATAAATCACAATTCATTAAACCCAAAACACAGCAAAAGCAAGTAACAAACCGGAACTAAAATATCCAACATAACCACGAATAACGTAGAAGTCAAAATTTGAAGACAGCGGCATGGCTAATGACATGCACCGCGGGTTTTAAACAATTTTCTGAGCAACCCCCCCCCCCTCCCCTTCACCCGTCGAGACCAAAAAAGTAAAAACCTGAAAACAAACACACCTGAGACCTACAAATGGCCATAAAAACACACTATAAATAACCATACTAAAAAACATTTTTCATCAAATATCATCTTTCTATACACCATTTGTATCGAACAGTTCTATAGTCTTGTTGTAATAGCTTTTTTTCATGAAAAAGTTACGAGTTAAATAGAAAAAAATTGTACTGGGTAATTCTGTTTTCTGGTGTTAACGTAAAATAGAAAAATTTCAACAACCATTTTATCAATATTTGAACTCAGTTGTACGATACGGTTTGAACCGTTTAAGCATATATTTCTAAATCTTGAAATACGCACGTCACTATTAAGGATTGAAATTTTTATTGTATCAAAATTAAAATGATTTCTCTTGTCGTAAACACCGGTGAATTAGGTTCCGTTAATAATTTCCAATTAAACATCTAAGTAGTTGACTTTCCTTCGGTTTTCCGATCCGCTTTTTGAATTTAAAGTGTTTGGATAATATTTAATAAATAAATGTATATGGTATTAATATATATATATATATATACACACACACATATATATATGTATGTGTGTGTGTGTGTTATTACATATTATGTATATAGTATCTATAATAATAAGGAAAGAAGTTCGTGTGTGAGTGAGTGCGCCGACGGTGTTCTGAACGGACCGCTGCACGTAAGGCTACAAAATTTGGGGTAAAGGTACGTCTATATATGAAGTTTTGCACCTTAAAGCCCGATTTTCGATTTTTTGATTAGATTTTTTTAATTTAATTTTTTATGCCATTTTTAGCGCTTTTTTGAGTTTCGAGGCGATTTTTCCACATTAGTGAAAAGAATACAGTTTCTTTCTTTTAATCCAATATAGTAAATTTTGTTCTCTTTTCAAAAAAGTTTATTCGGAATTCGTACAGCGATTTTGGAATTTTTAGCGCATTTTTTATGCAATTATTTAACAGCAGTTAATGCGTTTTCATACCTATAAGGGGTGTTACCGAAGAGGGGACACAGTTCTGTCGCCAAATACCGCCATGTTTGTTGCCAACTTGGCGATATATCGCCAAATTTGGCGACCAAAGTTAGTCGCCAAAAGTGAAGCCAACTTGCCGATATCTCTAATATTTCTCCAAATTTCCATAGACTTCCATTGTAAACCAATAGTGATTACTTGCTTACAGAAAATCAACAAATTAAGATATTTTAATGCAACAAAAACTAATATTAACTTAAGGGGTTATATTAATTATATATATGGGAATCCAGGTAAATTAAATCTATAATAATAAGGAAAGAATTTTATGTGTGAGTGTGTGAGTGTGTCGCCGATGTTCTGAAGAGACAGCTGCAAGTAGAGCTACAAAATTTGGGGAAAAGGTCTGTCTATATATGAAGTTTTGCAACTCGAAGCCCGATATTCGATTTTTTTTATTCAATTTTTTATTTAATTTTTTATGCGATTTTTAGCGCTTTTTTAAGTTTTGAGGCGATTTTTCCACGTTAGTGAAAAGAATACGGTTTTGTTCTTTTAACCCAATATATAGTAAATTCTGTTCTCTTTTCAAAAAAGTTTATTCGGAATTCGTACAGCGATTTTTGAATTTTTAGCGAATTTTATATGCGATTATTGAACAGCATTTAATGTATCTTCATACCTATAAGATGGTTACCGTATGGGGGACACAGTTCTGTCGCCGAATGCCACCAAGTTTGTCGCCAACTTGGCGATATCTCTAATATTTCGCCAAATTCCCATAGACTTCCTTTGTAAAACAATTGGAATGAATTGCTTACAGAAAATGAACAAATTGAGATATTTTTTTGCAACAAAAATTAATATTAACTTAAGTGGTTATATTAATTGTATTTAAAAGAATGCAAGTAAATTAAATTATGAATAAAAGTAACATGATACAATACTTAGCATTGTTTCCCAAACATAAATTCCTAGAGAGAGCCCGCAGGTCAGAAGAATAGATTTGAAACTTTTATCCAATTACAGAAAATTTTGACTTTCGTGATTTTTGAACTTTTCGTAATTTTTTATTCGATTTCTACGTTTCTTCGAGATCTGCTGCAATTTTTTGACATTCCATTTTTGGCCTATAATAAAAAAGTAATTTCTGCCCTCATTTCAATAACGTTTATTCGAATTTCGTAAAGCAATTTTCAAATTTTTCGGGAATTGTGTATGTGATTTTTAGTGTATTTTAGCGATATTTTACCATTTTTTCATATTTGTGAAAGGAATCAACTTTCAATCTTCGAACACAATATATAATTTTTTTTCTCTTTTCGAAATTTGTGTAGCAATTTGAAATTTTTTCACGATATCTTATTGTGATTTTCAGAGCTTTTTCGCAATTTGAGCTGTCTTTTGGCGTACTCGGGCAACGCCGGGCAAGTTAGCTAGTATATAAATATATTGTTAAAATATATACATATATCTTATATTATAATATACATATATTATGATGCGATTTCTCCTTTTTGAGTGAAGAAAACCTTGAATAACGTGTCGAGTTATCATTGGGAATTGTGCGCAAATTCGAAATAATAAGCGTTGCTTTTAAGAAACAGATATCTTTAAAACTGAGAAATCTCATACAAATGTGGGCCATGTAAGGATTGCAAAAACTCGACATACCATTAACTTTTCGATATGAAATTTAAACACACATTAAAGGAATATAAGGTAACATAAAAGTTTTTGAAAAAGAGTCCCTATGCATATGTCTTTTAATGTATTTTGAAAATTAATACTTTTTAATAAATGAATTTATCTTCTCTTAGTGAATCATAAAAAAAAAAAAAAAAAAAAAAAAAAAAAAAAAAAAAAAAAAAAATAGAAGTATAGTATGTGTTTAATATGACATACATTGAAAAAAATATAAAGATTAACTCGTGAAAAAAAAAGTTAAAAAAATTCTAATACTTTTTTCTCTGAATTTTTTAAATATAGATGTACTTTTTTAATTTCTTACTTGATGAACATAACAGTAGGATATTTTATGCAGATATAAGATTTAGTTGATAGACATAATACTGGGATATTTTATGCAGCTATAAGATTTATAACTGCAGCAAAAAAAATCACCAAATATTATAAAGCTATTTCTTAAATATCATGTGAGCGGTGACAAAAAATATACTGGTTTGAGAAAATTGACTATAAAGATTAAATTATTTCTTACTCGTATAAAAAGATATTAAACTATTTTTATCATAATTTCCCTTCTAAAGAGAAATTTTGCATGGGGTTTCTTTTAAATTATCCCTACATAATCAAATTTAATTATAAGCTATTAAATACTTTTCTTTCTTTATTTAATTTTTTACACTATAAAAGGTACCTGACCTCTTAAGATCCTCGACGTGCAGGATTACCACTGGGATAATTCCTTTGTGTACTATATCTATCAAACTGGATTGCAATTTTTGTACATTTTGGGGTTATAATTTTTAAATATTTGACTTACTGCTTATTATTTCACTATATTATACATTGCACACTAACGTCCCACTACCACGTTAAAAAGCCACAGCAGACGGGCACTGCCTGACGGGCTAATTTACCTACTTGATCGTCCAGTTCGTCCAGTTGTATGAAATTTTTAGAAGACAACGAACTTATATTTACCAATTCTCTCCCTTTCTGAGCTAGTTTCGTCAACTCATTGCTCTCAGCTCCCATTTCAGGCAGTACTTATGTATGCGATGTAAATATTTGTCTTATTTCCTTTGGCTTGTTTTATTCAGTAATTTAGTATTTTCTTTATATTTATAAGCATATGCATTTCATTTAATACTTTCCAGCTCTAATATTTAAAAAAATATGCCGTGTAATTATTTATGCATGTATAGAACATAGTACAATTCCTGTCAATGTATGCACTATTGACACTTATCAGTTTCAGAGTCAAAAATAGCAAACTGAATTTATTTTTCTTTATGCTATTAACTGTTTTAAAATATTTTAAAGGAAAGTCATTGTTAATGTATCTTATCATATGGAGTGTATTTGAGTCTCCTCCTCCGGGATTGCATTTATACTCTAAAGCGAAAGCTGGTTTCACGGAACGGTCATTCCTGTCATCGGTGCAATTCTGCTTAATTTGATAAACTTGTATAAATCTTCTTTAAGTATGGGGGATACAAGGCTTTTACAAACTGAATTAATCATTTTTTTAAAGTTATACTTATTAAAGAATTTAAAGACAATTATTTCAGATTTGTTTCTTTTATTGAATAATTTCAATTTCTAATAAATACAGAGATGAGTTTTAATTGAAGGAAGTACTAAAATAATTTAAAAAAAAAAATCAGAAAGATTTTAAACAAATTTATGTTTTTAGTAAAATGCAAAACCTTGATAGAAAATTATTCCAACATTATTTTAAATATTTAGCTATACGTACTTTTACAACAATTTAACATTTCACTTATATGATCAAAACAAGTGAACGTGACTTCTTAAAAAATCTTAGGCACAAGTTTACGATTTTGCATATTATAATGGAATTTCATAAAAGATTTATTTTCCTCCTTGTAAAGGCGTTTTCTTGAAAGAAATTTAGGAGAATAAAATATCATTTGAGAGTAAATATAGAGTTAAAACTAAGAGAGCTCTTAAATAATATAAAAGAGCACGTAGTTCATTAAAAGTACTTTTTTGAACTACCAAAAGTAATTTTAGTTTGACGTCTTTTTCGCAAATAAGAACAGTCTAAATTAGATATACTTTCTTTAAAATATACGTAAATTTATTCAAAAGAGTGCTTAAAGCGACCCGCTGTTATATGTGTACAACTATCAATTTCCTTTGTTTTATATATGTAAAATAATCCATTTATTAGACAAAATGGAACTAAAGAAAAATCAAGGAAAAAAAAACCTTCGCTTTTATCAAATTTGCACTGCATTGAAACTTTCTGAATGAAAATTCTCTGTATTCGTTTAAATTCCTATTTAAATGAACAATGTATATAAATTATTTTTTATAATAAACTACTGTAAGGAGTTTGCGTTTGGTATCCTTATTACTTGAGCATTTAGTAGTGAAATCTCGTATGTTTGACTAATCGAAATTACAATAAGCTTGTCTTCAGAAGTTCAATCTTTATTTATACAATGCATTGCATTATATCTAGAGTACATCAATTTTAAGTTTTATGAAAATAATTTTTTAAGTTTTATTTAAAATTGTTTAAATTTGGAAGACGTAGTAATTGCCTATTCGAAACAATAAAATATTTGAAAACAGAATATACGAGTTTTTGATGGTTTTGCCAAATTAAAATTTATAAAGAAAAAATAAATAAAAATATATTATTCCAAATTTCAGTATTTCTGCTTATATTTCAAGGTACGCATTTTACAGGATCAGACTACTATTCTTTTACCAAACTTACTATTTATGGAAAAAAAAAATAATTTAAAAGAAATAGATCCAATATTGACTATTTATTTATCCAAGATACACATTTCAATCTACTTTTATTTTAAAACTTCAAATAGTAACTACCATTGCATTATTGTATATCAAGTTTAAGTATTTTCCAGATTTTTAAATTATGAGTTCTGAAGACATATGCTTATTCTCAATAGTTTTATAAAGGTAACAATTAGGGTAGAAACATTAAGTAATGTCCATGATATCAATCTCGCATATGTATCTGTTATCTACTATATATGTAAAATGAAATGAAATTTCGTGACATGACAGACAGAGGTTCATATTGATTTTAAAAACTAAGCCTAATTTATATTTCATTAGATTTAAAGTACGTTTGGAGAAACTGTCCAGGGAGGCGGTTCGAAATCTGCTAGATATAATACAGTGCATCAATAAAAGAACGTCCCAGATATAAATTTTAATAGTATCAACTATAAGCGTTGTAGGAAGTTTGTTCAAAGTCAAAAATAAAGAGTAACTCAAACAGTTTGAGACAAGATGTTTCGCAAGTACTGCTTTGTTACTTACTCGCTTGAAGTACCTCATACGCAAAATGGCGATTCCTGAGCGTAAAGCGTTTTGTGTTCTGCAAATTGCTAAGAGTGAATGTATAATTTAAGTTCAACGTGTGCTTCGATTAAAGTTTAATTGTGAAACTCCATGTGGAAAAAACATACGCCGATGGATCTGGCATTTCAAAACAACCAGATGTGTTTGTAAATGGAAAGGCACCGGACGACCAAAAGTGTCTGTAGAGGATGTTGACCGTGTTAGACCATCTTACTTGCGTAATCCTAAAAAAAACTTTTCGGAAAGCAAGTCTTGAACTTCAGTTGCCAAAGACGACAGTGTGGAAGGTTTTAAGAACACATTTACATATGAATCCGTATCGGTTACCGTCGGTATATGTTTGTAGGGAGAATCAGAACTTAGGTTTGACGTGTGCCGTATAACTAAAGGTGCACATATTGGACATTTATAACAAAACTAGGTTAGTTTACCGTCAATTTGATGTATGATGTGTAAATATTTTAAATTCAACTGTTATAATACACTATTGAATCTGGGATTTTTTTTTTATGAACACTCTGTATAAAAATGTACATTTGTTACATAAATAATAATGTTTGAGGTGATGCTTTTTATGAAGATTTTTTGTCCCGTTTAAAAAAAAAGTATTTGTGATTGTAACACCATTTAAAAACGGTGTATTATTATAGTCTATATGAAGAACATACTCAAATTTTGTTTCAATCAGAGCTATTTTACGTAGGAGGTCATGTTGTCTGAAAAAAAAGACTATTTGGAAAGGATTATGATTTTTTTTTAGAATCACAAACATTTAATAAAAAAGAAACTAGATAAACATAACCATTAGTATACTTATTTAATTGTGCAAATGAAACTTATATGAGAAGGACATTATCGTTCCTCATTAACAGATAACTAAGTAAGTATGAACCAGCATTAGCCAAGATTTGTTATAAAAGTCAGATTTCATATTCAGCAACATCCTTTAAACTATACTGCAGTTCAACATTAAGTCGGTTTAGTCGAACCTTCTGAAACATTCATTTCTTCATGCATCCCTGTAAAAAGAAATGAAGTGCAATCGTACGAACCTTTTCAAGAAGGGATGCCTATCAGAAACATCTTCAAATTTCAAAACAATTTTAGCTCATTTGTGAAACGGAGTAAAATATACAATGATATAAACGTTCAAGTGCGAGTATTACTCGCGCTCAGAGGGTTCCGTATAATGCGTATATGAATTATTAACTGTATTATTAAAAAAAAATCGTAGCTAAAAGAATAATAAGATTTTGTAAAAAAAAAAACTATACAACCTAGAGTCAAGTATAGCTGTATATAGCAGAAAAGTGTGAATGAGTATACCATAAAAGTTCAAAGAAATATGAAGCCTAAATAATATAAAATACTACTATTCTGCATAACTCCTTTCTAATCTTATCCTAATCTGTGTAGGAGGAACTTAATTCGATAGTGGCAATAAAAGTAGTGAATATTTAAACTTAATTTGGCATTTCATAAAACTAAATTCAGCGAAATAACAATCTCTTCTTTTTACAGTGTAGCTAAAACAAAACACTTGTTCAAAGTTTAAACTTAGCATTGTGCTAAGCTCCCTTTTAAAGGAGGTCAAAAGTTGCAACGTCGGTTTGATCAGTGCTGCATTTTCCCAGATAGGTTTTTAATTAACTTCTAAAGACGCGGGAGGCGTTTTGAGAGATCCACTCAGTGCAAACTAGTCGCGAATCCCATAGTATTTATGTGATTATTTCTAATTAGTCAGTCTTATTAATTTGGTGTTTATTTCTTTTATATGTCACTGGGCATTGCATTGCAGAAATAGATCATTAAAAGTTCTTGCTACCCTTTAAAAGTTGATGGCACATGCAATCCGCCACCCCTGTCGCAATATATGTAGAAACCTTCCGTGTCTTTAGAGGTTACTATTTCAACTAATTACCGACGATTTTTTTCAGTATTCATTATCAACAATGCTTTTATACGTATCTCCAGCGTATCCTCAACACCTTTGCTCAATGCCCCGTAAATCGAAATTTGAGTGTAACGGAAAAATGCTGTTTTATCAAAAACTATCTGACCTACGGTAATCACTTTAAATTTCCTGCATGGTTTACATTAATGTCTACTACCTCTAATCTTTTCATAATTTTAATTTCAATAGATTCGGACGTAGAAGGGGTAGGGTATATTTTTGCACTACATTTCCAACGATATCTCTGAAAATGTAATACGTAAAATTAAAAGAAATGTGTTCTTGAGTTCAGCGTTACGAATTCTTTCTCAGAATACACAAAGAAAAGAGTTTTTTCAATTGAATAATAAATCACTCTACATTTGTCCTAAACATATTTGTTAATATTTAATAATATGTAAATATCGTGGTCAACAGTCATTATTACTTCCCCTTATTTGAACCTCCCTTGTTCCATAGTTTACGAGAAAAAGAGCTGTGACAGACAGACACAGGAATGATCTTTTAATGGTTCCGTTTTTACGTCCTAGTAGGGACCCTAAAAAATATCAACATATCCCATTGCACCAAAATATACATCATAATAAGTAATTTCAAATCGTATATCCATGGTTTGTGTTTAAAAAATATACGATGGGCTTTGTGGTGATTGATCCATTTTTAAGAATTTGTGACCCTGATACACAAAACATGTATTTTTTGTTATCATGTACTGAATTATGACGGGAACACTACAAGATTGAACATATGTTAACAAGAAAGGAATTTTCAAATCAGTGTATACATTCAAATGCTTTGAGTGAGCATATCTTGAAAATATCCTACATATTCTAAAATTGTACAAAATCAAATGTCTTTGAAATTTAGACACCCTTTCCTTAAAACATAATCGAAGTGAGGCGTTGAATGGGAAGGCTACCAGTAAAACAGCATTTACTAGTTTGAGCAAAATGTTCTGGAAAATCTGTGAAAGTTGCGTTGTTATGCGCAAATTTACAACAAAAGGAGCAAGGACCATTCTTCAAATTAGAGATAATCGTAGTCCACGACTTTCTGCCATCGTTTTGCTTATTCCGGGTTTGCTAGAAAGCTAATTCCATGGGTTTTTATAGTGTAAGTCACTTAGCTAATAACTGCTATGCTTGTTGGCTACTGTTATTTTCGAAAAGTTTGCTTGGCCTTATTCAATTAATCAGCTATATCCGATAAAATAAGTCAGATTTTTTTTCGTTCTAATATACTGGTAGCTAGAAATCGTAGCTTGTGTCTTACACTACAAGTACGCATGGAAATAGCCTGGAAGTACCACGGCAGCTCCTTGGAATCGAAAAACTGTTGACTTGCTTCTTCAACTTCATTAAAGGATTCAAATCGACGGCCCTTGAAAAAATGTTGTATTGATCGAAAGAGGACATAATCGGATGGAGCCACGTCTAGACTGTACCACTAGTATTCCTATATACGATACAAATTCTGGTATCTATTAGATTAAAAATTTCCCAGAACATTTTGCTCAACCTAATAATATACGGATTGTCACAAAAGTACTTGATATATTTTAAAATTCAATAGAAAATCAAGTAATTGCCGTACAACAGTGTGGTTTGTACTAAAATGCTTCTCACAATGAAAAGTGTTTTTCGAGCGAAAAAAAATTGTTCCTATCATCTTTCATAGATGGCGCTATACCTTAAATTAATCAGAAGAAAGCATAAAAAACTCAAGACAATCAGTTACAGATAATTTTATTTTGTCAAAATTAGTCGAAGAATAACAATTTGTGCAATCAATTAGCATAGTTCAATGAGTGCATTTTTTGTAGCTCGAGCCACATTCAAACGGAACTGCAGTTCAATCCACGTGTTCGCTAGTATTGCTTGTGGAATTGACTGGATCACATGCGTGATTTTCGTATTAAGTACTTCAATTTCAGCCACAGCATAAGCATACACTTTGTTATTTTTCGCTGGGAGTCGTCATTTCTGTGTCACATCGTCAAATGTAATCTGAAAATGAGAAAAAAATGTATGTTTGAAAACATTAAAAACCAAGCATATGGACAAGTAGCGCAATCTATGATCAAAATTTGGAACTAATTATTTTTATTCGCTTGAAGAAAACTTTTATTTTTCCAGAGAAACTTTTTATTACAAACCGCACAACTGTACGACAATTATCTGTTTTTTTTATTGAAATTTAAAATGTTTTTAAGGACATTTGGGACACCCAGTGTAGTCCATGATATTCAGTAAAATGCTAAAATGAATCAATGAATTAAGAAAATGTGAAAATAGATTACGTGTATTTAAATTTCAGCTAACTTTTATTGTCTTATACACTAAGTCGATAATTTAAGATTGTCGCAAGCAATCAGTAGTAGGTGCTAAAGTATTGAAATCTTATGCTCTCACATTCTTTATAAAGCGATCACAACACAAAAAAAAAAACAATCTTAATTTTTTTTTCAGGAAAAAATATATAAACTAAAGCTTTAGAAAAAGAATGGATTTTTTTTAATGAAAAGTCGATCATTTGTACATTGCTTCTTTTATTTTATAAAATGTAAATCTCAGTGGTAACAACTTTTATAAGTTGTAGCGCAATTATACCTCTGTAAGCTAATTTTAGCCATACTTTATAAAATGGGGAGGCATTAACTGAATTTATCGGGCCATACGCTTTTAAAATATGCTCCACAAATTTATTTGTCAATCAAAATCGTCTGTTTCTCAGTAGCTAATTGAAGGGCATCTGCATTGTTATTATGTGCATGTTTGTTGTTTCTTTTTCTTTTTTGCACGAAAACGAACTTTCCATGTCTAATAGATATTGGAAGAAGCCAGTGTTGTCAATCCTCAAATTTCTGTGTATTTAGATTGTTTTGTTGCCACTATTTATTCAAATACTAGTATTTGCGTAATATAATGACATATTAAATAAGGTGAAAATAAGGCGAATTATACTATTTCAACAAACTGGTATTAATGATATTCTTAAAAAATAAATAAATAAAATAAATAATCAGCGAACTGTTAACACTGGTGTGCGCACTGACATCATATTTGAATATGATACATTTTTCTAAGGGGGTGATTAGAGGTCTTATTAGCCGAAGTGTAAACTCATAAAAATCATTTAATGGCGAATATTAAAATTTTTTTATAAGGAACAAATTACGTGTCATATCATCAAATACAAACCATCAATTTTTTTCGGAGTATGAATTAAGATTCATGCGTTGAATTGGATACCTATGTTTTATGTCATATTAAGAGAGATAGATTGAATGTGAGAACATTTGCACATAATATGTGAACCAATTTCAAGAGTTAAATAAAAAATGTGCGCTGCTATGTTCTGTGTGACAGAAAATAGCTCCTATGATAAAAATTCTGATGACAGTCTTTTTAAAGACCGTGTTGCATAAAGCAGCAGTTATATTTTTTAATAATATCCTAATATTCTAAAATGTAATGACACTTTGTACTTTGAATTATATTCCCATCATATTGTTCAATTTTATTTTTAAGCGAAATAGATAAAAAGTCATAAAGTTATATATTAAAGGATAGAGAAAGTAATCTTACTTAATGAATACAAACCATTTCTTTAAGTTCCGCTCTCATCTCATTATTTGATGTAATCTATTGCGGATATTCTATCAACTAAATGGCTGTGAAAATATCAATATAATTCACATTTTTTGAAGCATTTTTCCTGGTGCAAATCATCAAAGAAATTCTACTTGTGAGATTCCTTTTAAGTTTTTTTCTTTATTATTGAGACACATTCCAAGCTACCAATTTACATAATCTTTATTTCTGTTTATCTTTTACAAGGAATGAATCTTTCGAAAGCACGAATAAAAACTTAAATTATAAAGCATTTTTATCGATGAGATAACTGTTATTAACTAGACTAAAAAATGTCTATTATAATTAATGCAATGAATAGTATTTCAACATTTATTATAGTAAAAACTTTCCACAAACGTTAATGGCAGCAAAAGTTTATGCAATACTCCTTTGTATAGAAGACTCTAATATATCTTCTAAAATATTTATCGAAGCTAAAAAAGTTGTTTTTATGTTTAGTATAATTATTTCTATTGAAATATACAGGGTGCCATAAAGGAATGACCCAGTTATAAATTTTAATAGTATAAACTGTAAGCATTGTAGTGTTGGTTCAAGGTCTAAAATAAAGAGTAACTCAAGCATTTTTAGATAAGCGCATGCACGAGTACTGCTTTGTTATTTACTCGCTTGCAGTGCCACATACGCAAAATGGTGACTCCTGAACGTAATACGTTATTGCTGGGCTTAAGTTTAAAAGCCGTTAGAGCCATGCGATTTTTTTACCTTTTGAGGTTTATAAAAGATCGTGTCTACGTTCTGCCGTTGCCTAATGGTTTACCAAAGTTGAGACACAGAATTAGGAGAGGTTGTCGCTTCCATTACTGCGGGCTTGTTAAACGAAGTGTGGGAAGAATTGAACGTTAGGTTGAATGCTAAAGATGCACATATTGAACATTTCTAAGAAAACTAGGTTAGTTAACTTTAATTTAATTAAGATTTGTTGTAAATAGTATAATTTAAACTTTTATAATATACCACTGAGACTGGGGAATTCATTTTTTGACACCGTGCACATTTTCATACTTTTAAAACGGAGAGAACACATACATAGAACAACAAAATGGATTTAATAATATTATTTAGGTACATGTTTTGTTTCTATGTGGTACTTATTTTGTTTCATTAATTTAATTAAAATATTTGGTTGAAAGAATTTTTATTTAATTTATAAAAGGGACAGAATTGGTAAGTAAGAATTGCATTAAACAAAGAAAACTTTTAGATAATTATTCAAATAAAAGCATTACGTTTTTAAAAAGAATTAAAATAACAGAATTTAAATCAGTAACATTAGCAGACCTTGTTTATGTGTAACAGTCCCAGGAATGAAATACTATGTATTTTTCTATTCTAAATTTTTACAACTATAGGTAGATATTTGTCTGTTCTAATGTTAACTACTGTAGCAAGTAAATAAAATTTCGAAAACAGATAGTTCTTTTGTTTTTATTTTTAAACACAAAAATCCTAAATATATGTTTACCAATTATTTTTTAGAATAATATATTTTAAAAAATAATTTTTTTGATAAAATAAATTGTAAAAATAAATTTAAATTATGTATGCTTTAATTATGTAATGTCATATATCAGCTTTCTAAACGTAATTAAATGCGGTGTAAAGAGTATAGTACGAATCCATCCATCCTATCATTCGGCGATAAGATGGAGCCATGTTAGGCATTACATCGATTTAAGATGTGTATGAGAAAACGCATTTGCCGAAATATAAATCTCATCTATCTGAAACGACCTCTGTTCAACTTAATATTTAACAAATATTCGATATTATTCTATATATCGCATATATATATCTTATATATCGCATCAGATGAAAGTTTTAACATATTAAATATAGTTACAGCGTTTTACTTTTTTTTTATGTATTCATTCATTATTTAAAGAAATGTACATAATTCACTGCTTTCCAAAAAACGAAAGATCCCTTGCAATGTAAATGTAACACAATGGGTTGCTAGGCCAACTAGTAAAACAATAATTGATTTGTCCTTTTTTCATCGAATAAAAAAATGCACAAAATTGATTTTTATAATTTTAAATAATATGTCCATTGCTCTGATGGAATGCAATGACATTACAAAGTTTTTGGAAGTAATACATATATTTCAACTGCACTAAAAAATAAGTGAAAATAAGTATAATTTAAAATAATGCAGCCTACCTTTTACGTTTCCTTCTCTTTAATAAATGTGACTCAATGTTTGATTTTAAGCTCAACGTCAAGATGTAATTTTTTTATAGTTGTTAATTTATGAAAATGTTTCAGTGTTTATAAATACTAATGAAATAAATTTACTAAAATTCCACTGAAATTGGTATTCATTCTTACATTATAAACAAATTATTTTCATCTGTTTAAGTTATATCTTTAATGACAAAAACTTGACCATGCATAGGTTTGTAAGAAAGAATTTGAGTATTTCTGAAATCAAAAGTAAAAAAATATGCACATAAATACATGCATATGAATTGTATTTTGTGAGCAAAAACAGAAATTTATTTACAGAAATTTTAAATAATCATTATTATTCACGCAGCCTCTATATTTCTTTTTAATGAAAGAAAAAAAAAATTTTTTTATAAAAATTTTGCTTACTAAATGACTGTAACTTACTTATGATTTTTTTTACATATATTCCAGTGATTTTATGAATAAAATATGAGTTCCGTACATTATATATATGAATCAGTGACTGAGAATTCCATTATACAAATATATCATGAAAAGTTGTAATCTAGGCTTTAAAAGCCGAATGCGCATAAAGTACGCTGCCTGTCTCTTTATGTATGTCCAAACCGTATGTGTCTTTAAGGGTTAATGTCTTTGTCTCGTCTAATTACCGATATTTTTTTCGAAAATCCTCATCAACAATCCTTTTATACTTCTGCAATTATAAGTGCCTCCAGCACTCCTCAACGGATTTGCTGAACTGCCGAAAATCGAAATTTGTGTTTAACGGAAAAATGCGATTTCCTCAAAAACTATGTCACCTAGGGTAATCTCTATAATTTTCCTGCAAAATTTAAACTAACTGCTACTACTCTAATTTTTTCATAATTTTAGTGTCAGTAGATTTGTAAGTAGAGGAGAGAGGACATATATTTGTATTACCTTTTCAACGATATCTCTGAAAATATAATACCTAAAATTAAAATAAATGTATTTTGGAGTTCGGTGTCACAAAATCTTTCGTACTATACCCCACACGTTTTACAAAGAGAATATTTTTTCTAAAAAGGTAATTATCCCCCTATATTTTTCCTAACAATAGTTGTAAATAATCTATAAAAAAGTGATTCATTAGTCTTTATTACTTCTGCCAGATTTCAACTTTCTACGATCCATAGTTTGCGAGTAAAATGCCTGTGACATACAAACATACACAGGAGGGATCTTATAATGGTACCGGTTTTACTTTTTAGTATGAAACACACACACACACAAAAATAATTAAATGTGAGTTGCATCATTTTCACGTGATATTTACTACAGTACCAACATTAAATAACATATTTTCAAATATACATGTGTGGGCAAGACCAGGCCCGAAACTAGCCTTTTTTGCACCCAGGGCAAACATGGATTTTGGCGCTCCCCCCCCCCCCCTCTTCCACTAAGTATATTTACAAAGAGAATTTTAGTAATTTTATAACAGATGACTTATTTTAAAATTTAAAATATGTAATCATAAAATATGTAATACTGAACTACGTAATCTACAGTTGCGGATCCAAGGGGGAGGTCCCTCTGAACATCAACAAAAATATTCTAAAGAATTCAACAAAAATATTCTAATAACAACAAAAATATTCAGTAGAGTTCCGATTATCCGAGTCCCGCCTAACCGAGTTTGCGCTTTCATAGAGTTATTTTCTTCTGATGGCTCTTCTTCTGAGGTTTTTTGCAAAAAAAAATTATGGCCATTTTTTTTCTTCCCATTCGGACCAGAAAATCAGAGTTGTAACTTTTTACGACTGCTCCTTCATCTTCACCTAACACTTCATTTATAATGGCTGTTTCATAATAACGGAAGCCATCAGTCCCTCAGAAGAAAATTATCCTTTCCAAAGGTATAATCCTTCATTTGGCGCCCCTTTATTCTGGCGCTCGGGGACCATGCCCCCTCTGCCCCCCCCCTACCCGTAAGGCATGGTGATGTCACGGCGACGTCATTGTGAAGTCACACTGTGATTTTGTGACCGTCGATGTGACGTCACGTGACGTCGATGTGACGTCGTAGTGACTAGAATGCGAGGTCGTTATGGCCGTTTTAGAGGTCGTTTGTGACGTCACATTGTGACCACTCTGTGAAGTCACGGTGTGACAAATTTGTGAAAAGTGTGTCAGTTGTGACTATTTTGGCATTAACTTTGTGACGAACCTGTGACGAAAGCGACAATGCTTTGAAGTCATACTGTGACCAATTTGTGAAATATGTGTCATTTGTGACGAACTTGTCATAAACACTGCGATTTCAAATGAAAATCAAATTTCAAATTAATTGCTTAAAAGACGCAAATAGTGGAAAAGATTCCATGCTGGGACTCGAACCCGGGCCATCAGTACAGCGCACTGACATTCTACCGACTAAATCACATGGAACGATACCCAGGCTGGAAAATTTCTCACTATTACATGTTGGTAAGGCTACAAACGCAGCACAAGATGGAATATTTAGCGTGAGCCACCAACATTATGCAAACACGAAACTTAATTAAATCCAGCTTCGATTGAAATTATATTAATACTTGGAAATTTTTCCAGAGAGAAACATTTGCCTTGCATACAATATTTCAAATGAAAATCAAATTTCAAATTAATTGCTTAAAAGGCAATTTTAATTTGAAATGTTGTATGCAAGGGAAATATTTCTCCCTGGAAAAAGAAAAAACCCAGGCTGGAAAATTTCTCACTATTACATGTTGGCAAGGCTACAAATGCAGCACAAGATGGAATATTTAGCGTGAGCCACCAACATTATGCTAACACGAAACTTAATTAAATCCAGCATCGATTGAAATTATATTAATACTTGGAAATTTTTCCACAGAGAACCATTCGCCTTGCATACAATATTTCAAATGAAAATCAAATTTCAAATTAATTGCTTAAAAGACAATTTTAATTTGAAATGTTGTATGCAAGGGGAATATTTCTCCCTGGAAAAATTTCCAATTATTAATATAGTTTCAATCGATGCTGGATTTATTTAAGTTTCGTGTTTACCCCATTTCGGTGGCTCACGATAAATATTCCATCTTGTGCTGCGTTTGTAGCCTTGCCAACATGTAATAGTGAGAAATTTTACAGGCTGGACGTCGTTCCATGTGGTTTAGTCGGTAGAATGTCAGTGTGCTATACTGATGGTCCGAGTTCGAGTCCCGGCATGGAATCTTTTTTATTATGTTGGCCTTTGCGCCTTTTAAGCAATTAATTTGATATTTGATTTTCATTTGAAATATTGTATATAAGGCGAATGATTCTCTCTGGAAAAATTTCCAAGTATTAATACAGCGATGAATTTTGAAATAAACTTTTGCTGTTAATATAAAATCTAATCTTTTTACCGAAATTTTTAGCAAAATATCGCTATTTTGGAGTACTATTCTTCTAAAACATTTAAAATTTTTCCACTTAAAAAACAATGCTTATCAACTGACATATTTTTTTATTAAATTCTATGCTTGATATTGAGTTCAAGCTTGATATTTAGAATGTGTAAGGTTTTTAATTTGTTGTGATTTGTCATTGCTTTATTAAATACGAACATGGAGACTAACGGATACAACTATTATTTATAGAGCGGCATGATAAGCGATATTTATTTAAATTTTTTATTCCCGTGTATATTGTATTTTGTGAATATGAGCTAAATAGATTTGGTATGTTTTATAGGAAAAGACTGATCTGGGAAATGGAAAAAAAAAACGAGTAAGAAAAATCAAGCGTTAAGCATAGATTATAAAATACTTTCCAACACTTTCTGAATGCTTTACCAAGATATCGTAATTTAGGGAAATGACGTAAATAAGATAACTAAGTAAACATTTTAGAAATCATTTGAAAAACTGATTTCAGCAGTTACCGTCCATAGCCAAATATGTTTTCCAATTCTTTTGAACAGCCCTGTATTTGATCTGTAGGTTGATACACTGAAAAAAATGAAGTACTCAAAAATGAGTAAACCGACGTACTCATATCGAATTGAATATTTTTGGATCAAAAATGAACCTATGCTTTCTCTATTTTGAAACATCACATGTTATCAAACCCATACAAACGAATAGTTTTGTACCCTCTAATGGTTCATTTCATTTATGGCGACATAAATGATGTTTATTAATGTAAATATAAAATTATGCACAGCATTTTAAAAATAATTTAAAAGTGCTTGGAAATAATGCTCTGTCATAAAAATATTCGATTTGAGTATCTTGTTAAGAATGTTGCTAATTTTGTTAATAAATAATCAATTAAACATTTCTTGTAAAGAACTTTGAACGGGAAATAGATTTCAGTACATTTTTACTTTAAATTTTAGGTTTTTTTGGGGGGGAGGGGGGGGGGAGCAGTACATAACGATTCATATTTGATCACAACCATGGAATAAAAAATGAGTACATGTGTTTCACAACTTTGAGTACATTTGGATCAGAGCTATTTTGAGTATGTGACGCATTTAAAATTGAATACTTTTTACTCAATTTTGAGTACCGATTTTTTTTAAGTGTATATATACTATATAATGGGAAAATTTAGTTTAGCAAGAAAACGCCGAACAGGTTGAAATTCTTTTTCAACAATTTATACTAATGTATGGAAACATACTTGAATACTTTTGAACAACCCTGTAGTTTACCTAGAACCTTTATTACACGCCATTATTTAGTTAAAATTTAATTCAAACTCAGACACTCTTAAAACTGCTGAAATCACATTTCCAGAAATTATAATATATAGACGGCCATGTATCCAATTCTTTACGTGACCCTGTACATCATTTTATCTATATTCTACAAACATTTCTTGGTAAATTAAATGCAGTTCAGCCAAAAAAAAAAGCATAACTCATTTAAAAACCACCTTTAAGCAATTTGCGCCCATAGCCAGTAATCCTTACGAATAGTTTTGTGTAGCCTTGTATAGGAATTATAGCATTTATATACACCATATACTATGCATAAATATAGTTAATCATAAAAGCGCATATCATAATTAAAAATACATTTCCAGCAATCATCACTAATGAACAGTACTTCGGATACAATATAGTATCTGAAATATTTTGTGTGTCCCTGTAAATGCTATATATGTATTATCCGTATTATACATGAAATAATTTATAGTATTTAAACCTCAGCGACATATATCAATTTCATTATATATGAAATAGATTAACATAATTAAAGTATGCCGCAAACAATTCCCTCCACCCCTATATCATTATGTATTTGAATTCCTTTTTTAGCCCTGTAAATGAACAATAACTATTCTTTGCAATCCATAGTCAACAGAATGCATATTTTAGAGCACTTCATAAATGCATATAAATTTTATTCTGTTTGAAAGCGTACGTAAAATCATTAAAAATCATTTGAAACGATTTTTTCTCATAGGCCGTAATGTAACGGAAAACTTTTGGCTGTCCCTGTAAATGAACAAAGCATGCTACAAACTTCATTACAAATAGGTACCGTGCTATGGTAAACGTCAAAAATATCCAAAAATTTCAGGGCAATCCGAGTATATTTTCGAGAGTTAGAGTGCGGACAGACTGCTAGACGGACAGACGGAGATACAAACCGAAGTCATAAGCACTTTTCAACTTGTGTCCTATATTATATATCCTGTATTATATGAACTTTTAAAAAATATATACTAAAGCAGTTTAATCTATAACTTCCTATCAGGCATGAAAAATACTTTGTTTCAATGCTTAAATATCATATTTTACTTTTTAGTGCCAATAATTACGCGTATCATAAACGTAGAAAATGAATTTACAATAGAAGAAAATTTAATAACCGATTCAGAATGTCTATAATTAAATGTTTGATTAAAATCACAAACAGAAAAAATGCATACATGTAATTTAAAAAAATAAATATACCAATTTGAAAAACACTAAAAATAATAATTAGTATTTATAATTGTACTATTAAACAACAACAAACTACAATAGATAAATTAAATGCATTATTAGATTTAATAATATCTCAAAAATATTTCCATATGGTATAAGGAATTCCTATTATTTTACAATTTTGGTAAATGTTACTGAAAACATTGGTTTGAGTATTTAGGATTTTAAAAGATAATTTAAAATATTATTAGCACTAAAAGAAAATTCTTTCAAATTTTTCACTACTGGAATATGTAAAAATACATTTTCCCAATATAATGTTAATTTCTAATCTGAAACAGTTTCGTAATCTCATGATAATCAAACATCATATTTAACCCCAAAATAATAATAAATATAAGTGTTAGTAATAAAAAAAAAATAGTAAGAAGCCGATAAAATAATTCCAAATCATTGTCGTTCCATACATTTTCAATCTCAAGTAAGAGTAAATTAATGCTTACATTAATTGCAGTATGAATGTAGGCATGAATCAGTCTTTGCGCAGTTTTTTTTTTTTTTTTTTTTTTTTTTTTTGTCAAGCGATGGCAAATTAAGATATTTTTCTTTACAGTTATCGAATCGGAAAATATCGCTTCTGACAGTTAAAGATCAGTCTCTTACAAATATAACATAAAACTATTTAACTCATAATATAAAAATCTGGAATAAAATATTTAAATTAAATAAGACTTACATTCCATTACGTTCCATTAATATCCGTGTATCCTAAAATGGTCATTTCCTTATCTTAAAGTGTTGTAGACGTTGTGATGTTCTTAAAACAGTGAACAATTTCCCGCGTCTTCTCATTTTTTTTTTTTTTTTTTTTTTTTTTTTTTTTTTTTTTGTGGGCAGACGATTTTCAAGCAGATGGTCAGTTACAGATTATTTGTTTTTGTATGCAAGACACATGGAACTTGAATGCGCAGTAATTTTCTGAAAGTATCGTTAGTAGGGGAGAAAGGACAGTTCAGCCCCATAAGGCGGATTGCGGATTGTGTGGATGTGGGTGGAAGCCACCTTGTGGATGGAGGAGGAGGGTGGAATCCACCTGTTGGGAGACTTATCCTATAGTAGGAGGGGTAAATGTTGGAGGGGGCTTAATTTTTGAGAGGGGCTTTTTTTTTTAAGTAGAGAATCGTTCCCTTGAGAATAAAAATCAGGAAAACGGTTAGAGGGTCTACCCCCCCCCCCCCCCGATTTTTTTTTTTTTTTTTAAGTTTCTTACCATTCTGGATTTTCAAGGACTGGATTCAAGGAATCTGAAATAATAAAATAACAATTAAAAAAGTATCAATACTTGTGGTCATTAGCTAAGAACTTTGTATTTTATCAAAATGAATTTAGTCTGAGTGACGAAAGTCAAATTGGTGAAATACATAGCTCTCATTGCCCAGGCTTAACCGCGAGGAGGTTGACCACTTTAAGCCCACACACACACATTCACACACACTTTTTTGAAAATTCTGTTTTTTTTTTTTTTTTTTTTTTTTTTTTTTCTCTATAAATTTCATTTTCTATTTACACACATTTTCTAGATATATATATACAATTTTCATTTTCTATTTACAATTTAAATTTTTTCTTTATACATTTCATTTTCTACTTTCTGAAATTATTTTACATTTTTATGAATTTCAGAAATATCATGATGACCGTAGGCTAGGCTCGTTATTCCATCTTGCAACAAATATCGTTTATCATCAAACACCGACAAACATTTTTTGTTGTATTGCACGGTGTATAACTGATGTAAACGCTGGCCAATTTTCGTCTGCACTTCATATGTTGTCTTTTGTTCCATCAGACATTTTAGGTAATCTTTATGTTCAATTTTCTTTTCAACAACCCTTTTCAATATCCCCTTGGCACGTTTTTTTTCTTCTATAGAGGACTTTATACTATACATTTTTGATTTTAGACCTACAAATTGATAGGCAGCTGCTCCATTTAATTCATCCTTAAATTTTCCCAAAACTTTCTTATTCTTAGTAGAATAGAGTTTATGGTCTTTGGGATAACCAGAAAAATCAAACCGAGAGCTGTTGGTTTCCATATCCTTTTGTAGGTCCTTTGTCCGAATGTGATACGTCAGAGAGTCCGTATCTGTGAAAAGAAGGGTTGAATGATTTCCAGGATAAATTGTTTTCACAAAATTATAATGAAAATCATACATGAGTTCTTTGGATAACTCGAGTATCGCAAATCCGACATAAACGGGTCGGTTCATGAGGATACTGTTTTTCTTTCTTTCCACAGCAACGAGACCCTCGTCAAATATCTTGTGGCCTTTATAGTTTGGAGATGCCACTAACTTTTCACCTCTCCTCGTTTGGTTGGTTAATTCAATATTTCTCCTTTTCCTTAAATTCTCAATGCATTTTCCATATATTGAATTGTTCAGGAGCTTGAAGAAATCCTTTTCAAATTCGTTCGTGGCTTGCTTCCTTTTTTCCGTGTTGAAAGAAATATAATTCTTGAGCCAAGGGGATTGATCAAATTGCAAAACTTTACGAAATCCAGTTATTTCTAGGCCAAGTTGTATATACAATTTTAAGTTTCTATAGTGACATATATATTTACTTTTGTCGAACAAATTTGGAATCAGTTTTGGAACACCCTTGTATCCCTTCTGTATAAAACTTTTTGCATATGATGATAACATGTCATGTGTCACCGAAAGTTTTTCAGGAGCCAAAGGGAATTCATTATGAAGATTGTGTAATTTTTGAGGATACTTCAAATCCACCTCGAATATAAAACCAATTGGGTCATCATCCTTTAAATTTAAAACTTTTTCTGTGTTGAAATGTCTTGGATCGACCCACCGAAACCCCCCATGCGGTAGATGCTGAGACATACACCATCCATACAGGTTGTTTGCGTCCCAATACATGATATGCGATTTGTCTTGAGATGAATCATAGTTTGGACAAAACTCATTGTTCGCAGTTGCCAACCTGTGGGATATTTGGGACACACCTCCACGTACACCCTGTTCGATAAAAACTAACATGTTGTTGTCCGTTAAAAGTTCTAATTTAACATCAGTCATTTTTAGGCAAGCTTGCCATGACAGACTGGGTAATGTTGTTAGATGGGCAGGATCTAAATCATAGAATTGCTTACACAATTTTCGAAAAATTTCGAAGACGTCAGCAAGCAAAATTACGTCAGTTTTTACATAAAAATCATGATATTCACCGAGCGATCGAATGTTAAATGTTTGCCAAACGTGTAGAGCATGATCAAATTCTTCATCACTAATATGTTTATTTGTTAACGTGCTGAAAAAAGCAGTTTTTTCGGGCAGCTTGGTCTCATTAAACTTTTCGAAACTTGAGAGGTATTCGTAAGGGTACGTCCCTTTTTTTCTTAACATTTCTAAATCCGTGTTCTCCGGAAAGTTCTCTTTTAAAATCACGAACTGGTGTGAATGGAGATTTGAAGTCAGTTTTTCGAGGGAAGCCGTGAGAAATTGGTACGAGTCAATGAAAGATAGACTAACTGATGATGACTGTTTCTTTAATTTGAAACTTATATACTGCTCGAGGGTACTCGCAATTACATCAATATTATAATCTTTGTAACGGCCTAGCCTACTCATCAAAAGGTGGGCATCATATCTTTTGAGATTATGAAAAACCACTGGGATTGTTTTGGATTGCTGATATTGGAGGTTACAAAATGGGTGAGCAGCCCCTCTGTATTCTGAGGTTATGTGATCGTGATCACGAATTTTTTTTTCTCCCAATGCTTTCCCGCAAATATAACAAATTGTTGCTGCATCATGTTTGCGCTGCTGTTCTTTGCTTAATTGCATGGGTGCAACAGTTATAAGTTTTTTCGAAAGTTCATCTTTTATGTGAATCAAAGTATTAAGAAAATGATCTACAGCATCTTCTCCACGATAAACTCTGACACCTTCATCATCAGGATGGAGACGATATGTATGGTTATCAGGGCCTATAATCATTAATGCATATCCACACGGCACATGATGTGCAATATCTATTTGATATGGTTTTATTTCAGCGGTTTCGGAGGAGTCGAGTGGTGTAGTAATAGTTTCAAAATCTGTGGAAGCTTCAGTAGGGTGGAGGGGAGCATTGATTTGATCAAAATCTGTGGAGGTTTCGGTTGAGTCGAGTGGGACAATGATTGATTCAAAATCGGCATAAATCACAAATGGTACAGGTGCTTGCAAATGAGTTCCCTTAAACTGGAGTATGTTTTTGCCTTCCTGCGGCATGTTTATAACTTGTGGCGTTTGTTTGTTACAATAAGGCGTGTGTTTATCTAACAAATCTTGGCGATAAAATCCGTGCAAGCACCTATAACAAAAAAATTTTGCGCCGTCATGTTTGGTTCTATGTGCTAAAAATCTCGAGAAATCCCTTATTAAGCAGTAGTGCATATTCTCACCATTACTTATGATTAATAAGTTGATCACATCTTGATTTGTTTTTTCGGACACATATAAGACATAGAGTTCCCCTTCTTCATAGCCGTAAACGTTTATACGTAAATTATTTTGCGCTTCTATTTGTCGGGTTTTATGATATGGGACTGGGTAGGTGATCCCTTTCATATTAATTTCCTTTTCAAAGGGGAGATATTTGCTAACCCGCTCTGCATGCTCATTTCTATTTAGTTTCATTCGATGTGCTAAGAGGCACCAGAGGTAACATTTGTTGTCATCAAAATTTTGGATATTTAGAATAGCACTTTTCTCTCTTAACTCTTTGGGTAGACGAATGAAACTACTGCCCTTTAAAGGGGCATGCCTCGCAATTTGGAGTTCGAAGTGGTGAATTTCACGGAGCACCCACCCAGAACCCTTCTGGATAAATTTCTCAAAACTGTTCACAATTTTTTTGTGAGCTAGTGCGAGATTATCCTCGATGAAATCATTCGTATATTCTGTATACGTATCTGACCAAAAATAGGTCGACAACACTTCTACTTCACCTTCCGGCGATGTTTTCTCTAGGAGAAGTTTAATCAATAAACGCCACTTGATGGCTTGCTTTTCCTCAACGGCTTCCCCCAAAATCTCCAAAAGTTCCGATCGCATCGAATCAAAAAAAACCGAAATATCAAATTTGAAATCCTCTTCTGGATTTAAGAAAATGGATTCAAATACATCCAGGGCTTGAATTTGCTTTCTCGGTTTCCTATTTTCTTCTGTTTTTTGTTTTTTGTTTTTGACAGACACGAGGTTTTCAGGTTGGTTTTCATGAATGGTTCGCATATGTTGATTCAAATTTTGTTTTGTGCTAAATTTTTGTTCACAAAAATGACATCTATACTGTGGTTGTTCATGCAATTTCAAATGTTGTTTCAAATTATCTTTGCGACTAAATTCTTTACTGCATAAATTACAAATGTATATTCGCCTACTCTCTTCATGAATCAGTATGTGACGCTTTAAAATGTCAATCCTCGAAAAGCTTTTATCACAAGTTTTACACGAGTGAATACCCTAAAAAAAAAAAAGGTCTTCTTAAGTTTTTTTTTTTTTAAACCATTAAATATATTTTTGAAATAATTTTCCTGCTTAAATGTTACTTTAGAACAGATTAAAATGAAAAGAAAAAGGTCTTCTCAAGTTTTAAATTTATAAATATATTTTTAACACAATTTTCCTGCTTAAATGTTACTTTAGAACAGACTTAAATGAGAAGAAAAAAAGTCTTCTTAAGTTTTTAAAATTTAGTACAGAATTTAGTATAAAATTTTATTAAAAATTCGCGACAACCTAAAAAGCAAACAAACAGTAATAATAAATATAATAAATTCATACCTCCATTGAAATTTCTGCAGGTTGATCAACCACCTGATGAGACTTGGAATGTCGCGTTAAGTTGTGTTTCAGCGTAAAAATTTTTCCACATTCATTGCATGGAAATACCTAAAAATAAATAAACCCAACATTTTTTAACTATTCATTTTTTTACCTCACCCTATAAAATTAATATCCCACTTATTAAATTTCTACCTTTGTTTTCGCTTCTTGTGCAGAAGATGAAGGACTTTCAGCATTTGTCTCCCTTCCAACAAAGCCTGTTTCATTTTGAGAGAGGTCCCATTCTGGGTTGGAATTATCCATTTCCTCTAACACATCCTGATTAATCTAATAATGAAATTTTTTTACTTTTTTAATACAAATTCAGTTTTTCTAAAAATTCTGTGAAATAACATGATTTTTTTTTTTTTTCTACGTACCATGATTTGAGTTTCTAAAGATTCTGAAATATGTTGGTTTTTGAGATGTCTCTTTAAACTATCACTCCTGGAAAATTGTTTGAAGCATATCCCACACCGAAGATTCTAAAAAATAAATAATTTAACCTTTTTTTTCCCAACTTAATATTTTAAAAGTTTGATATACCTTTTCATTTTAACATTATTTAAAAACTATTGTGTTTGTTAGTTTTTTATTTTTAAACTAGTTAAAAGAAAATCTTTTAATCGTTACTGTTAAAACATTAGATTAGTATGTTTAGAAAATTCAAAAACACAAAGTTTTGAAAATATTACTAGTATAATGTTTTTGAAAAAGAAAATAAGCAAATAATATTTTAGAAGAGAAACATTTAATAATATCAAAATGATGGGAAGGATTAAATCATATTAAAGAATGGAGTAGCATAGTTTAAATTTATTGCAAACATAGTGAAAAATGTTCAGTCCAGGATTCGAACCTGAATACTTACACAATATCATTAAATACAACTTCTAAAAAAATATTTTTGCTAAAAAGCAATGTGTTTCTAAGCATATTTTTTCTAATACTTCTAAAAAAGTAAACAAACTAAATGTTTAAATAATACTTAGAAAAAAAAAAACATTTTTAAATATTTCCTATGTTCTAAAATATTTTTATTTAAAAGCAGTAAACTAGATACTTTAATAATATTTACAAAAATAGAAACGAAATAAACAAATAATTTTATTGTATAGAGATTTATTTAAAAAATTTGAAACTATATCAAATTAAATTTTATAAAAGAAATTCCATTAAAAAAATGAACAAATAACATTTCTAAATATTTCCTATGTTCTAAAATATTTTCATTTAAAAGCAGTAAACTAAATACTTTAATAATATTTACAAAAAATAGAAACGAAAAAAAAAAAAAAATAAATAAATAAATAACATTTCTAAATATTTCCTACGTCATCAAATAATTTTATTGTATAGAGATTCATTTAAAAGCAGTAAACTAAATACTTTAATAATATTTACAAAAATAGAAAAAAAAAAAAAAAAAAAAAAAAAAAAACATTTTTTAATATTTCCTACGTCATCAAATAATTTTTTTGTATAGAGATTCATTTAAAAGCAGTAAACTAAATACTTTAATAATATTTACAAAAAATAGAAACGAAAAAAAAAATAAATAAATAAATAAATAACATTTCTAAATATTTCCTATGTTCTAAAATATTTTCATTTAAAAGCAGTAAACTAAATACTTTAATAATATTTACAAAAAATAGAAACGAAAAAAAAAATAAATAAATAAATAAATAACATTTCTAAATATTTCCTACGTCATCAAATAATTTTATTGTATAGAGATTCATTTAAAAGCAGTAAACTAAATACTTTAATAATATTTACAAAAATAGAAAAAAAAAAAAAAAAAAAAAAAAAAAAAACATTTTTTAATATTTCCTACGTCATCAAATAATTTTTTTGTATAGAGATTCATTTAAAAGCAGTAAACTAAATACTTTAATAATATTTACAAAAAATAGAAACGAAAAAAATAAATAAATAAATAAATAAATAACATTTCTAAATATTTCCTATGTTCTAAAATATTTTCATTTAAAAGCAGTAAACTAAATACTTTAATAATATTTACAAAAAATAGAAACGAAAAAAAAAAATAAATAAATAAATAACATTTCTAAATATTTCCTACATCATCAAATAATTTTTTTGTATAGAGATTCATTTAAAAGCAGTAAACTAAATACTTTAATAATATTTACAAAAAATAGAAACGAAAAAAAAAAATAAATAAACAAATAATATTTCTAAATATTTCCTATGTTCTAAAATATTTTCATTTAAAAGTAGTAAACTAAATACTTTAATAATATTTACAAAAATAGAAACGAAAAATAAAAATAAACAAATAACATTTCTAAATATTTCCTACGTCATCAAATAATTTTATTGTATAGAGATTCCTTTAAAAGCAGTAAACTAAATACTTTAATAATATTTACAAAAATAGAAAAAAAAAAAAAAAAAAAAAAAAAAAAAAAAACATTTTTTAATATTGCCTACATTAGAAAATATTTTTACTTAAAATCAGTAAACTGGATACTTTAATATTTACAAAAAATAGAAACGAAATAAAATAAACAAATAAATGGGCTGTTTCATGATTCATTTAAAAATTTTACAAGTATATCACATTATTATTATTATTATTATTTTCCCACCTTAATATTTTAAAAAGTTTGATATACCTTTTCATTTTAACATTATTTAAAAACTATTGTGTTTGTTAGTTTTTTATTTTTAAACTAGTTAAAAGAAAATCTTTTAATCGTTACTGTTAAAACATTAGATTAGTATGTTTAGAAAATTCAAAAACACAAAGTTATGAAAATATTACTAGTATAATGTTTTTGAAAAAGAAAATATAAATAATATTTAAGAAGAGAAACATTTAATAATATCAAAATGATGGGAAGGATTACATCATATTAAAAACTAGAGTAGCATAGTTGAAATTTATTCCAAACATAGCGAAAAATATTCAGCTCAGGAATCGAACCTGAATAGTTGGACAATATCATTTCAAAATACTTTTTTAAATGCTTCTTTAAAAGTAAACAAATAATATTTTTATATTTTTACTTAAAAGCAGTTTCACAATCATAAAGAGAAATAACAATACATAATCAAAAAAATTGACTTACCGAATTTCTTTGCATGTTGATCAATGGCACACAAATTTCTCGAAACGTGCACAATCACAAAATAAAAATCCTTGGGGATACTTTCACTAACACAAAATTTTGAAATAATGATCCTAAGTTAATGAGATGGTCAATTTATACTAGTTGTAATCAACACCGATTGCATCATTCTAATTCACCTCCGTTCATATATGGTCAAAATTTTTGGTACCACGAAATGTTGTTAGCCAATAAAAATTCAAGGGTCACTTCAGTGTGATTACATCACTCGTATTCTGAAAACATCCATATATGGGCATAGTTTTTTTTTTTTTGGTATCGTGGAAAACCATTTGTTGATAAAAATTAAAGAGTCACCAAAACACCCCTGCTCGCAAACATTTCATTATTCTAATTCGTTCATTTCCCGTTTTAGGTGATATCCACATGTATAACCAAGTGTTGATTAAAACAACAAGATAAAAAATTTCTTTGTTTTCATTATACTCCTTCCTTTCTCTTATACACACGGATAATTATTCATGCAACAGATAGTGGTTATATTCTTCCTGTGATATCACGTATTTATCTTGTATTGAATAAGAGAAAGGAAGCTATTTGATATTGATTCTAGTACAATTCTTCGGTTCTTTATCTTGTAACAAAATGTATACTGATTAAGTATATAATGACTTTCAAGAAACCTTTTTCGTATTGTGTTTATTCGTTAATCAGTATAGTTTACTTCTGGCTAAAACTAAATAACTTGTTTGTTAAACAAATTGCTGATTCCAGAAGTTCGAATGATAAGTGTCTATGGGAAAACCTTTGACTATCCTAACAACAATTAGATAAAATAAACTAGATATTCACCCCTAGTTTAAACATGACTTGTGTGATTATCAGCTACTGATACAAGAATTTTACTATGTTAAATTTCTAAAGATATTTTTATCAATCCAGCTGAAAAATAAAAATGGATGAAATAATTGATTTCTACAGTTTTCTTCTTGAAATAATAAGAAATTGCTTTTTTTCCCCCTTAGATAAAAAAGAATTCTAATTTAATAGATTTCAAATAATTCGACACAAAATGGAAATAAAAACACACAAATTAAAATACCAAAGAGTTTATTCATTACTAAAATATGTACACAACAATTTACTGAAACAGTTTCTCGAATAAATCATTATAAAAATCAATATTAAATTTTTCGAAAAAGTCTTTTGTGTAAAAACAAGAACATAAAAGAGTCACATTTTTCGCTAGCTGAAATGTGTTTAAATTCAATAATGCAGATTGTTTCAAAAGTTCAAATTTCTCTTTCATTGGTGTATTAATGCATTCATGTCGGAAAGCAGAGTTTTTTTCGTAGCGACAGCCTTCGCACTTAAAAATTTTATTCACAGAAGATTCAACTGCTTTTTCAAAACAGGTTAAAAAATTATCTTTCGCTGAATCCTGATTTAAATGCGAGCTACATACAGGGATTCTATTCATTATCACACTTGGAATAACACGGGTTAATATTATTTCAACTAATGAATCATTAATTTGCGGGATTAATTCAATTAATTTCAAAATTTGATCTTTTGACATTCTAATGCCGGAATTTTTTAAGTAGAATCCTGATTTCTCGAGATTAAATAATTGCTGCAAGTAACAATAATCGGAATCGATGAAACAAACTAAAATTTGATTATTTCCTACAAACGACTCGTCATTTGAATAAAAATTGAAATGTTGAATTTTTTCGCTAAATTTTTGCCATGTAGGTAAATTTAAAACGACTCCTTCTTTTGAAGGATATTTTTGTAACATGTTCGATTCCTTAAAATTTCTAATGTGGAGTCTCAAGTAAATCTTATTTTCCAATCTAACTTGAAAAAATGTTAACCAGTTTAAATCGAATTCCATTACTAAAGGATCACATGCAGAAAAATTTTGCAAATGACTATTAAACCAATCATTTTCGGGAATAACTAAATTAGATTCAACATTTGTGTTGGATTGATCAGGTGAAACTGAAAAATGATCTAAATTCATTTTTTGCTTTTTCAAATGGGTAGATTTAGGAATAATATGACGAAATGTTAAACTAATTCTCATCTGTGTAATGGTTGGGTCGGGGGGAATTCCATGCGTAAATAATTGATTTGTTGGTGCATACATTGAATAAAAGGAACCATGATTCAAATTTATGCAAGTCATCGGTGCGAGTGCGTTTTTAAATTCAATTTTTCGTCTGGCCCCGAAGCTTAAAACCGAAATTGGGAAAGTGTTATCTAATTCACACTCGTCGTCTTTGTGGTGCGAAATATAGCTGCCACCATCACGGTATAAGTTTAATAAAACATAATTATACGTACACCCGCATTGCTTTTCCACAAGATCTCGAAGCTCAAGGATTAGTGGAGTCCACGGGTTTCCATGAATAGTGGTTCCGCTGAAGCTATAACTCAGACCTGGATCACTGAAGGCTAGGGCTTGTCTTTTAGGTCTTACATCTCTCCCTCGTATTTTCAACGTGGGTGTATAAAATGGTAAGGTTTTTAGATCCTCAAAGTAACGATCGGCCACATCTTTCTGTAGAAAGTCCGAAATGTATTCGACATTTAAGCCGTTTTCAGTGAAATGCACAGAAGTCATCTCTTGGGGTAGAACAGTCAGCACAAAAGGTCAGAAACACTCGAGTCGATGAGTCACCACGGTACGTCAGTAAGGAACGTAGAGGTCAATCTAGCAGAACGTGAGCAGAAAGACACAAGTCGATGAATCAACGAGATTGAGGTCACCAAAGCACGAGTTGATGAATCAGCACTACACGTCAGCAAGATTCATGGAAATCAGTCAGTCAAAGCATCATCAGCAAGTCACGAGAAGGTGATAGAATGTTCGAGAGAAAATCTCCAAGACAACAACAGATAAGAAGTATCAGCAAACAGCTAGGCAGCAAGGCAAAACGTTAACAAGTGAAGGGTTTGTGTGGCTCTTATATAGTGAATTCTTATCATATATCAGATGTGTATCGTCACAATCTGATTATCGGTAGCGCCCTCTACGCGAACCCACCATATTTCTCGATACACACTTGTTGAAAACAGACGTGGAAAATGGTAAGTAATAGTATTTCATTTAATTTTGTGATGGAGTGTTTAAAATGTTGTGTGTTGTGGAATGTAGTTATGAAAGACACATATTTTTTAAAAAACAAAATAAATTTTATTTATAATTTTCCCATTTTATTACATGAGAATCCGCTTTTAATTTTTTAGCGGGGTATTCTACAAAAGATTCATGATTCTTGTTCAATGACAGGTATCGATTCTTGATGAAGCTTTCGGGTATATGCATTTCACGAAGAGTCTTTAACAGTTCGTTCTGAGCCTTAATAGGGGTTCTTTTATTCACAGAAAACAGAAGATGAAACAAATCAGCCATGTTTGAATCTGGGATGGGTTTTCCTTCAAAATGAACAGTTAAATTGTCGTCCCATTCGAATTTTCTTGGATTATTTCTTAAAAAGTCCAGCAGGGTCTTAGCTTGTCTTTTCATAGTAGATGGAACCGATGATAAAATCAAAGTGGAATCTTGTTCAGGTTTGGATTCAGGTTCAGTTTTGGGTTTAATCATTTCCTTTTTCACAGAGGGTTGTTCAGGCGGTTTCGACATCCAGGGCATGTTGAATTCTTGCAAGTCCATTTTTCGTTTGAGTAATTCGAAATATTGCATCACTTTTTCATGATCAGGAATAGTGCTATTTAATATTTTTGACATAGCAGTATCAAATTCGCTCATTTGTTGTTTTGTTGGTATGTGTTTGGAGAGACTCTCTTCCGGTACCAACGCATATTTTTTAGCGTGTTCCATGAATTAAACCTGTTAACACACTCAAAGCGGCTGGAATTAAAATATTTAAAAATCCCCCACGTTGAATAATAAGTCTTTTCTTTTGAAAAAGGGCACCTTTTTTTGTACCGATTTTTCGCAAAGTCGTCTTATATTTACTTAAAGACTTTTTCTGTCGTGAAGATATGGGAATATTTCCTTTTAACAAGTTCAAACTACATTCGCAGATGGCTTTCACAGAACGAGAGGGTAATTTTTTTAATAATTGTTTACGCAATGCTTTAGGACACGTTTTAATCAATTCTAAATCACGAAGCTGTTTCTTCGTCAGTGCCATAATCACAAATGAGTTAAAAACCAGGTGACTTTCTTTTTAAACCTTGTTTCGGGACATAGACAAATTGTGTTTGCCCTGGTAAAATCTGTGTTCTCAAACGTAAGCGTTCTACCGTTTCATTTCTTAAATCCACGAGTAAATAGGAGAAAGGCTTTTGAGTCGCGTCTTCAAACACTTCTTGAAAAAATTTAGTTTTAGTGGGATATAATTGACGACCCAAATAAATAATTTGACTCATATCGCGACGATTTTTAAATAAAATCAAATATTGACTGTTTAGAGAAACACCCCTCATTTCTTTTCCTTTATGAAATAAATTTTGTGTAATAAAAATCACACTAATGTTTAAATGATGACTTCCTTTTGTAAAGAGAAACGTCATACGTTCATCTGCTCCGACCTCAATCATGAGGTCGTCTAAGATAATTAAAGTATTTGTTCCTAAATATTCAGTATAATTCGGAGGAAATCCCTCCACAAAAGTAATATCAGGAATTTCGTCATATAATTTTTGATAGATCCCGTAAAACCAAACCACTTTATCAGGAGGAGGATTAAACATCTCGTTTCTATCCTTCAGTAAATCACGCAGGAACCAGCTTTTACCGACTCTCGTAGGGCCTGCGAGAAGCATCGTACACGGGTGTTGAAAGCGAGGAAACTCCATCAAACAAACACAAGGAAGGTTAAAGTCGAAATAAACACAGACACAAAGAAATACAGTTTAAATATCGATTTATTGAAAAAAATTCACAAAGACGCGAAATCGTTTCGCTACAAAGTTATAGATTCGTTGGTCGTTACACAGATTTTCGTTTACAAAATGTGATAAAATATGTTTTAAAGTTTTACCGCGACATCGAGAATACAGATAAAATATACAATATTGGCCGCAAACGGCCGTCTTATTACTTTGTAAGGTGAGCGGATTAAACATCACTCGAGAAAAATGAGATGTAAAGTTTGAAACAGGTCCTTGAAAAAAGGTAGGGTCGTTTCCATACGAATCGAAGAATTCCACTTCATCAGGCGAAGGTAGAAAGAATGCGAGCCAATGGCTTCCAGGTTCCGATGACTTATCCAAATTGCATACAAAACAGGTAGGATACTGCAGGATTCTCCTAGGTAGTTGATCGCTGGCAAAAACACCTAGAAAATATTTTCGGGTTCTTGGGTCTCGTGATAAAATCTTCTCAATTTGTAAAGAATTCATCTAGTTTGCAAAGTCACACAAAACGTGTCTTGATTTACTAATTTCTATAATGTTTTCAAATTCCGCATACACCAACACGGAAAGGGTTGTTCTTAAATCTTCAGAAAATTTAATTTCAATTCGTAAATTTCCTTGCTGTTGTAGGTTGAGGTGAGGTCCATCACACAAATCTGGGCTAAGATCGAAGGCATACAGGGTATGTCCGTCTGCAAATTCTTCACGTGTTAAATAAATACCTGTGTCATGATGAAATCCGGCGAACAAGCGATGATAGGCTCGTATATAATTATTATTCGAAAAATTTAATTCTAAACCTTTTGAAGGTATAGGTTGTCCATTCACATAAACACTTAAGAAGTTGACCTTGTGATGATGAAAGTGAAAGGGATTTAAATCATACTGTCCATTAATGGAGGCATTTTCCAACAATCCAATAATAATGCGTTTTGGCATTGACCCCAAAAACACATTATCTTGCATAAAAGAACGACTTCCAGTGGAAATGGAATAGGTCTTGCACAGTACGCGATCAATAGGATATTTCGCAGAAGTTTTTTCAAGGGCTTTTGCGTGCCCCAGTAAGACACCGGCACTAACCTTTACTTTACGAATAAACAAAGAGGCATGTTCTAATATTACTTTATAATCAGGATCAGGTTTTGTTGTATCAGAGGGTTTTGCAGCCATCAAACAAAAGTCGGGTTTACTGCGAACCAATTTAATTTTCAAATCGACCATGTTCAGTAACAATCTATTTTGTTGAAAAATATCACAATGCAAGGGAGATATCATATCCAAAGTATTACTATTTTTAGTGAGTTCAAATCGTTTTTTCAATCCTGGGTTATCATCTGATGTAGGATCGGCAGTGCCTAATTTCTGATCTTTGTAGAAACATTGGCATTGTAATAAACTTTTCTTAGCGTCTTCACCGAAATTCAAAAGGGTTTCGATATATGCTCGATAGGGGTAGGTGTTACTGGAAGAGGAAATTACTCTTTCGTTTAGACTTATGTCGACTTGAGAAAACAAGGCTTGGGAAAATAAATTCACGGGAGCGACATGGTTCTCCTCCGTTAAGGCTGATCCATCCGGATTGGTGATTTTCACTTTCGTATACAGGTATGATGAGGATAAATCAATATAGTCTTCTCCGTTTCCAGAAATGTTAAATTCCACAGGGACTCCATCACGAATATTAGCGAGGGGGTGGTATTCTACAAAATACCCTTTTTCGATAGCCGTTTGAGTAGGAGGAATTAAAAAAAGGTCCAATTCCGTTTTAGCGCAAGCGGCAGAGTCTTTATGAATAAGTCCGGACATCTTTAAGCGAAAATATCACTTGTTTTCACTTTCTTGACTTTGCGTCGACTGACGGTTTTTTTAGGGAGCTTCCTCTTTTTATGTCTTTGCCCGGAACCTAGCATGGATTTAACCTTTGTTGCGGCTTTATCTGTTAAAGTATGTCCAGCTTCTTTCAATCTCCGCTTGGCAGCCACTTTGACATTTTGACCACGTGACACGTCATTCAACAAATCGACTCCCGTTGAAAACAGTTGTTTGCCCACGGCTTTAGCTCCTGATTTAAAAAGAGGCACTGCAGCCCTAAACAACGAACGAAACAATCCACCGAAACCATAACCTTTTTGAAAAGTAGTACCGTGATAATAGTTTAAACCACTACCCGATTGATGGGTATAATAATCTTCAAAAGATTTAGCACAGCACTGGTAAGGAACTAACATTATGAGAGGTACTTTTGACGAAAATGAAGTTTCACGATCAACTTCCCACGCTCGAATGACATTAATCGACCAGTATGCGTCCTTATAACGGTTTCAATCGTTTGAAAATTCTTTCGAGTGAGTGGGATGTAGTGAGGTCTATCAAACACTTCATGAATCGTATCACCGTCTTGCCCTTTCACGGGGAGCACACGTAGAAGTGGGGCTACCGTATCCCCTACAATCTGCGGTTCTACGAGATCACTGTAAATGTATAACAATTTAAAATCAGCATGAGGATCGGCTGCGAAATGGCTATCAAAAGACATTGAATAACCAGCAAAAGGTTCACCTACATTACCAGGTGGAAATCCTAAACTTTCCGCTAATCCTGCATCGAAGTTGATTTGTGCATTTTTTCTCAAAGTCACTCTCACTTTTTTTGAATTTTTATTATAGTTGAGCGAAATTCTATCATGAAATTTTTGATAGTTGATTACTTTAATAATATCGTTAGGGGATTCATAAAACCCAGGGGGGATTCTAACTTTTTTCACTTCAAATTCACCGACTTCAAATTCGGCTTCATTTCTAGGTCTTCCATTCGTCCATTCAATATTCTCCCCTATTACATATTCATATCCGTTAGTATATTCTGTTATATTATTCCACGTGTGCGGGTAAATAAGTTCCGTTAAGCCTACTTCCCACTCGCCTTTCAAGTCCAAAGCAGAAGGTAATCTCGTCACAAAATGAGAAATTTTATTCTCGGGAAAATAATTCAACGAACTGTCTGAAGGCAGCGTCACGTAGAAAGACATGATTCGAAATGACAATGCAATCTCTAAAACATAGATTTTATAGTGAAAATAAATCAGAGGAGGGTATCCATTGATTAAACTTGTCAGGGTAGCCTTTAAATTTCACTTTGTATTCCACATGACCTTTTCGTGTGCGTTTTTCTAAAACCTTTTCGATAGTATAGTCTTCTTTCGGTTGAACTCTTTGAAGTTCTTGCGCATAGAAGGTTCCTTGTATGGGTTCGTTCATCAAATCTTTAATTCGATATACCGGAGGGTCTCTCGGTATGCATTCCGTTATCACAAACAGTTCTTCGGTCCAATTCGTTTCATAACCTTTTTCAAAAGTTAATTTTTGCTTTGAAACGCGCACTATTTCCCCCGCTTTAAACACACACGGTTTTCTTTCCACATCCTGCATTTTCCCGAATAAAGTAATCACAACATCGCTTTCGTTCTCGGGCGTCACTTCCACGGGCGCTCTCTTAATGCTGGAATGGTGGGTATGGTTATAACTTTGTAATAGTGAGTCTAACACATCGATAAAATTATATGTGTGATTATGCGTAAAATATTTCCACATTTTAGTTTTCAAAGTGCGATTAAAACGTTCAATCACCGATGCTTTCGTGTTATTAAAAGTAGTAAAAAATCGCACACCTTGCTGTTTTAAAAATCTCTGGAAGTGTTTGTTTTTATATTCTCTTCCAGAATCCGATTGCAAAGACTTGGGTTTTCGCGTCGCAAAAATAGTCTGAAAGGCTTTCACGATTTCCTCACCGCGTTTCGTTTTGAGTGGTATCGCCCACGCATATTTAGACAGAATGTCGATGCAGGTTAAAATGTAGCGATATCCCCGATTGTGCTTTTGCAGACTGATCATATCTACTAAATCGGTTTGCCATTGTTGATCGATAGAATGCACAATCACACGGTTGGTCGGAAACTTTCTTCGAACAGGTTTGTGAAGCGTGTACGAATCGACACCGCTTAACCATTTCTGAACAGTCTTCTTGGATACTTTTCCTTTGACAGCCGAATGTAAAACATTGACACCACCGTAACTTCCCACGCGACTTTGATTCTGATAAATCTCCTTCATTGCAGCATGTAATTTTATTGCGCGATATGTTAATATTCAATCGCATCATACTGAAAAAGATAAATTTCCGGTTTCATTTAAATTGAATATAAAATCAATCTTAAATTTTTCACTTCCGGTAAATACATATATCAGCGAAAAAAATGACACACACCGTTACATAGAGACACACCACAGTCATCACTTCCTCTCGCGAAGTCATTCTGAAAAATGACGTATCTCACACAAGACAACTCCCTTTAAACATTTAAAATCTCAACTCATAGGCATAGTTTCTTGGCTTGATCGGTTAAACCTATTCCAAATTATCAAGTCAAGAAACTATTTTGCAGGTTCGAACCTTCCTCAAAACTTTTGAAAAATAAAATTCCATTTTCTAAAAATAGTTTAGAACGAAATCCTACAGATGGCAGCACCAAACATTTTCTTGGGGGGGGGGGGGGGGTAGACCCTCTAACCGTTTTCCTGATTTTTATTCTCAAGGGAACGATTCTCTACTTAAAAAAAAAAAAAAAAAAAAAAAAGCCCCTCTCAAAAATTATGCCCCCTCAAAAATTAAGCCCCCTCCAACATTTAACCCCTCCTACTATAGGATAAGTCTCCCAACAGGTGGATTCCACCCTCCTCCTCTATCCACAAGGTGGATTCCACCCACAAGGTGGATTCCACCCACATCCACACAATCCGCAATCCGCCTTATGGGGCTGAACTGTCCTTTCTCCCCTACTATCGTTAATTAAAATTTTGTATTTGAAGAAATGTCCAATGTATTTAACCTTTTATTTTTATCCGTACCAAATAATTCAAGTTAAAATGTATTCTAAAGTTCCTTTTTTCTAAATAATTATAATAATAATATTCACAATTAGAGTTTATTAGATAAAACATTGTTTACATTATTTTTAAAAGGTGTAAAAATAAATTTAATGGTAATAACGACCCCCCCCTTTTTTTTCTTTTTTTTTAAAGTAAAGTTTGTTTTGCACAAATTTTGTATATTTCTTTTATTTTCGGAAAATGCTAATTTTATTTAAAAAGTCTGAAAGAAGTAGAATTTATTACCTGTATACAAAATATAAAAATATTCTAAAGCAAGAAATGCATAGATGACTAAACTCTGAAGACTCTTTCTACGTGCTCATTAAAAGGTGCAGATTTAACTGTAATAGAAAATTTTTAGTTTGAAACCACAGAAGTGTTTCGAGAATAATCCTGGTCGGTAAAAAAAAAAAAAAAAAAAAAAAAAAAAAAAAAAAGAAATTTCCTCCCAGCAAACTAAATATGTAAAGTGTATAAATTTAATATTCCTAATTCTAAATATATTATCCAAATGCTAGATAAACTTTAAATCATGAAAAAGTATACATTCACTGTCTTAGATATCAAATTGATAAAATATAGCCTGAAAATTTAGTTTATTAATGCTTGTATCGTGTACTTTATTTATTATGCCCCCCTCCCCTTCCCTTTAGTGACAGAATTTACCATTTGCTATCTATTAATATATTTTCATTCCTTATGCCGCTGTAACTCGTGACTGTTTAAAATATTTCTCTTCATTTTCAAAGATTTTTGAAGTTCATATTTTTCTCACACTGTGACTTACAATATGGTGGTTTTTTTGTCACATATGTGACGTGACGTACGTTACATAGCAGTGACATAACAGTGACGTCACAAGTTTTTTTAATTGCCAGAAAAATATAATTTTACAGTAAATAACATGTTTTAAAGAATTTTCGTAATTTTTTAAAGTTATTTAAGAAGTTCACATCTCAGTCACAATGTGACATCACTGAGTAGTGGCATTTTGGTCACAGATGTGACGTGACCACAGTGACTTACAGTGACGTCACAACGACGTCACCGTGACCATGCATGCTATGAGGGTAGTTTCGTCTCTGGGCAAGACTAAACAAGTACATAGGTTTTCATTTAAGACATTTTACAGAGTACGATAATTTATCTTTTAAACAATATTAAATTGTTATACATACCTTTCATTCTTTTACATACTTTAACTATAATGTAATATTTCAAGTATTACGAAAGTTGTTTTAAAGAATAATTTAAAATCAATCCATTCAATTAAATATGCATGTAAAAAAAATAAATTTCAACCATAATAGTTGATATTTTCGAAGTCACAAAAATAGCTTAAATCCAAAAATAAAACTCTGAAATATAATTTTATGAAAGGCAGTTTAGTATTTTGTCTTTGAAAAATCATGTTTGGAAATTTTATGAAAACAGATATTGAAACTTTGTAGAAGTTACATCTGGATTCTACATATGTAATAGAATAAAATATCAACTTTAAATTTTAAAGTATTACGATTATCAATCAGTAAAATTTCAAGATTCTTCCTAATGTTAGCATTAAAAAAAATATTTATAAAAAGTCGCTTAACTGATTTGATTTAAGAATAAATTTTTCTAGATTTATACATGTTAAAATAAATCTTCAGATTATTAATAACAATGCCACTAACTTCTTTCCAATTAAAAACTTGACTATACAAAAATCTTACAAATACTAGGACGTCGTATTTTGAATTATAATAAATTTGCCAAACCTTTAATATCACACGATAATCCTCATTGTTTTTGTAATGATCCTAATTATAGCAAATATGAAAACTCTTTCCACGGACATATTATTACTGGTGTTATTACTATTGTAGAAAGTGTTAATTTACGTATGCTTATGTCTTTCGAGACAAAGTTTCGTGCTCCCTCCAAAAATACAGCTAATTCAATACTAAAATAATTTAATTTAGATTTAGATTTTTTTTTTATTTATAAAAATCTATTGATTTCAATAAACCTCTTGAACTTTTTTAATGAATAGAAATTGAATGAATTGAGCAAATTAAATCTAGAATTTTACATTTAAACAATAATCAAAACTTAAATGCTACAAATTTACAAAGTCATATTGAGCATTTACAAAGAAAATTGGTCTTTACATATTTGCTAAATCACCTGATAATTATGCTTTTATTTGAAAATGTTATTACACATCGCTGATTTATATAGCCATAAACACAAGTACTATTTAAAAAAAACTGCTCTTAATACATTAATAATAATCGATGCTTCCTTAATTTTTGTAAACTATTAAAAATGAAAAACTAAAACTATAATTATCCATACATTGTTATTCCTAAATTCCATTAAAATCCTATAAAATTTAGTACTGTTACAATAGGTTGTAACAATTGTAACAGTTAAGCTAGTAATTTACTATTAACAATTGTCACTAAGTTGATACTTTGAACACATCATGATATTACTAAACTACAGGATAACAAATACTGCATGATAGTAATTTTCAGCTTGTAAAAAATATTAAAAAGTTAATAAATTGAAATCATGTAAAATCGTTTGATTAAAAAAATGTTTAATAATATTGATATAAAATATATGTTTAGAATTATTAATTTGTTACGCAAAGAAAATAAGAATACTTTAAAATCAACCTCTAATATGTCTTTATCTGACTTCAAAACACTAACTCGTTTCATACTACTTCTGAAAAGGAAAAAATAAAAACTATAATTATTCATACATTGTTATTCCTAAATTTCATTAAAATCCTATAAAATTTACCAATGTTACAATAGGTTCTAATACTTATAACAATTAAGCTAGTAATTTATTATTAACAATAGTCACTAAATTGATACTTTGAACACTTTATAATATTAATATACTACAGGATAACAAATACTGCATGAAAATAGTTTACAGCTTGTAAAAAATATTAAAACATTACGAAAGTTAAATCTTGTAAAATCGTTTACTTGTTAATAATATTGATATAAAATATGTGTTCAGAATTATTTGTTATACAAAGAAAACAAGAATACTTTAAAATTAACTTCTAATATTTCTTTATCTGACTTCAAAACACCAACTCGTTTCATACTACTTCATAATTACATCTTTAACAGCAATGCACTTACGTATCTTTATCTATACTATTATGAACGTAATATTTCTACTGATGGCTGTATTTTCTACAGGTACATAGACGATAACATTGTTTATTATATGAAATGTCAAACAAATTAATTTTACTTCTAAATTATCATAAAATTGTCCAGTTAAGTGAAAATGATATGATAGATAGTCTAAATAATTTTCTTGATCTTGAAATAATTCTTAATCCCTTGCCCGTGGAATATATTTGAGAAAAACGTGTCAAAAATGGATTTTTTTTCTCTTTAATTTTGTAAAATTATTATCATCAAAATGTTAGAAATAGATTATAAAAAAAAAAAAAAAAACAGAAAAGAAACATAAAATAAAACGAATTAATTACTATATTCAATATCTTCACAAATATGGCAAATGTTAGTGGATTACAGTAATTTTTGCCCAAATTAGAGCAAAATAAATCAAATGACATAATTTTCAAGATAAATATAATAAACTAATACTACAATATTATTATTTAAATCAACTGTCATGAATTCCATGTCCCTCAGATTCCTTTAAATTTCATGTGGTATAAGTGGAATTTAGGAAGAACTGCTAAATTACAAAAATCCGTCAAATGGCTGGAAACTGCTGAACTTTTTGTGGGAAAGTATCGCCATCTATTGAGAGAATGGTAAATTACACATTATGCATTGGACGAACAGAGTTTGGGCTTCACGAAATTGAAACACCAATTTTTATCTTGCCCGAACTCAGGTCGGGTATTCTAAAATTGGTGCATTTGCGTTTCCCAAGCTAAGTTCGGCTGTCACATGCAAAGGATTAATGACAGTAACAATATACACTTTGATATTTTTGACAAACGCATTGATTTCCCATTTAAAGCAAACTTATTCACTCATTATAATTCTTGTGTACACAAATCTGTTTATGTCAATATGACATTCAATTTTGCGCATAGAATGTATAATATTTGTTCAAATAAATTTAAAGATCAAAATCTAAAATCAGTATTTCAACATGCCATAACCTTCTTGCCATGTAATCCTTTAAATCTTATAAAATAATTATTACACATTTTGATTATGAGATTTATATTTTCCCCACTCACAAAATACAAAGCATGTACTTACACTAATATATTGAAGTGACTACAAATGTTTATTTACATTTAGATTATTGATTATGGAGGTGGGGTGGTGTTGTATGGTTAACTTTATGTAAGTTTGGTGATCATTGGCTACATTCGGATGAAAGATTTGGTGTTGTTGTACTGTTTTTATGGTAGGTTTAGATATGTGTGGCTGGATTATGTTGGATGATTATGCGGTGTTGCATGGGTCATATTATAATATATATTATGTTATAAATATACATAAAAAAAGAAAAAAGGAGAAAGTATAGTTATTTGTCATTGATTTAATGTTGGTAGTATGGGTGTTTTTATGGTAACAAATTGTAACTTTTGTTGAACTGTATTAAAATATCCCTTAAAAGTTAGTTCTAACATTTAATTTATTATATATCAATATCTATTAAGAGGAAATAAAATAAAATAAAAATGAATACATGAAATAAAATGTAAAATATTACCCTTTAAGTTTTATTGTTTTAATATTATGAGGAATGAAAACTACACATATAAATTTATTGTGTTTAATTTTTATTGTTCAGATATCGTTTGTTATGTCGATAAAATATGTTAATATATAAATGTATTTTTCAACGCCTTGTTTATTACATATGTTTTAAATGAAATAAATATTAAAATTTATTTTAATATCATTAAAATGCCTAATATTATTTAAAATTGTTATTATAAATAAAATATTTATATAAACATTGTTATTACGTTATTAGTTTACTCTTTAATCTAATCACATATTTAAAAGATATATTAAATTACTCTAAAAATTAAATATATATTTCAATTATTGAACACATACGATTTAAATATAATAAATATTGAAAATCTATTTTAATATCATAAAAAAATCTTTTAATATTATTTTGATTTGTTTTTTAAATGCATGTTAATTATTTCAGTTTACTCTTTAATCCAATCCCCTATTTCAAAGATGTATTTAACTACGTCTAAATATTTAGAATATAATAATATTTAGATTCTCTATACTATTAATATCCGTACACATCTGTTTGTGCATATAGCGGTCTATCGCACTTATAACAGGATAAACTTTTTCCACCAGGGAAGTAGAGAGTCGCGAAACGTGTCGAAAGAAAGGTCAATTTTTCAGGCACGGCAGATCAAGTTTCGGGTTTTGGAAAATCGAGTTGCAATTAACAGAATTATGAGCTAATTGACATCTCATTAACGAAGTAAAGGCAGAAAGAATTTAATCTTTTATCAAAACCGTGAGATCAATTTCGAGTTCTCCAAAGGCTTGCCAGACAATGAGGGTTTGCCAGTCAGCATTTTAAGCAATAAAAGTTAACTGAACATTTTTAAATAGACTCCCACCTCAATAAGTAGCGGTCCTAAAAAGCCGGAATTTGGGCAGACAGACGCAGAAAAAAAATCTACTTTCAGCAGTTCTAAAAATCATTTCTCTACGATATATATAAGAGAAAATATGCTGTAAAAATCGATTGATAAAAAATTCCTTTTCTTTCATTACAAAGAGAGGTGGAAGACGATTTCATTTCTGGGACAAGGGGGATGTGATTATCTGCAGAGAACTGGCACGGGCGCAATTTAAGCAAGGTCACCTGATTTTTTATACTTTGATTTTTAAAAGGAAACCTCCATCTCAGAATCAAAGGGGGTTAAAGATTCGAAACGTGCACAGGGGACGCAAAAAAAAAAAAAAAAAAAAAATCTCTTTCAGCGATTCTAAAAGATACTCTTATATCTTAACTACAAACTGAGATATTAATTATTATTTCACTAATTGGTTTATTTCTATTACATGCTAATTTTAAAATAAAGTCACATGAATTTTTATAGCAGCATTAGCGTTTTGTACTGTTTTGCGTGCTGTTTTTTGACGGCGTGATAAGATAACTATTACTCTATTACTTATTCAATATCAAAAATTTTATAAGTGTTTATACCACAATTTTCGAATAGTAATTTCAGCAAATATATTAAATTCTTGGTTAAGACTGCCCCCCCCCCGACCCATGTATCTACATATAGGTTGTGTTAAAGGGTTTCGTTCAGATACACTTTGTTTAAGTATAGAGTGCGCTCCCTGGTGGTGGAATATGGAACTAACAGACCTCGATTATACTTAAAGTAGGAAATCTAACAAGGCTAACCGTTTGAAACTTTTATATCTCATGAGAAAAAAGATTAAAAAAGAATGACGCATGAAATTTCGGGTATGGGAGGGAGGGGGAGTATCGCTAAAAAAATAACGTTAGCGCTTCTCACCGTTTTAGGTGCGTTTTTTTGACGGAATACTCAGATAAATGCTACTTATTAAATATAAAAAAGGCAAAAGTTTAATTACCACTATTTTCGAATAGTAATTTCAGCAAATATCATAAATTCTAGCTTAAGACAGCCACCCTCTCGAGTAACATACCTACTGATAGGTTGTTTAACTGAGTTTCGTTCAGATAGAAAGATCATAAAGTTGGACTTTCTGAACGTGAAATAGCTAAGAGTGTATATGTGAGCGAGACTGCTGTTCTGTTTATCAAGCTGTAAGAAAACTTAATATTTCGGAAAAGTACATTGACCGGAAGGGAAGCGGTCGGCCAAGAAAATCTAGTGCTCGTGATGATCATGGGATCCGAAGAATTGTAATGCGAACTCTAACAGCTTCCTGCAAGAATGGTAAACATATTTTGGTTGAAAAGGGCACCGACGTCAGTTGACCAAAGATTTTGATTTATTATACTACAAAACTGCTGGAAAATCACATGATCATCACGAGCACTAGTTTTTCTTGGCCGACCGCTTTTTTTTCAGGTCAGTGTACTTTCCCGAAATATTACATTTATTGACATATTGATGAACAACAGTCTTGCTCACATGTACCCGCTTAGATATTTCACGTTCAGAAAAGTCAATTTTATGCAGGGCAACTATTTCTGTCCTTTTTGCAAATGGAAGTGATTTTTTTTTTTTTTTTTTTACACATTACAAGGATTTAAAAAAAGCACCGTCTACGGTTAAATCCACAAATCAACTTGCGAGGAATGAGACGGGGGAAGTTATTTATAGTAGGCGAATGAGACTGATGCAATTGACACATAACACGACGTAATATTCGACGTTAAGGACGCTTTATGTTAAAATACCAAAATTCGGCAGCTGGTCTTAAACTTTTGCATACGACTGTACATACACACACACACACACACACATATATATATGTAGCATTTTGCTACCGACTTTCAGATATTTAGGCAACACCAATACACCTCGACATAAAATATAGTAGAGCAATCAAAACCATCCATCCGTTATATTGAAAATACCGGATTGCAGTCAGGGTGGCGAGAAAGAACAGGCTCGAAAAACATTGATAATTTCCCTTACGTAATGAATATAGAGAGTCATCGTCACTTTTTAAACTGTTTTTATTGACAAAAACATAGTAAAACACTTCCAGTAGTTATTCCATCCACTCTCAAAAATCGATCATCACTTCATAAGACTTTAGATGTTATAAGAATAGGATCTACACATTAGAACGTTCACTCCAAGCGACGCAACTTAATTAGACAACCAGAAAAACGTAAAATATTCTCTCCATCGCCGATGTAACGATATTTGTACTCCGAACAACAGCGCGCGGACGGTTACAGAAAGGTAACAGACCAATGCTAGAAGAGAGGTGGGGGAAGATGGGACATAAAACAGATTGCGATTCGATGGGAAAGGATGACGTCGATAATGAAATCTTTTATACGGCGTCAGAATTAAAGTGCAAATTGCGCTGGCGGACGCATGGAATTGCGGGTATAGAACACGAAAGATAAATGATATTAAAACATTCGAAAGAAAGAGAATTTAGTTTTAGAATAAAATGAAAAAGTAATTTAATGGGTTTTATAAGATTAGGCGAATGGATTAAGGTTTTTTAGAATAATAAAAGGATACGCAACTTTAAATGCATCAAATAAAAGACAAAAGATATTAAGATATTATTAAAGATGGGTAAAAAAGATAAAATATTAAGAATTTGAAATAGCTTTACTAAGAAAAAGAGGCGAAAATTTTTATTATTACATATATATACTTCCAATTATCCGAACAATCAATTTCTCTCAAAAAATACTTTTTAACCGAAATTCAAATTATCGGAACAGCTTATTTTTCTAAAAAAAATAATAATTGAACTATTAAATTAACTATTAATTATCCAAACACTCTATTAGACCTGGATATCACATTTTAAATGATGATGAGATTGTGGATGATATTCAAGACGAAAAAGAAATTGAAAACGAATGCTCTGAAAATGATCAAGGCTCATCACATAACGAAGCCTTTGAATGTTTGGAAACAGCTATGAAATGGGTCGAAAGGCAGAAGAATGCTGTTCCTATTCAACTAACGTAAGAAGAGTTCGAGATATGACAGCATTGAAAAGAATGTCTTCTTTGAAGCAAGGAACAATCGAAAGTTCTTTTCCTTAAATTATAATCTCTGGAGTTCAGAAAATTATAATAAAAAGTAAAAAAAAAATTAAAAAGACAAAAATCAATTTATAACATGACAGCATTAATTAGTGCTGTCAGTCTAAAGCGTGGATAAGGTGTGAAGATTTCAGTATAGTCACGAACACCCGTCAAATTGTCTGTCCATTTATCCGAAATTTTGCTTATCCGAACTACGGTCGGTCCCGACTTGTTCGGATAATCGGCTCTCTACTGTATATATATATCAGTGACATGAAAGGTTCACCATAGACAGAAGACATGCGATGATGAATTTCGCGTGTTTCTGCATCCTCAGCCACCAAAAACCAAGCCACAGCTCTCTGATCTTCTTTGCTTGTTTCCATATTTAATATTGGATGAAGACACTTTTCACTACGCTCGCCTATGAAGAATTAAAAAAAAATAGCTTTTAGTACCTCTGAGCTGTCATTATGCATTTCTACAAACCCTCGAGTTGAAAATATCTGTATGTTACAACAAAGTTGATAACTTTGGCGAGGAATGTGTTTTATCGCGGGTTTTCTGCTTACATTTGAACTTGACTCCCTAATCATTTGACCCCTTAAAGATAGGTAGATAGATAGTCAGATAGATATACATATTTCGAGATTAAAAAATCTCTACAATAGTTAAAAAAGCATGAAGTGATTTTTTAAAGATTTCTTTTAACTTGAAATTATGTTTGTATGTGGCAGTCAAATCGTGTGACTCATTTTTTACACACTTCTTGCTAACACAGAGCTTTGAAATTTGGAATATATATGTATACAGGAGGACAATACATGAATTGGACATTGATATTTAAAAAAATTGATCCCTAAGTGAAGCAACAGGGAAGGGACAACGATTGCTTTTTCCATGCAGAAAACACTGTCAGCTTCAGCAATGAGTAATTGTTGAAAAGTACTAATGGCATGGATACCACAATTGTGCCAAATTATGACGAACTTGGCGAAATACTGACAAATATTGCGAGAAACATAACTTGCCTTACATGAAAACTACTCTTTGGTAGCTGGCTAATTTGGCGGAATTCCCATTGAAATCCATTAATCTTCTATATTCGAGCTAATCGCAATTTAATTTAAACTCCGGTCATATAAGGTTTTTAAAATTCTGTGGATAAGAAGTTAAAGTGTAATATACGAAAACGTACGACTTTATATCTCCATTCCGATGCTACTTTTAACACAACCGCCACTAGATGGTGCTGTAGTATCTGAGCTCCTAACTGCCCAAATTTAATGTGCTTTATAAAGCCTAATACAGAAATTAATTTCTAGGTAATTTTCCAGTATAGGAACCTTATCGATATAGAGAAAACCTCCTTGGCGCAGGAGAAAATTTTGTAACTTATTGACTGTTTTATTTAATTTACACACGCATTTTTTTCAATATTTATACAACTTGTTTAACATAATGAAGCCATTTATGTACGTTTATTCAGAAACAGAAGTATTTTCTGCATAAATAACAACAATAATATACATATAATTAAAATTCAAACAAGAAAGTTACAAACCAAAGATAATAAACTAACAAAGAAGTTTATCAAGTTTCTTTTCATAGCTGTTTATATCATTTGGCAACACATCTCACTTTCTGATGACAGAATTCTAAAAAAAGCCAAGACCCTTACACTGGAAATGTACTCAATGCTCTGTTATTTTGCAGTATCTGCACCATCATTTCTACTATATGCAGTGGGGAGGAGGATAAGTTTAAATGTTAAATTTGAAATTTTCTATAAAGCAGTGTAAGACTAAAAAATTAAGAATTAAATAAGTGTAAATTAATATTAAAAAGAGCTGTAGCTGTATTACTAAAAAATAAAAAAATAAACAAATTTATTGTTTTAAGTCGTGCTTTCACTCGTCATGCACATTCACAAAAATGTACAAAAGAAATATTATTAAATGCATTAAAAATGAGAAATAATTTTTGCGCGAGAAAATAAATTGTTTTATTTTCTCATGTCCAAGAATGAAAAAAAAAACGAAAGCATCCATTTTAATCTCCTTTTTTCTCATGGAAGAAGAGAGAGGCCAAAAAATCGAACCCAGATTTAGCTGTTATTTCTTGCAGCGCCATCTATCGATGATATTTTGAACTAAAACTAAGAATCTCAGCATAAAACTCCTGACATCTTACATATCACTCCAACAATATTTTTTTAAATATCTGTCACCGTTTGCAAGTTATTGAATTTTAAAATCCATCAGTCATTTTTGGGACAATCGGTACATGCGTATCTATACTCCTATTATAAAGAGGTAAAAATTGTTTATTTGTAAGAGGTAAGCTCTGGAACTACCGAACCGATTCCAAAAGTAATGGTATCAAAATGATGGTGTTAGTCCAACTTAGAACATAGGCTATATCTTATGTCCGTGCCACTGGCCAAAAGGGGGTGCAGGAGCAAAAAACGTTCTAAAAATGCAATTTTTGTGTTACTGGATGGCCTCGAAACATGAAATTTGGAATATTAGTTACTTATAAGATATAAATTATGTCCAAGAACAGTTCTTAAACAATTCGAAATTAAAAAGGGGTGAAAATGCACAAAAAGCGTTCTAAAAAACGTTCTAAATTGTTGTTTCTACATAATCTCAGGAAATACCAAACCGATTTAAAAAATATTGGTTTCAAAATGATGGTGACGACGCTTGCTCCAAGATAGACTATATTTTATGTCGGTGCCACAACCCCAAAGGGGGAGCAGGAGCAAAAACGTTCTAAAAATGCGATTTATGTGTTACTGAAGGGCCTAGAAATATGAAATTTGAAATATTAGCTACTTATTAGATATAAAGGATTTCTAAGAACAGTTCCTAAACAATTCGAAATTTAAAAGGGGTGAAAATGCATAAAAAGCGTTCTAAAAAACGTTCTAAATGATAGTTTCTACATAATCTCAGGAAATACCAAACCGATTAAAAAAAATTGGTGTCAAAATAATGGTGACAACTCTTGCTCCAAGATAGGCTATATTTTATGTCGGTGTCACTACCCCAAAGTGGGTGCAGAAGTAAAACGTTCTAAACTGCAGTTTTTGTGTTACGGAAGGGCTTAGAATCGTGAAATTTGGAATGGTAGTTAGTTATAAGATATCAATGATCTCTAAGGACATTTCCTAAAAAAATCGAAATTTAAAAGGTGTGAAAATGCGCAAAAAGCGTTCTAAAAAACGTTCTACATGATGGTTTCCACACAATCTCAGGAAATACCAAACCGATTTAAAAAATAAAGACGTCAAAATCATGGTGACAACCCTTGCTCTAACATAGGCTATGTTTTATGTTGGCGCCATTACCCCAAAGGGGGTGCAGAAGTAAAATGTTCTAAACTGTGTTTTTTGCGTTACGAAAAGGCCTAGAATCGTGAAATTTGGAATGGTGGTTAGTTATAAGATATTAATGGACATTTCTTTAAAAAATCGAAATTTAAAAGGGTGTCAAAATGCGCAAAAAGCGTTGTAAAAAACGTTCTAAATTGAGATTTCTATGCAATCTCAGGAAGTACTGAACCGATTTCAAATATAATGGTGTAAAAATGATGGTGACAGATCTTCCTCCAAGATAGGCTATATTTTATATCTGTTTCCACTACCCCAGAGGAGATGCAGGAGCAAAATACGCAAAAAGCGTTCTAAAAACATTGTAAATGCCGATTTGTCACAATATCTCAGGAAGCATCAAACTGATTTCAAAAGTAATGGTAGAAAATTGATACTGACAGCCTCTGCTCTAACATAGACGTTATTTTATGTCGGTATCACTATCACCTAGACGTTGCAGAAGCACAAAAGCGTTCTAAATTTCAATTTTTGTCACCGGTAGGGGCTAGCAACTTAAAATTAGGCAAGGTACATATTTATTAGATATAAATGATCTTTAAGAACAGTTTCGAAAAAATTAGAAATTAAAAAAAGGGTGAAAATGCGCGAAAAGAGTTCTAAAAACGTTCTAAATTGCAATTTCTACTCAATCTCAGAAATAAAGCTATTTCAAAAGTAATGGTTACAAATCAATGGTGACAGTCCCTGCTATAATATAGGTTAATTTTTATGTTGTTGTCACTACCATCTGAGGGTTGCAAAAGCAAAACATGTTCTAAGTTGCGTTTTTTGCACAACTGAGGAGTCTAACACTTTGAAGTTTGGCATGGTATTTACTTACAAGATGCAACTGCTTTCTAAGAGCAGTCGGAAGAAAATTCTAAATTTAAAAAGATGAAGTGAGCGAACAGCGTTATACATTACAATTTTTATGCAATCTTATCAAATACCAGACAGATTAAAAAAATAATGATGGCAAATTGTTGGTGATAGAACCTGCTCAAACATAAGCTATATTTTATGTCTGTGTCACTACCACCAGGGGATTGCAGGAGCTAAAAACTTCCTAAATTGCGATTTCTGTGATACTGAAGAGGCTAGAAACTTTAAATATGGCATGGTAGTTACTTATAAAATATAAATGCTCTCGAAGGACTGTCGAAAATAAATTTGAATTAAAAAGGGGTGAAGTGAAGGGGAGGTCCGAAAAGCATTCTAATAAAGTCCTAAATTACGATTTCTATGCAATTTCAGGGAATACAAACCAATTATAAAAGTAATAGTTGCGAATCAATGGTAACAGTCTCTGATCCAACACAGGCTATATTTTATGCCGATGATTCTACCACTTGGGGTTCACAGGAACAACAAGCTTTCTAAAAAAGGCCTTTAAAAGCTTTCTAAATTACGTTTCTGTGGAATATTAGGAAAAAACAAACCTATTTCAAAATTAATGTTGGCAAATTAATGGTTACAGTTCCTATTTCAACATATCCCTTTATGTTGAGAGAGGTGGTAGGACTTGGAATTTGATATGATAGTTAATTTTAAGATGTAAGAAGATGGTTTCTAAAAAATGCAAAACTTCCAATGAATACTGTAATGAGCGTATTAATTGAGCATAAAAGTTTCAAAATATTTTCTAAATTATCATTTATTTAGTTTTATTTCGTTTTATAAATTTAAGTCTCATTTATGCCTAATGCAGTGTAATAATGATGTTTAATCAAACTGTGTTTTAAATAGTAATATTTGAATTATTCCTAAAAGTAATAAGTACCTTTTAATAAAAAAAAAACTTTTAATAAAAAAAAACTTTTAATAAAATAAAATATTACCTTTTAATAAAATAAAAATTTAGTTAAAACCTTTTAATAAAAATTAGACATATAAATATCACTTGGCATATTTCAAATATTTCGCGAGCAAAGCCGCGGGGTTTGCTAGTATAATATAATATCATAAAAAAACTTAAATTAAACAAAAGTTAAACTGCATTGACGCCCACACTTTCAATTTATTTTTTCATGGACTTGAGAAAATAAAATAACATCATTTCTAGCCCAAACAATTATTTTCTACTTTTTAGCACATTAAAAAATATATATTTTTTCTACATGTTTGTAAATGTTAATGAAAGCATGTCTTTATTGTTTTTTATATTATTTTTTTTTACATTTTTTTATTTTAAATCATTGAGAGACAGTATAATTATATTTTTAGATAAGCTGACAAATAATTTTTGAATCCCTTTAAATGTAAGCAGTCTACCACAGGCTAATTCCTATTTTAAATTTCATAAATAAACTAAATTTGATTATCTAAAAATATATTTCAGTGCACAATAAAACATTCACCCAATCGTAAAATTGTACTTCAAAAACAAAATCAAAGTTTCAAAACTCAGAAAAAATGCGTCTTTCCAAATAAAAAAATTAAACGTACTTTTAAAACATACTTTAAATATAGATGTTATTATTTTTAATTTTATAAATTTTAATACTTAATAAAGCATGTAATTTTTAAGCCATTTTTTTTCATTGTAGTTAAATATCATTATTCAGTATTTTATCAAATTAAAATTTTATAACGTAACTAGGGGGCTCCGCCCCCTGCAAGCTACGCTTACCAACCCCCTTTCAGACACAACAGAATCTAAAAACACACTAATCTGATGCGTTTTAAAAATATTAGAGAAGATTGAATTGCACTGAAAAAAGATGTGCAGATCTCTCTGTAAACGGGTTTCCATTCAATTCCCTTTGATTGCAAAAAATTAAAGCCGAATCAGTTGTTGTTAAGACATCCAATGGCTGTTTTCGTTTTTGATTAAAGAGGATCAGTTAAACATTGGAAAATAAACTAAAATAAAATGAATTAAGTATACAGAGACTTTGTCTCCCGGTACTTTAAAATAATCTCTATAAAAATAGCCTAAGTCATGTGACTATCATCAACAGTTCCGGGCGGACCACTACGCATTTTACATTCTAGGTGCTATTTTCGTACATTAATGTTAGCCAGGCACAGGTGATAAGTCGCTAAATATTATTCTATCGCCATCATTTCATCTATATTATAGGCAGCCTAAGAGAGACTTAATAGTTCAAGGCATCAACTGCCATAAACAAATACGGTCTGATCCCTTTGTCTTTCATATGAAATTTTGGCACAGATGTTATATACGCCCCATATTGGTGCGATTTTTTTTCCGACGCTAATTTGGGGAAAGCATCAACGGCATAAACAACAACATCCGGCTTACCATATCAAGCAAAATAACGATACTTTGGCGCCAGTTAAGTACCCGTTGCGTATATGACATTGGCGTCAGAAAAAAATCGCGTCAGTATGGGGCCGTCTGTGACGAAACTTTTCCATTTTGTTTAAAAAATTCATTTTTATTTCGAATAAAACTACATAAAAGTTGCCATGGTCGCAAACAATCCCTAATACTGTTACGCTATCCGGGTGCAAATCTCGCCTATAGCTTTTTTTCAACTCGCCAGTTAGCATTTTTTTAATTTTTCGAGTGGTAAATTAAAACATTAATTTGAAGTTGAAATTAAATGTCATAGTTTGTTGCATTATTTAATATTTGGCCAGACGCACCGCAGGTTTGGCGTGATTTTGTTTTTTTACGAAAATTTGGTGAAAACCTCGTTTTGGAATGCTAGTTGCATATGTATTTTTGGTACTACTTAGTTATCCCGTCGACAAAAGTCTATCGCCAAACTATAAAATTAAATGTCAATAATGGTTGATCGTAAATGTCACATTCACTTGACTTTAACCAAGTTACACATGTTTACGTCATCAAGTAATTTTTATTTCGACTTTTACTTGTGTATTTATTAATGTTATATTAATTTATTTGTTCTTTCGTTACTTAAAATAAAAATTATGTCAATTTGTATAATTTGGCGAGTGGTTTGGCGATTTATATAATTTGGCAAAATTGGTTGACGGAATAACTAAGTAGTACCGTATTTTTTAATTATTTTCTATAATTTTCAAAAGGAAATAACAAAAAATATAATTCATAACTATAGAACAAAATAATTTATATAATTTTAAAAAAGAGATAAAAGTAAATAAGCATTTATTATTAAATAAGCAACAATAGCCTGGTTACTATGTCATTGAAAATAATGCCATTTTGGTGCCAATTAGGTACCCCGGTGCGTATATGACATCTGTGCCTAATACTTTTATTTTTTTTTTTTTTTTTTTTTTTTTTTTATTTTTTTTTTTTTTAAGAAAGAAGTGAAAGCCATCAGTTTTAAATGTTTCAGTTTTAAATGAAAGTTTTGTATTTTAAATGAAATTGATGAAATATAAAAAAATGTTTGGCGATTTATCACCTGCGTTTCGCTAACATAAAAATATGGGTTCTTGATTTCTCTATCAGAATCTTTCGATTTAGCTAAAGATTGTTCAAGTAATTTGAATTATTAATAAAAGTAACATGATACATTTGTTAGCATACATTTAAAGGAGGCCAAACTGATCGCCAAATTAGTTTAAAATAATAACCTTTTCTGAAATATGAAAAAAAAAAAAATCTTTTATGATTAAAATTTGAGTTGCCATCGTAGAAAAAAGTATTTAAAATTAGAAAAAAAAGAATATTTCGAAAACTTATTCGAATTAAAAAAAATTCTAATACCAGTTTTGAGATCTGCGAATCAATACGGATTTTTGGGGTTAATTTCATCGCAAAGTATTTCATATTTTAGGACAAATTCCAGTGAAACATAATGAGTTGTTTATTGAGTCGTTTCAAAGAATCGTTTCATAAATTGGTTTCATTTCAGTCGGTTCATATACCGTTTCAGAAATTCGTTTCATTAGGATTTTATATATATAGGGTAGATGTTTAATCGGTCGTTTCAAAGAATCGTTTCATAAATTCGTTTTATTTCAGTCGTTTCATATATCCGTTTCATAAATTCATTTCATTAGGATTTTATATATATAGGGTAGATGTTTAATCGGTCGTTTCATAGAATCGTTTCATAAATTCGTTTTATTTCAGTCGTTTCATATATCCGTTTCATAAATTCAATTCATTAGGATTTTATATATATAGGGTAGAAATATCTGATAAGTAAATTTAGTTAAGTTTTACAGATTAGCATTCTAGAAAAAGTAATTTAAGTTAGAAACGGACATTGAATTTGGTGTACTATTATACTTAATGCTTACCTGCTTTTTTTCATATATTTTATTGTCAACACTAAATACTTTTTATTAGTGTGTAATGAATACTAGATCTGTTTTGGGTGAGACAACTTATAAAGTTAAACCACAAATCTCTCTGACTATTTTTCGCAACAGTGTGTTTTCATATGTGTTTCCAAATTCTCGTAAGCAGAGAATTTTTTTACTTTTTAGGATAAATTTTTATTTTTATTTTTTCTCTAATAACTCCATGCTAGTAAAAATATCCTTCATTTTAATCAAATCTTTAATTTCAGTACAGTATATAAAAAAATTTACATATCAACGATATATTTTATTACATTTCTCTGTAATTTTTAGGGATGAATAATAAATAGTGTGTATTATTCAACCTGAAATAAACATTAAAAAAAATAAATAGAAAGGAATTTCTAATTAAGAGAAAAAATATTTCAAAAGCCAATTTTTTTTAATAATCCAGTACGAGTTTATATGTATTTTAATTTGTAAAAGACTCTTATGTTTTCTACTACGACGAAATAATTAAAAAAAACTATGGAAATGTGCACAAATCGAATATATATAGTGAAGTTGTTTATTTATTTTATAGGTATGAAATTTAAGCTCTCAACAAATTATTATGCCTAGGATAATGAAGAGTAAAAAAGGAAGATCTTTTTGATATATTCACATTCCCCTTGCGAAGATAATGTCGCACTGATCAGAAAAATATTTTCTGTGTGATCAGTTACATATTTATAATGAGAAAAACATACGATAGAATATTTTAATATGCTTATTTTAGAAACATATTAAATGAATTCATAACGAAATATTCAACTTTAAAAGTATACATAATGATGCTTGAACTGTTTCTAAAATAAAAATAATTGAGAAATCTGTTTTCTTTCATATCTGAGGATAATGAACTACACAAATATTTAAAAATAAAATGCATTCTCGACGAACCCTGTTTGTTAATGTTAAGCATCAAGTTTGGTGACTTTATACATACATACATACATATATATATATATATATGTATAAACGCTACGAAAATGTCTTGTGAACTTTATATGAATTTAGAATACCAACATATTACATGTAAAATAATATATATTTCTCTATCCGTTACTTTTAGATAATCCCAATTATGCTTGTTTCACATTTAGAAATGTTAAAGATACGATATAAAATTTACATTTTAATACCTTCCTATAACAAGATATATTTTAATGCCGTTCAATCACATTAAAGGTTGCTATAAATTTAAGTACTAATGTTTTGCACCGTTTATGTATATAAAATGATCTATTTTATCTATTTCACTTTAATTTTTGCTATGCATTTCTCTGAAAAGACGAAATAAATTTTCGTAAATAACCATTTATTAAATCATGTAGAATATTTTGAAAAAAAAAAAAAATCAATCTAAACCTACGGATTATAAATTAAAATCAAATATGATGAAATCTTGTCTCTGCGATTTTGAAAGTTGCATTAGATTACTTTAAATGTTAAGTTATATAAAATTTTAAAACATATTCGTGATTGCGAATATTAAATTAGGATCAAGTGAATGTGTTTGACACACATAAAATTTTCTGCGCTTAAAAAACGTAAACTAAAATGTGATTAACAGTGTCTATACAGATTTTATGATATATTTACAGATTTTATGAAGTTTCCAAGTTCTAATCGGGATAGTTCTTTTCTTAGTAACGGGAGGGAGTGTTGGAGGGGGGGGGGGGGGTAGGAAAAGAGAAAGCTTTGTAAAAAAAATAAAAAAATATATATTGCTCGTTGTGTAATCATACCAATGTTAGTCCATTTTTTCTATTAAAATACTTTTTGCATCATTGGTAAATATGTATAAACGGTGCATAACAATAAATCACGAAATACAAAATAAATATATTTTTTAATCTGTATGAATCAAAACACATATATTAAACAAATATTTATTTCGCAGTACAATTGCCAAAAGACTGACTAGATATTTTTATTTCAATCAAATTTCCTTAAGGGGACAGTACACTTTAAAAAGTCGCAGAACACGCAAAATTGTGTCATGTGCTTCACATTTTTATTTAAAAAAAGTAATGTCTCTAGAAGCACAAAAATTTCAGAGTATCTTTATGTGGCATTGAACTATGTTAAAAAAATTTTAGTTTGGATATAATATTTTAAAAAAGAATTCTAAGGGTAGGTTTCAAAATGATATTTAAAAAAAATTATACCGAATAACATTTCACTGCGCGCATGATATCTCAACAGGTTTCATTTTACTTACATAAATTTTATTTTATATTAAACAGAATACCTTGGACTATAATTTGAACTAAAATGTTTATAAATGGTTAATTAGATAAAGAGAAATTAGAGTTTAATTATAAAGAATTGAAAATTTGTGACTTTTTACATACATTCAACCTTATTTTTTTATACTCATCGCAGCTGCATAATTCTAGTTAATTTTCATTATTATATGCACATTCGGGTAGAGTAAAAATTTTGAAGCTATACTTCAAACGGTTTTGGAGATATCATGCGCGCAAGTGTATAAAACCTGATTTTGAGAAAAAGCCGTTTAAAGATTTAAATGTATTTTACATATATAAACCTCACAATAAAAGAAACAAACCTACTAATAAAATAAATTATTCAGTATTAAAAACTAAATTTGATGCTTTCTTAAATTGATAAATAGAAAATAGTTTGTAAAACGAAGTAAAATATAGGAAATTGCATACAACTTTTACCAGTCGTAGAAGATGTGAAATTCTGTCATTTTCTTTGGATTTTTTTAAAATAAATAATAATGACTCTAGTAGCACCAAAATTTCAAGGAATGTTTACTTGATATTAAACTATGCTTATAAAGTTTTAATTTGGATATAATACAACAACAACAACAACAACAAAAATTCAAGGATAGGTTTCAAAATATTTTTAAATTTTATGTTGATTACACTGAAAAAAAAAATAACACTGTAAATTTGTCAGAACAAACTCGATCACAGTGAATGTGCTGTATCTTTCTTTGGTTTTCTGACTATATTAACATGGAAAATACAGTAGTTACGTAAAAGTTACAGCACAATGTACTGACAATTTGGACGCATTTTTTTTTACAGCACAAACTGCTGGCGTCCAACTTGCCAGCACATTGTACTGTTAATTTTATGCAACTACTGTATTTTCCATGTTCATATACAGTGAATTCTCGATAAGTCGAATTCGAGGGGACCGGAAAAAATATTCGAGTTATCGTAAGTTCGACTTATCGAAAATCCTTAAACATATAGAAAATATATAAAAAAGAATTCAATCTTATAGCTAGGAATTGCAGTTGTACTGTAATAGTGGAGTCTGGCAAAATGAGCACTAAAGAAAAATACAATTTAATAGTACATAATATAAGGTACTTACAAACTCAAATTTTGTGAAAAAAAACTTGTTAATGATGACTGCTTGAAGGTACTTTTTTGTCTTTCACTGGTTAGAAAGTCGCTCACATTTTGTTAACAAAGGAAAAAAGAAAATCGTCCACATCGTCTCTACTTCGAGATATTGCTATAGTGTCGTCATTGCCGCATGTGCTTCTTGATTATTTGGTGGTGAAATGCAACTTACTTCCACGTCATCTTCTTCAGGTTCAGGATCGTTCCCCACCTTTTATATTGCTTCAACTATATCTGAATCACTAAGTTCTCCGCAAACTGCAACATTTTCATCAATATTCAAAAACTCAGTATCGTCATTTTCAGAAATAACTTGATCTTGTAGATTTTCATTCACAAAACATGAGTCCGTATTGCTTGCAAAGAAGCCACATCTACTGAAGCAATTTTTGATAGTGATTTGTTTCACATCGTTCTTCCAGGCACTCGAAATTAGTCTAATTGCTTCTAACACATCACACTTTTGATTTATTCCATTTTCGTCATCCTCGATTGCCTTCCGCACTAGACGTTTTCTGTAGGAATGTTTTAAACATTTAATTATTCCCTGGTCTGCTGGTTGTAGCTTAGAAGTTGTGTTAGAAGGGAAAAATTCTAACTTGATTGATTTCAAGCTCAAATGTTGACTATGAGCTGATCAACGAATATCAACACTTTACGCTTTTTTGCATGAAACACTACATCCAAATTTCTGATGTATTCCTCGAACAATATTAGCGTCATCCAAGTTTTGTGATTAGATCTGTACGGGAAGTGACTCTTTATGTTTGAAATAGCGAGGATTTTTGTATTTACCGATGACCAGCAAAGTTAATTTTTCTGTTCCAGAAGCATTTGTTCCGACAAGGACAGTTTAACGTTCTTTACTTAGCTTTCCACCGGAACATGATTCCTCCTTAAACATAATCGTCTTGTTAGGAAAACATTTGTAAAAAAGTCCCATTTCATCCATATTGAAAACATAGTCCGCACTTTAACCTGCAAGAAGTTTGGGTAATGAAAACGTCTTCCATTCATCGCACACTGCAACAGACACATATTTTGCTTCACCGTGAATGTCCGAAACACGATGTTGTGTCTGGCTTTAAACTTTTGAAGCCACCCCGTACTTTTAGTGAAGCCTTCCACATTCAGTAATTTTGCGAAATCTAAAGCTTTCTCACGTAACATCGTACCACTTAAAGGAATTACACTCTTCTGTGTCCTTTAATATGTAAACCATTTTACGAAGGCTGTTTCGATATCTGGGAAGGCACATGTCTTCATCCTTTTGCACATTGGGTTGACACTTGACTTATGTCTTTTGAAAATGCTTTTTTTTTTATCTTTCAGTATGGTAGATAGCGTGTTGGGAGGGATACTATATTTCAGGGCTATATCTTTTTTTCTTTAAATTAGGATTGTTTTCAAAATCTTTTATCAAATTTACTTTTTGTTCTAAAATAAGGATTTGTAATTTCCGCTTTGACATTTTGAAAGACCCAACTGAAAATGATGTGAAAGCAATAAACACTAAAATGACAAGGCTCAACATTAAATTTATGAACTTCAATGAAATCTCACTAGAATAATTTAAAAAAAAAATCCTTGCATAAAAGCGTGGGAAAATTGAAAAATCAGAATTCACTTAGCCACCTGCTCTGTTTCCAAAAACTACCTGTTGAGAAAAGGGGATGCGTAAAAGAGAAATGATTGGGGTGGGGGAATGGGACGATTTCAGCTGAAATTCCAAACTCGCAGAGGCTCCACACGGACAGATGTAGGAAGTAAAAATAGCGCCTTTCAAAACCGGCGAAGGAGTGCAGAAAAGTTTTATCTAACAGAAAGTGCCAGTATTTTTGAGTTGTGGCTGAAAAATTAAAAAAATTAGTCGAATTACTGTTTTTTCTCTATCGGAAAAAATTCGACTTAAAAGATGTAGGCTTCGGCAGAAGGAGGAGAAAGTTTAATATTGAATTGTAATAAAGGAGCCGGGACTTCGTGTAAACGTCGACTTAAACGAATATTCGACTTATCTGACTTCGACTTATTGAGAATTCACTGTAGTCAGGAAACCAAAGAAAGATACAGCATGTTCACTGTGATCGAGTTTTGCGCGAGTTTGTGCGCGAGATGAACAGTACTTTGTACTGTAAAAATGTCCGTTTTTTTTTACAGTGTAACATTTTATCGCACGCAAGATAGCTCAAGCAGATTTCATGCAATTTACATAAATTTAATCTTAAATTAACAATAATATTCTGTACTATAATTTAAACTTAATTTTTTATAAACGGTTAGTTATATCAACAGTAATTACATTTGAATTATAAAAAAATAGAAATCATGAATTTTTGCACACATTCAACTTTATAATTTTTTTCAAACTAAACACAGCTGCCTATTTCTAGTTTATTTTCAAAATTATATGAATATTCAGGTATAATAAAAATTTTGAAGCTATACTTCAAACGGTTTTGGAGATATCATGAGCGCAATCGTGCAAAATTTCATTTTGAGAAAAAGTCGTACATTTTTGTACACATTCAACCTTATAATTTCTTACAAACTATACACAGTTGCATAATTTTAGTTTATTTCCATGTTTATGTGAAAATTTAGGTAGGATAAAATTTTTAAGGTATACTTCAAACGGTTTTGGAGATATCATGCGCGCAAGCGTGCAAAATTCATTTTAAGAAAAAGCCGTATACATTTTTGCACAGATTCAACCTTATTATTTCTTACAAACTATACACAGCTGCATAATGTTAGTTTATTTTCATGTTTATGTGAACATTTAGGTAGGATAAAAGTTTTGAAGCTATACTTCAAACGGTTTTGGAGATATCATGCACGCAAAATTTCTTTTTGAGAAAAATAAGTACATTTTGTACATTCAACCTTATAATTTCTTACAAACTATATACAGCTGTATAATTTTAGTTTATTTCCACGTTTATGTGAACATTTAGGTGGGATAAAAATTTTTAAGCTATAGTTCAAACGGTTTTGGAGATATCATGCGCGCAGGCGTGCAAAATTTCATTTTGAGAAAAGCCGTATACATTTTTGCAGAGATTCAACCTTATTATTTCTTACAAACTATACACAGCTGCATAATTTTAGTTTATTTCCATGTTTATGTGAACGTTTAGGTAGGATAAAAATTTTGAAGCTATACTTCAAACGGTTTTGGAGATATCATGCGCGCAAAATTTCTTTTTGAGAAAAATACGTACATTTTTGTACACATTCAACCTTATAATTTCTTACAAACTATACACAACTGTATAATTTTAGTTTATTTCCATGTTTATGTGAAAATTTAGGTAGGATAAAATTTTTAAGGTATACTTCAAACGGTTTTGGAGATATCATGCGCGCAAGCGTGCAGAATTTCATTTTAAGAAAAAGCCGTATACATTTTTGCACAGATTCAACCTTATTATTTCTTACAAACTATACACAGCTGCATAATGTTAGTTTATTTTCATGTTTATGTGAACATTTAGGTAGGATAAAAGTTTTGAAGCTATACTTCAAACGGTTTTGGAGATATCATGCCCGCAAAATTTCTTTTTGAGAAAAATACCTGCATTTTTGCACATACTCAACTTTATAACTTCTTTCAAACTATAAAACTCATAATAAAAGAAATAAAACTACTAATAAAATAACTTATAAAATATAAAAAATAAAATTTGATGCTTGCTTAAATTGGTAAATAAAAAAATAGTTTGTAAAATGCAGCAGATTATAAAAAATTGCAATAAAATATGGAGTAGAATACAGGCATTCCTCGATTAGTGTGTAATTAATTGAGGGATACCTAGTAAAAGAAGAGCACTTACCTAGTTAAAAAAAATTATTTATAAACCACAAAGCAGAAAAATTTTTATTTTGCTTTAATTGCAAAGTGAAGTATGTCGTTATAACGAATATGGTTTACATATTTTGCAAAAAAATTATCAAAATTTACCACTTTCATAAATAATCCCTTCCTGTTCTTTTATTTTTTCTAATTTTGAACAAGTGGTCATGTGTCTATTTCTTCGCACTTCCAAACTAAATTATGTAACATTTCTTTCAGCTTCTGCGATTCGTTGCATGTCAATTTTATTTGCCGCTTGTAAAGCGAACTGCCCAACGCGGAAACCTAAAGAATCTATTATTTGGAGTCTTCCTTTTCTTCCTTCATCAAATGCCACGAACGCTTCATTCGCAGCAATATCAGCAATTATTCTGCTTGAACCACTAATTTTGGGACAGAATTTCCATACTAATGAATTTAAAGATTCATTAGGATTATGGACATTCATATGGACATATTCATTAGGACTCCATAATAAGTGGTTAACTCAATGATTAATTTGTCAGTTAAACGTCACTTGCCAAACAATGATTTTCCATCTTCTAGCTTTTTCCCACGCATAGAGTTCTTTAATTCTCGAAGTCTGCTCCCCATTTTTTTTCTGGATGGGACCTACATATTCAACCTTCTTTATTTCTTTATCTGCTCCATAAACATGACTTTTTTTCAGCTCAAGGGAAGTTTTTGTGTCTCCATCACCAATGTAATTTTAATACTGGACACTATATTTTTCTTCGGAAAGGCGAAAAATCTTTAACATGCCGTTAACTTCCATCATCGCAGCCGATCCAGAGTCATTTTTCACACACTGCTTTTCATGGCTTTTATTCCAGTCTGCAAGTTACTTCCCCTTTTTATTCTTAATTCCTATTTCACAGCGTTTACAATAGGAAGACATTACTTCTATATCTAAAACTTTTCCGCTTTCAACACCAATTACTCTGGTAATTCCGATCTTCGAAGAGTGACCGCGTGTTTTCCACGACCTATCTCCACTGACAGTCAATTGTGATTGGCCTGTAATTTCAATTTCTTGCTGTGTAGCATTCAGCATTGATGTGCAAGCAACATTCGACACGGAATTTGCTATATTTTCCAATGATCGATTATATGCAGACTTTTGCACAGGTGGTGGCAAATCCATTGCACCACAAAAAAATTTCATGCTGCATAAACCTTGACCGATGCATCGCATTGCATAGGTAAATCGCATGTTTATTTCTGGTATATTTGATTTTTGACCCATCATCCGTGAATTTCTAAATGATTTAAGGTTATTGCACTTCTTATAGCTTATTTGGAAAACAAATGAGAGTCCATGCACACGAGTTTCTCACAGTTCCACATCTGAACCACACATTTTACAGCACAAATTATTTGATATTGCCATTGATAAAATATCAATATCAACTATTCTATATCCAACGATGTCTGTCTCTACAAAACTGTTATCTAAAAGGCTGCTATTTAAATTTTTAGATGATGCACTAGTACCTTGAGACAAATGGCATTTTGTAAAGCGATTTCCTTCAAACATTCGCTTCCTTGGACGTTGTCATGAAGCACGTTTCACGTTATTATTCATTTAAAGTAATAATAAATGAAAGAAAACTAATAATAATATGAATTCGGAAAGATTTTGTTCTGAAAAGAACAGTTTTGTTTTAAATTAAATGCTTACTACAGAAACAAAAATAAGTAAAATGTTAAGAAAAATTTTGATCACGTTTCAGAGCAAAGTCATAAAAGCAAACAAGCTCGGTGCAAATGGAAGTGGAAGTTAAGTTTTTAAAACTTTTTTCTTATTATTTACGATATTCAACTAAAAATGCGTAGCGAATTTACGCATATTTCGTCTGTTGCGATAGTGTGAAAGCGTGACAGCAGAATGTAAACGAACCGGAAAGCGTGACAGCAGAATGTAAACAAACCGCCATGATTGTTCTCGCAGGGCATTTAAATCGGAAATGAAGGAGTGATGTTTACATTTAACCGATATCTCAGTAAATAATAATCGCACAGTTAAAAGATTGGTATAGATTTATTCAGAATTAAATTATCTTTCTAAAAATCTAAAAAATCGATTTTCTGACCAATTTAAAAGTGTACTGTCCCCTTAATTCATAATTGCAATACCGGATCACTCGTCTTTATCCACTTGTTAATAGTTTTTGTTAACTGTCGTTTCTGACATAGTTATATAAGATAGACAAGGTATATATTCATAAGCAGTCGAAGATCATCAGCTATGCATGATATCATTCTATATCTGTGCAGATGGCGGACATATTCATATAGTTAACACGATTCTCGCATTAAAATAAATTCCATTTTGCGAACTAGGTACTTATTTTTTTTCAAATTTTACTTGAAAAAACACTATTTATATTCATTTTGAATTGAAATTGCTACAAGAATGTCTTTCCCTTATAGCAATGTACAGTCTGAGACGAAATAAAATAACGTATAACTCTTAAGATAATTATGATTCAGTGAAAGCCGTGAGATTAAAAATATAAATAAATATTTATATACATTTTTGTTTTTTTTTTCTGTTCTTTAAACGTTTACGCATTAGAAAAATGATTCTATGATTGATACAGCTGTCCGATGTTTTCATAATTAATTTCAACTACGTATATAACGTGAATTAAATAATCGTTCTAATATTATAAATTTAATATAACTTTTTTATGATATATAGATTTCGTTAAGTAGCCTAGTAGAATGGTTTGTGATTTGAAATTATTTAAAAATAGCATAAATAAATTTTTCTACAATCTCGTCTCAAAAAGTTTCAGTTTAGCAGACGTACTTTGAACAATTTCATAAGTTATTTAGATTTAGTGAATCTAACGATTTTAAAAAGGTTATACATGCAAAGAGATATTTCAGGTTGAAAATATTTTAAAAGTATTTTGATAAACATTCTGATTTCATTTCTCATACTACTTAATGAAATAATATTAGACATAATTTTCTACGTGAAACAGAGGAAATAGAAATAGTCTTATTTTAGAAAATTCCTCCTAAATGTTTTGTAATTCTCTTTCAATTTGCTATGGATTACAGTTAAAACATGTCCTTTTTGGAAAGTTCAGTCGACTTAAGATCCGTTTAGTTTAGTGTCATTTCTTCAGAGGACCAATTGGATTAACTGGAAAAGATTATGTACAAATTCATTGTATCTAAGTCATGTTGTTTAAAAGAAATTAAATATATATTTTTACAAAAAACATTGATTTGATGGCGAGGATTAAGGTATCATAACGTCATAAAAAATGCAATTGTCTTAATATAACTTTCAAATTCAATGCATGCTAGTACGCATATATTGGAACTCAAATATTGAACATATAAGGGTATAAGTATAGAATATTGTTAATTATTCGGAAGTTTATTCGAACTATTGTTTCAGAGTTGGTAAGAGCAATAATTGTCATAACCAAGTGGCCCCAGCTAAATAAACTTATTTCGAATGTTGTGCATGTTATCTAACCGTCAGAAAAGAAACGAGATGAAAGAAAAATTGAAATATAGCTTGATAAAGTTTAAACTATCTTTACAACGTAAGCATAACGGGAAATAGGAAAATATCAAACTAAATAAATGCCAAATATGATTAAAGGCAGTGTAATTTAGTTATAAATTCTGAGTTCAGTGAGGCTTTTCATGATTTAAAATTTTCTTTATTTTAAAATGATAATTTTTATAGTCCACATATTTTATGAAATATTTTATCATTAATGATTTTAAGATTTTTGTCCCTTTTTAAAAACAATCCCTGCTATTTGATGTCGAAACATTTTAAACTTCTATTATGTCGCTATCTTTAAATAAGGATAGCATTAATTATTTGATTTCTGAATATTGCCACATCCTTCGACTGCTGGATGTTATCAAATTTTCTTCACTGCTGGCTATTGCTAAGTTCTTCAGCCAATGTATGTCTGTGCTATCATGTTTTCCCACAGCTGGATAACCTACTTTCTTCAACCGCTGGATCCCGCTAATTTTTCAACTACTAAATATCAGATCTACTGGACGGCTGTATATTGTTAACTGTTAGCTAATAAATGTCGCTTGCTACTTTCATCAGAAGATAAAATAGAATCGTTTTCTTCTTTCTGTACAAATTTTAAATACTGTGTTGCTAAGTAAACTCTTCCTCCAGCCAAACACTTTTATATTTACACTTTCTTCGCAGTAGCTTGTGTTACATCTGAAAGGGAGATTTCTCCCTCCCCCCCCCCCCAATCTTTCCTTTGATATCGCAGCATACACTGTGAAAAATATCTTGAAAAATTTCCTCTTTTTTAAAAGACCATCTATTTTCTGACAAATGCGAGCGATACGTAAACCTCAATGGAGCGCTCTCATTGGTCAGAAAATAGATAGTCTTTAAAATCAGAGGTAATTTTCCACGGTATTTTTAACAGTGTACAGCAACGATCGCTCCGACGTCTGCCCATATTGACATTTTCGATTTGCAGTAGCGACTCCTCTTTTTAGGTGTGTTCGTAATTACATAAATGTGTAGCACCTATAGTCGTCGTATTGTCCGTCTGTCTGTCTATCTGTCCGTCCGTCCGTTCGCATATAACAGAGTAAAAACTGCCCAAACGAATGGTCGGAAATTTTAAATATATGATTGTTGCAAAAATTTGTCGAGTCATTTCAAATTTTATGAAAAGCGGATGTTTAGTTTAATTACAGAGACAGTCAAAATTTTTTCCGTTACATTACGGCCAATGGGAAAAAATATTCCAAATGCATTTTAATGATGTTACAGCCTTTCGAACAGAATGAAAATGATATGCACTTATCAAATGCACTAAAATATACATCCAGTACATTATGCGGTGCAAAATATATTTATAAAACTAGTTATAGTACAAACGCAAATCATTTGCCACGTTTGACGTGCAATTTTGAAACTTGTTCTTATGAGCAATGAAAAAACCTGTTGTGGATTGATGAAATGTAGCAACAAGTAAGGGTGCGTTCTATCTCAGATTAGAGATTTACTCGTTTTGGGGGGACGTCAGACTAGTAATCATTTACTTATTTTTAAATTTAAAAAAAAATCCTACTTTTCCTTCTAATGCCGCCGTCTTGGAATCTTTCAAGAGGATAGCATTTTTATCGTCATGTTGTTTTATTCATCTACTAACTGTTTTTGAAATAGAAATGTAGTTTTGCATTATTTCCATTACTTTTCCAACGTATATGGGGCATTTTCACAATCTTTTGACTTTCATGTCCCTGAATAATAATTTTTTATTTAATACACTTTTTGTGTGTTTTTTTTTTTTTTTCATATACTGTGAAACATCACATTGCATGATTGCACAACAATACTAACGAGATATTTATGTTTTGGACGATGTTGGGGGTCATAATACCTGGAAAACTCCTACACCGTCCCGTGTCCATGACGCTGATTTTTAATTTTGGAGCTGTCTGGATAAAATTGTTTCAATAAAAATAATTCGATGTAATTTTTTTCTGAAACTGGAACTATGGTTTTATATAAATATGTAGCTAAAAATTAACCTGCACACATTTTTAGGGTTGTTATTATTTTTTAAACTCTGTCCCTGGGTTTTGGATTCCTAACCATCCCTCTTCTAAAATTATACAGAAAATCATTTCTGATGCAACCATTGAATTTTTTCAAGTTTTTTCTCATGCAGAAGTATGCTAGAGAAAGAATGTCTAAAATTCTTTGGCAGGAAATTTACTGTAGATTTTAAATCAGCATTTAAATATGAATTTCAAGCATCGTGGCTTTATTGGTAGTCCCACAGTCCCGAAGGTTTATTCCTGCACTTTTCGAGGTAAATTAAAAAAAATAATAATAATCCAATGTTAACAACTGTTTCTAAAAATCAATGACCATTGTGGCAACCACTTAGTCTTAAGATGATTTTCCTAAAAATAGGTGGTAATTTTCCTCACACCGTTCCATCCTTACCGTCCCTTTTCTTACCATTTCGTCCCTTTTTTCCAATACCATCCCCTTTTTCTACCTTACCGTCCCTTCTTTAACACCCTTTTAAGACAATATTATACAAAAATTATGTATTAAAAGTACTACATTCTTATTATTTCTTATTTGAATTCCTGTGGGTACTATTCAAATTCATTATAAGTAAAAATTGAGAAGAAAATAAAAAGTTATTGGGGTAAAATGGTAAGGAAAATTAAACTCGCAAGTTTAACTTAAACATCACTTAAATAAAAGATTTTTCGCTGCTGACCATTTTTTCTTTATTTTGAATCATTAAGGCTTTCGTCTATCAGATGAAAATGTTATTTTAGCAAGTTTCATTTCGCTAGATTTTTTTCCCCAAAAGTCCAAAGAGTGTGAGAATGCCCCATATATCATGAATCATCTGCTGTAAATAAGTCCGATATGTGACAATATACAACTATTCTATAGCAAACTAGTATTCAAGATATGTGATTGATTTGTTGCTAATGGTAAATTAATTTTACATCAAGTTTCAAGAGGTACTCATTTCAGTACTAGAATAAGGCACAGCATAAAATTTCGACCAAGTCTACAGCGGTCTTGTGTATTGCAAGCACATTCGTTTTATTCGAGGCTAACGAAAAACACTGGCTACCGCGGTACAACTCAAGTGTCTTTTTTTGCAGGCCGCTAGAGTAACGTGATGATCTTTTCGCACACCTTCATTGGTGCATTCGAGCATCACGTGACTCCAGCAGTCTGTAAAAAAAGATACGTGGAATGCACCGAGGTAGCCTCTCTTTCTGGTTAACGTCGGTTTTAATAGTGATCATATAAAAATATATAGTGTTCCAATAGCAAATCTGATGAAATCAAAACAAATTAAAGCATTATATTCCTGTAAAAAATGCCATTCAGTGAAAATACAATATAATGGTGTTTACCATAATAAACAAAAGATAATTTTCAGTTGTTTTTATGTTTTCATCTTGAATCGTTTAATAGTTTAAAGAAAGTTTCACTTTTTTAAATATCCGTTTTATTTCAAAGCTCACTTAATATGCTTATATGTATATATATATATATATATATATATAAGTAAATGTAATAAAGAAGTATAAATAATGCATTTCTATTTAAAATAAAATTGTGGATTTGCATGAATTTTCATATTGATTGTTTTAATTTAAGTACTGAAGATGAATATCCTTAATGGCACATAATTGTTTTAAATAGAAATGCATTATTTATACTTCTTTATTACATTTACTTATATATATATATAAGTAAATGCAATAAAGAAGTATAAATAATGCATTTCTATTTAAAATAAAATTGTGGATTTGCATGAATTTTCATATTAATTGTTTTAATTTAAGTACTGAAGATGAATATCCTTAATGGCACATAATAGTTTTAATATTCAGGAATATGTTTTGAATATTCACACAAATGTACTGTTCAAAAATCTCTACAGTTTTCGATTAATTATCATTATTCCACATGCTTATTAAATTCCACATTATTATAATAACCAATTATTTAAATTATGATTATTTATTTTAATAATTTTTCCGCGGGTCATTTCACCGTTATATATTAAATATTAACATTTTGTTTGCATAATTTTCTATTAATAAATTTCTTAACATATATTGCAAATTGCTTAGTAAGTGTCCATTCGTTCACATTATATCTGAAAAGGGATTTATTGTTAAACAAAAAACAATTGTGTGTTTCTTATTTAATATAATATTCATGCATATCATCGTAGCTTCTTTTAAATATTTCAAATCCGAGTCTTGTAAAGTGGAACGGTTCACTGGGGGAGTCTAGCGTGTGAATTTAGGGATCTTTGCAATATTGGAGTTCTTTTTCATACAGCGACAGGACACCGATAAATCGTTCACGGTTGTGACCCGATATGGCCAAAGATGACCAGTCACTTGCGATTTTAGACGTTTTCTTAAATATCTAGAATAATTCATGAGGAGTTATTCTGAAAATCCAGGTGTGTAAGCAGAATAATACAGGTCATATATTTCTGTGAAGATTGTTTTCCGAAACCCTGTAGGCGACAGCCAATAAATAATAATAATAATAAAAAAAACAATATCTTTTGAATAACTTTGTCAAAACTAATGTAACAAAAGCGTTCAAACTGTAGATCATTATTAAGTGGCTTATTGTACTGATTTGTGTTCATTTTTATGAGGATACTCGTGAGAAATTTAGGTTTTCATAAAAATAGTCTATAATTTTATAAACTTTTTTTTTTTGCTTTTAAATTGCAGAGTTCTTAATATAAACAAGTCGTTTTCAAAAAAATTGACAAACAACATTGTACGCAATATCCTGCAATCAGAATTAAAATATTGTAAAAATTGTATGTAAAATGAGCAAGTTTATTAAATAACGTTTCACTGCGCATGCCCACTGCGGCAGCCAATAATAGTTATAAATAAATAAATATATATATATATTTATATATATATATGGCATGGGGCACCATTTTAGGAGTGCTAATTTTAAGGGAATTTTAAATAAGTATAATGAATACCCGCCGGATAAAAACATACATATTATTAAAGCTTACAAATACGATAAACCATTAGGCAGAGTTATATTTAACTACAACAGTTACTCTAGGAATTTGCAGAGATGTATTGAGAGCAGTATTTGTCATTGTAATAAAGTTGAATATAATAAATACGTTAATTCAAATTACGGACATATTCTTATCGGGGATCTTACTATAGTGGCAGACACAAATCTCAGAAATTACATGAGGTATGGTACAAAATACAGATTGAGGAGAGTCGTGAGTAAGAGGTTTACTTATAAAACGTTTGTCAAATAATATAGATATCTTCATTCAAAAATTAATATATAAATATGGTTTACCAAAAAGCGTTTTTGAGGAATGGAGGCACTATATTTTAAAAGAATTTAAGGGCTATTACCATAAAGATTTCGAGGGTGTCTCGGGAGAATCTTACAAAGATTTGATTAAATCAGTAAAAAATCTACAGGATGATTTTATCATTACGTATGTGGATAAAGCTAACACCAACTATGCTATAATATGTAAAAAATTATACGGAGATATTCTAAGGGAAACCTACAATAATGAGGGAAATTATCAACTACTAAAAACTACTAAACAAGTTACTGCAAACAGAGTGAAGGCGTTTTATAAAAAAATAAAATCAAAGCAAAATAGTGCGGAATTTCCTTATCTTGTAATGATTCCAAAATTCCATAAAAACACAATTACTTTTAGAACCGTAACTTGTGGGTTTGGTTCTTACCTGGAATGTGTAAATAAAAAGTTGTTGAATATATTCCAAAAGATTTTTGATCAGGTTATAAATGAATATTCTTCGATAGTAATAAAAAATAGCTATGAACTTATAAAAAGTTTAAAAAAGCTGAAAAACATTACAGGATTGTATACATATGATTTCGAGGATTTGTATAATAGCATAAATTTAGATGAGTTGAAGTACAGATTTATGGATTTTTTCAAGAAATCTAAAGAGAAGGATATCAGTATTGAAATATTCACCGATTTATTTCGATTTGTTGTTTACGAAAATTATCTGTTTGAAGGGAAACAAATATATAAACAAGTGAGAGGTATTCCAATCGGGGACAGTTGTAGCTCCATTCTTGCAGATATTTATCTGTTTACATATGAAGGCGGTTTATTGTTGGAAAAAGACTTAAAGATATACAGATATATAGATGATGTTTTGGTGGTTGAGCTGAATAAAAATAAAGAAATTTATAAATTTAAATGTTATCCAGACACTTTAAATTTAAAGAGTGCTTCGGATGATCAAAGCAGTGTTAACTACTTGGATGTTAATTTGGAGATTAAAAACGGAATTTTAGTATACAGTATTTATGATAAAAGAAATTATTTTGATTTTGATACAATAAAAATATTAAACTTTAATAGTAACGTGCATGTTTCAATTTTTAGAAATATATATTTAAATGGATTAAATCGTATTGCAAATTTGTGTTCAAATGTTGATAAATTGGTTGGTGAAATTTTTAACCTTTACATAAACGCCAGTAAACAAAATTACCCAATACCTTTTCTGAATGATTTAACTTTCTATTTTATCAAGAAAAAATGCTATCGAAATAAGGTATTGGAATTGTTCGATGATGGTGATTTATCGATATGTGATCCCTATCGAAAATAGCTTAGCGGTGAGGATATTCAAGGACTTCATTTGACGGCTTTTGGGTTAGTTTGTGATTTTCATTTTTTCAATCTCTATTTGTTTGGTCTTGGCAAGTGAGGGGGAATGCTGTGCACGTAAAACATGTTTAACCCCGCGGCACAAGCCTTGGCCACTTGTCTCCATATTTAGTTTTTTCTTAGTTACTCTTGGTTTTGTTAATTATTGTTTTAGTTACAGTTTGTTAGATGTTTTTTCGTGTACTAAATTATTTGAATTTGGATTTTTCAATATATATATATATATATATCCGTATCTTTTTAATAAACCTGTCAAAACTAATGTAACAAAAGTGTTTAAACTGTAGATCATTATTAAGTGGCTTATTGTAATAATTTGTGTTCATTTTTATGAGAATACTCGATGAGAAATTTAAGTTTTCAAAAAAACAATCTCCAATTTTATCAACTTTTTTGCTTTTAAATTGCAGAATTCTTAATATGAACAAGTCCTTTTCAGAAAATTTGACAAACAACATTGTACACAATACCCTGCGATCAGAATTGAAAAATATTAAAAATTGGATGAAAAATTGGATGAAAGAATTAAAATATTTTAAAAATTGCATGAAAAATGAGCAAGTTTATTAAATAACGTTTCACTGCGCATGCCCGAATGCAATCAAAATGTAATGTGCTTAATGTGTTAGCTAAATGTATTGAACAACTTTTGTAAAAGTCTGAAAAACACAGCTTGAAAATTTTGAAAATTATCGTTGATAGAACAAGCTCAAAATCCGTTGTTTGTAACATCAAGTAAAAAGATGAGGGGCTGTTTCCATGTGTACATTGATTAGTGCCAATGTAGAATACACAATATTTACCCGTGTATTTCGATACAGAGTCTCACATTTTTGCATCCTTTTGGGAACAACGGATTTTGAGCTTATTCTATCAACGATATTTTTCAGACTTTTCAAACTACGTTTTTGAGACATTTACAACAGTTGCTCTATACATTTAGCTAATATATTATGCAAATTATAGTTTGATTACATTTGGGCATGCGCAGTGAATCATTATTTAGTAAACCTGCTAATTTTTTATCCAAATTTATTTATTTTTATTTTTATTTCAGGGTATTGTGTACAGTTTGTCATATTTTCTGAAAAGAATTTTTTTTTATTATTATTTTAAGAGCTGTACAAATTTTAAGCAAAAAACCTGACAAAATTTAGGAATACTTTTATAAAAACATTAGTTTCTCTACGAGTATACCTGCTATTCTCATAAAAATGAACACAATTTATTACGATAAGGCACTTAATCATAATCTACAGATTGAACGCTTTTGGTACATTAGTTTTTACAGGTCCAAAAGATATTCGTTCTTTTGCATTTTGTTGACGGTCTCCTATGGTGTTTCTGGAAAAAATCTTCACGGAAATATATGAACTATATTATTCTGTTTACACACCTGTAGTTTCAGGATAATTCCTCACGAATATTGTACAATATGGTATCTGCCTACGTTCGGAGAGTTTTTTAAACAAATTGTACAATATTGAATATTGATATATTGATATTGAATATTGATATTGAATATTGATATTGAATATTGATATTGAATATTGGTATTTTGTACAATATTGAATAAATACACATATTTTTAGTTCATCTGTAATGCAGAATGATGAAAAAACATAAAATTCTTGCAATAACTTCATAGCCGTTTAAAAAAGTGTTTGTTTGTTTTTTGCCATTTTTTTAAATCAAAATTTCATGCTTACTCCAGATAGTGTACACTCAATTTAGCTAAATATATTTCAATTTCTTTGTGATGCATACTATTATTACACTTACCTGTGCACTGTACTAGGAGCCATACATTATCTTTAAAATTATCTGAAATATCTCGAAATAAGTCAAAAATACGTATTTTGTATTATAAATTACCAGTTTTTTTTTTATTTTCGAGAGCTTATAAAATAATTGCATTACCTCGTACACTGTAAAAAAAAAAATTCCGCAACGTTCCTGGGAAAAAATGGGCAGCTGAGTTGCCCATTATTTCCAAGAAACATTTCTTGAAAATGACTGGAACTTTACTGTATACGTTAAAAACTTTCTGCAGAAATGCCAGTAAGTTTCCTGCGAAATACCAGGAATATTTCTGTTGACAGCAAAACATTACTGACATTTCACAGCATGCGGGATCCGCAGACGATTTTTGCATTTCCAGTTGACAATTTTTGCTTTATTATCATTATTTGTTAGAATGAAAAAAATATTTTGAAATTGACATCAAAATTATTATTTATAATTTACACGAAAAAATAAATTTTCAGTTAAAATTCAATAAAGTAAATAAATATATGATATATTGTTTCTGAACTTTGCTTAAAATATAAAAATATATAAATGTAAATAATAATTAGAAAAAAAAATCTAGACATAAAATATTTTGGATTTTCGTCAGTAATTATGTTAGTTTACAAGTTAGATAAAATACATATAAATTTTCATGAAAAAAAAAACCTAAACGTAATTGTATATTTTTTCCGAAAAAAATTCAAATTTGCAGCAATTCAAAGTTTCAAATATATATTAAATTTAAATCAAATTGTAATAAAGTGTTAAAATATAAAATTAATTAAAAAAGAAAAAAAAAAGTCAAGAGGTAGCATCGAACTCGGGCCGCACGGGTGGGGTGCGAGCCTTCTGCGTCCACCCACGAAAGACACATTGAGAGTTGCAAACTAATGGGTATTTGAAACGTATGCTAAACCTCGGCATCTAATTTCTGAAAATCTAAGGCCCATTTGAAGAAATCCTTTCACAAGAATAATTAGAGATAAGAACTCTAAAACATACTTTAAATTAATCGAAATCGGTGAGAATCATGTTTGATGGTCCCCTGGTTAATGGAGATCCAAATAATAGGTGTATTTTTTTTACACGGTCTGCTCGTTAAACATTCCACAGACAAGTACGAGAGATAATCTATTAGCGATGTCACAGAGGTATTGTATTTTCATCTGAATTGTCTTGACAATAGAGACGTTATGTCGTCTATTGATTTATTTGCATTCCATATTGATTTTTTTACATTCATTTAAGGAATTCGTTTTCGACACTCGCGCGCGAGCAACGGATCATAGCAAAAAAAATAATAAATGGCGGCCGCAGCGTTTTGCTGTTTCCAACTTTAGTTCAGGAACGTTTCAGTTAAGAAAACCAGAATTTCACAGGAAAGAGCTAAATTATTCTGAAAACCTGAGAAAAGGCGAAACGTTCCTGGATTTTACATGGAACGTTACCATTTTTTTTTACAGTGTAGAGCTTAGATTCTTGTTTATAACATAGTGAGTAATATGGAAAGCATTTTGACAATATTTCGTTGAAAAATTTTAAAACCGAACATGGAGATAAAGTGAAATTGATTTTCCAGAAATAGCCTTTAAAGATCTTTTTTATATCTTTCAGATACATACAAAATTAATCAAGACGTTCCAATAAGGTTTATTACTGTTTTTATGTAAAAACAGCAATCAAAGAGATGCATAGAAACATTGTTTACATTTCCTTTGTTGCTATTCCCACGCCCACTCCCGGTATTTGACTCATTACATCCTGTTTATTAAATTGGCCATATCTCATTTTCTAAAATTCATAGAAATAAAATTTAAACAGATTTGGAAACGTAAAAAAAATTACTTTCAAATATGATAATAAAAAGTTTTCGATAATTTTCACGAAAATGGAAATTTTAATGTAGGCAGATACCTTAAAGGTCTTTTGGGTACACATATGTCGTTGTAGTACACCGGTTCCCAACCTTTTCTTTCTCACGTACAACTTTCTTAAGCGCTATCAGGGGTCCACATCCATAGTAGACCAAGTCAATTTTGAGAAAAAGTTGAGACTGTCCATTTAGAAGATAAATAAAATACTACTCACGCTGTGAACAAGCGTGGTTTCACAAACTTTCTTATACATGGCATCTGTTTAAGACTTGATTCACTGTGGGAGAGAATAAAGCAGATTTTACGTACCTTCTAAATGAACAATCTCATTTTTTTTTCATAATGAACTTGATCTAATATGGTTGTGAGCCCCTCATATATGTGTACTCATCATCGACTAAACTCGATAGCAAAGATATTTATTTTTGTTTGTTGACAGATTTCGTATGAAATACTACCAATTGCAATCTCCCCTATGTTGGAATTTCTGAAAAATAATTGCAGATCTACACCGATGATGACCCCCTAGAACCCAAAACCATCCTCAGTAAAAAAAAAAAAAAAAACTTTACATATATCACTTTTTTATGGACACGATAAATTCCGTAATTCTGCACAAATCTCTTCCAAACTGATACATAAAATCAAGCGGTAGAAAATCTCAGTCGAGTTCTTTAATGGGCGAAATTGATCCAAGGGGATGGAAATAGGGAGGGGTTTTGTGAAAACCAAAAAATAAACCCATAACTTTTTAATTTTTATACATATCAAATCCGTTTAAAGTATAATAAATAAATAAACAAAAATAGGGGTTGACATTACAATTATCGTATTAAGGGTGTACTCAAATTAGAGGTCTGCACGGGCCCGGCGGAATGAAGGCGAATTTTCAAACGGGCCGGGCCGGGCCGGCAGAATTAGGACAATTTTTTCAACGGGCCGGGCCGGGCCGGCAAAAAAATTAATCGGGCCTAACGGCCCGATATAAGAATTTAAGCGAAGCAGATAAAATACGAGCCGTTTTCAATGAATATGATTTTCTCGAGAAGTATAAATCTGTGTCACGAGCCCGTGCGAGTTTAACAACATCAATACAGAAATGTAACACGTCCATTGTAGAGATCGGCATCGTACAGTTACAAAATGTCTGATTCCGAGTTTAATTTTTTTTCAGCAGACTCGTGCCGGGACGGAACTGGTCTTAATCGATCTCAGAATGTGTAGAACAGTGATTGTGTTTTGTAGTATTAATAGTGATAATGAACTTCTTTTAACAGTATCTTTGGAAATATACCTTAAGGTTTTTCTCATATTCACTGCTCAACAATGCGAAGCTTTCAGACACATTTTCTGACAAAATTTTTAACTATAAAGGGATAAAATTGACAGGCCTGCCTATTGAAGGCATTTGGAAACGAATAGCTTTTTCCATATTTGATAAATTACTTACATAGATAACAGAGATTCATGTCACGTGACTACGTTTTTCTCCTTTCCTGTGCTATCGCTTCCGGAAATTCGATTCAAAACGCTAAATTTGACAGTATTTTCAGAAAGATATATTGCTTTTATCTATGAAAAAAAACGACATTTACATAGCTTCTGAATAAGAATACCTGCCAATCTTACGCGTTTCCGAAAAGAAAAGAATTCATAAATGTGTCGAAATGTAGCTCCTTTGGATTTGAGAAAAGCCTTAAAAATGAGAGAAATATTTTCACAAATCTACTTTTTATTATGCAACTTCAAAAGTTATCATGTTTTTAATCCTTTATTCTGAACTACATTAATCTTTTAATGAATCCTTATTTCCATTTTGAAATGTCTGTAGACACTATGACTAAAACAATGTAAGTAATCGTTAATATTTTCTATTGTGTGTTTTCTGTTTTGCGAACATCATAGTAATGTAAAATATACTGTAAAATGTTCCCATAAATATGTGTGTAGTATTCATTAAAAGAATCTTAATTGTATGTTGAGAAAAAACGGATTTTTTTTTTTTTTTTTGTAGAAATTGTGTCGGGCCGGGCCGGGCCTGTTTTCACTGATTTTTGCACGGGCCGGGCCGAGAACTATAAAAATGCAAACGGGCCGGGCTCGGGCCGAACTTCTAATGTTTACACCGGGCCGGGCCAAGATAGCTTTCGTTCGGGCCGGGCCGGGCCAGGGCCTGAAAATTCCGGCCCGTGCAGACCTCTAACTCAAATCCAAACGGTTTATTTTCTGACTCATTTTTAAATTCATGTTCGCTCTCAAACGCATTCAGTTGGCAGATTCTCTTATTCAGAAACTATATAATGTGCTGTGTTGGTCGTCTTTTTTTTTTTTTTTTTTTTTTTATAAAAGCAGAATATATTTTTAAAAATGCTTTCAAAGTGGGCCTTTTGAACCGAATTTAAGGAAGCGATAGTGCTGGAAACGAAAAAAATTGGTCGTACTGAGAAAATAATTGTAAATCAAGTTCTAATTAATTGAACGAAAAATAAAAACACAGGTCACATAAATCTCTTCAAAAAATCACGTCGCAAGTTTCATCTTTTTACTTTTAAAAATGAGTCTGGGAATGTGTCAGACAATTTCGAGTTGTTGAACTTGGAGAAATATATTTTTTTAATAGCGCCTTAATATGATTCTGATAAAACGAGCTCTTACAGAAAAATGAAATTGAAAATTCGGCAAAAGCGGCGAGATAAAATTGTTAAACTGGGCTTATCTTTAATCTTGAATTAGTTTTTTATTTATTTATTTATTTATTTTTTGTGTGAAATTGGTTCTTGTCTTCGAAATCAACCTCCGCTTGTAGGTCGAGCCAGCAAGTATGTTTAGTACTCTTCTTATGTTATTTGTTAATTATGCTTCTAATGTTAGTGTCTGCTGTTTTATGTATTCTAATTTTTTAAAATTTTACCTAATTTCATATCCATAAAAATATTAACATAAAATAGTTCAAAACAATACATTTGGTTTTTTATAACATTTAAATTTAATCACTTATAATAACAAAGGAACGAAATTACACAATTTAATATATGTTGTTCCTCTGATGCCACACAGTTTAACATTAAAATGAGACTATGAGTTTTTGTTTTCCTTTCATATTTGTAGAATCATTAGATAAAAACAACATTAAAAGAAAAGTTAGGGAGGGGATAAAAGTAAAGCAGACAAAGTGATAATTTTGTCGAAGAAGGTGGGGCATATAATATCACGATGTAGGCGATGCTAGTGACAATGAATTATTAATCAATTACTAGATTTATATTTTCCTTTATTTCTTCAGTAGCCTATTTGAATTTAATTAAGTAGCTCTTTGTAAACGGAAATCCTACATTTTTTTTAACCTTTTAATTTTTTCATTATCCGTCATTACAACGTAATTTTCATGAACCCCGAACCAGTCTGCCACTAACCTCCCGATTTACTCGTACAACTACTATGGGAAACACTGTCTTAGAATAATCGGTCAGAAATTTTGTGTGAAATCGGTGAAAGGTAAAAGCAATCTTTCGCTGTGGTTCTTTGCCTAACTGTGTTTTGCCTGATTCTTTAAAATTCAGATAGTTTTTAAATTATCAAGATATAAATACTGCATAATTCTAAACACTGTTTTATTTTATTTTCAAATAAGCGAATTAAAAAAAATATATATATATATTGACAATTATATTTGAAATACCACTATTTTCCAAACAATTTAAATATATATATAGAACATTATACAGGTTGTTCCAAAATTCTACCGACAAATTAACCCTATATATACTACTGAATTATGAATTCATGAAAATTTTATCTTCTAAAGCATTTTTCGTGTATTTATTAAACTACATTAGAAAATTTACACAGTCATTTAATAAATTTTAGAAGGATTTTAGAAAGATTGGAGGATTTAGAAAGGGTAATGAAATTTGAATTTATAGGGATTCTGTGCAATATTTATAACACCATCCAAATCTTTTGTTTAAAGTATTTTCCTTAGTATTTTGTAGAATTAGGAAATGTACAAATATAATGTTCTTACAATAGAAATGTAGAAATATTTCCGAATTGAAAAATCCCCTCCCTCTACCAAAGACAAGAAAGCTGAGAAGGTGAAAAGGCAAAAAAAGTCATCCTTTTAAAAATATTTTTGTTTTGTGTAACTAATAATGCTTTGGAACAATATAAAGTAATGCATCTATAACTCATTCTAAACTGTATTACTACTAATCAATGTATTAAATGAATTTTATAACGAATTATTTTTATGGTACTTAGAAGTACTGCCAGTAGATAAAGGGTTAAAAGAGGTGACAGAAGGCATCAAGAGGATGAAACATTGCAATAGAACATGGGGTCGCAAACCACTTGTTTAATCACAAATGCAGAGTGTTTCATCCTAACTGAACTTGAATTGACGTCAATAATTTTTAGAAAAAAACATTGTAATGAAAATGCAACGATATGTACCTTGTTTCGTGCGAAATGTTGTAATGTTACAAAAAATTCTGGGGAAACATGGTGCTCACGCAATCGATGATACCGTATGAACTGATAATCACAGTAAAGAAATGCTGAGCGTCAAGTGCATATTGCTGGCGCGTATAATGGAATTTTCTACCCCTTTTTTAAATTGATAAACAAATTAAAAAAGATTGATTATAACAAAAGAGAAATTGACTATAACAAAAATGAGCATGTCTATTAAAAGTTTTATTTTAATATATTTCAGTTTTCACAAAGTTATTACCATCAAGCGAAATTGAGTTAAGGTAGAACACCCCGTATTTTTTTATATGCGATTTGCAACCGCAGGTTCTATAGTAATTTTTCATGATCTTTATGCCTTCTGTCACGCCTTTTAATTTGTCGGTCGAATTTTGGAAAACCCTGTGGAAATACAGCCCATTATCGCAATTTTGGAGGCTTCAGCTCTGGCTGAAACAGTTTTTTAAGACCTTAAAAAAGTGGACCGGGAGGGACACTATGCTCTACAGACTTGGTTTCCTTGTCTGAGCAGTCCCTCTTAGGCAATCAAACCCTGTATATCACGAAAAAATGTTCATGTCTAATTAATGTTCTTTTTTTACAGAAGTGTTTTAATGTATCAAATGTATTTGCACAGTACTTAACAGAAATAGAAAACATAAATTTATAAGTGTCTGTGAAATGTCATGAATTATTGAAGATTTTAAACCTCCTATCTTAAAGAGTACGCTTCAAAGAAGTCATAAATATTCATGATATGGAAGGGTAAATAAATTTCGTATGTGACAGGGTAATATCAAACAGAAGAAATGTTGAATTTCAATTAACGGATGTCTCCACATAGGATGGCTGACGCCAAATTGTTCGTGCATAGCATGGAATGAAGATGTTAATCTTTCAATATTTTCTTAAATTACTTATGTTAGTTGCGAAAGGTGGCATTTGTATGTAACAGACATAAAATAACTCAGCTGAAATTAAGGATTAAAGTGATCATTATGTAGATGGAAATTTTTAGCATTTCATTTATTAATTGCTTTAAAGGTTGGTAATTGCATTTTTAATACGAGTATTTTGGATTTTTGTTTTGCTAAAAAAGAGGATTAAATGTCTGATATATATTTTAATTACATCATAGCTATTATATGATGAGATTTTCAAAACTGAAATGTATTTTTAATTAATTTAAATGATCGAAAACTAAAACGTTTTTTGCTTGAATCTATTATTGAAATTAAATAATGGAAGTTTCAGTTTACCTTTCAATAAATTCTTATTTATATAAAAATTGTTAAATAATAGTAACTTATTATTTGCATTATGCTTAATAAAAATTTTTGTAATCTGGAAACTAGGATGAACTTAAAAATGAAGAAATACACATTATCAAAAATATGCAGCAGTATCAGGAATACACTGGCCTCCAAAAGTTAAGGTACAGGGACTGGATGCTTTCGATTATACACGGTTTGTCGAATATCTACCAACATTATCGGCGAATTGTTCTTGAACTTATGGGATGTAAAGAACTTGTTTGATTTAATATTTCTCGGTGAAGACTTCTCGGGGTACAATTAGGGGGCTAATAATAAATTTAATAATAAAATAATATTTGCGATCACCTATGTAACAGAAAAGGCTGGAAACGGTTTGTCACTGTGGTAAATGAGATTTGGGTTCTGTTCAACGTTTGTATGCATTTGTTTAAGCAAAGTACTCATATTCGTGAAGATGTTAACGTTTTTTAGAAGAATTCAAAAGTTGTTTGTTTATAGCATACAACGTTTTCAACCAAATTTAACACAACTTTCCAAAAACCTGAATAAGAACAGTAGCAACAGTATACTGCAATTAAAACATGAATATATTGAATATTTGATGATATATGGGCAGTTGTATGAAATAATTTTTAACTGCTCATGCGTGTAAGATTTCAATTTTTATATTTCATAATTTAGTAGTCAGCTATTTTGGGTAACTTCTGTAAAAAGTCCAGTCAATTATAATGAAAACACAGAAAGATATAGTGAGTTGGTTGAAAAGTTGTGGAAAAACCCTTATAATAAAGCTATTTTTAGAGAGCAATTCACTATATCACCCCTATCTTTGTGAAATTTCTCGATATTTGACTGGACATTTTAGATAATTTGCCCTAAATAGCTGACAACCAAATTATGAAATAAAAATTTTTAAATATTTTGGCATGCGCAGTTAAAAATTATTTCATACAAGTGCCCATTTCTCATCAAATATTCAATATATTCATGTTTTAATTGAAGTGTACTATTGCTACTGTTCTTTGTCAGGTTTTTGGAAAGTTGTGTTAAATTTGGTTGAAAACTCTGTATGCCATAAACAAAAAACTTTTGAAGTTTTCACAAAAACGTTAACATCTTTATGAATAGGAGTGATATGCTTACACAAATGCACACAAATGTTGAACAGGACCCAAATAGTTATTTAACGCGGTAACAAACCATTTCCAGCATTTTCTGTTGTATAGCTGATCGCAAATAGTATTTTATTATTAAATTTATTAATAGCTCCCTAATTGTCAGCCCGACTAAATCTTCATGGAGAAATATGATATCAGACATGTTCTTTACATCCCAGATGTTCAAGAACAATTCTTCTATAATGTTGGTAGATATTCAACAAACCGTATGCAATCGAAAGCATCCAGTCCCTGTACCTTAACTTTTGGAGGCCATTGTATTAGTAAAACATCAAGTATCTATCTCTCTATTCTAAAAAAAAAGTAACTACCGCTGTCACCGCCGCCGCCGCCACCGCCGGTTTTGATTTTTTTGTGACCGGAGGCCTTTCTTCGTTAATATTAACAAAAATAATGCATACAAAAATATGAAAATCGGTGATTTTATACAGAAATGTTTGATAAACACGCTGATGCAGACAGTTTTCAAATCGATGAATTATTTTAAGAGATATTTAAAGTTAAAGTTGGACAAAATCGTTCCACTAAAAAAGTTTTATAGCAGCAAAAACTATATATGGCAGTGTAATCATTTTTAGATCATTTTATGCGTTAGAATTTGCCGGAGGGCAGATTGCATTAATTATTTTATTTTGACTCATTTTTCGAGGTTTTATTTCTATTTTAAATTCAAATTTTCAGCATTTCTAGAGATATTTTTTACAGATTTCAGAAAATTGTACTAATTTAAACTGTTGCCAACTGTATAAAAAGCGCAAGCAATAATGTTTGCTTCAAATTAAAAATTTATTTACACGCGACTATTATAAACAGGAAAAAAGCTTTCAAATTAGAATTAAATAATTACGTATAAAAAGCAGGAACTTATTAAAAATTACGTCATAAAAGTATACACGTGAATTTTAAAAGAGAAAGGATATTGTAAAATAATAAATTCATTAACATGCGTTAGAAGTCTTAGGAGAAATGACGTCATATTTACGTCACATTATAGTTATTACATAAAATGAACACAAAATAATATTGCAAAAAAGTTTAAATTTAGAAATTGCGCTAGACATTTATTTGATATTTTGAGAATTAATTTAAAATGTCTCATTTAAAAGAACTTTCTTTTCGCTTTGTTAAAAAATACCAGGAGACAAAGACTCTCTTTACTTAATTCCTTTTATATTAGCTTATTTTGAAATGTTGTTACACGTGTATACGTCATCAAGTTATTTTTATTTCGAAGTTTTATTTGTGTTTTTATTAATGTTGTACGAATTTATTTGTTCTTTCATTATTTAAAATAAAAATTATATCAATTTGTATAATTTGGCGAGTGGTTTGGCGATTTATAAAATTTGGCGAAATTGGTCGACAGGATAATCAAGTAGTCCGCAGCGGATTTGGCGTTAAAATTCCCCAATCAAAGAGAAATGAATAGAAATTCGTTTATAGGGAGATCGCCACTGTTTTTTAAATTATAATTCAATCTTTCGAAATCTTTTTAAAGCCGATCAAATTAGCGTGCATTTAGAGTCTGCGGTGTCTGGACGGGGGTTGGCGAGCGTAGCTCGTAGAGGGCCGAGCCCCCTAGTTTTTTAAAAAAATGGTTACATATCTTTTAACAAAGAAATTTGTGTATTATTTGTTTACACTCTAAATTATTTATATGTTTTATATTAAAATTTTTCGAGTCTGAGCCCTGGAGTGCAGAGGTTTAAATTTTACAAAGTTAATTATAGTTATAAATATAGTTTTAATTTTTATTTGACATTTCTGTATTTATGTAAAATATCATGAAATTACTTTTTTAATTATATATAAATAATGCTTTGAATTTAAATTTCGTAATGAGTTAGTTCAATGAACCATAAATATTAATTATTATTTACCAATTTTCAGTTCAACTATTATTTACTAAATATTATATTTTTACAAATGCATAACATACCTGAAAGGATAAGTATGTTGATAGTAAGAAATCAAATAATATATATTTAAACATACAAGTTTCCACAAACTAGACTAAATTGAAACAAAAAAGTCAAACGTGGCAAATGGGAAAGTTCATATTATAACTAGTTATACAAATATTTTTTGCACTGCATATTGTACTGAATGTATATTTTATTGCACTTGATAAGTGCATATCCATTTCATTCTGTTTGAAAGGCTGTAACTGCATTAAAATGAACTAAAATGAGCTTGGCAAATTTTTTCCATTGGCCGTAATATTATAGACAACTTTTGACTGACCCTGTAATTAAACTATAGATTCGATTTTCCTCAAATTCAAAGGACTCGACAAAATTTTGCAACAATTATACACTTAAAATTTCAGACCATTCGGTTGGATAGTTTTTGCTCTGCTATATGCGGACGGATGGACAGACTGACAGTCGGACAGACAGACAGACCGACAGACAGACGGACCGAATGATGACTATAGATGTTACATATTTATATATTTAGGAAAGCACCTAAAAAGTAAGTTGAGACTTATAAAATTTGGGTAAATAATCAGCTGATAGAAAAGAGCTACTTTTAGATAGTACCACTTGTTAGTGTAATAATTTGTGAGACAATTTCTGGATACCCCATTATCATGCTTCTATGCTTTTATTATAAATAACTTTTTTGAAAAACATTTATACATTATTGTGTAGCATATTTGTGTTGTTTAAAGTTGTAGCAATTTTTTTTTCAAAAGAATAAATATCGTCGCCATTCGTTAGAAAATAATATTTTTCGTCTCTCTGTACGAGAAAAGTAATAATGGGTTGCATAACTCTTTTCTTAATCTTATCCTAATCTGTCTGTGTTGAACTTAATTCGGTACTGATAATAAAAGTACCGCACATTTAAGCTTCATTTGTGATTTTATGAAACTAAATTTAACGTAGTAATAACCTTTTCTTTTTACAATGTATCTAAAACAAAACCCTTGTCCAAAGTTTAACCCTTAAATGCGCGATTTTTTATTTTGTTTCGAAAAAAATTATATATTATTCTCTGAAATGTTTATTAACTAGAAACAATAATGAAAAAAAATAGATACATATTTCATATAATACGTCAACATTTTCTTCTGCTACACATCTGTAATACAAATAAAAACTACTGTCGTGTGGCTGTTTTACGCTAAAATATTGCAAACTAGTAAATATGTGTTAATAAGTATGTCTCCAAATACCTTATTTTATAAAACTTAACCTTTAACCCTTTAATTCACATGATAGGATACGTTCTAGAAATTACGTATATTAGATAATCTGACTTTACACCAGAAAGTTTGAATGGTGAATTTCGCTTTTTTTTTTTTTTTTTTTTTTTTAATACGGAATGTCTATTATTAATTAAGGCAAATATTGCTATTTTATTTTTCTGGTGTGACTTAAATATATGAATAAAAAAATATATTAAATTCAAAACACTGTGTTTTGCATATATGAAAAGCTGCGCACTAAACGGTTAAACTTGGCAGTGTGCTCAGAGCGCTTCGAAAGGAGGTCGAAAAGTTACAACACCGCCTTGTTCCGTGCCACTTTTTTCCTGATAGGTTTTAATTAACTTTTTAAGACACGTGAATCGTATTGAGAGATCAACTCAATGCAAAGTAGCCGCGAATCCTATAGAATTTATGTGATTAATTCTAATTAAATTAGTCTGTCTTCAACAATTTGACGTTTGCTGCCTTTATACAGCGACTGGACATTGTATTACACAAATATATCTTTAAAAGTTGTTATCCAGGCTTTAAAAACAGATGGTACATAGAGTACGCCACCCCTGTCGTTACGTATTCCAAACCGTCCATGTCTTTAAGGGTTAATATCTACGCTAATTACGTATGATTTTTTTTTTCGAAAATCATTATCAACAATTCTCTTATACTTCTGCTACGATAGGTACCTCCAGCGCTCCTCAACAGCTTTGCTGAATTCCCGCAAATCGAAATTTGTGTGTAACGGAAAAATGCGCTTTTCTGAAAAACTATTCGACCTTAGGGGTTTAAATTAACGTTTACTACCTCTAATTTTTTCATAATTTTAGTTTAAGTAGATTGGGAAATATAGGGAGTAGGGGACATTGTTTGAACTACATTTTCGACGAGACCTCTGAAAATATAATACCTAAAATTAAAAGAAATGTATTTTTGAGTTCGGCGTTACGAAAGCTTTCACACAATATACAAAGAAAAAAAATGCTTTGTCAAGTAACTTAATTAGCCCCTCTACATTTTTCCTAAATATATTTCTGAATGTGTAAATATGTGAGTCAATAGTCTTTATTACCTGCCCAAATTTGAAATTTCTACGCTATAGTTTATGAGCAAAATGGCTGTGACAAACAGACAGACAGACACAGGAGTGATATTATAATTGTTCCGTTTTTACTTTTTAAGAACTTAACTCTAAAATAATGCTAGCTTCAAATAATTAAATTAAAAGAAAATTAATCTTTGAACACATTTCAATGATTATGAACTTCTTAAATTCGAGGTGAACAGAATTGTTATTATTGGAATCAAACCATGTGGATTCTATCGCTGGATTTCACTACACACTGCTACTGCAAATTTTATTTCTTTTTGGAAGAGATAGATAACATTTGTGATTCCTGGTTTCCTTCGGATAGTTTATTACTTCTTTTTCATACTGAAACTTGAAATCGAATAAGATGTATATAGAAAGTATTGAAATGAAAGGTGAAAATGATATTTCAGCAAATTTAAATGATTAAAAGGTTGAACGCGGTTGAAAGGTTGAAAGCTCTGAACGCGGACTCGTTAACTTTTGCAATCCAATAGTCTTCACCTCCGTCTCTAGCCTGTAGTATATTCAGACATTTCTGAGAAGTTTGAGATTATATTTCTTCTATTACGTGCATTTTGGCGCTAAGAAATATTTTCCTCTCTACCACTATTTCCTGATTGTGAATTGCTTACCGATAATTTTTTGCTAAATTTGTAAGATTACTGGACATTTGTTTTTCATATATATATGCTAGTGTAATCAGCCTACGTCAGGGTAATAACTATATAACGTATTCTTCATTATAAATGCAAAAAATCCCTGTCGGCCGGCCTACAGGCGTAGGTATATTTCGAAGTTAAGTATACTAATTTCACCAACAAAAACTAAATCATGATTAGAGATAAAGCCACTTTAACAATTTTATCTGGGCTCTTTTGACGAGTTTTATTTCATATGTATATAAGAGCTGGTTTTATCAGAATCATGTTAAGGCGGTATTTAAAAAAATTCTTTTCCACGCTCAAAAACTCGAAATTTTCTGGAACATTTTCATATTCATTTTTAATAGAAAAAATATGAAACTTGCTAACGTGATTTTTGAAGAATTTTATAAGCGATCTGTGTTTTTATTTTTCGTTCAATTAAATAAAACTTGATATATAAACAATTATTTTTTCAGTAGGACAATATATTTCGCTTCTAACACAATCGCTTCGGCAATTTCGGTTCAAAATGCCCACTTTGACATCATTTTTTGAAATATATTCTGCCTCTATCAAAAAATCGATCATTACGGTACATTATATAGTTCTGAATAAGAGAACCTAACTATTGGATGCGTTTGAGAGCAAAAATGAATTTAAAAATGAGTCAAAAAATAAGCAGTTTGGATTTGAACACATCATTAATACGATGATTCTTTTTTCTTCAATAGCTGTGTATTTTTAATTTGTTTTTTCTGTAAGAATTGATCATATCAAAAACTTGTCAACATAAATGTTGTAGAAAATATTAAGAAGATATATAATAAATTCATGGAGATTTTTTATCTTGTGAACTGACGAAGTTATGGATTTTTTCTTCTTCAACTCCCCCTTTTTATTCTCGTTTATTTATTTATTTATTTTTGCGATATGAATTGGTCGCATCAAAAACTTGTCAATATAAAAGTTGTAGACAATATTAAGAAGACTTGTAATAAATTTAATTGGATGTGATATCTTTAGAATTGGTGAAGTTATGAATTTTTTTCTAGCTATAACCCTATTTTTTGCGCCTCTTGAGCCCATTTTTAATTTGATCAAAAATCTAATTTTATTAAAAATACATACTTTCTGGCCCAAATTATACAAGTAATAAAAACTTTAAACTGATTTGGTATGTACAAAAACTGAAAAGTTATGTTGTTTTTTCGGTTTTGACAAAACCTCTCCCTATTACCATCCCCTTGGTGCAATTTTGCCCATTTACGTACTTCACCGTGATTTTTTGCCCTTTATTGTATGTATCAGTTTGGAAGAGATTTGTGCAGAATTATGGAAGTTATCGTGTCCAGAAGAAAGTGATATATATATAGACATACTAGGGGGCTCTGCCCCCTGCAAGCTACGCTCGCCAACCCCCGTTCAGACACCGCAGAATCTGAAAATTTAAAAATCTAAAGGGTTTTAAAAATATTAGAGAAGATTAAATTATACTGAAAAAGCTGTGCAGATCTCCCTGTAAACGGGTTTCAATTCAATTCCCTTTTATTGCAAAAATTTAACGGAGAATTAGTTGCTGTTAAGACATCCAATGGTTGTTTTCGTTTTTGATTAAAGAGGATCAGTTAAACATTAAAAAGAAGCTAAAATAAAATGAATGAATCATTCAGAGTCTTTGTCAACCGATATTTTAAAACAATCTATAACAATAGCCTAAATCATGTGACTATCATCAGCAGTTCCGGGCGGAACACTTTGCTTTTTATACTCTAGGTGCCATTTTGACACTTTAATGTTATCCAGGCACAGGTGATAAGTCGCCAAATATTATTCTATCCCCATCATTTCATCTATATTATAATAGTTCAAGTCATCAAATGACATAAACAAATACGATCTGATCCCTTCGTCTTTCATATGAAAGTTTGGAACAAATGTCATATACGCCACATATTGGCGCGATTTTTTTCCAACGCCAATTTGGGGAACGCATCAACAGCATAAACAGCAACATCCGGCTCACCATATCAAGCAAAATAACGATACTTAGGCGCCAGTTAAGTACCCGTTGCGTATATGACATTGGCGCCAGAAAAAAATCGCGCCAATATGGGGCCGTATATGACATCTGTGCCGAAAGAAGAAAAAGCCGGGTGCAAATCTCGCCAATATTTTTTTTTTCAACTCGCCAGTTAGATTTTTTTTATTGTTCGAGTGGTAAATTAAAACATTGATTTGAAGTTGAAATTAAATATCATGGTTTGTTACATAATTTAATATTTCGCCAGATGTCATATACGCACCGCATGTTTGGCATGATTTTTTTTTCTTTTTTACGAAAATTTGGTGAAAGCTTCGTTTTCGAATACCAGTTACATATGTATTTTTGGTACTGCTTAGTTATCCCGTCGACAAAAAATCTATCGCGAACTGTAAGATTAAATGTCAATAATGCTTGATCGTAAATATCACATTCACTTGACTTTAGCAAGTTACACGCGTTTACGTCATCAAGTGATTTTTATTTCCACGTTTTATTTTTATATTTATTAATGTTATACTAATGTATTTGTTCTTTCGTTATTTAAAATAAAAATTTTGTCAATCTGTACAATTTGGTGAGTGGTTTGACGATTTATATAATTTACGAAATTAGGTGTCGGAATAACTACTACATTGTACCGTATTTTTTAATTATTTTCTATTATTTTTAAGAGGAAATAACAAAGAAACAATTAATTACTATAAAACAAAATAATTTATATAAATTTAAAAAAGAAATAAAAGTAAATATACATTTATTTTTAAATAAACAACAATAGCCGGGTTACAACAGTACCCGGGGCATGTCTATCAAAATAATGCCATTTGTGCGCCAATTAGGTACCCCGATGCGTATATGACATCTGTGTCTAATATTTTTCTTTTCGTTTTTTTTTTTTTTTTTTTTTTTTTTTTTTTTTTTTTTTTTTTTAAGAAGTGAAAGCCATCAATTTAAATGTTTCATTTTTAAATGAAAGTTTTGTATTTAATAAAATGATAACGAAATACAAAAAAAAAAAAAGCATTGTTCTTAGCATAGATTTAAAGGAGGCCCAACTGTCGCCAAATTAATTTAAAATAGTAATCTTTTCTGAATTATGAAAAAAAAAAATTCTGTTATGATTAAAATTTGAGTTGCCATCATTAGAAAAAATGTATTTAAAATTAGAAAAAATTTAATATTTCGAAAACTAATTCGAATTTTAAAATTCTAATACCAGTTTTGAGATCTGTGGATCAACACGGATTTTTGGTGTTAATTTCATCGCAAAGTATTCCATATTTTAGGAGAAATCTCCGTGAAACAAAATCAGTTGTTTAATCAGTCGATTCAAGGAATCGATACATTTCAGGCGTTTCATATATTCGTTTCATAAATTTGTTTCATTAGGATTTTATATATATATAGGGTAGATATTTTTTTTTTTTTTTTACTGAGGGTTGTTTTGTGTTCTAGAGGTCATGATCGGTGTAGAACTGCAAAATTATTTCACAAATTCCAACATAGGGGAGAATGTAATAGTTAGTATTCCATACGAAATCTACCTAAAAGTACGACTTGGAGGGTGTTTTCATTATAAAACGTGATTATAGAATATATAATGTGAACTTTAAAAAGTTTACTGCCTTACTTAAAATGCGACTAAAATAATGAAAAAGATGTTACAAGTTAAAAATGTACATTTTATTAAAAAAGTCTTAGTACTTTCAAGCTTTCCAAGCTCACCATCAAAGAATATTTTAATAACTAAATGCTGTTTATTTATACAAATACGTCACTTTGTTTTGAAAATGAGAGAGCTAACAATTGTTAGAGTTAAAAATTGATTAATTATTAAATTAATTATTATATTATTATTAGAAATTATTATTATTAATTAATATTATTATTATCACTGTTTTTAATATTAGATTATATAATTATTAAAAAGAAATTTATTGCTTTTCGTCCTATGATTTTATTAAAACGTAATTATTTGACAGAATTTTGAAACAATTAAAAAATGAAAATAATAACATCATAAAACTAGAAAGATACGACTGAATCAGCGATGTAAAACTTGTAGTTTACTAAAAAAACATTTCACACTGTTAACTCACAGTTTTCAAAATAAACGTAGAACTACAAAAAAAATTACATATTATATTATATATATAAAATAACATACATATAAAAATTGACACAAAAAAGTAAACATTACAACACTGAATTTATTGTCACTTTATACATACTTATTTTACCTCATAGACTATTAAACACTATATTTATCAATAATTACAATTGTCAGTTAGAATATAGAGCAAGTATTAATATATTTACTAAATATTCTAAATATAGTATAACGGAAACTACATATTATCTAGTTGTAGCGACAGTATAATAGAATCCTGAATTAAACCGTAGTATGCTTAACGTTCATGCATTAGAGAGATGTGTTTAAGAGTCATTAGGCTGTGCAAATCAAATGTAATGATTTTTTAATTGAAGTAACATGTGCTTCCTGTGTGCAATTTAATCGTCAGTGATTCTGATTATATTTAAACAAATAATACAATTAAGTTACATAATTCAAATTCTCCCTTATTTTTGTGTCTTACTCAGAAACAGCTGAATGTCTGTTTTAAACTATCTTAGGCGATTTTTAAATGAACCAAATATTAGTATGATCTGTAGTATATCTGTGATATAAACAAAGTGGCATGTACTTATACATGCTCAAGGGGAGTAGGTTTCATTGTCGTCAATGGATTGTGCGTAACAAACGTACATTTTAAGTTGTGTAATGTTTTATTATATGTTGTGTATACAAATCTATAAATCGTACTCAAATCCTCAATACTAAATATATAACGTTAATTTCTAAAAACTGGTTTTGAACTATCCTACGTAACATATTATTTAGACATTTCCATTAATCAAATGAAAAGAAGAATTTTAGTAATAATAGTGTGGATTTGTTTTAAGGTGTTTCATAATCTATGCGTGAAACACGAACATTTATATATGTTTATTCATAAATTAAAAGTTATACTGCAAATGCATTAAAATGATGCAAATTTCATTGAATTTCCATTCTTTCTATGGTAAAACTAAGTACCCAACGTTTAAAAATTTTATTTTTATACTTAGAAGTTGACGTTGTACCGATACTAAAACATGTACAGTCGGACCTCTATTTAACGAACCTCTATTTTGCTAATTTCTCTAATTTGCGAACTTTTCTTTGGAACCAAGAACATTTTGCGAATTTCTTCGTAAAATAACCTCCAAATAGCGAAATGCATTCTCTATTTAACGAATTTTCCATATAACGACTTTTTTTCGGGATTTAGCGACTTCGTTAAATAGAGGTTCGACTGTATAATAAAATTCTAATACAAAGAAAAGTGCACAGTTAAACCGATGGCGTTGAGATCACAGGCTATTCACACTAATTGTATATTATACTCCCATTTCAAAGAAGAATGCCCCTCGAAAAATTAAGAAATCGACAAAAAAAAAACCACTTAGCTAAATTAAGGGGATTAGCTACCCCCGTTTCCCCCTTTATACTTAATCAATGAACACCCAAAACTAATCAGGAAAGCGCCTTATCAGAATAAACCGGTTTACCAAGTTTAAAGCAAATCGGATAATTCTGCAGGAAAAACCCATTTATCTAAATTAAGGGGGATGGATTATCCTCCGTTCCCACCCATTATACTTAACCAATGAACTCCCAAAACTTATCAGGCAACCGCCTTATCAGTATAAACCGATATACCAAATTTGAAGCAAATCGGATAATTCTACATCAAAAACACTTTTATCTAAATAAAGAGGGTATTAAATCCCCGTTTCCCCCTTTATAGTTAACCAATAAACTCGCAAAACTAATCAGGGAAGCGCCTTATCAGAATGAACCTATATCCAAAATTTGAAGCAAATCGGATAATTTTGAATGAAAAACCCATTTATAAAAATTAAGGGTGGATTAGTCCCCCCCCCCTTTATTCTTTACCAATGAGCCCCCAAAACGAATCAGGGAAGCGCCTTATCAGAATGAAACTATTTACAAAATTTGAAACAAACCGGATATTTCTATCAAAAGTTAACGCTTTACGTACATACATGCATACGTACATACAGAACCTGCGGGCGCATTAGCTCTCAGACTTTGATAGCCTGTGAGCTAAAAACTAAAATAACGCATGAAGATTACGTAAAAATGACGTGGTATTACATGAAAATATTATATTTTTTAGAAAAATTCTTATAATATCAGTACGATACATTTAAATTACTATTATTACGATTTTAATGTAGCTATATTTCTTGTTTTATGCCATAGAGTAAAGGGTGTTTTTATGCTATGTTTAGCAAAATAAATAAAATAAAATAAAATAAAATTTTAATATCTTTAATCTGTCTAGCAGGTTAATCTTTTGCAGAATTATTTTCGAATGAAAAGATCACTTAAAGTTTTAAAGTAGTAAATTTACATCCGTTTTGTAAGCTATTACATTCCGTAGACTTTTCCAAATTAAAATTAAGATTTTTTCCACAAAAATAGGAACTTAATAAATATTTCTTAGTACTTATTCATTCTTGTGGTAAAAGCTTTTCTTAAAAGTAGCCAATATTTGCAGACAGAGTCCCATGTTTTATTCAGCACTTGTTTTTGATCCATCTACTTTTGAGACTTCCTTTTTAAAGTTTTAAAGAATAAACAATTTGTTTTCAACAAAAGCTGCCAATTTCTAATATGTATGATCCTTTCAAACTCACTGTAAAAGTTTTCGAGGAAATTGCATTACATTCTATGGTATACCGGTAAAATCTATTTTAGTGGCTTTTTAAAAATGTTTTTCCTTAAAAGTTAATCTCCAAAGTATATAATAAGGGCAAAAAAGATTAAAATTTTGTTTTAAAGGTTCTGAACTCCTTCTATTATATAAATATTTAAACAAATTTATCTATAAAGTATAGGTTTGTTTTCTCTTGGAGATATCAATATAAAATATAAAATTTGTGAAATCCTTTTTTTCAGATAGTTATTAACCATTTGGAAAAATGGTTATTGTCCTCTGTCCGGGTAGGAAATCAAAAACATATCTGAAGCGTTTTATTAGTTGAATCCGCATTTTATTCGTTTTCTGATTGGTCTATACAGTAATCTGTATTTTCCCTTTACTTTCAACAGAGATGGATACATTTGTTGCCACTATGACAAAAACTTAATAAAAATTACAAAAAAATTAATAACTCAGAAACAAATTGAGATACAGCTTTCAAACAAATTGCATTTAAAAGTACATTTTTTGTATCTATACGACGGTGTAAGAAGTAATATTGTGGGTTGTTTAGAAGTTTAAGAATGAAATTTTATTTAAAATTTGTCCAGGAATATTAATATTTAATCCATGACGTACGCAATGAATTACAGATCCGTAGAAGTTTAAAAATTTACAGTACCGAAAAATGTAATAGTCCAAGAGCTGTTAAACATTTTAGGGAAGGTATTTGAGGCACCCTGAAAATTTGTGCAACACTTCTTTTGTAATGTCTGAATACAAAATCGAATGTCTGGTTGAAGGATTGTGGCCCAAAAACTGTGCCAGACACGTGTCAAGTGCCATTTTTTGACTACCCAAAAAATATATTTGAGGGACGCTGAGATTGAGACAGAATAATATTTATACTTAGAAAAAAATATTTTGAAAACGACAGACACTTTAGTCGACCCAAAAACTGTGCCAGACACGTGTCAAGTGCCATTTTTTGACTACCCATAAAAGGTATTTGAGGCAGTGTCTGGCACAGTTTCTGTGCCGACTAAAGTGTCTGTTATTTTCAAAATATTTTTTCTAAGTATAAATATTATTCTGTCTGAATCTCAGCGTGCCTCAAATACCTTTTTTGGGTAGTCAAAAAATGGCACTTGACACGTGTCTGGCACAGTTTTTGGACCAACTAAAGTGTCTGTCGTTTTCAAAATATTTTTTTCTAAGTATAAATATTATTCTGTCTCAAATACCTTTTTTGGGTAGTCAAAAAATGGCACTTGAGACGTGTCTGGCACAGTTTTTGGGCCACGATCCCTTCAACCAGACATTCGATTTTGTATTCAGGCATTACAAAAGAAGTGTTGCACAAATTTTCAGGTTTCCTCAAATACCTACTCAAAAATGTTCAACAGCTCTTCTACTATAATCCATGGCGTACCTAATATATGATCAACTCCGTGCGATTTTTTAGGTCTTAAATTTTAGTCTTTGAAAAAATCATTTTCCAAACGGTCGTTTTAATTTGTTAAATTGAATTTTTTTTTCATTTATTTAATGATTTCTATTTATTTTTTATTAATATACAGGTTGTTCGTAAAATAACGTACACGTTATAAATTTTAATAGTATCAACTATAAGCTGTGTAGCGTGTTGGTTCAAGGTCATAAATAAAGAGATACTCGAACAGTTTTAGATAAGCGAATGCACGAGTTCTGCTTTGTTAATTACTCATTTGCAGTGACACATATGCAAAACGGCGAGTTCTGCGCGTAATACGCTATTGTTAATCTGAAGATTGAAAAGCCGTTTCAGCAATGCATTTTTTACTTCGAGGATTTATAAAAGATCGTGTCTACGTTTCTCCGCTACCTAATGGTTTGCAAGATTTGAGACACAGATTTGAAGAGATTATTGTTTCCACTACTCCGGAATTGTTAACCGAATTTTTGTGGGGACAATCGCACTTTAGGTTGGATGTGTGCCGTATATCTTTAGGTGCCGTATTGAACATTTGTAAGCAAAGCGGTGTTAGTATACCTTCAATTTCTTGTATTATTTGTTGTAAATAGTCTAAATTAAAACGTTATAATTTACCATTGAATATACTGGGAAATTCTTTTATGGATATCCCGTATCATAGATAAAATCCTTATATATTTTGAAGCCATGTAAAATATGGTTAATCAAGGCCATAGCATATTGTAATGATATTTACTTTTCTAATACAACTTTGAGACCTAACTCTATGTCATTAAACTGAAATTAATCATTATTTTACAAATTGTTATGCGATGCATTTCCGTTATAAATTCGCTTATTGTAAATAATATGATTATAATGCATCTGGTATTAATGGTCATTTTTATTTTATCTTTTCAAATTTTATATAAAACAGAAAAACATATTTTCAGTAATTTAACTGTTTCTTATTCTGCGTTCAGTTTTAATCATGTGAAACAACCTAATTATTTTTGACTTACAATAAAGTTTTATTCTTCAATATAATTTAAGAGTTTCTGCATAGTAGGTTGGGTCGAAAGAAGCGAAAATTTTCAGATCAATTTCTAATAGCGCAGAAAAGTTGCTTTTAGTAAATAGAAGACTAACGCAAAAAATATTTTTGAAATCGGTTAATATCTTAAGGTCGCGCATTGCACTTGAATGTTTGAAAATATGACGAATGAAGTGATAATTTTTGAAATTAATGATGAATATTAAAAAATATTCAGAGCTACTTCTAATAGTACGTAAATGTCACCTTTTGGTATTAGAAGAATAATACGAAAAAATATTTAAAATTGGTTAATATATTTAGGTCGCGCATGACACTTGTATTTCGGAAAATATGACCACAATTGACAATTTTTGAAATACATAATGAAAATTAAAAAAATATCAGACCTACTTCTAACAGTGCGTAAAAGTTACATTTTGTAATTAGAAGAATAACATAAAAACTTTTTAAAATCGACTAATATCTTTAAGTCGCTTCATCGCACTTGAAATTTGGAAAACATTGTCAAAAATAGCACATTTCTGCGATACAGGAGCCGGGTCCAAAATACATTGGTCATATAACTGCTACAGCTGGAACCGGTAGAGGTAGTTTTAGAAGTGTTGTTTTATATCTATCTGAAAATAACATATTCTTAGATGAAGTCGTTGTAGTTGGATGTGACGGTACTTCAATCAATACGGGATAGAAAAAATGGGGCCATTCGAAATTTAGAAATGCCGATAGATCAACCCTTTCATTTGTTTATTTGCCTTTTGCCTTTCATTGAATTACTTTTTAGGCACTATATGGCATAATATGGTTAATAATAGGGTCTTAGTACCTTAACAATATGGTCAAGTAAACGTTATTTACTAAAAAGATCAAATGATTTTTAATAGTGTAAGCAAGTACAGTCGTGGAAGAAAAAAAGTAAACACCCCCTACTAACTCCTCAACAAATTATCGTAGAAGAAAGTTACTGGCATCGAACGATTAGAAATAAACTCTACTTTTAAAAGATGTATATAAAATTTGCTTAGGGGACCATCTACATATTAAAACGAACCATAACTTTGTTTTTTTCAATAGCAGTACACAATTCTGACAGCATAAATGAACTCTACACCTAAAAACAAATGTTTATGCAATTTGCAAGATAAGTTTAAGAGAAATTAATTATTTTAAAACGAGGGCTGTATCCAAATTGAAGTTCGGTACTCTATTGTTAACCGAGAGATAATTTCTTGATCGAGGCAACTTAAGCGATACTCAAGAAGTCATTGAAGCCTGCTAGATTGCAGGATAGCATAAGAAATTTCAAAATATCTAGTCACTTCTATCATAAACAGCCCCTTAAACCATCATTTTGCCATTTTTTAAGCATAATTTGAAAACTACTGGAAGAAAAATGTGAAATTTTGGATTTCCATAAAGCAGGACTTAATAAATCTAAATCCATCCAAAAAATTGTAGGTTACAATTCATAATTTTTTCGAATATTAATTTCATAATTCATAGTTCATATAATAAAATTATAAAAATTGCAAATTCAACTTCTTTATGTTTCAGTATATTAGTATTATTGCCACACAAAAAAAATAGCACATTAGGAGCATAATTTCAGGAGATATAAATAAAAATATGAAAATGTAATTTAACATTAGAAGCACTAAATTTTGAATGTCTATAATTCAAAAACTTATCATTCAAATGACTTGAAATTTGGTTTCTAGGCATAGTTTGAACCGAAGTTGAACCTCGTTAAATTTGGGTAAAAATTAAGTTTGGATTCGTTTTAATATGTAAATTACCCCCTAAGCAAATTTTCTATACATCATTTAAAAGTAGACTTTATTTTAGTCGTCCGCTACCAGTAACTTTCGTCTTCGATAATTTGTTGAGGAGTTAGTATAGGGTGTTTACTTTTTTTTCCACGACTGTACCTGCTTGTGTAACACTATTTGTTGTCAAATTTCACTTAATCAATTGCAATAACCCAACAATGACTGTTAATAAACCGAATGACTTTAATTAAGATTTAAAATATATAACTTCTTGAAATATTCAATGCTAAGACAAGCTTCTGGGAATCTTTCTGTCCGTAATTGAGGGCTGATTTCTCACTAACGACGGCAAACAGAACTCTCAGACTGTATGTATCCATTGAAAATCCTATCAATGAATCGAGACAGTTTTATACGTCATATAGACACGTGCGTCTGTATTGTTTGACATTAAGAGGAATTATTCTGTTATTCTAGGAGAAATGCATCTGTTCAACACAATAACAACATCGCGTCAATTACCAAAGATAATTGGAGGAGGTGATACACTCTGTTACTGAGCGTAACGGAGTCTTTGCTCATCCCAACAACCTGAGATTGTTAATGATCACAGATGAAAGCGAACAGTCAGGGAATTGGGATTCAGACGGATTTGGAAAGCAATGCAATCTGTAACTGTCTGAGAAAGCTTTTGAATCAATGAGACACAAAATGCTCTCTGAGCTTGTTCTGTACAATATGGGAAGTGAAGTAATCTTGCATCGTGAGAACTACAACTGAGCTTAGTGTCACAAAACCTCGCACAGTTCTCACTTTTTCGGTCCGAATATTTTTCTAGGTCTGAACATATATTTTTTAATTTTCATCATGCAATTTCAAAAATTATCAATTTTGGTTATATTTTCCAAAATACATGTGCAATGCGCGAGCTAAAGATAATAACCGATTTAAAATATTTGTGTGTTATTATTCTAATGCCAAAAAGTGACATTTACCCACTATTAAAAGTAGCTCTGAATATTTTTTAATTTACATCATTAATTTCAAAAATCGTCACTTTTCGTCATATTTTCAAAAATTCAAGTGCAATGCGCTACTAAAAGATATTAATCGATTTCAAAAATATTTTTTGCGTTATTCTTCTAATTACAAAAGGCAACTTTTCTACGCTACTAGAAATTGATCTGAAAAATTTTGCTTTTTTCGACACACCCAAAACAATCACACAGCCGTTTTTTCGCAAAGATTTTGCATTAACTTGGAGATTATTTCATTTACGCCTATGCGTTTACGTTTGCTCCAGATTGAGTAGTTATGCTAATAGCTAATATAGTGCAGCAATTTGAACATGAAGATGTATTTGAACTCATCTTAGTATAAATACACTGCTCAAAACAATTAAAGGATATTGCAGTTTTAGATGGATTTTGTATCTGGTAAACTGTTTAGGTGATTGATACATGGTCGACAGACATAGTAGGTTATATGAGAATAAATTACACATGTTTGTCAGAAAAAAATGCATTTTATTGCGCATTTGTGTACTAAAGGAAAAAAACACAATTTGTGCATATGAGAAAAAAAGAATAAGAAAAGGTGTTTTCTTCAAAGAAAATCAGTTTCAGTAGGGGGTATGGTTTCCACGGGCGGCCAGCAACGTTGAACACCTTTGAGGCATGGACTCAATGAGGCTATTAATGACGAGTTGGGGTATTCTGCCCCACTCTTTCCAGTTCTTGGAGAGTTTGTAGGGGTTGTTGGCGGCCAGAAACTCGTCTTCCTAGAGCGTCCCAAACGTGCTCGATTGGATTCATGTCTGGAGAACACGCTGGCCATTCCATTAGAACGATTCCTTCCTCGAAAAGGAAATCCTCCACCAGGTTTGCACGATGTGGCCTGCAGTTATCGTCCATTAAAATGAAGTTATCTCCGATTGCTGCAGCGTAAGGGACTACAATAGGTCTGAGGATCTCATCCCTATATCGGCGACCAGTCAGAGCTCGATCTCGAATGATGTAGAGGTCAGTGCGCCCGTCAATGGAGATGCCACCATACACCAACACTCCTCCACCGCCAAATCTGACACTTTCGTGCACGAACACAGGATTATTCCTACTGCCACGGTCCCTCCAGATGAAAATACGCCTATTATCCGGATGCACAGAAAAACGGGACTCGTCAGAAAACAGAATATTGCTCCATTCATTTCTCCTCCAGTTGACATGCTCGGTTGCCCACTCCCTGCGGTCGCGACGATGCCTTGATGTTAATCTAACACATAACATCGGTCGGCGAGCATACAGACCTACAGCATGGAGCCGGTTTCGGACAGTCTGAGTTGAAATCGTGGTGCCTGTAGCCGAGCGAAGGTGTTGTTGGAGAAGAGTAGCGTTCATGGTTCGGTGTCTCCGAGCTGTTAACGCTAAATACCGATCTTCATTGGGCGTTGTTGCCCGTGTACGACCTGGCCCTGGTCTTCGGCCTGCACATCCACTCTCCAAAAAACGGTTCCAGATCCTGGAAATGACACTTTGTGACACTCCAATGGCTTGCGCTACTTCGGCTTGAGTTTGGCCCCCTTCTAACCTACCAACAATTCTCAAAGCTTCTGAATGTGTCAAATGACTTCAGTGAGACATCGTACTCATCGAAACAAAGCAATCACTGAATGCCGATCATCCTTGTCTTTATTCTCTTTTATCCAGTTGAAAGTCAAATTTCATTCGCTGCCGCTGAAGCGACGTTTTTGACGTCGAGCTCAAAATTTGCATACTCCACAGTTTGAAAACCAGAAAAATTTGCATTTGTGATTCTCTTCTTCTATTTTCGGCAAAAAAAATTTCGTTTATATCTTTATTTTATATAAAACTTCAAATATCCTTTAATTGTTTTGAGCAGTGTATATAAATAAAGGAAATACTTGGGAATAAAAATAATAATGGTATTAATATTTCTTTTAACTTTACTAGCATATTTATTTTACTTGCTATACATTTAACTTAGTTATTTTATTTATTTATTTTTTTTTATAATATTTATTTCTGCGTGTTCATGCGCATTTATATTGCAATGATTTAGAATTGCGTTGCATAGTTCAGCTTTTTCGGTGAGCTTTGCGAATCAAACGCATTCATTAACGCATAGGCGTAAATGAAATAATCTCCAAGTTAATGCAAAATCTTTTGTCATTAGGGGGCGTTATCAACATGAAACTGAGTTGAGTTGAGTCTGTCCTAGATAATTTTAATTTGGAGTGTGATTGCCACATAGGACAACTTTAAATAATCCATTATATACATGTTAAAGTACAATTTTTCGCTATTTTTGAACAAGAAGAAATCAAACTTTGTAAGGCTACAATCTCTAATCTTAACGTAAAATAGCGTGTTCACCTTTTTCGCTCCAAATTTGTATGTCATATTTGTATATCAATGTCATTGTTTTGATAGTTTTCGTAAATTTTTCTCATAAAAAATAATCTTGATGAGCTAAATATTTCATAGCTAATATTGCTCAACGGAATAAAAAAAAGAACATAATACTTGAGAACTATTAAAAATAGTACAGATATAATTAAAAATGCAATTGTTACAATAAAATGTTTTTATCATGTTATATGCTCCACATTGTAAGGAATGTTATTATATTGCAAGCGAAATTGCATAAAATGATCTTTCGATGATGAGATTTAGAAAAAAGTTTCTAGCATGATGTTAAAGATTTATTTATATAGCGAATAATATTTTTGTGAAAGTTAAACGGCCAAAGAATTTAAACTTAAACATATTTCCTTAAAATAATATGCATTAAAAATTTAATTTATTTTATGCAACCGTACAATAGTTTATTAGATAGTGTATATGAAGTTTTTTAGAACTGAAATGCATATAATTTCAGAAAATACATCATAGTTATTAAAAATTTCATTACATTGCAAGAGACAAGTTCTTCAAATTTGGCGATATTATGTATGAAATTATTGTTATTAATGCTAAACAAACCCATTTTTAGAAAACTTACTATGCAATACGCATTTAGTACTGAAAAGCTAAAAGGACAACACATAAATTATTATGAAGAAGTGGGTCAGATGAAATGACTGAATTTTTAATAATTTGTAGTTCATGGCACGCTGATCAAATTTCTGAATGGGCTGGGCATATAACTCATATTAATGGCTTCTTTTAATGATAGAAGTATCGAAAGATATTACTTCATATTGTGATGTACGGTAATGAAATAAATAGATCCCAATTTGCAATTATTGTTATTAGATTCTTGTTAATGACCAATGGCTCATGGTCAGTTATTATGACTGATGACCAGAAATCTTAAAAGATTAACACTCATTGTTTATCCGGTAATAAATAACTGATGAACAAAGGCTATCATGTTATTGGTAGTACGAGATCGATGACTAATGATTGATGAATGATAACAGTTAACGAGGGAAAAGAACCAGTAATCTTGACAAAATATCAATTTTCCAATACCATACTCAATTATTTTTAAATTTCATCAAAAAAGAAAACCATTTAAAAATAATTAAAAATGTTGAGTATCAGTTTCATTATCGTGGATTAATTATAATATGAATTAAGATCGTTTGACTGTGATAACGTCACTGTAACTATAGTCATAACATAACTAGACATTTTCAGTTTTTGTACATTCAGGCATTCTGTTTGGATAGCAAGAACTATTAAAATTGCCTGAAATATTCAAATTTAAGCCACATCCAACGGGATACGTTTTACATATATTTTGTACAAGTTCCTATCTATTGCACATTTATAAACCACGTTTTAGATTTTTTTTTAATTTTTTTAAAGAAACAGCTTAAATTAATATTTTATAATTATATTTTAATTTTTATTTTATCCATTAGGCGTCATATGATATATTTTTAAATTTTTTATAAACAATTTAAAATTACTATAACATAATATTTGAAAATTTTAGCATTACGAATTTAGCACCTCTTTATTTCACAAGAATGTCTACGATAATATTGTTTGAACAGGTTTGTATCTATCATCATTAGATAAACTCGGAATGAACGTCTGTTGTCAAAGGCATTTCAAATTCTCTAGTAAGCTGTCTTTTCACGTCTTCACATGTTATGTTTAGGATATTGTAAATGCCAAGCGCAAATCGTTGAGTTTACATACCTGTAGGTTACGAGTAAATCATATTAGTATTAGTGTCTCATTCCACAATTTTTTCGATAAATTTTGTAATTGAATAAGAAACGTGATTTATCATACACCGGTAGTATACATATAGTTTTGTAAAATTTCTTCAAAATGTTAGAATGTAAAACTTTTTAATATCAAGAATTTATACGTTTATTTACGTATGCTTTAATATATATTGTGGATCAATGGAATATTAATTTATTCGTCGTGTTACCAGTCATCCTGTGCTGTCTGTTTACCGAAGGTGGCGTTCTTTACCATGGTTTATTAAAGAGAAATTGGCGATCTAGGAGCTCGGCCAGGTTCGTTTAGTGGTTATAGCAATAGCGTGGTACGCTGTTGATCCAGGTTCGAGTCCTGCTTACGGCTAATTTTTGACTCCTGTTGGGTTATTCTGTTAAGAGCTACTATTTCGAAATTCAGACAAAAAATTTATATTTTGATAGTTGTATTTTTTAATTGGCTTGATTTTTTTTATGTTGAAGTAGATCATATTTAATGAATATTGTGCAATTTTTAAGCCCTGAAAAAATTTCCTGTTTCCTTCCAAGAAAACAGATGTCTGTTAAGGTATGTTGATAATTTTATGTATATTTGTTTGCCTTTAGAGTTTTGTACATTTTGAGATGACTACACAGCGATAACTGCTGAAGTTTAAGAATGCTACACAGCGAGAACTGCTGAATACAGTGAGGTTGTTTTTCGGTTAATGAGCGCGGGGCGCTAATACAACAATTACTGATTGCCACTTTAGCGAGTTTTGTTTATTATTTACATTTTATTTTCGTTAAGCCTAACATGCGTATAAACCGGCGTTTGGCGACATTTACTACTTGGCGGAAAAGAGGTTTTCACGCCAAGAAAATTCCAAGATGGAGGCCCCGGGAATTTATGACATCTGTTCCTTAATTTAGTGAAATGTAAAGTTTCAGTTAGTTCCATACTGTTTTTTTTCTTTCCAATTTATAAGCAACTATTACTTGAAAAAGAAGCTTGAAAAGAATCGCCTTTGATTTGGTACATTTGAAAATTAGGAATCGACTGATAAAGCTGCTAAACTCGTTTTTCTGTACCATCACTTTAACAAAACAAAAGTTAACATCTTAGTTTATTTCCAAATTTGTTTAAGAATTTTTGCACTTATTTGTATTTCAACTAAAATACTTAAGGTAAAATTAATTTTTGACATCTGATTTGTAGTTTTCTATACATTTTGTGTAATAAAGATTTTTCCATAGCCTAAAATGTTATCTTTTAATCATTTATGTAATTTGTATAATATTATTAATATATATTGGTAGTACCTATAACATGCATGCTTATGTGTGTGTAACTTTTATTTTAAAAATTATAAGAAAAGTCATGTAAAACAAGAATGCTGTGTGAGATACTTAAAAAAAATCTAATTTAAAATTTAAAAATCCGATTTAAATTAAAAAAATCGATTATTTTGATTTATATATATATATATATTAAAAAAAAAAAAAAAAAAAAAAAAATCATGAACCCTGTTGAAAAATGAAAAATACTATTCAACTTCATAATTTTTGAATAATAGTGCCTACGATTTTAACGTTTACGCATTAACATGAAATCAAAAATGTGTCAATAAATATCCAGTTTGAATTTGAGAACAACCTCAACATGCGAGAATAAAAAAAAGCAAAGATCCCTTATATATTAAAATTTAATCTATTTATTTTTCATTTTTATGAAGATTTTTGTAAATCTTTTCTCAGGATACAAAGTTTATAAAACAGTAATTATAATAAATTATCGTTTCCTATTTGAATTACGTATCACATGTTTTTTAATTTTGAAAATAGTTCAAACATTTTTTTTTTTTTTTTTTTTTTTTTTGTAAAAATATATTTAAATTAAGAATGGTTCTATTATAGATAACAATTGTTTAAAATTATTGATTTTTACAAACTAAATTTTTCATCTAGTAGACGTAGCATTGCAGAAAATATCATTTTATGGAATGTCAAATGAAATTTCCCCACCAACAAACAATGCAAAGTTAATGCAAACGCCTATAGTGTACTAATCCGCACCCACGTCCCTAAGATAAAAGTACAAAGTTAAGCCATCAATCAGACAAATGTGGGGACAGTTTGACGTTTTTAAAAGGTGCTGAGGGAAAAAAACTGCCAAATTTTCGCCAATCGCTCTGGGTTACTGGAATCCTACTCCCAGAATTCCCTGATGAAATAAGAACAAAACTAATTTCTCGTTATCCATCCTATATCTATGCAGAAAATGGACAAAAACGTCCTTTTGATTGCATTTTGTGGCAACATAACAATGAAATTTAAAAATGTCCCGTGGAACCAAGCAAATTTTGCTAAGCATGTTGTATTTTAATAATAGTTTATGACAAAATAATTTTGCGATGTTGTTGCTTTCCAGAGATATAGCATTCCAAACATACTGGCATTTCAATTTTCATGAAAAATAGGATTCATGGCCTTGAACTTTCACATTTTCTACAGGATACAGGAAATTTTTTCAGAGCTTCAAAATTGCACATTATTCATTACATATGATCTATTTCAACATAAAAAAAATTCAAGCAAAACAAAAAAATTAATTGTGTTCAAGTCTGTCATAACGTATGTACCTTTAATAACAACAACAACAAAAAAGAAAAATTCAGATGCTATTTTTTGTGTGCTTTAATATATATTGTGGATCGATGGAACATTAATTTATTCATGGCATATCTCATCATCCTGTACTGTATGATTGCCCGCAGATGGCGTTACGCAAATTTTTTTATTAGGGAGAAATTACCGAGCAAGGACGTCGGCCGGGTAGCTTAGTAGATTAAGCAATAGCATGGTACGTTGTGAACCTAAGTTCGAGTCCTTGTCCCGGCTAAGTTTTCACTCCTGCTAGGTTAATAAACTGATTGTGTTCAACTCTGTATTAACCATTTGCATTCGTATGTACAATCTGACTGGGCATCATATTACTTTGCAAAATTTGTTTTTGGCACCAGTAGTAAAATAAAATAAAATCTGACTTATTTAATTATAGCATTTTTAAAATTGTGTACTTGGAAGAAATTTCTTTTAAAAAAGTGGTGTCAACCGAAATTTGTGAAAATACTCCCTAGTCAAAAGGGTTAATATATGTACCGTTAAGGAATATCAAAATTTTAATAAAAAAGAGAATAATGAAACGACTTTTAAACACGAAAATATTATTATAATGAACATATGCGGATCACCCTTGTCATAAATGCAGGACAATAAATTATTGAAAATTATTTGTTAAACATATAAAATGTGAAAAAAATAATTACTCCATAAAAATGAGATTTATTGGATTTAAACAATAATAATAAATAAAATTTATTAAGCTTGTATAAGCACCCCCCCCCCCCCACAAAAAAAAGCATAAATCTGATGTCTAGTTTCTAGCGAAATAATTTACAATTGACAAAGGTTTTTTAAAGTTGACTGAGCATTTTTAAAGGAAATTAAAATTATTCATTAGATGAAAACGGAAATGAAGTTCGGGCATGAAACAATGCCAAATAGGACAAATGGAGAATTTCAATTAATGCATTTTTCAATGTATTATGCTTACGCCTCATTCAGATCACATCGGACGGAACGAAAACATTTCTCTGTTCATGCAATCTTAAATTATTCATGCTATGTTGGTTCTTAGATGCTGAACAAACAAATACAAGAATTTTCTCTTTCAACCATTAATTTAAATTCCTAAATATTTCGCTCATCTACAAACAGCCAGAAGTACTCCACATTTTAATGAAGTGGTATTTAGAAGTCTGTCCGAAAAGATTTTACTTTAATTTCAAAGTTAGTATTGTTTATCAACCTAGTAGAATATATAACATAATTTTAAAGATTATTAAAATGAATATTAGCTCAAATCCTGTAATACATATATTTAAAATACAAGCTGATATTTTTCATAATCTCTTTTGAGCTTTCGACTGAAATAATTTTAATATTTATATTATTTTCTATAACAAAAAAGGTTTTTATTTGTAGATCGGCCAGGAATAGATATATATCTATAATAATAAAGGAAGAGCAACAAAATTTCTTAAGAAGATACTTCTATATATTTAGTTTTACACCTCAAATGAGGATTTTGGATTTTTTGATTAGATATTTTTTAATTTAATATTTTATGCTACTACGTTTCGAGGCGATTTTTCTACAATTATAAAAATAATCCGGTTTAAAATTTTTAGTCCAATATAGTACATTTTGTACCCCTTTCAAAAATGTTTATTTTGTGAATATACGCCCATAATAAAGGAGACGAGGGACCTTAAAAACCTTAAAAACCAATCTTTTATTTTTGGTAAATTTCACTTTAAATATTATTCTAGGGTACATTATATGCATTAAGGCATTCATTTATCACAAAAAAATAAAAAAAAAAATAAAAAAAAATATTTCTGAGAAAAATAAATGGAATTCTACGCGTCGTCTTAGAAATCTTCAAAAATATTTTTTTTTGAAAATTTGAAAAAAAATTGAATTTTTTTTATACTTTTATATTCAAGTATATAAAATTCCTTGCACAGTTTTATTTGTATATATAAACCAAACTTTTATAAAAAATATTGGGGATTCCATTCCATAATTCCATTGATATGGAACGCACAGGGGGCATTTCGAAGATTTCTGAGACGACGCGTAAAATTCCTTTTTCTTGTCAAAAATTATTTTAATTATTTTTTTTGTGATAAATGCATTCATTAATGCATATAATGTACCCTTGAGTAATGTTTAAAATAAAATTTACAAAAAAAAAAAAAAATGAAATTTTGAATTTTTGAATTTTTTTTGAAAAAATTTCAAAAAAATTTCATTTTTTTTACCATTATATTTAAATATATAAAATTCGATGTACAGTTTTATTTATATATATAAATCAAACTTTTATAAAAAATATTGGGGGATTTCCATTGATATGGAACGCGCTGGGGGCATTTCGAAGATTTCTAAGACAACACGTAAATTTCCATTTTTTTTTTTCTCAAAAATAACATTTTTTTTTGTGATAAATGCATGCCATAATGCATATAATGTACCCCTGAGTAATGTTTAAAAGGAAATTTACAAAAAAAAAAAAAAAAAAAAAATGATTTTTAAGGTCTCTCGTCCCCTTAATGCAGATATTATTGAAAAAAAAAACTCATTAAAAGACTAATCAATAAAGCATATTTTTTCCACGAAATGCCACTAAAATGGCGAATTTTCTATACTTGGTTTTCAAGTGAAATTGAAATATTTTAACAAATTGGCTAATATAACATTTATCAAGATATTGAGAAGTACTGAGTAAAAGAATAATTATTTTTTTACATCCGAAAGTCTAATTAAAAAAAAATAATAATAATAATCTGTCTGTAACCTTCTTAATTTTTGTAAAAAAAACTGACGGTGATTGTACTAAAATTTCGAGATAGAACGAGACTGGGATAGATGCATTCATTAAAAAGTAAAGTAAAGATAGATCGGTTTTAGCAGATAAGCAGACCCCCTATCTAATATTCGGATAAGACAGGATATAAAATATTAAGCGTTGCCAAGTACTGCAAAACCTAATTTAAAAGGCTTTTATCAACATTATCTAAGATTATTAGTGTGTTCTGCAGCGATGAGAGTTAACACTAAAACTACCGGAAATTTTACTCAAGTTTTATAAAAATATTTTACACCAAAATTTTTATTTAAAACTGTTTAACTTATTTATTTAACTGTTTCTTCCTTGTATTTTTTAAACTTATTGTATAAAGAAAATCCTGGTACGAACCAAAATATTTTCAATTGGTAGGGGTCAGAATGGCCTCTCATGCAGTGTTGCCAGACGGGCTACTTTTTTAAAAATCAGATCCTTGTTTGGCATCACTTTTTTGAAATGGCAAAATGCGCCTTATTTAATGACATATTAATTAAGGCGAAAAGAAAGGAAATTTTACCGTTTCAAAAAAGCGGTGCCAATCAAGAAATCTGAATTTAAAAAAGTAGCCTACTGACAACACTGCTCTCATGTTACGTTTAGTGATAAGATTTTGCCCATAAGGGTAGTCTCCCTAGAACTAAAATTAAACTTCTCTCGTGTTCTATTAGTCATATTTTATCGGGAAATTGAACTGAACTTATGATTATCTCACAGTCTTTACTGCCACCTTTGTGTGCATCTAGGCGCACTCTTATCTCGGGTTCTATGAGTCCGAGATTTTTTTCCGATATATTCATCTAATATCTCTAATATCTAATTGACCCTTTTGAGCACTCTATCATATTTTTGGCCCCGCCGGTGTCACTTTTCTAACTTTTCCCGACTCTCCCATCTGATATATCATTGAATAGCCCTTTGACATCTCTTTCATATTATGCACCTTCTGTCCCCTTCCCCCAATTTTCTCCTAAGTTTTTTTTTTTTTGTCTTATTTAATTCCGCATTACCTCGACTATTATATCTACGGTAGAAAGTGGAACTTACAGATTCTGCTGAGCTTGCACAGCATTCGTGCAATACGGTGCCGCAGACAGCATGGACCCTTGTCGGAAGTTCGCATAAGACTTATTGCGCCGGTTACATTTAGGTTATTGTTAGGCTACTGTAAGATTACTGTTAGAAAGCAGTAAGGTTACGGTTAGGTTACAATTAAGTTTCGATCAGTTAGGTTATACTTACGCTACGGTTAGGATACAGTTAGGTTAAGGTTAAGGTTATCACAGTTACGTTAGGGTTAGGTTACGCTAAGGTTATAGATAGGTTACGGTTACGTTGCAGTTAAGTTACGGTTAGGTTGTGTGAAAGGTGGAACTTTAGGATTTTGAAGCAGCATGCCTACTATACGGTGCCGGAGGCGGAGGAGACACTTGTCAAAGTTTTGTTCAGAAATTGGTTTGTTTAGAACAGAGAGCGCCCGCGGCGGTTGAAGGTGCAACTAACAGATTTAGCAAAGGGTGCGACTGGCAACTTTGTTCGTTAAATCTAGATTATTCGTTAAATCGAGATAATCAAAGGAATTTTTTTAAGAACAGCACAAGATAAAAAATGGCTATAAATAAAAAGAATATTCCTCCCTTACCTTAATAACGATTAGCATTTGTTGCTTTACGAAAATACATTTTATAAAAATTCATTCTCTTCTTATGCACCATTATAAATCACAATCATTTTAATTAAGAAAAAAATCTCATTTATTCAAATTTTGTAGATAAATTATAAGATATCTTTTATAGATGTTTGTTTGCGTTATTTAAATTTTGTATTCCAAACTTATTTATAGATTTTTTTCCTGAAGCTGTGAAAATAGTATTATCAACATTATAAGCCATCAAATTCCGTTTCAAAAAATCTAAATTGCGAACTGCTTCTTTGAATGTTGAATGCTTCATCTCTATTTCATATTCTTCATCCGATCTATTACTACATCATGAATAACGTCGGTATAATGTAAATTTTCGCATGTAGATATTTCTGCGTCATATGAAACATATTCAGAAAATCGACAATCATGAACACTGAAAATATTTTATAAATATTAAAAAAATTCTTCAATTTTTCACCTTTTTTTACATAGAAAGTTATTCGTTAAATCGGGATTATAAATTCGTTAAATCGAAGTATTTTTGTTCCATTTTCGCAGGGATCATAAAAAATTTGCTAAATCGAGAAATTCGTTAAATCGTGATTCATTGAATCGGGTTTGACTGTATATACTGCATCAGACAGCGAGGACATGATCCGTATGATCGTATAGAACATATTGCGCCGTCTGTTGTTGGAAGGTGGAACTAAATTATTTTGCAGCATATCCCGGCTGTTGTACAGTACTGGCGGCAGCTGGAAAACAAGACAGAGATTCGTACGTTTCGAGGTCCATTTTTTAGAAAATTTTCATAGAATTCGAGGTCTTGCTGTAATTTCACACAAATTTAAGTTTATTTTAAGGTTATTATCGCTGAGCGGATCCGCTAGTTTGTTAAAGGGGTGAATCTATCTTACGGTCTAAGCTCACCAACAAGTGCCTAGACCACGCAAGCTGTAAAAATTCTCTACTTATTTTTTTTAACTGAAGGTTACGGATGATTAAATATCACGACCAGTGTAGATGTTTTGTAAACGAGTGTCCAATAATATCCGTTCGACTCAGGGATATTTTGGCGGGGAAGACCGCATCCACCGTTTTTACGACAGCTAATGTTTGTTTTCGTACATAGTTAAGAAGAATAAATTACTCATTTAAAATTCAGCTTCTATAAAACTTTAATTAAAAAATGTCACTGTTTCGCAGAATATAATGTTTAGAAGAAAAGATTTCATTTAGATGCCTCTAAGTAAGTCGTTTTAAATGTGACAATAATTTCACCAATAATTTATTTTCGAACGTAAAAATGTAATTATTTTAAAATTTTCCTTCTTTTTCCAATGAAATGTAAAACCAAAAATTGGAATAATACCCAATAATATTATGTTACGAATTAAAAAAGATTACGCACTTCACACCATAATTTAGTCAAGTACGTGTCTTCAAAAGATGGCCAAATTTCAATGCATATCTTGTGATCCTATAGAATTCTTTTAACAGAACTGTTTTGACTTATTTTAGCATAACTGGCGCTTGAAATATTTCTTCAATCAAAACTGAGTTCTTCAGGGTATTTATCGCACATTTCTCTATAAAACTACCAGTTTACACATAATTTTCCAAAGGTGGCCCATACATTGAAATCACTCTTAAAACGTGAAAAAAGCAATTGGCAGACTATTTTTACTAATGGAAGAGTATTACAAGGTTCAATTAAAAGTGAGGATTTAATTATAAAGAAAAATTTACTATAAACTTTTCAAAATATACCTTTGTAATCGGTTTCTATGCCAAAATTGCAGATTAAATTTTTTATTTTGTCTTGCGTAGTACCTGATTTACATGACATGCACATATTGCAAGCATTGGTTAGACAATCGCTTTCCCTTATTTTGTCTTTCTTGCACAAATGGGAAATCTAGCTATCCTTTTGCTGTCAACCACTTGTGCCAGGAATTGTAGTATTAGTTTTTTTTTAGAGTTCGCTTTTGGCAGTGTACCGGATTGGTTTTTGATATTCTTATCCTGTTGCTTACTATTATAACTCTTATGATTCTTTCTTTTGACTTTTTTCGAGTTTTTCTTCTTCTCTTCTTGTCTTCTGACACGAAAATACTTTTAACTACTTTTTTGTGCACGTTAGTTCGGGGCTTTTGTTCTGGGAGTTACTGACTTTTTTTTGGGAGATTCAGCGCTGTAATTGGGCGGGAAGGCGTGGAAACGCCGTTCCCAGAAATATTTGGTTTGTTACAGTACAACAATAACAACAAAAAAAAATCGCGAACAAGCACATATTTTTTTTTTTTTTTTTTTTTTTTTTTTTAAGCGAAATAGTAATTTATGCTAGTTTTAAGGAGATCAGTTTCACTTATATTCATAAGCCACTTTAACCGAGGGATTTTCTTCTGGTGGACTAATGGCTTCTATTAGCATGAAATAGCCATTATAAATGGAGTGTTAGGTGAAGATGAAACAGCAGCCGTAAAAATTTAGAGCTCTGATTTTCTGGTAAGAATGGGAAAAAGTGGGCATAATTAAAAACAAAATTAAGGGCATTCCCCAACCCCATTTTGTCCAGAAATTCAGAGTTCTAATTTTTTACGGAGGCTCTTTCATTTTCTCCTAATACTTCGTTTATAATGGCTGTTTCATAATAATGGAAGCAATCAGTCCATCAGAAGAAAATGATCCATTCCAAAGGTATAAGTTCAATTGAAAAAAAATATTTAATACTTTGAGCAGAAAGAAGAGGCTACATCTGCAATGTCCATGACACTATTAGAATCACACAGCTGCCAATGTGTTTTGTTACCTCTAAAACTGAATACAAACTTTTGCCATATTTAGTCGTTGGCAATTGTTGTATTTCGGTGATTGAATTAGGCAAAATTTACTAGTAAGTTTTAATGGTAAGAAAACAATCTTGCTGTAAAAGTAGGTATGCAGTAGCGTAATACTGCAACAAAATTGACATTCAACAAACAAAGAACTACCAAGGGCTTTTTCAAATAAACAATTTCTTTCCCCATTTTTCTTAAAAGTAACTGAAATTTACACCAAAGAAATATTATTAGTACATAAAAATGAAGGAATTAAGTGAAATTTATATTTCATCTCCTTAGTTGATGCCGATTTGTGTAATTTCGGTTTATCCGAGTTTTTTGCTTGTCCGAGGAGAGCTTGGTATATATTCGGATAATCGAGAGTCTATTGTAATAATTATAACTGTTAGTTTTAAAAGGTTGGCTTTTGGCTAAATGTTTTAAATAGGATTTTTGCTTTCCGAAAATCCGGTATCATCAACAACTACTCAATGAAAAGGTGGATTTCCACAAATATTTTTTTCCAACTACAACATTGGGGAGATTTCATGTGTTCTTAATAATGTGGAAATTGTTGGAAAAGTCTGATAATAAGTGGTAATAAATGGTAATAAGTTTCTTTCAAATATTTAGGTAAAATTTTTGAAAATTACCGTACAACAATGCTTTCCATATTTGTTTCCTAAAGTTGCCGGATGTCGTGCCACCTTGTGGACATGCATATTGTCGATTATTGCAGAAACCTATTAAATTGATAAATTTATTAGAATTGAAGTAAATGTAGTTAAGGAGAAAGAAACAAACTTTCAAAAACATATCACAACTGAAAGTTCTCAAAATTTAAACACAAAATTTAAATTAAAATAACTCCTTATCTGGAAATTAGATAGACAAATCCTTAAAAGTGAAACTACTGCATACAATAGCTGCCGATCAAGGTGATCACTTCTAATTTCTCCACGTGCACTGCAGATGCTTTATTTACAATGCAGTAGTGACATCTTGTGAGTAAAAAAGAAATTAATTCTACTTTTAGGGTGTGGATTACCTTAGAAACTGGTGACGTTGGCTCGCCTACTTTATATATTTCTGAATTTTAAAAGTTGTGTTACACTTAACTATATTTTGTTTGATAAAAATGACTAGATGAGAATAAAAATAAGTACTGTAAACTTCGAGATAAACTTTGATATAACAACTATCTGACAGAACATCCAGCAATGTGACTCAAAATTGTCGCAAATGTCACTTTCTGATCGGTGAAAAAATGTGATATCAGTATCTCGTCACATTATGACTAACATGTGGCAGTCACTTTGCAACTCCACTCTGAAAGCACTTAAGTAAAAAGTAATGCCTTTTTTTCTTATTTCCACCTCATCACAAAAGGGGTCATGGGGTCGTATATCGCAATAATTCATTTTCTACGTCACATGGATTGTAGAGGTTGCATCTGGAATCTGGATCATAATGTTTTTATATTGTGATTAAATTCAGATAGCGGTAGTTTTATGTTTATTAAAGAGTAATTTAATATTTCTTTTTTATCACGTGAACCATCAGAGAACACTTGTCTATGCAAGCAATCGGACTAACAATATAATTACAACTGTGTTTTAGTTTTGGAGGTCACAGAGGGCAGAATTCTAATGAAGGATTCTTTAAAGGTATTAGTTCTGATAATAATACATCTATGTTTAATTATTTGCTATTATTGTTAATTCTATAAAACAGAAATTGCTATTTTTCAAGTAATGAAAAAAAAGTCATTACATTGTAATAACCTTTTCTTTTGAATGTTTTGATTTTAAGGAATTCCAAATCATTATTAAAATTCCAATATAAAATAAGGATTCAAATATAACTCATGAAAGGTTTTTCCATAAGAAAAATACTTATGATTTCCTTTTGTTGATCAAAATCATTTTATTTTATATTTTAAAAATACATTTAAATTACTTGTTTTTAATTAAAAGAGTTTCAAAGAGATACTTAATTCACCTTTCTACACATAAGATCAATCTTTCAGAATATTGAGGCTTATGTTTCTGTATAATATGTAAAAACCGAAGTAGTTCTCTAACAATGCAGGAATAAAACGCATATAAAAAGAAAAAGGAAATGGTTAACAAATATTAAAAATAATTAATCATTTCTAAGGCTATTTTAAGAAAAAAGACATGATAAGTAAAAGGAATCATTATTTGTTCACAAAATCATTTTAATTTTAAGATAATAAGATAATAATTTCAAAATTATTTTGTGTATATATGGTCATTTTTTAAGATAAGAAATGGAATTTTCTTTTTGTAATTCTTGAGATAATACTTCAACAAAAAATCGAAAATCACCTACTTCCCTGAAAAAAGAAATATATATATATATCTTTTAGGAAAGGAACACACAAATAAAATTTTGTATTTGTATGTTTTTATCTTGGTAAAAGAAACACCCGTATCCAATTTTGATAATTTGAAAAACAACAACAACAAAAAAAACAACGTTGTTTCTTTTTTTTAAACCACGAGCTTAATTAACATTATTTTATTATGAGAAATCTATTCAAAGAAAGTAAATCGTCATTTTTTTCTATTACACCTATGACCAATTTGGAATGTTTATTGGATATAAAAAATATGATGATCCTGTAACAGTACCCCTTATCACGCCAAGGATGCCCTAGCACACACACACACATATAATATATAGATATAGATATAGATATAGATAGACAGATACATAAAAAATTCCAAAAGTAATTTCAAACATTACCACAAACTGTAAACTTTAAATTAAATGCAATATTAACTAAACCATACAATAAAATATTTTAACATAATGAACTATCTCATGAAAAAAATGCATAAGATCTAGGATTTTCTTATAAAATAAGACTTTGATGGACAGACAGAGAAAGAAGAATAGAATAACAGAAGAAGGCAAACAGAATAGCGAATATATTAGCAGTACACTCCAGCAATTAATACTTGCAAATAGTTTTAAATACACATCGTATATTATTGTTTAACTACTAGATTAATAATTGTCAAATATAACGTGTCCAGTTTTCTATTTATAAATTGATCTAAAAATTATTATCAAGGTAAAAATTTCTCTTGTTTTTTTAATATATTTTACTAAATATGGGAAATAAAGTAAATTAATTTATAGAACTTTGTATTATTTTCACGAACAAACTAATGACATTGAATGCATTAAATTAAAATTTGACATTATCCGTTATAAAATACTACGAAGTCTGTCTGATAACTACCCGACCTTAATTTTTCCCGCAAGCACTAGTAAGTCAAAGGCGGCGCCATAGTGCACATTCGAAGAAAACAGCTTAATGTGCATGAATGAATTTTTTTGCTTTTCCAGTGAGCCAGTCGTTGCCTGCAGGCCGCCGAGTGAGGTGCTGTCTTGTGTGTTTGTCGGTTTTGTATTTATATCAATACGAATATAAGTAGTTTAGCAAAGGTACTGCATCAAGTTTTGTTAAAGATTTGCGATTCACAAAGCGGAACAATTCGTAAGATTCGTCAGGTGTCTTAAGATTCACCAATAATCCAGCTCATTTAACGGACCTGATTCAGACTTTCTTGTCGAAACATAGAATTACAGTCAATCGCCAATCTACCTATTCGCCAGACATGCCTCCTTGTGACCTCTGGTTGTTTGCTTTGTAATTGATAGCTCCATTGAAAGGATCCAGTTTTGAGAGTAAGGATGAAATATGCAGAACGCGACTGCGGAGTTGAGAAAAGAAGCCTTCCAGTAGTGTTTGCGGCAGTGGAATGAACGGTGGCTTAAGAGTGTGGAGGCGTAAGGGACCTACTTGGAATGGAATTAAGGTCCCAATCCTGCCAGGTAACTTACATATATTTTTCGGCCAAAGGTCGGATACTTTCCAGACAGGCCACGTATGTTAACTTTGGAGTAGCCCTTTTCACGTCTGAAAAATTGAAGCATGTTTTAGTGAGCATTAGATTTTACTAAAGTATGTGGAAAATCGATATATTTTGATCTAATAAACACTTTTTCAAATAATATTCGTCTAATTTACTTTAAAAGTTTTGACATAATCACTTTTTCAAATAATGTTCATCTAATTTACTCTAAAAGTTAATTTATTTTGGACCTTTCACAAATACACATAAATGATGAAAAAACACTAATGATAAGGAACACTTTTTCCTTACACCATCTTTCTATTTTTATTAGATTTATAAGAATAATTTAGTTATTAAGGTAATAATGTTTATATTTTCCATTTACAAAATTCACATACTTATATCCGCAATTTTAATAGAATATTTGCGTTTATAGTTTTAGATGTTTTTCTTTTAAATATCAGTGAATTTGTCTTTATTTTACCGAGAATTGCGACCTCGGTAAAATAAAGCGATATGATTAGCATTAATATGATGACCCGTGTTTGCATGTCACAATGTTACAACACTCTTACTATAACTCATTAAATGTTGCAATTATGTGCTAAAGCTACATCTCATTAGTGTGAAGTGTTAAGATTAAATTAGATACTATTCATATCCTATTTTGAGTTAGCTCTCGTCAGCTTAGTTTATAAAAAAAATTCCAACTGGATTACACATTCAGAAATAACACATACAGCCAAATATGAATGAAAATACAGTATGAAGATTGCGAGTGTCTATTAGTTTATTTCAGATTAAAAGGATAAATAATAAAGGTTTACGAATTAGCATCGTTACATGAAATTCTCAACGACTTCATTTTTATGTCTTTATCATTGTGTTAAATAAAAAAACAAAAGAAAAAAAATCATTTTGAAAAAAAGATTTTTATAAGAAAAAAGTCGATGTACCCAGATTGGAACATCGACATTTTTAGCTAAAACTTCCCAACTTTTGCTATTCAAAAAACTTCCCAAAACTTTCTTCTATCTTATACATGATAGTGCTTCAAAATTCACTATCACACTGCCAAAATTAAATGGCAATCTATGCATGCCCCTCACGAGGATTCTAAAGATATGTAATACGTGCATTAGTTCTTGCGATATGATTATCGCTGAAATCGTGTAAATCCAGCAAAATACAGCCTAGCAGCACCACCTATTGGGTGATTTATACTAAAACCTAATCATCAACAACTTATTTCAACGTCTGGCTGAATCTGAAGTTTGGCAAAAATCCATGTATTAATTTTTCAGCAAAAATCGTGATCGTGAAAATCGTTTTGCAAAAATCATGAAAATTCCAGCATAGCTGCGCTACCTATTGGGCGATTAACAACTAAACCTAATCAGCAACAACTTGTGTCAACGTCTAAATAAAGCTGAAGTTAGATGAAAATTAGTGCATTAGTTCTTGAGATAGAGCTATTGCGAGAATCGTGAAAAAGGCAGCACAGCAGTGCCACCTGTTAAGCGATTTCCAACAGCACGTAATCACAATTCATATCAAGTAATAACTGAATATTAAGTTTCATGAAAATACGTATACTAGTTCTTGAGATAGAGCTATTGCAGAAATCTCAAAAATGTAGCATAGCAGCGCCACCTCTCGGTCGATTTACACTGAAAACTAATTAGCACCAAATTATGTTAGGAACTATCAGAATATGCATTTTTGTTCGATTCCGTGCATTTGTTTTTTAAATAGAGCTCACACAAAATTTGTGTCACATACAAACAGACACTCACAGACTCACAGACAGACATTTTGTAAAAATATGTTTTACGGGATCTCTGACCCCTAAAACGTGTAAATCCTTCAAAAATTTTCACGAATCCAGTACTTTCTTCTTGTAAAGATAGAAGAAATAAAAAATAAAAATTTAACGTGTCATTAAAATAAATCTTTTTTCCCCTTCAAACTTATCATTTCAAATATTTTCATACGGGTCGATTTTCTATATTACTTATTTTTGTACCTAACTTTTACGAGATTTTTTTTTGTTTATCTGAATAAATTGCTTAATTTTGTATATGGATCACAACACAAGCTCCAATACATAAGTTTTAAGGTTCTAGTAAATTTTACTTTTCTTTAATAGCTCATACAAATTCTTAATTTTCTGGAACATTTTATCAGGTGGATTGTGATTATTTTCATTTTTCTAGTGGTTAATTATATGAAAAAGCTAGTCGGATGTACCAATCCTAAAACTTTTTTCTATCTCATACATGTTAATACTTGAAAATTCGCTATCACACTGCCAAAATTAAACGGCAATCTATGCCCATCATGAGGATTCTAAAGATATGAAATTCCGTGCATTAGTTCTTGAGATATGGCTATCTCTGATATCATGTAAATCCAGGAAAATTCAGCCTAGCAGCGCCATCTATTGGATGATTTACACCAAAACCTATGTTACGTCAAAACCACCAAGCAACCACTTATGCCAAAGTCTAACTGAATCTGAAATTTTGGTTAAATCCGTTCATTACATTTTGAGCAAGAGTTATTGCAAAAATCATGAAAATTCAAGCATAGCAGTGCCACCAATTCAACGATTAATACCAAAACCTAATTAGCAACAATTTGCATCTAACTAAATCTGAAGTTTCATGAAAATCCGTGCATTAGTTCCTGAGATAGAGCCATCGCGGGAATAAAAAATATGCAGCATAGCAGCGCCACCTGTTGAGCGATTTGCACAAAAATTAATAAGATTCAATTTGTATTAGGGACTAACTGGATATAAATTTTTATTAAATTCCGTGCATTAGTTCTTGAGATAGACCGCCCACAAAATTTGTGTCACACACAGACAGACTGACAGGCAGACAGACAGACTCACAGACAGACATTTTGAAAAAGCACGTTTTTTGGGTTCTCTGACCCCTAAAACGTGTAAATCCGTCGAAAACCGGAATTCGAAAAATTTCATGAATCCAATACTTTCTTGTAAAGATAGAAGAAAGTAATAAGGACTATTTCTAATGTAAAATATTTTGATACTTCACGATGCTGATCGTACCGCATTAACAAGAACAATTATTTTGAAGTAGTTTTGTAAAACGTATTGTGTTTGAATTAAATTTAAAAAGTGCTATTAAATCCATCCTAGATCAGTCTGCTATGAGAACCAAAAAAGCTTCTTAAAATACTATAAAAATATATATGCCTTTAAGAATTTTGTTTTTCGGTTCATGCTGTTTCACAACAGCTTTTATTCATATTAATTTGATATTGCTGCTGTTTTACCGAACATTACAAGCACCTGCCTTTTCGACACATTTAGACAGTTACATCAAAATTAAAATAGTAGGAGAGCTGTTGAACATTTTTTGAGTAGGTATTTGAGGCACCCTGAAAATTTGTGCAACACTTCTTTTGTAATGCCTGAATACAAAATCGAATGTCTGGCTGAAATATCGCGGCCCAAAAACTGTGCCAGACAAAACGTGTCAAGTGCCATTTGGCCCTTGACACGTGTCTGGCACAGTTTTTGTGCCGACTAAAGTGTCTGTCATTTTCAAAATATTTTTTTCTAAGCATAAATATTATTCTGCCTCAATCTCAGCGTGCCTCAAATACCTTTTTTGGGTAGTCAAAAAATGGCACTTGACACGTGTCTGGCACAGTGTTTGGGCCGACTAAAGTGTCTGTCGTTTTCAAAATATTTTTTTCTAAGTATAAATATTATTCTGTCTCAATCTCAGCGTGCCTCAAATATCTTTTTTTTTTTGGGGGGGGGGGGGTAGTCAAAAAATGGCACTTGACACGTGTCTGGCACAGTTTTTGGGCTACGATCCTTCAGGCAGACATTCGATTTTGTATTCAGCCATTACAAAAGAAGTGTTGCACAAATTTTCAGGGTGCCTCAAATACCTTCCCTAAAATGTTTAACAGCTCTTGGACTAAAAGATCTACTTGGTACTGTAAAATCAAGAATTGTAATTTAATGTTTATTTTTATTACGAAAATTCTAAAACTGATATTTTCAATTAATAATGCATTCTATATAAACAAAAATTAATTCATATTTTAATATTTCTTTATTCTAAACGACATAAATTTATCATTAAAAATACAAAATGTCTTTCCTATACTTTTATTGATATATTTTAGATTAAAACTCGTTAAGTTAATTAAGAATTAAGTTGCACAAAATAACAATAATCAGTTTGCTTTTAGTTATGCATAAAATTTGTCACGTTTTGCTAGTTTGTAATTGTAGTAATTGTTTAGCTAGGTCACCATTTACCATTATATAAGAAAATAATCTTGCATTACAATTTTATATTAAAAGTTAATAGAATTTTATATACAAGAACTATTTTGTAATTTCTATCATAAAAGTGAAAGAAGTTTGTAACTTACAATTTATATAAATGTAATATTTAATACAAAAAGTTAAATTCAAACTAATTTTTTTTAGAAATATATGCATAGTTGAACTTCGCACCAACAAAAATAATTTTTTAACTGCGGCTTACAGATTACATATATTAAAAACAATTCAATAAAAATAAACAAAATATGCAGAATGAATGCACCACATTTTTTATATACGCAAAAATGTATATTTTTTCAGTGTTTACACAATTTAATATATCTATAGGTTTTATAGAAAATACAGTTTCTAAAGTATTCAATTTATCGAATATGATTTACACTCCTTCAATTTTCTGTAGCAGGAACAGTGTTTTTGGAAAATTTTAATATCGTAAAATTTTTTTCCGAAAGCAAATATAGTTTAAGTTACACAGAACAGTTGGCCCGTATAAACAAATATATATATCTATATATATATAGGTATAAATAGGATTTTAAACAATTGCTTTACGAATATAATTTAGTGGAAGACTCACTATGTAGCAAATCTCGACATTAACGCAAATGTAACTAAACTCCTGTGACTAAAAGATTTTTATGTCATTTTAGTATTTTGGACGGATTAGTATTTATTTCTTGGACGTTTAGAATTTTTGAATTCATTGATTATTTTTGTCTAATATTTTCACATCGGCAATTTTTAAAATTACCCTATGTTTAAGGTAACCTGCTTTAATGTCTTTAATTACATAAAAATTCAAAAGCTCACCTCAGTCATAGCACTAGTGCCAAATGAATATGACTGAACTTGTTTTAGAGCAACACAAAATTGTAGCTATCAGAATAACAACAAGCATTAATTTTGATTTGTAACACTTTGGTTATTTACAAGTGCGCTGATTTGTAGGTACGAAAGTATAAAGAAATCAAATAACGTTTTTGACATAAACTTGAATTCTTGAAAATAGTAATGAAAACTATAAGCTTTGTAAACTCAAAATTGTGGAAGAGTGCACTTGTCTCTGAAGGATAATTTTAGTAAGTCTTGAATATTTCTATTCAAAATCTTCCTAGATGTTTCTTTTTAAACGCATATTAATTCATTTACCTTATTAATTTGAAATATTCAATATTATATATATTTTTTAAATGTAAAAATCTTAAAAAATGTTACTATTGATAAAAATACTATTAGGCATGCACATATGGTTCATGAATCATTTTCCAATTGCGCTAAAATTAACAATGTAGATAGTTTGTTTTTCTGGTAGAGGAAGTTTTATTTTATTTCTCTACACTCAACACATTTTATGGTGGATATCCAATATCATTATCAATATTCCTTAATTTATATGGTAGTTTTACATTTTTGCTTAAATTCTTATTCGACTTTACGAAACACAATGTAAAAGTTCATAAATAATGTGCGTTTTTGAAAATTAATGAAATAAACAATTAATGAAAGGAGATATTTAAAAAAAAATTATAAGTTTTACCTTATTATTATTATGAAATTTTGCTGGATATTATAAGGTAATTTTTAAGCATTTCTTTTCACAAGCCTTTATTTTTGTAATTTTATTATATTATTTTAAATAGTTAAAATTTATTGGATTATTATTTTTAAAAAGAGATCTGTATTTCTTCACCTATCAGATAAAGTCAAATTCACATTATTTTTATACAATAAAGCATATGTTTGGGTTTGTTTATTGTTTTTTCCCAGCTCGACTTGTCTATATATGTTTGTTTAAATATTAATATATATATATATATATATATATATAATGAGAATAATTATGTGTTTAAATATATAAAAAAGCCGTCAATTCAAATTACTGCAAATGGATCAAAATGTATTATGAAAAGCAATAATACAAGATTTTGTGTTGTTGTGTTATTTGTAAATTGCTAATGGTTTTCAGGAGAATTGTTTACAATGGACCTTCTGTATCTAGATTATAGTATATTTTACATTTACAGCATATTAAGAAAATGTCTGGATTTTTCCCCTATAAAACATGTATAAGCAATTGTGTAGTCAATCAGACAAACATCCACATATTCACTTGTTTGCACCATGTTTAAGCAAATGATAAGTTAGCATATTTGCAGTTTCTCCAAAATAAACCCTATCTTGAAAGTATTACTTTTTTTAATATTTTAGGTAGCTTTCATTACAAAAAGCTACCTATTGCAGCCGTTCGGAGGAAAGCGATTTCAAAAAATTTTGGTATATTTTCATCGATCATGAACCCCAGACCCCGAAACCACCCTCCGTTCAAAAGTTGACATATATATATATATATATATATATATATATATATATATCTGACATTTGTCACACTGTAACTCTCGTATTTATGAACCGATTTGGATGTAATTCGGATGTAACATGGTGGGTACATAGTGCATACCAATCTCTCGACCGAGTTCGTTGGCCAGCTTCATCCGCCATTTTGTTTCAAAATGGCGGCCATTTAAAATTTAAAAAAAATTAAAATTTGAAATGTGGTACCAAAAATTTGAAAACAGAAAAAAAAAATTCTTATGTATTTGACATTTATACAAAGATTCCGGAGCAGATTTTGTTTCGTCTATATCTTAAAAAATGGCTGAGTTATAGCATTTTGAATTTCTAGTGTGGCAGACATTTTGAAAGGTCCTGAAATTTGTCATGCGATAAAAGGCGTATTTATGAACCGATTTTAATGTAACTTCGTTTATACATAGTAAATACAAATGTCTCGACCGAGTTCGTTGGCCAGCTTCATCCGCCATCTTGTTTAAAAATGGCGGCCATTTAAAATTTTAAGAAAAATTTAATTTGAAATGTGGTACCAAAAAATTGAAAATTGAAGAAATATTTTTTTCTTATGTGTTTGACCTTGATAAAAAGATTCGGGAGCAGTTTTTGTTTCGACTATATCTTAAAAAATGGCTGGGTTATAGCATTTTGAATTTCTAGCGTGGCTGACATTTTGAAACGTCCTAATATTTGTCACGTGATAACGGGCGTATTTATGAACCGATTTGGATGTACCTTGGTGTGTACATAGTACATACAAATATCTCGACCGAGTTCGTTGTACAGCTTCATCCGCCATCTTGTTTCAAAATGGCGGCCATTTAAAGAATTTAAAAAAAATTAAAATTTAAAATGAGATACCAAAAAAATGGAAAATGGAAAAGATTTTTTTGTATGTGTTTGACCTTAATACAGAGATTCCGGAACAGATTTTGTTTCGTCTATATCTAAAAAATGGCTGAGTTATAGCATTTTGAATTTCTATTGTAGCTGACATTTTAAAACGACATGATTTTTGTCACGCGATAACGGGCGTATTTATGAACCGATTTGGATGTAACTTAGTCTGTACATAGTACATACCAATGTCTCGACCGAGTTCGTTGGCCAGCTTCATTCGCCATCTTGTTTCAAAAGGGTTGCCATTTAAAGAAAATTAAATTTAAAATTTAAAATGAGGTATTAAAAAATTGGAAAACGAAAAATTCCTTCCGGCAAGTTCCGGGAGGAAGAGGTAGCTTTCATATTCCTTATTTTTAAAAAGCCAGCTTATATTATTCAAACGCACGAAGCTCAATTTAGTGAAAACCTATTATAGGAGATTCAATACTAATTTTTATTAATACTAAATCATTATGAATGAGAATTTAGCGAAATTAGTCAGCTTTATCCAAGCTGCTTTTATTTAAATTAACTTATATTTGGTTGCAAAATTCAGCGATACATTGAAGTGCCTGCCATTTTAAGACAACAAGGTAGATGAGGCTAAAAGTGAACTTGGTCGAGACCTTAGTAATTCCTGTGCACATGCTCATTCACATCGGAATCTGTTGATATATACGAGTGCTGTCGCAGGCAAAAAATCCGATTTTTAAAAATGTCACCCGCATTAGAAATTCAAACTGCTATATCTGAGTCATTTTTTAAGATAAATTCAAAACAAAAAATGTGCCGGAATCCTTATATCAAGGTCAAATACTTAAAGAAGAAACCTTTTTCAATTTCTATTTTTTTTTGCACCTTACTTTAAATATTTTTTTTTATTTATTGGCCGCCATTTTAAAACAAGATGGCTGATAAAGCTGGCCAGCGAATTTGTTCAAGACAATGATACATACTATCCACATGCCTTCTTACATCGAAATAGGTCAATAAATACGCTTGTCATCGCGTGACAAATATCAGATCGTTTCAAAATGTCAGCCATGCTAGAAATTCAAAGTGCTATAATTCAACCATTTTTTAAGATACGAAGCAAAAACTGCTGCGGAATCTTTGTATCAAGGTCACACACATAAAAAAATCTTTTTCATTTTCCAATTTTTTGATACTTCATTTTAAATTTTAAATTTTAAATTGTTTTCTAATGACAGCCCGTTTCAAACAAGATGGCGAATGAAGCTGGCCAACGAACTCGATCTAGACTTTGGTATGTACTATGTACACACCAAGTTACATCCAATTTGGTTCATAAATACGCCTGTTATTGCGCGACAAAAATTTGGTCGTTTCAAAATGTCAGCCGCAATAGAAATTCAAAATGCTATAACTCAGCCATTTTTCTAGATATAGACGAAACAAATTCTGTTCCGGAATCTTTGTATTAAGGTCAAACACATACAAAAAAAATATTTTTCATTTTCCAATTTCTTGGTAACTCATATAAAATTTAATTTTTTTTAAATTTTTTTTAATGGCCGCTATTTTGAAACAAGATTGAGGATGAAGCTGGCCAACGATCTCGGTCGAGACATTGGTATGTACTATGTATACACCAAGGTACATCCAAATCTGTTCATAAATACGCCTGTTATCGCGTGACAAAAATCAGGTCATTTCAAAATGTCAGCCATGCTAGAAATTCAAAGTACTATAACTCAGCCATTTTTTAAGATATAAACGAAACAGAAACTTCTCCGGAATTTTTGTATCAAGGTCAAACACATAAGAAAAAAACATTTTTTATTTTTCAATTTTTTTGGCACCACATTTCAAATTTAATTTTTTTTTTTTTTTTACAAATTTAAATGGCCGCCATTTTGAAACAAGATGGCGGATGAAGCTGGCCAACGAATTCGTTCAAGACATTGGTATGCACTATGTATACACCAGGTTACATCCAAATCGATTCATAAATACTCCTGTTATCGCGTTTCAAATATCAGGTCGTTTCAAAATGTCAGCCACGCTAGAAATTCAAAGTGCTATAACTCAGCCATTTTTTAAGATATAAACGAAACAAAAACTGCTCCGGAATCTTTGTATCAAGTTGAAACACATAAGAAAAAAATATTTTTTTAATTTTCAATTTTTTGGTATCACATTTCAAATTAAAGTTTTTTTTAAAAAATTTTAAATGGCCGCCATTTTGAAACAAGATGGCGAATGAAGCTGGCCAACGAACTCGGTCGAGACATTGGTATGTGCTATGTATACACGAAATTTCATCCAAATCGGTTCATAAATACGAGAGTTACAGTGTGACAAATATCAGATATATATATATATATGGATATACATATATATATATATATATATCAACTTTTGAACGGAGGGTGGTTTCGGGGTCTGGGGTTCATGATCGTTTAAAATATACCAAAATATTTTGAAATCGCTTTCCTCCGAACTGCCGTAATGGGTAGCTTTTTGTAATGAAAGCTACCTAAAAGATATTTTTTATGTGTTTGGCCTTGATACAAAGATTTCGGAGCAGTTTTTGTTTCTGAAAATTTGCTCTTTTGTTTATATCTTAAAAAATGGTTGAATTTTAGCACTTTGAATTTCTAGCATGGCTAACATTTTGAAACGATCTTGTATTTGTCACGCGATAACACACGTATTCGCCTATTTCGATGTAAGAAGGCATGTGGATAGTATACATCAATATCTCGACCAAGTTCGCTGGCCAGCTTCATCAGCCATCTTGTTTCAAAATGTCGGCCATTAAATTAAAAATATATATATTTAAAGAGAGGTGCAAAAAAATTAGAAATTGAAAAGGGTTTCTTTCTTAAGTATTTGACCTTGATATAAGGATTCAGGAGCATTTTTTGTTTGTCTTTATCTTACAAAATGGCTCAGATATTGCAATTTCAATATCTAATGTGGGTGACATTTTGAAAAATCTGATTTTTTGCCTGCGAAAGCACTCGTATATATCAATCTGTTCCGATGTGAGTGAGCATGTGCACAGCAATTACTAAGGTCTCGACCAAGTTCACTGGTTAGCCTCATCCACCATGTTGTCTTAAAATGGCAGGCACTTTAAGAAATCGCCGAATTTGGCAGCCAAATATAAGTTAATTTAAATAAAAGCAGCTTAGATAAAGCTGACTAATTTCGCAAAATTCTCATTCATAATGATTTATTATTGATAAAAATTAGTATTGAATCTCCTATATTCGGTTTCCACTAAATTAAGCTTCTTGTGTTTGAATAATATAAGTTGGCTTTTTTAAAATAAGGAATATGAAAGCTACCTCTTCCTCCCGGCACTGGCCGTGGTCTGTCTTGTTATGTCTCCTGTTTGGGTTTACGCAATTGGTGAAGGTTTACAAAATGGCACCAAAAGATTGTTTAGTATCTTAACATTTTTTTTAAGATGGCAGAAAAGCATGGGTTTTGCAATAAACCAATATTTTTATATTATGACAGTAATATTTGCATTTATATATATATATATATATATATATATATATATATATATATATTAAAAACTATTATATATATATATAATTATATATATATATATTAAAAACTATTATATATATATAATTATATATACCGGGTGTCCCAAAAAGGACTGACTGATTTTAAAATTCAATAACTTCCAAACGGTGACAGATATTAAAAAAATTCTTGGTGGAGGGTTATGCACAAAGTCAAACGTTTTATTACAGTGATTTTCGATTTTAGTTCGAATTACAAACAATAGATGGCGCTGTAAGCAATAGTCGCTAAATACAGGCCTCATTTTTGGTCCTTTCTGTTGTTCCATGCAGAAAAAGGAGATGAAAATGTATTATCCGGGCCACGAAGTACCAAAAATCGAGCCTGAATTTAGCCGCTATTGATCGCAGCGCCATCTATTGTTTGTAATTCGAACTAAAATCGAAAATCACTGTAAAAAAACTTTTGATTCTATGCATAACCCTCCTGCAAGAATTTTTTTAATATCTGTCACCTTTTGGAAGTTATTGAATTTTAAAATCAGTCAGTCCTTTTTGGGACACCCGGTATATATATCGATTTCACTCGTATCATATAAACATGTAGATCTTAAGCACCAGCATACCCACATTACGTACGCAATGTAAAAAATTATGGTTTTATGCAGTCGTACAATAGAGATGGAAGAGTGGAAGTTCAGGCTGTCGTCCATTGGAATGTTTTCCGAAGCATAGTTAATCGAAGCCTATAGATGCATCAAAACGTTTATTAATCGACCATATAATGCACCAAATTCCATTAGTTATAGGTGATCCATGTGCGGGCAGTTACCACGTAGTAAAATGTACTACTAGATGTTACTTATTAGAACAGATGATGAACATTCAGGAAAAACAAGCACTCCAGGTGGTGTGGTTTAATTAATCGACTCAATAATCGTTAAATTCTGCCTCTCCTAGCACATGCAACGGGTTATATATTTGCGAAAACTGCATGCGTATGAATACAATACACGATAAATGACAAATCCCGTACAAGTAGCCGGAAGGACGCGATAAGAGCAGAATACGATTGGAGTAACTCCAGGGGGAAGGGAGAAAATCACGAGTGACGACGATGCGATCTCTTTAGCTTAGGCGTCAGAATTATTGCGCAAAAAATGGTTGGCGGGATTTGAATGGAATGATGGGAATAGAACACCAAAGAACAAATGATATTAAAAAACATTCGAAAGAAAAATAATTTATTTTTAGAATAAAATGAAAAAAGTAATTTAATGGGTTTTATGAGATGAGGCGAATGGATTAAGATTTTTAGACTAATAAAAGAATACGCAGTTTTAAATGCATGAAATGAAAGACAAACGATATTAAGATATTATTAAAGATAGGTAAAAAAGAAAAAATGCTAAGAATTTGGAATAGTTTTACTAAGATAAAAGGGCGAAAATTTTTATTATTACACACACACATATATATATATCCAAATAATGTATTTCACCAGCAAGACTATAATGTTCCTATCCTAATCAAGATATTTTGATGATGATACATCGGCCAATACACTTTATCATGGTTTACGTGCACAAAATCAGTACACTCATTAAGATCCTCCAAAAATTTAACAAGTGGAATCAGGAATACCCACAATTCCTGATACTCGCTGTAGAACAATCAGTTAAAAACAGGCAACTAAATGTAAAATTGTTAAAAAATAATTCCAAGTGATGCTTTTAGAAATAGTTTGAAGACATCGAATAACAGTAAAAAAAGAAAAAAAAGAAATCAATCAAAGCCCATGGATAAGAAGTGTAGATAAGCCTAGTAGAAAACGACAGATTTAGATATTCACAGAAGTTTTTCTATTTACTTTATATTCGTTTTACCTTATTACGAAAAGCAATTCAGGCTGATTATATTTGTACCCATGGTTGCATTTCTTTAATTGTTTTTCTTCAAACATAGTATTTAGATACACGTAGTATTAGTACATACATTTGAAATTTTATATAAGTCTTTTTGGCGACAACATGAAAAAGTGTTTAGCAAAAAGGAAAAAAAATAATATATTTTAATTTTTTTGTTAGTAAAATATGCCTACAACAGTAGTTATAATTGATATATAAAATTTAATAAGCATTTAAACTATCTTTCCTTTCTTCAAATATATTACTGAATGTAACATTAGAATTTAAAAAAAAATATTTTTTTTTACACAATGTGAAAATTGTGTTCGACAAAAAGGAAAAATAAAATAATAATTTTTTAGTTTTGTTTTTATTATTAATATATCACTACAAGAGTAATACTAATTAATATTTTTAATTTAATAAGCATTTAACTGCCTCTTAAGGTATCCGAATACGTACGTTCGGAATGCTTCTTTTTAATCATCTGCACGAAATAAACATATTATTTCGTGTAACATTAGAATTTTTTGTAAAAAATATGTTTTACATAATGTGAAAATTGTGTTCGATAAAAAGGAAAAATAAATTAATAATTACTTTGATGTTATTTTTTTAATTAAAAGACCTCTATAAAAAGAAACAATAATTAATATTTCAAGTTTAATAAGCATTTAAACTGCCTTTTCAGGTATCCGAATACGTTCGGGATGTTTGTTTTTTTTTAATCACCTGCTTTTAAGTTTTAGTTTATATATGGATCAAAATCCCAAGTTTATATTATAATTAAATTACTTTAGTTTTTAAAAGCAGCTAAATAAATGGAGACGTTTATAGAAATTAATAAAGCGACAAAAATGAAACACGAAAATCTAATGAACTAATTAAATTATATTTCATATTAAAATAATCTTCCACAGGAAGGCAATAAAACTTTTAATAAAAAATTTAAATTATCTAAATTATTTTATTGAATAATTCAATAATTTAATTTATTAAATTAATTAAATTAACTTGATTATTAAATTAACTGACTAACTTAACTAAATTATTCATTTAATTAATCAAAATTTAAAAAAAAATACAGCTAGTGGAAGATCAATACAAGTTATTTGGCATAATTTTACATCATTATTATTCATATATAACAGCACATTATTAAATTTTTTGAAAATTTGATCCTTCTTTCATGCCCTAGGAACATTATGATGAATAGTGTACCAAGTTAAAAAAAATAATAATAACATTTCGTGTTATCATTTTTTAAATAGTCAGAAATACGAGAAGAACGATTTTGAGAAATTTGCATATTAAATAAATATACAAAACAAGTGTAGTGAGATTTAAAATTAAAATCTTAGAAGCTAGATACTCTAATAAAACGTTTATTAGAGTATCTAACAAAACAACGTTCTTAAAACTTTATATTTCCTAAAATATATGGTATTTGGTTCTCCCTTGACAGATTTACAGGCTTACTTCTGTCTATTTTATTGATTACTTCTTGTTCCAGGAGCTTTACAAATCTTTACTTGTAATTGACGTTGATACAAAGCAACACTTTTTGGAATACTAAAAGAATGAACAACAACAACAAAAAAATTCCTTTTTGTTCCGAATATTTTATCGAATACAAAAACCTTAATTCTGGTAATGTAGAATTTATTGTGAAATAAGTTTAAACACATTCTTAAAATTTACATAAATTACCAACATAAATAAATAAATTAATGGTCAAAATTAATAATCAATTAATAATTTTTAATTATCAATTTACAGCGTAAAACATTAATCATAAAGGTTTTTCATATTTGCCTCTACATCCTACATATATATTTAAATCAAATTTTTAGAATAATTAAGGCAAGATAATTTTGTAAATTAGATTGCTCTAATGACCTTCATTAATAAAATTTGAATAATTATAATTTATATCTGATTGAAGAATTAATGAATACTTAATTTTTAAATATTGATATGCATTAGTCATTTTCTTCTACATAAAAATATATATAATCTTATTATTTTTTGTGACTAGCTGTTTTCACTTTTCTGCCTTTTAGTAATTTTTACAGTATGTATGTCAGGTCTCGGGCATTAATTATGCGTATGCTAATGAAGATTACTGTTAATTATTTTAATTTAATTCGTTTATTGTATTTATCTTTTTATTACTATTTACGGACGTGGGTTAAAAAACATATTTCTTATCTTTGGGATTAGAATGACTACTATTATATTCATATCTGTGTTCTATGAAAAGCTCTATAGTATAAAAGGAAATTACAAAAGGCTGCCTTTTATATAGAGGAATGTGGATAAAAATAGGTAAGGAGATAGAAAGAAGAAATAATAATGAACAAAAAATAATCTTCTATCATGTTTGTTAATGAGCAAGCGGAGAGAAAGGACATGTGGATTGTCTTTGATTTTACAGGTGGAGTTAGCCCTTGATTTTACAGGATGTTTTTACTCGATGTTTACTCGATGTTTGTTTAAGCTAGAAGCTGAAGTAAAAGGGAAAAAAAAACAATCTTGAGTCTTAGTTTGGGGGTGAAGCGTGTAGGCTTAGATTACGTAGGTATGAGTGTACGGGAAATGCATGTGTGGTTATCCTGTGAATAAGCGTAGCTGAGTACTGTAAATTCAGAAGAAAATAGTGTAATTTAGTTATATAACCCAGTACGTAGATAGTATCGTAACGTATAACTTAATTTTGGACAGGATATGCTATATTCGTGATATAAATGTAAATAGTGTGTTTTAAGGTAATTATTTTGTAAATAAATCTTCCATTAATACTATTTGAAAAATTCTAGATTTTAATTACAAATCTTCACACATTGTATCCGGTATTACTTACCTATACCAGTGGTTACAGCATATCAATTGAGGAGTGCTTATTTGCATCTTTACGTATGTATACTAAAACGTGAGTGATAATTATCATCGTTTCGCCATTGAACGATTACAATGTGTTAAAAAAAAAAAAAAAAAAAAAAAAAAAAAACGAATTTTTATTCCAAATTTATAATTTAAATGTTTTTAAAGATAAAAAAGCATAGTATGTTGATATAATTGTCTGGAACATAAGGTTGATAATTTATTTAATTTACATACATTGTTTGCAATAACTAATCATATGTATATGTTATGGTGTCATTAAAAGATAAATGTATTAAAAATAATTCGCATATATATATATATATATATATATATATATGTGTGTGTGTGTGTATAAATGTATCCATATCATACTTGAAAAATATGCTTAAATTAAACTAATAAAAGTATTTATTTCAACATACAAACATATATGAAAGTAAAAACATACTGCTTAAATTTTCGTCGGTCGAATTATTTATGCGGTTTTTATTATGAATATTTTTATATGCAAACATAATTAAACAAATGTAAATTTCAAAAATAAATGCAGATAAGGCTATTTTTGTCCCCCCCACTAGCGGTATATCTTTGTCCTGGATCTATCTTAAATTATACAACAATATGAAAGAAAAAAAATAATAAGATTTAACGATATATTTATGCCTGAGAAAATGTATACACAGAAAGTAAAAACCGTTATCGAAACTTTGGTACCAAAATTGTAAATCGGTAAAAAGGAACATTTTGGGGAATGAGAACAACGACACTAAAAACAGGGAAAGATTCAAAATACTAAAATAATGTTGATTTTAAACAGTATTGAGTTGAATATTTGCATTCTTAAAATTCTTAGAGGAATTATAATTAAACCGTCTCTGAGCGTACATTGGCAAATGTAATCAAGAGAATCTCCAAGATTACAACTACTTTCTCAACAATAAATTTTCCATATTGAACACTAGGGAGGGAAAAAAATTATGGTTGATTATTTTTTCGTGTAGGAATTTTCTATAGTCTGAAAATTTTGCCTTTTGGAATTAGAATAAAGAATAAAATTTTGTTTTTCTACTAAAATATTTTGAGGTGCCGAAAAAGGCGACAATATTGACATTTTTACGAAAAAACGATGTATTTTTTTTCTTTTCTCTAACGTTAAAGTAATATACATATATTTTGTAAACAAATTATTCAGAATATGATATTTTTTTAGTAAACATGCACATTCCAAGTATCACTAATCTTTAGATGCCCTTACAGAACAACTGATTTTGTAAAATGTATGGATTTTCATCCTATTAATTTTTTAATTTTATAATACTACATTGGAATGAAATAAAAACAATTTTTGATTAACGTACCTTAGTGAAACAAATCAAACTTATTTAGAAAAACATTAAAAATGTGCACGGTGGGTGATTTACCGATTCTAGTTAGCCAAAAGTCGATTTTTAAAAGTTTATCTTAGCGTAATTTATTTTATGCCTGTTATAGCTCAATAGTTATGACGTTCTACCCTGCTATTGGTTTTGATATAAATATAATTATATGGTCCATAGATTAGCGCAAATGTGGTGCTACTTAGTTGGGAATGAATCAATCAATTTGAGAATAGTTCTTTAATCTGTTACTTGAAGCGGAATAATATGTACTGCTCGATTATGGATGCTTCCAAACAAAATATGGACTTTATTTTATCGGATTTATGTGCATAAAGTATGCACATATCAGCTGTTATTTCAAATTTAACGTCGCAAAAAACTGTGTATTTTTTATAATTTTTTAGTTTTAATATGGAAAAACTTATATGATAAAGCACGATTAAGCTCAATTTTTTATATGATTAAATACTTAGATTATTACCTTTTCATTCCAATTTAATGTGTCTGCCCTTAGGTACTCTCCCAGTTTTTAGAATGATTTTTTACCTTATTAAGTCTAAATATTTTTTTTTTAATTTTAGTTCAAGTACCATTTTCTTTTTATCAAACACAGCAGAATTTAATATAGTCACATAAATAAACTTTAGAACCATTATGCAACGACAACAAGATTTAAAATTTAATGAAAATGTGAATTTGGTTGAAAATATTTTGCTTATAGAGGAAAATTTTAATGAAGAGCATATGAAGTTTTTCAAGAGCGAAATGTTTAAATTTATGACCAAATTTGGAGAAAAATTTTCAGTTTTATGTACATATCTCAGGACAAAATGATTTAAAACATGTTACTTGGTTGCAAATTTCGAGTAGTTACAAAACTAATCCAGACAAATTCTCCAAATTCAGATTTGGAGATAAATATAAATATACAACAGAATATACAATGGAATATTACAACAGAATATACAACACAGCTATTTTCATTACAGCTGTCGAATGTTTTAATGTCTTAAATTTTAGAAAATAAAATTTAGGATTTACTATAATAATACAAAAATGGTTTTATCACTTTAGCTTCCGTACCGTTAAGAAAGTATCATTAAAATTATCATGAAGAACGTAAAATCATGCGTCAATCAGATTATGAAACATTTTTTAACGCATTCGGACTACTATAATAAAACTTCATGGCTTAACGCCGTGAAAAACGATGTCTAAGTAATAATTTGTAAAACATATAACACGTTTGAAAAAAAATTTCAACCGAAGACGAAAAAAATAGATGAAAATTTTGTACATCCCTGTATATGAACTATATATTTACCATAGAATTCACAGTATGCTAAAATTTAAAAGAGTTAGTGGACGCATAGCACAGTTGAAAATTTCTCGTCAGCGATTTCCATCAGTAAACGGAAATGTACTTCAGATGTCTTGTGCAGCCCTGTATATGATTTATAGAATTTATACACACTAAATAGTATGCAATTTTTATAATTTAAAAAAGTGTTCCACAACTGAAAACACACTTCCATCAATTATTGTTCATACAGAGAAAAATGTAACTGATTTATTTTGTGTGCTTCTGTATATGAAAGATGAATGGCACATCATATTCAATAGTAAGCATCTTATAGAGCATCTGGGATACATATATATATCAATTTAAATACTTTCGAAATAGTGTCACATGAAAAAAATACACCACAAACAATTTTTCTCCATAGACCGTAATGTAACATAATTCTTTTTTTATTGTCCCTGTAAATGATCGATAAATGCTATCCATATCATATTTTTTAGCAATCATCTTGTAGTGCACTTCATAGATATGTATGTAAATTTCAAAGTGTTTGAAATTATGAAACATCATTAAAATCCACCGCAAACGATTTTCCCCCATAGGCCGTAATATAATGAAATACTTTTGAATATCCCTGTAACGAAATTATGAATGCTACGCTATACATTTTCCAATAACTAACATTCAATAGTGAATATGAATAACATTTTTAAATTTCATCGTGATGCGACTAAAATGACGCCAAAAGTAATTCTGTCCAACTGGAATCTGTCAATCACCCACAGTGCAGTGGTAACCCTCATTAACGCACACCTAAAGTAGCAAAAAAAAATGTCAGGAAAAGAGAGCTGACCGCAGAAGACGAGTTGTCAGCTATGACGAGTTTTTAATTTTAGTGGTGAAATTGTAATTTGGCCGCAAGAGAGGGGAGACCATATCTAAGTGTGTCCATTAAGAGGGATTTCACTGTATAATATTTTTAAAGGCAAAACATTATTTTTAAGAAACATTGATCTCTTTCAAAAGTCCATAATCACTACGCATGGTCCAAAATAATCACACCGACAGATTAAATTGTTCTTTTTTGTTTGGAATTTTTGGCATTATCTTTTGAGAATGTGTTTTCGTTTTTATCAATACACCTCTTTCAGAAATGCTACAAATGAAGAAGAATGACTATGTAACTAAATTTTAAATATCTTCAACTGTTTGTGTGTGACACGGAAAAATATTGAAGTCAATACGTTGACTCTTTTGATCAAATTCTGTTGCTCGGTTTATAATCTGCTTTAGTTTGTCATCAGAAATTTGCATCATGATAGGATGTTCTGTAACTTTAACATCATACCATTCAATCATATCAATATAATCAGTGACAACAAAATTTATACGGAGAATTAAAAAGTTTCTGTTCCTTTGTCATGTCCAGCCCTTGCTTTTACAATCCGGTGTAGTGCACTTCTTCTCGCATTACACTGTAAAAAAATCCGACCAGTTTTCCTGTAGGAATCGAAAAAATAGTTGCCCTTATCGTATTGGAAAATTTTCCGACCCAGCTCGGAATAAAATCCGTAAAATACCATTTTATTGACTATTTGATTTTTTTTACGGATTTTATTCCGATTTTACGGATTTTATTCCGAGCTGGGTCGAAAATTTTTCCGGTACGATAAGGGCAAAAATTTTCCGATTTCTACAGGAAAACTGGTCGTTTTTTTTTTTTTTTTTTTTTTTTTTTTTTTTTACAGTGAACTTCTATCTTATCTCCTGATAACATATAAAGAAGGGATTTTTAGGAGCAACAAAGTATGCATCTTTTTAAATGACTGAACGAATTACATTTTTAATAGTCTGGTTGATGTTACGTGAATAGGTGACAAGTTTCCACAAGTGCCCAGATCCACAGATACGAGATAGTTTCAACTTTATGTTAAACTAAACAGGTGCATAAACTTTCAAAATGTACTCATTTGGCATTTGTAGATTTTTCGATAAATATTCTGTTCCTACATACAAGCAATGCCTTCTGTTCACTAAGGTAACGTATCTCGAATGACAAAGTTTACCTGGTTTCTTTAGAGATAAATCAGAAGAAATATTTCCAACGAGGATTGCATTGCACATTTCTAATAAATATACTATAGACAAATCAACCACTGCAGTGAATTTTCGTAATAAACGAATAGCCCCATTCTCATTCCAATCTTCGCGGCAGTTTCATCACATTCAATTGCAATAATGTTTAAGTATTGGTTGTTGCCGTTGAAAGCAGTCATTATGCTGTATTTTATACATTTTCAGTGCCAGGAATCATTGTTGCATGTCCTAATACCTTTTATATAGGCTCTTCAACAAGTGATATGCGTTCTTCGATAACAGTTCTTTTTAAATTCTTAGAGGAGAGAGATAATGTCTCTTCAGAGTGACTTTTAAGAGCCCCAAGCATCTGCTTGTAGTTTAAATATTTTTGCGCAGTATTACGTAGTCAGTAGTACATTTATAATAAATATACTATAGACAAATCAACCACTGCAGTGATTATCGTAATAAACGAATAGCACTATTCTCATTCCAGTCTTCGTGGCAGTTTCATCACATTCAATTGAAGTAATTTTTAAGTATTGGTTGTTGCCGTTGAAAGCAGTCATTATGCTGTATTTTATACATTTTCTGTACCAGGAATCATTGTTTTATGTCCCAATACCTTTTATATAGGCTCTTCAACAAGTGATATGCGTTCTTCGATAACAGTTCTTTTTAAATTCTTAGAGGAGAGAGATAATGTATCTTCAGAGTGACTTTTAAGAGCCCCAAGCATCTCCTTGTAGTTTAAATATTTTTGCGCAGTATTACGTAGTCAGTATAGCATGTTTTCTGACTAAAAGCAATTTATAAATACTTGTATATTTGTTTTCTTTTTAACTTTTATACACTACAAGGGAATTCAGTACTCCGTTGTCAATTTCAGTGTGATTGCAAAATTTGCCCCGTCAGTATTTTGATCAAAGGCAACTTTTGGAAAAGTATAGTATATTGAAATTCGACTAAAAAAATTTCGTTTCACCCTAATGAACACCTTAAAACTGTTATTTCGTGCGCATTTGGATTAGTGTTTCAATAGAATCAATTTGGAAATGTAATTCATTTGTGAGGGACCATCGCAAAGCAGAAAACGTATTTTAGTTTAGGCATTAAATAATTGTTTTTTTTTGCTTTTCTCCAAAAAGCAGACACTTTATTTTTCTGATGGTACAGTATTTTTTGAATTTTACTTTATGTAACCTAATAAGAATAATTAAAATTTCATATGTTCATATATATTATCTTTTTAATTAATTGAATGATTAAAAGTTATTAATTACCGTACAGGGAATTGTTAAAGAACTCCTATTTGAAAGAGGAAATGAACAGGTCCTTCAGTGATAAATCTGTATTCTTTTTCATGAACGTATGAAACTTGTCGCATCTTCAAACATAACTTTGAAAATGATTACAAGTGTGTTTTTCATACTAAATGCATTTATAGCGAAATCTCATAATTCGAAACAAGAATTTCTCAAAATTTGATTTTAACAAAGCTTTTGACAGTCTTGAATTACAAATCCCTTAATGAATATTCATGACATGAATAGGGAAATAATTTTTAACTTAGAAATTCTAGATGAAATGTTCAATTCCATGTAATGCAATTTTTGATTTAGAATATCTGTGTCAAATTCATCATGCAATGAACTACTGAAAATATTTATCTGTGGATGTTTTAATAACTTTTTGAAGCTGTGTCAGATATCAGAAAAGGATAATATTGTGTAATATAATATAAACAAATGAATTCTTAAAATGATAGATAATTTTTGAGAAATAAATATTGATAAAAATAACGATATGGTGTGGTTAATTAGTAGTTAATGAAGCAGCAGAATTTATGCTCTGGAGACTAATACTTGTGAGCCCTATTTCCATAAAAACTTATTTTCAACCAAAGATTACACTGATCAGCGCCAAAATCCTCTTTGTATAAAAAATTGTCGTTTCCCATAGATTCGACTCTGCTAAATAATATAGCAACGAAATTCCTCTATCACGTACGATTCTTTTGGTAGGAGGGTTTGATTTTAAAAAGTCCTTCCGGCCAGTGCCGGGAGGAAGAGGTAGCTTTCAAATTCCTTATTTTAAAAAAGCCAACTTATATTATTCAAACACACGAAGCTCAATTTAGTGGAAACCGAATATAGGAGATTCAATACTAATTTTTATCAATACTAAATCATTATGAATGAGAATTTCGCGAAATTAGTCAGCTTTATCCAAGCTGCTTTTATTTAAAGTAACTTATATTTGGCTGAGATATTGATGTATACTATCCACATGCCTTCTTACATGGAAATAGGCGAATACGGGTGTTATCGCGTGACAAATACAAGATCGTTTCAAAATGTTAGCCATACTAGAAATTCAAAGTGCTATAATACAGCCATTTTTTAAGATATAAACAAAAGAACAAATTTTCAGAAACAAAATCTGCTCCGGAATCTTTGTATCAAGGCCAAACACATAAAAAAATTTTTTTCATTTTCCAATTTTTTAATACCTCATTTTAAATTTTACATTTAATTTTTTTTAAATGGCAACCCTTTTGAAACAAGATGGCGAATGAAGCTGGCCAACGAACTCGGTCGAGACATTGGTATGTACTATGTACAGATCAAGTAACATCCAAATCGGTTCATAAATACGCTTGTTATCGCGTGACAAAAATCAGGTCGTTTTAAAATGTCAGCCACAATAAAAATTCAAAATGCTATAACTCAGCCATTTTTAGGTAGCTTTCTTTACAAAAAAGCTACCTATTGCAGCCGTTCGGAGGAAAGCGATTTCAAAAAATTTTGGTATATTTTCATCGATCATGACCCCCAGACCCCGAAACCACCCTCCGTTCAAAATTGATATATATATATATATATATATATATATATATATCTGACCTATGTCACACTGTAACTCCCGTAATTATGAACCGATTTCGATGAAATTCGGTGTGTACATAGTACATACCAATGTCTCGACCGAGTTCGTTGGCCAGCTTCATCCGTCGTTTTGTTTCAAAATGGCGGCCATTTAAAATTTAAAAAAAAATTTAAAACTTGAAATGTGGTACCAAAAAATTAAAAATGGAAAAATATTTTTTTCTTATGTATTTGACCTTTATACAAAGATTCCGGAGCAGTTTTTGTTTCGTCTATATCTTAAAAAATGGCTGAGTTATAGCATTTTGAATTTCTAGCGTGGCTGACATTTTGAGACGTCCTGAATTTTGTCACGCGATAAAAGGCGTATTTATGAACCGATTTGGATGTAATTCGGTGTGTACATAGTACATACCAATCTCTCGACCGAGTTCGTTGGCCAGCTTCATCCGCCATTTTGTTTCAAAATGGCGGCCATTTAAATTTTTTTTAAAAATTTAAAATTTGAAATGTGGTACCAAAAAATTGAAAATGGAAAAATATTTTTTTCTTATGTATTTGACCTTTATACAAAGATTTCGGAGCAGTTTTTGTTTCGTCTATATCTTAAAAAATGGCTGAATTATAGCATTTTGAATTTCTAGCGTGGCTGACATTTTGAAACGTCCTGAAATTTGTCACGCGATAAAAGGCGTATTTATGAACCGATTTGGATGTAACTTCGTTTATACATAGTACATACTAATGTCTCGACCGGGTTCGTTGGCCAGCTTCACCCGCCATCTTGTTTAAAAATGGCGGCCATTTAAATTTTTAAGAAAAATTTAAATTTGAAATGTGGTACCAAAAATTGAAAATTGAAAAAATATTTTCTTCTTATGTGTTTGGCCTTGATAAAAAGATTCGGGAGCAGTTTTTGTTTCGTCTATATCTTCAGAAATGGCTGAGTTATAGCATTTTGAATTTCTAGCTTGGCTGACATTTTGAAATGTCCTGATTTTTCTCACGTAATAACAGGCGTATTTATGAACCGACTTGGATGTACCTTGGTGTGTACATAGTACATACAAATATCTCGACCGAGTTGGTTGGCCAGCTTCATCCGCCATCTTGTTTCAAAATGGTGGCCATTTAAAAAAATAAAAAAATAAAAAAATTTAAATGAGATACCAAAAAATAGGAAAATGAAAAAGATTTTTTTGTATGTGTTTGACCTTAATACAAAGATTCCGGAACAGTTTTTCTTTCGTCTATATCTAAAAAAAAACGGCTGAGTGAATTTCTCTTGTGGCTGACATTTTAAAACGACCTGATTTTTGTCACGCGATAACAGGCGTATTTATGAACCTATTTGGATGTAACTTGGTCTGTACATAGTACATACCAATGTCTCGACCGAGTTTGTTGGCCAGCTTCATTCGCCATGTTGTTTCAAAAGGGTTGACATTAAAAAAAAATTAAATTTAAAATTCAAAATGAGGTATTAAAAAATTGGAAAATGAAAAAGGTTTTTTTATGTGTTTGGCCTTGATACAAAGACTCCGGAGCAGTTTTGTTTCTGAAAATTTGTTCTTTTGTTGATATCTTAAAAAATGGTTGATTTATAGCACTTTGAATTTCTAGCATGGCTAACATTTTGAAACGATCTTGTATTTGTCACGCGATAACACACGTATTCGCCTATTTCGATGTAAGAAGGCATGTGGATAGTATACATCAACACCTCGACCAAGTTCGCTGACCAGATTCATCAGCCATCTTGTTTCAAAATGGCGGCCATTAAATTAAAAAAAATATATATATTTAAAGTGAGGTGCAAAAAAATTAGAAATTGAAAAAGGTTTCTTTCTTAAGTATTTGATCTTGATATAAGGATTCAGGAGCATTTTTTGTTTGTCTTTACCTTAAAAAATGGCTCAGATATAGCAGTTTCAATTTCTATTGTGGGTGACATTTTGAAAAATCTGATTTTTTGCATGCGACAGCACTCCTATATATTAACCGATTCCGATGTGAGTGAGCAAGTGCACAGCAATTTCTCGACCAAGTTCACTGCTTAGCCTCATCCACCATGTTGTCTTAAAATGACAGGCACTTTAAGAAATTGCCGAATTTGGCAGCCAAATATAAGTTACTTTAAAGAAAAGCAGCTTAGATAAAGCTGACTAATTTCGCGAAATTCTCATTCATTATATTGATAAAATTTAGTATTGAATCTCCTATATTCGGTTTCCACTAAATTGAGCTTCGTGTGTTTGCATGATATAAGTTGGCTTTTTTTAAATAAGGATTATGAAAGCTACCTCTTCCTCCCGGCACTGGCCGGAAGGACTTTTTTAGATATAGACGAAACAAAAACTGTTCCGGAATCTTTGTATTAAGGTCAAACACATACGAAAAAAATCTTTTTCATTTCCCAATTTTTTGGTATCTCATTTTAAATTTTAAATTTTTAAATTTTTTTCAAATGGCCGCCATTTTGAAACAAGATGGCGGATGAAGCTGGCCAACGAACTCGGTCGAGATATTTGTATGTACTATGTACACACCAAGGTACATCCAAATCGGTTCATAAATACGCCTGTTATCACGTGACAAATATCAGGACGTTTCAAAATGTCAGCCACGCTAGAAATTCAAAATGCTATAACTCAGCCGTTTTTTAAGATATAGACGAAACAAAAACTGCTCCGGAATCTTTGTATAAAGGTCAAATACATAAGAAAAAAATATTTTTGCATTTTCAATTCTTTGGTACCACATTTCAAATTTAAAATTTTTAACAATTTTTTAAATGGCCGTTATTTTGAAACAAAATGGCGGATGAAGCTGGCCAACGAACTCGGTCGAGACATTGGTATGTACTATGTACATACCGAATTACATCCAAATCGGTTCATAAATTTGAGAGTTACAGTATGACAAATGTCAGATATATATATATATATATATATATATATATATATATATATCAACTTTTGAACGGAGGGTGGTTTCGGGGTCTGGGGGTCATGATCGATGAAAATATACCAAAATTTTTTGAAATCGCTATCCCCCGAACGGCTGCAATAGGTAGCTTTTTGTAATGAAAGCTACCTAATTAAGGTACTTGCTATAAAACATAAGAGGAAATTTCGTAAGCCATAAAAAATATATAATAATATGTAAATTACCTGTAAATAAATGAATAAATATCTTTACCGAGTTACAGCGGCAAAAGGAATGAAAATATATTAGCGGATAGCAAATAGCACATTCGGATACGAAAAGAAAGGGGTGGTGCATAAAAAGAATAATGCACGATACAAATATCAACAAACTAGATTTCCATGATATATTTTATCAATTTGATATCTAAGACAGTGAAAGTACTTTTTTCATGATTTAATTTTATCTAGCATTAAAATTAATATAATAATCCGTCACTGATTGTTATTATTATAAAACTGTTTCTCTAAAAAATGGTTGTGCTGGAGCAATTTGGATAACATATTTAGAAATAGGAGTATTATATGTGTACGCTCTGCATATTTAGTTTGCAGGGAGAAATTAGTTTTTATTTTTTTTTTTTTTGCCGACCAGTGTTATCATCGTTTTTCATTAGGGAATAAATCTATGGATAGACCGTTCGTATTTAATGTACATTTAATTCGTGATTCTGTTATTATAAAAGTAAAAACCCAAATCTTATTTTTAGAAAAGTTATTAGCACTTGAGTTTACTATATTCAGCACATGGAGATATAAATTACGTAGTTTCTCTACGAAATAATATTCGATTTATTGTATTACTCATTACATATAAAAGAAAAATAAAAAGCTTTAATATAAAACTTACTTTCTGTTTACCGTTTATACCATTGCTAATGTCAGTTAAAATAGCACACAATAGAAATAGCACATTACATCTTTTCCAAAGGGTGGTACTTATTTGAAGTATGTTTTTGAGACGTTATATTATTTCAGTAATACGATAACTCACTCATGAATATGACGTTCCCAACGAAATATATGCAACTATGATCTAGACTGAAATTTATATGTGCAACATGCATGAGTCTTATAATAGAAAGCACTAAATCTTTTTAATTAATTTAGATTGGCAATTTATTATTTCGTGTGATAAGTCAATACTCTATTTTTTCTATACCGTTCATTCAATAATATTAATAATAATAGAATAACAGAAAACTTTTAAGAAGTGTTTGCTTTTAATTTCGTATCTCATAAATATAAATGAAATGAAATTGAATAAATTATTCAAATCAATTTCAGACGAACTGGAAAGTTTCATTATAAAATACACATTCTTTTATCATTTAATTTTGCTTGTCATAATTTAAATTGGCTAAATTTCGTAAAAAGAAGAGAATAAATAGAAATCAAAAGATTTAAATTTGATTTACTAATGGGGGGTGGGGGAGAAGGAAAAAGAAATATCTTTTTGTAAATATTATCATAAGTGGGTTATCATATTTTAAAAATATTTTATAGATGAAAATCGAAACCTTTTGCAATATGTATGTTAAATTAAAATTACATTTCCCCTTATCGAGAAAGAAAAAAAAATCTGCGATTTTTCTTTGAAATTCAATCCCTGAGTAATTCATTTCTGTTAAAGATTTTATTGTTGTACATATGGCACTTTTAAAATATGCTATTATGTACATATGTCTGTATCTCACATAATCTTCCCACAAATTGAATCTCTTAATAATCTATCATTGCTGCTTTTATTTTTTCACAATGATTTCTTTATCACAATATAATAATTTTGTTTTCTGATATCTAATTTTTACCCTTTCGAGAAGGCATCCCTTACACAAATTTCATTTGGTTGGCATCGCTTTTAATAAACAGTTCTCTTTACTTGTGAAATACCAGGAAATGCTCTAATTGAAAAATACAAACATTACATTTATTTATTAATGGTGCCAAAATCTAATTCCACATGCACCTTTTGACGATGCATATGTGGCAGTCTCACAATCTTTTGACTTTCGGGAATAAAAATCTGGTGAAATTAAACTTGCTAAAATAACATTTTAATCTGATAGACGAATGCCTTAATGATCCAAAAAAAATGGTCAATTAATTTTCCTTACCATTTTACCATTATAACTTTCTATTTTCTTCTACATTTTTACTTATAGTGAATTTGCATGGTACCCACAGGACATTCAAATACGGGATAATAACAATGTAGCATTTTTAGTGCAAAATTTCTGTATAACATTGTATTAGAGTGGTGTTAAAGAAGGGACAGAAGTGAAAAAAGGGGATGGTATTGGAAAAACGGGACGGTAATGGAAAAAAAGGGATGGTAAGGATGGGACGGTAATGAAAATTACCACAATTTTTAGGCAAATAATGTTAAGACTAAGTGATAGCCACAATATTCATTGATTTTTAGAAACAGTTATTAACATTGGATTAATAAAAAAAAAAATAACATTTTACCTTCAAAAGTGCAGGAATAAACCTTGGGGACGGTAAGACTACCCATAAAACCACGATGCTTGAAATTGATATTTAAACACTGATTATTTAAATTCTGCAGTAAAATTACTGTCAAAGAATTTTAGACATTCTTTCTCTAGCATACTTCTGCATGAGAAAAAAACTTGAAAAAAATTCTGTGGCTGCATGTGAAGTGATTTTCTGTATATATCTAGCAAGAGGGATGGTAAGGGATCTAAAACTCAGAGACAGAGTTAAAAAAAAAATAATATCAACCGTAAAAATATGTGCAGATTAATTTTCTGCTACATATTTATATAAAACAATAGTCCCGAATAGTAACAAAAATGACATCGAATTACTTTTATTGAAACCATTTTATACAGAGAGCTCCAAACTTAAAAATCACCATCAGGGACATGGGCGGTATAGCAGTTTTCCTGGTATTTGGACACCCAATATCGTGCAAAACTAAGTTATCTCGTTAATATTGTTATGAATCATGTAATGGGATGTTCCCCAGTATATTAAATTAAAAAAAAACCCTACAAGATTATGTACTAAAATAAAAATTATTATTCAGGTGCTTAAAAGTCAAAAGATTTGAGAATGCCGATATTAGCATCACACGTCCCGAAAAGTTTAATAATAATTTATCCTTTTTCTTTCTAAATTCCTTCTCAATCAATGTTTTTAGCATGAATATCTCTCGTTTCTTCTTTAAAACATGAAGATATATGTTGCCCTGTTTCTTCTAGATAATCTTAATGTCAAAAAACTGCTACTACTGAATTGGACATTCTTATTTTCTTTACACTATTACCTCTGTTACATCCTCAGTATACTGATACAATTTAATTTTATACCTATTGTCTAGCAGGCATTAAAATGCTAAAAAGGCTGTGTAACAGACTTTTTAATTCCGAGAGTTCCAAGTTATGCACTTCCTGGAAATACATAAATGGAAAATATTAACATTTATCTAAAGACTAGAACTCTATTAAATCTCAATTTTCCACCTGAGATTTACTTATTTATCCATGTTGATATGTGGGCGGTGTAAACTGCAAAAAAGTTTAAAATAAGGCAGGGATTAAAAATATGTTGATAAATTAGTTCTGCCATTAATATTAAAAAATCTTCATTTTCTTAATTTTGTACGGAATCTGATTCTATAAAGTTATATTAAAAAACAAGTGTTCATGATTTGATAATTAGAACAGCAAATACACCATTCTTCTACAACCAAAACAAATTAAATCGCGATATTATGAAGTTTATAAAATTTAGGAGCTATCAGGCACTAAAAAATAGTTTTCACCTGTTTTTAGTACTAAAAAGCTCATAAAGATCAAAGTATAATAACCAGGGGAATTTCTATCATATAAGAATGGGATGGACACGGAGAAATGTTTTCTAAATAAAACTTACAACACCCAGGGATTGTACAAAAATTTAAATATTTTATTATTTTTTTAAAATTAGAGCTTGTCTATTTCATCAACATATTCTGTATTCTTAGCTTATTTTGAACACTTTTGCAATTTACATTACTTACCTATCTACAACAAGCAAAAAAATCCCTGCCGACCCGGCCTACAGGCGGAGGTAGATTTCGAAGTTAATTATACTAATTTAACCAACAAAGACTAAATCATGATTAGCGATAAACCCACTTTAACAATTTTATATGACTGCTTTTGACGAGTTCTTATTTCATTTTTACATAATAGCTGGTTTTATCAGAATCGTGTTAAGGTGGTATTCCAAAAAATACATTTCCATGCTCAATAACTCGAAAATTTCTGGCACATTTTCAGATTCATTTTTAATAGAACAAATATGAAATTTGGTGACGTGATTTTTGAAGAGATTCATAAGCGACCTGTGTTTTTATTTTTCGTTCAATTAATTAAAACTTGATTTGTAAACAATTATTTTCTAAGTAGGACAATTTTTTCGTTTCTAACACAATCGCTTCGGGGAATTCTGTTCAAAATGCCCACTTTGACAGCATTTTTTGAAATATATTCTGCCTCTATCACAGAATCGATCATTAAGGTACATTATATAGTTTTTAAATAAGAGAATCTACCAATTGGATGCGTTTGGGAGCTGAAATGAATTTAAAAATGAGTCAGAAAATAAGCAGTTTGAATTTGAATACACCCTTAATAAGATGATTTTTTCCTTCAACCGCTATGTGTTTTTTATTTGCTTTTGCTGTAAGAATTGGTCCTATCAAAAACTTGTCTATATAAATGTTGTAGACAATATTAAGAAGACATATGATTAATTTCATGGGGATTTTATATCTTGTGTATTGAAGGAGTTATGGATTTTTTTCTTCTTCAACCACCCCTTTTTGTTATCGTTTTTATTTTAATTTTTATGTTGTTTTATAATTTTTTTTTGCGGTAGAAATTGATCCTATCAAAAACATGTGAATATAAAAGTTGTAGATAATATTATGGAAATTTATAATAAAATTAATTGGATTTGATAGCTTGAGAATTGAAGAAGTTATGATTTTTTTCTCCCATAACCCCTATTTTTTGCGACTCTTGAGCCAATTTTTAATTTTATCAAAAATCTGCGATACATAAATTTTTGGCCCCATTTTTAGAAGTAATAAAAACTTTAAACTGATTTGATAGAAACAAAAATTTTAAGAAGTTATGGGGGGTTTTGCGGTCTTCACAAAACCCCTTCCTATTTCCATCCCCTTGTCCGATTTTGCTCATTAACGAACTTAACCGATATTTTAGGCACCTTGAGTTTATGTATCAGTTTGGAACAGATTTGTGCAGAATTGAGGAAGGTATCGTGTGCAGAAGAAAGTGATATATATGTTACCGTTAAAGTGTATAATTCAGTTATTTCATAAAATACCTAGTTATTTCATGAAATAACTAACCAAGTCCGTTAAAGTGTGTAAAAGTATTGGATTCTATGGTTTAACTAGTTATTTTATATAATAACGATTGCTTAACCGTTAAAGTGTAAAATAAACATTTTGACGTAAAAAACAAATCCGTTGTTATATAAATTAACTGATGATGAATAATTAAAGACACTCAAAAACTACATTTCAGATTATTAATAGATGAATTGATAAGTAATATATAAAAACAGAATATATAATATATTATTTTTATATTAGTTAAATAGATATACAACATAACAGAATGTTGTGTGGCAATAGTTATATTTAAATTTTTATAACTTATAATTACATAATTTATTAGGTATTTCGCCCTGTTGGAAAAAAAAAAAAAAAAAAAAAAAAAACGCCTTTTAAAACATATTTCAAATATTTTATACAAAACGCAAAATATAAATAATATTTAAAAAAGAAACAACAACAATAATAATAATTTTAAATTTTTTTAAAAAATGACATGCTGGCAGGGAATAATTATGTTATTTAATAGCAACATTTCATAAACTTTTTTCAAATTAAGAATGCAAGATCATTTGTATTTAAAATCTATGAAATACCTTCATTTTATTTTCCATTATTTATAAGAACAAAAGTTTGCTATGATGACACTTAGAATTGCATTGCATATTATTTTTTATACAGGCACACTTTTTATTATCACACAGTGATAATAAAAAGTACAGAAACACTTTTTAAATCTTTGTCCAGTGACGCAACTTTGAGCTGTTGCAACAGATCGAAGCGTTGTTTCAATATTTAGAATTTCTTTAATTAAAAGTGTAATGTTTGCTCACATATACTGAACTGAGACCAGTTGCTTGATTCGCTTATTTCGTATTCCTAATATCAAAAATCTATCGCTCGTTTTTTCCACGATGGCAGCTAAAACAGATCTAGGATCTAGCATTTCTTCTTCCCCTCCCAACTTCTTGAAATGGAATACGGACTGTAAGGCATATATATGCCTATAAGAATAAAAATTTTCAAAGATTAAATTTTTGTAGCTTGAAATTTCTAAACATGTTTTTAGCTCCTTGTCTTTCTTTCTCTATATTTAATTTTTTTTAGACATAACCTGCAGATCTTCTGTACCATTTTGCCTTCCGTTTGACAAATTTCTAAGCATGAATCATAGATAGGCTGCCTTCCTATTTTTTTTAACGCGCGACACACATTTTTATAGTTTCATTCGAAGGTGTAATTTCGATGGAAACAGCATTATCATAACGCTCAAAGGACACTTTCACAGTTTGATTAAAAGATGTTTCTTTTACAAAAACAGTGTCATCATCACATTAAATGAATACAGTAAAGCACATTTAATGCATTTTCAAATTGTTGTACACCCTCTACTGAATCAAGCACGTCTCTTGGATTAGAAGTTGTGAACAGTCGAAATCTAAAAGCACCACGCACATAAACTCGTAAAGCATTCTCTTTATATCAGAATGGAGGTCTCTGTTTTTCATAAATTGAAAAAAATAAAGTCCGGGACTCCAAGAAGTGGATTGGTAGTCTGGTATCCAAGTTGTCAGTATATTTTTTACCTTTTGGTTAGCCCTCTTTCTACAATTTTGATGCAAAATTCCAAGTTGCTGTCGGATTACCGAATACACCACATAATAGAAATATATCCGACAACTGCCGGGCGACTTCTTCTGCTCTCTTTGTTTGAAGAGAACTGAAAATCACAAACTTCGTCAAATTATCTTAGTAAACTAACATCAATTTATAGCATCCATTAAATTGAGACTATAAATTTTTAAGATGTACTAGACATCTGGAATTTAGATGGGAAAACACCATGTGTATAGCCCCAGTTCCTACTTTCCCATATTTCTGTTTTTGTTGAAAAGCTTCTTAAACACTTAAAAAAAGGTTTATACTTGTCTGAGTAATGTTTTTACATCGACGATTCAGTTCTTTTATCATACAGTCTCTACCACTATGTCCACTAGATATATACGTTTCGCAAAAATTATCGAATAGCATATCAGTTGAGCAATAAAATATGGTCCCAGGTTTTACATCTGTTACTGGCACAATTAACTTTTATACTCCCTGAACAACTAGCATATCATAATGCTGGATTAACCAATAGTCACATGCTATTTTTTTCAGTACAGCTTTGGCATTATTTACATCTGCAATCGAATTTAATATTTTTTTCACGAGTAAGTATAGCGCTGTTTTTCTTTATTTCACGATTTTTAACAAGGATTCCAACCACTCTTGCATTAAGTTTCTCTTATTTACCGACTGATTTCTCATACCTGTAGAACTAATTGTTTTAAAAAAAGATTGCAAAAATATTTGTGAATAATCCCAAATAAAAAACGCTAACATAAATACACCGCTTACAAATTTATGCATGTGTAATACACATATCGAAAAACATGCACTCCAAAAGACAGTTAGCATGGAAGAAGAAATCCAAGAAATTCAGCATACACTCTAATTGCGAAGCACCCATAACAGATTCAAAACTGATTAAAAACAGCTATAATTGGTTCAAACGGCTTTTGTGTGCCGTATTTAATACTTTAACGGTTAGACAATCGTTATTCTATAAAATAACTAGTTAAATCGTAAAATTCAATAATTTTACACACTTTAACGGGCTTGGTTAGTTATTTCATACAATAACTAGGTATTTTATGAAATAACGGATTATACACTTTAACGGTAACATATATATAATATAAAAAAAACTAAACAACATTATTAATATTTCAGTAAATTGTTCAACTCGAAATAAAGTAAAATTATATATAAAATTAAATATTTTTACTAAAGGAATAAACAAACGAATTGCAAAATATAAAAATTATCTCCAACTAAGAAATTTATAAATAAGTTATATTTAGATATTCAAACATTAGTAAAAAAAAATAAACAAATTTAATATTAAAATACTTAAATGAGTTTATCATTCAAACAATCTTGTTCAAAATGATAGATAATTTATACAGTTTTTTTTAACAGTCCTTTAGCAGTTTTTATTATGCAAGCACGAATATGTTTATCTCTGCAAAGAATGACTTCCTTAACCATTCCGAAGCTCCACAACCGTTTAGATTTAGCAGTATCATCTACTATGACAACATCTCAAATTTTAAGATTTTTGTGTTTCTCAGAAGTTTTAAATTGATGAATTGAACTTTTAATTCAATAAGTATTGTTCCTTCTATTAAATCCACAGCTGTTTGCTCAAACAGTGTTGCCTACGGGCTACTTTTTAATTCAGATATCTCAATTGGAACCTCTTTTTTAATTCGCCTTATTTCAGGACGTATTAATTAAGTCGAAAAATAGGGGAAATTTTACCATTTCAGAAAAGTGGTGTCAATCAAGAAATATGAATTTAAAAAAAGTAGCCCACTGGCAATACTGTGCTGAAATTGCTTTCGTATCGCTTTCTCATTAACAAAGTTTCTTTGGTAGAAATTTTATTTTCTAATTCGCCAAATGTAGAGGAAAACTAATGTTTTATAGCCCAAGATGAAGAAAGTGAGCCGGTGTAAGTATCTCTGGCCGGCCGAAATCACTTGTTGTATAGGTTAGTGATATCATATTTACTAAAGTTTATTTCTGTCAAGATTGTTGCTAATTCTGCAAATATGGTGAGAGCCCTTCCCAAAATTTTCCTTAAAAGTTTCTTACACTTTTTAGGAGTCTTTCGTAGAACCCTCACCACCATGGGTGATGAATTTCCATTAGGGTGGAGCGAAAAAAATTATTATTATTTTTTTTTTATCAAAAACGGGTAGCCGACAAAAGTTGCCTTTATACTAGTACATCATCTGCGTGTAATATTACCGCTGAAAAAAAATGGCTTGAATCTGCGCTTTTGGTTCAAATGTCGAAATTTTGGGGAAAATTTGACATTTTTTCAAAAAAATAAAAAAATTCCTATAGAGCTGACTATCATTTAAAAGTGTCATTTAAATCTGTATTATTAATGACTTAACATAGTTAAACGATAAAACGATATCTTTGTGCTGTATAACGGGAGCAAAACTGACAACTTTTGGTAAAAACAGGCGTTTCCACTCTATTGAGTCATACAACTTATTGATTTTTGAAATACAGCTCTTATGAAGTTGCTTTCAAATTTACCCAGGAGGTATCACGTAGAGGCGTTCACGTTCATGACACAGTAGTGCACAGCCACCCTTCCACCTGAGTACAAAGTTTTATGTATATATTGAATTGTGATTTTTTTTTAAATCAAAGACTGGCATAAGTTTTCTATGTATCAACCTAGTCCATCTCTTCTTTGTATCCACAGTCGTTGGGTGATGCTGCTGTGACACTCCTTCACGTATATTTCTACTGCTTGGATATTATAAGGTAAGCAGGGTAATGCAGTGGAATTAATGGAATCTATTCAGCCCTCTAGTAACTTCACCGAAATTGCATCCAATTACTGCATAGTAATTGGGAGTTCTGTTCCTACAACATTTTACAACATTTAGGTATTTCATCTTTGAGTATGCCATCATTTACTCTACCTCTTGTATTTGTTATATGCTGGTAAGCTTGTTGTTTAATGTGATGGCGATCGTCATCAAAATTTCAATAAGTATGTGCTCTCGATGTGAAAAGCTATCTTTGTCCTAAATAATATTTTTTAGGGTTTTTTTCCGCTTTCTGTTATGTTTAGTAGCCGAGTAATTTCCCATAATTTTTTAGATCAATTTTTTAGATGTGGATTATATTTTGTGTAAACCATCCTGCGCATAAACTTGGATTACATACTCTGTGACTGAACCAGACTCTAATGGTCAATCAGTGCTTATATAAAGGCGAATGCTTTTATGCGCCTTTGTGAACAATTTTGCGTAGAACAAGTTTCTTGGGTTCCTATTCGCTAGTTCTTCTGAGCAATATCTTGCTGAAATAATTTTGCAAATGTCTAGCAGGTATTTCTGGTATGTGCTGAGTACTCTTTTCTCGATTTCAGGAAATAATGTTTGAAAATTACTCTCTATGGCTTCAAAAATTGAAATAAGAACGGAATAAGCAGGTAGAGAAAGATTTTCCTATTGGTCCGGCGAATACCTGTGGGTTAGAATCTAATTTTTGCCAACGATCTTGTCTAATAAAATATGCAGAGGAAATGCACTGGACTTGGAGGTGGCGTATGATCAATTGTAATGGTTCATTCTAAACATGTCTCTCGCAGAATGGATAACAACGACTAACAGAATAATCCGCCTTCAAATGAGTACTCACTGTCCATCAGAGTCTCTACGTTCACTCAAAAAGTACTATGTTATCCAAGTTTGGCCCCAGGATAGTTTCAAATGAAATGTAATCCACAGCTCAAGAAGGAATATAAAAACTCGTGGAAATTACTCGGCTACTAAACAACACGCAAAACGGAATAAAACAAATACTAATAAAAGGTTATTTAAGACAATGGTTGCTTTGCATACGCAGAGGAAATTCTTATTTCAATGGTCTCTGACGATTGCCATCACATTAAACAGCTAGCTGCTCAGCACATAATAGTTCAAAGAGGAAAGTAAATGATGACATACGCAAATCTGAAATATCGACAGTCAACTTTGAAGGGGATAATTATATAAATCTAATGAATTGGAAAAGGGTTGTGGTAACAGAACCTCCAATCAGTATGCATTTATCGGGTGCAATCTTGGTGAAGACAATAGATGGCTGAATAGATTGCATTAAGATCATCCGCACTGCATTACACTGTTTGTATTCTCTTACACAAACGGTAGAAAAATACGTAAAGGAGATCAGAGCAGCATAATCCAAAGTCTGTGGATCCAAAGAAAAGGTGTACTAGGTTGATACATAGAAATCTTATGTCGGTCTTTGATAAAAAATTACAATTCAATGTATAAATAAAACACTGTGTTCAAATGGTAGCGTGGTCTAGCTAGATGTCCTGGGTAGTTTTAAAGGCAACTAGGTAGGAGCTGTATTCTAAACAGCAATTAATTGTATGACACAACAGAGTGGCAACGCCTTTTTTTTACCAAAAGTTGTCAGTTTTGTTCCAGTTATACAGAACAACGATATCGTTTTATCGTTTAAATATGTTAAGTCATTAATAATAAAGGTTTAAATAACACTTTTAAATAATAACCATCCATTTGTTTTAATGTTTTGAAAAAAATGTCAAATTTTACCCAAAATTTCAACATTTGGAACAAAAGCGCACACTCAAGCCATTTTTTTTCAGCGGTAATATTGCACGTAGATGATCTACTAGTATAAAGGCAACTTTTGGCACCTACCCGTTTTTGATTTTAAAACATTAATTTTTTTCGCTCCACACTAATTTCCATGTCACACCTTTATTTGAGGTGTGACTGAATGTGACACCTTTATTTGAGGTGTATACTGAAGTACTTGATCTTTAATGATTTTTTCAAATGGTTGTAGTTATTTGCTTGCAGCTTTAAATCTCAAATGATTATCAGAAAAAAAATAATTATATGGTTTCAGCGTCTTGAAACAAATCAACAAAAACACAAAATACAATATTCTGTAGTCATATCCCCGGCTGCAACAAGTAAAACTAGTTAAACGTAGAATACCAAAACTTTCTTCTATCTCATATATTTTAACATTTCAAGATGTTGTTACAAATGTCAATATTTCATTTTTATTAGTTTAATACTATATCAACTTTGACTTTCATCTCAAATTTCTGCTTCAGTCAATTAATCGGAGTTACAGCGAGTTAATCTCGATCATGATATTTATTAAAATCAATAGTTTTTCGTTATTATGTTGTATATCATCTGTTCGCGAATGGTCGGCTTATCAGGATGGGAAGTTCCCGTCGATCTGCCACCGCCGGTGTACAATAGAACAAAAAAAAGTAAGAAAATTACACAAAAATAACTATTATAGCCCCCCCCCCCCATTCAGGGAGGACCTTCTTGCCATGGTCAAAAACATACACAAAAAATTTGGTTCAATACTATGCATAACTTCATACACTTTTCGTAGGTACAATATTCACAATAGCACAAAAATTGCTATTATAGCGCCCTCTTCCGGCGGATTTTTTCCAAATTCAGGGAGGACCTGCTTGCCATAGGCAAAAACTTTTAAAAGTTTGGTTCAATTCTATACATAACTTTATACACTTTTTGATGGTACAATGGCGACAGACACACGGGCAGACGGATAGAGAGACATTTTCTATAAACATGTTTCTTGGAACCTCTGACCCCTAAAACGTGTAAATCCTTCAAAAAGCGGAAATATAAAATATTTTCGATTTTAATACTTTCTTCTGTTGAAGATGGAATAAAGTAAAAATCAAGAAAATTATGCAAAAATCGCTATTATAGTGCTCCCTTTCGGGGGACATATTTCAAAATTCAGGGAGAACCTTCTTGCCATGGCCAAAAACATACATAAAAATTTTTGTTCAAATCTATGCTTAAGTTCATACATATTTCAATGGTACAATATTGAAAATTGCGCAAAAATCGATATTACAGCACCCCCTTAAGGCGGAATTTTTCAAAATTCACGGAGGATCTTCTTGCCATGACCAAAAACCTATTCAAAATATTGGTTCGTTTCTATGGATATTTTGATACACTTTTCGAAGGAACAATATTCAAAATTGCACAAAAATCGCTATTACAGCGCCCCCTTTGGGCGGATTTTTTTCCAAATTTATGAAGTTCCTGTTTTCTGTAGCCAAAAGCTTAAGAAAAAAATTTGGTTCAATTCTATGCATGCACTTTCATACACTTTCTAATGGTACAATGTTGAAAATTGCACAAAAAACATTATTACAGCGTACACTTACGGCAGAATTTGCCCAAATTCAGGGAGGATCTTCTTGCCATGACCAAAAACCTACACAAAAAATTTGGTTCAATTCTATGCATAAATTCATACACTTTTCGACGGGACGATATTCAAAATCGCTCAAAAATTCAATCGTTTCCCAAATTAATGAAAAACCTGCTTGCCATAGCCAAATGCTTAAGAAAAAAATTTGGTTCAGTTCTATGCATAACTTCATACACTTTTTGATGGTACAATGGCGACCAACACACGGACAGACGGACAGACAGACATTTTCTATAAACATGTTTTTGGAATCTCTTGACCCCTAAAACATGGAAATCTGACAAAAACCGGAGGTCGAAAAAAATTTCGATTACAATACTTTCTTCTACTGAATTTAGAAGAAAGTAACAAATTCACATATCATAAATTTTCCTAAAATTTCAACTTAAGATGTGTTCATATTGTATAATAACTTTACACACACACATGTGTATATAGGGTGGGCTAAAAGTCCCGCATCATAGGAAAAACATGTATTGTTACAGTATGTTCTAAATATGATTGCCTGCGTTCTCAAAACACAACTGCAGTCGAACGTTCATGTTCCTCAGAATGACGGCCACTAAGATTGTCGTTATGGCATGACACTCAGTAGCACTCAAATTAAAAAAAAAATAATAATAAACTCCTATGATGCGGGACTTTTGGCCCACCCTGTATTATTTTATTTGCCATACATTATCTACTATATACCGAAAAACTGGCACGTAATTAATTCTCTTTCATACACACAAATGTATATATATATATATATATATATATGCCTGATTTCTTCTTTCCGCATCAAAATTCAATAAAATTTAGGATATTCTTCTCCTCTCAAAAGTCTTTGTTTGTATACAGTGGAGACGTTCTAAGGTTTTTCGTACCAAATTCAATACCTTGTACTATGTCTTTTAAAGCTCCAGAAGGAATGTCGTCATATTGCCCTTGATTGGCTTGCGCCCGTCCCGAGTTGTGGTATTTCCTTTTGTGTGTGTTCTTATGCACTCACCCATGTAAGCGATTGCACGCTCGCATAGAAATAACTTTTGCTTTTTACATTCTACTATCTTTACAAGAAGAAAATACTGGATTCGTGAAAATTTTCTACTTTCGGTTTTCAACGGATTTATACGTTTTAGGGGTCAGAGATTCCGAAAAACATGTTTTTACAAAATATCTGTCTGTGAGTCTGTGGTTCAGTCTGTCTGTCTGCCTGTATGTATTTAACACAAATATTGTGGGCGCCCTATCTCAAGAACTAATGCACGGAACTTAATAAAAATTTATATTCAGTTAATAACTGATATAAATTGGAGCTGACTAGTTTTAGGTGTAAATCACTCAACAGGTGGCACCGCTATGCAGCATTTTTCATGATTTCTACAATAGCTCAATATCCAGAAATAATGCACGGATTTTCATCAATATTCAGATTCCGTTAGTTCTTGACATGAATTGACGTTTTATATATTTTGGTGTAAATCGCTCAACAGGTGTCACTGCTATGCTGCATGATTTGCGATTCCCGCAATAGCTCTATCTCAATAACTAATACTTGGATTTTCAACAAACTTCAGATTCAGGTATACCTTGGTATGAATTAGTGCTGTTTGTGTCTTGGTGTAAAAGGCTCAACAGGTGGCGCTGCTATGCTACATTTTTATGAATTTCAGCTATAGCTCTATCTCAAGAACTAATGCACGAATTTTCATCAAACTTCAAATTCAGATACACTTTGATATGAATTGGTGCTAAATTTAAGTAATTTCTTGTACTATTTAAATGATTTAATTGACGCGATTTTTATAGAAGAAAATTTTGTGATGGCCACAACATACTAGCTTTCTTTGTCTTTAAGATCTTTTCAGTCATCACCAATCTTTTAAATTATCGTGCTTATTATAGAGATACGTTAAAAGCAAGGTTTACTTTCATTATTAATTTATTTAATTAAATAATTTAATTGAAATACTTATGAACATTCGATAACTGAAATTACTGTTTTATGCAAAGAACCTTCTGTGATAACTGTGTGTTGCTAATTATGAGAGTTCGATAGTCAAAATTTTCAAAAAATCACATTTTAATTTTTCTTCCTAATAAAATACTGCAAAGTAAAATACATTAAATTCATCAAACAGCGCATGTATATTATGATTATATGGATCAAATATAACCTGTTTTGTGTTCTGCAATCAGTTCTGCTCTGCCGGTTAAATAAAATATTATGTCCATTTATCTCAGAATGGATTTTTTCATAATTTGCCATGTTTAAAATGATATATCTAAATTTAGTTACAAGGGGTATGTAGAAAATTTTGCACAGAGTTCTTATGTTGTGTTTTTAATAAATTATCTTGAAGATTTTTTTCTTTCATGTGTAAATTAAAATATATTACTCGAAATAAAAGTCACTCTTAAATATCTTTTTTTAATTTTAATTTTTAATTTATTGTGAATTTTGTAATCAATATTTTTAAAAATACTTAATATAAATTAACAAGAAATCTTTTCTACACAAAATGAAAAAAAGTAATGGAATAGGGCAAGTGGTTAGTGAGTTATACAGGCTGTCCACTCTCAACGGTTTATAGTGGCTAATTCCTAAACCGGTAGTCAAAGACATATAGTACCAATTACAAAAATGTTTTAAATGAGGTAAAGAAATGTTTTAAAAGTGATTTGGGTCAATAAAAACATTTCTTTAAAAATTACTAAATTTAAATTTTTATACAGTCCTCCGGTCCTATAAGTTATATTCAGTAAAAATTTCCTGCTACACTGACAAGTAAGACAAAAAAAGTCCTGTTATTCTATGATTAAAATTGACCGAGTAATAGCTGTTCAAAGTTGGAACATATTTTTTGTAGCAAATTAGGGGTCGATCACAAATTTAGTAGAAATGTAATTTCGCCGGATATATTATAAAAATGGTTGAGAATAAAATTAACATTGCAATATAAATTTGAAATCCTTAATTATCCTGACATATTAATGCAAAATATACAATTGTAATAAACATATAAGAAGGGATAAAACAGAATTTTTGCTAAATAAAATTATGAAAATTAACAGCGTCAATTCTTTACAAAGTAATACATATTTTAAAATGTTATTAGATTACAATAGCCTGCAAAAGTTGTGTTATGTCATGTTTTTTAGCTTTTGATAATAGATTGTTGTGTATTCCGTAACGCTGAATCCGAAATTGACCTTCATTTTTTACCAAGATTTCTTGCAAATTGTAAAATTTAAAGTTAAAAAAAGAAAAAAAAAATAGCGAAAGTTTGATACTATAAAATCGATGTGATAGTTGTGCTTTAACTTTTGATAATTGATTTTATATATTTTTACCACTGAATCCGAAAATGACCTTTATTAACCATCACGTCAGGCTTTTTCGCAAACTGTAAATTTCAAAGTTAAAAAGTACAAAGTTAAATTGAATTTCCTCCCCCATTTCATCGGACCCCTCATCTGTATAGCTGTGAGAATCCCAGTATAAGCCAAAAAATTTAATAAATTATTGAATTAAATAAAATTAATTAAAATAAAAAAAATTACATCTGCTTTATAGTACCAGATTTTTGCTATATTTTAACTTTGACTTTTACGATTTGCAAACAATTCTAAAGTGATGGTTAAAAATGAAGGCCATTTTCAGATTCAGCGCTAAAAAGTACATAAAAATCAATTATCAAAAGTTAAAAAAACATAGCCACCTCCTCTATTTTATAGAATCCAATTTTTGTTATTTTTTAACTTTGACAATTTATGATTTGCTAAAAATCCTGACATGATGGTTAAAAGTAAGGTAATAATCGGATTCAGTACTGAAATTCACATAAAAGTTATAAAACACAACCATCGCAGTCTTGTGTTATCTAATCTAAAACTTTTTCTGAAAGTTATTGGTGGTAATCTATCCGAAATTTTTTGTGTTATCCTGTAAAATAAGTATAAATGGTATCCACCGAAAATCATAGTGATATTAGATTGTCATCGGATTTATGTCAGTATGTAAAATTTAATCTCGATCGTATGTTTGAAAGTGAGTTAAATTTCGATTACAAATTTTGAACTGGAAAAACATACATACGAACCTTGAAGTTAAATAAAAACTTATAAAAATAACATAATTTTTGTTAAAGAAATCATAAAAAGAAACAGTCTCAACCTTACAAAATAAAACATATGTTAAAATACAATTATTTTAGCCAATCTGAAACTTAATAAAAATTAACTCGATCGTAATATTTGCACAATTTTTTTAAAGCGCAGATACACATGAAATAAATTCGTCGAATACTTTAAGCACTTTTCATATGACCCCTGAAAGCATGCCGAACTGATGTGTGTTCAGATGTGTAAAAGTGGTATAAATCATGCATTTTTAAACTTTCATACTCGGTTAATTTTAGTATTATATGACCGGGACTTTTTTTGTCTCACTTGTCAGTGCAACAAGAAAATTTTACTGAATATAATTTATAGGACTGGGGACCGTATAGAAATTTAAATTTCGTAATTTTTAAATAAATGTTTTTATTGACCCAAATAGCTTTTAAAACATTTCTTTACCTCATGTAAAACATTTTTTATTTGGAACTATATGTCTAGGAATAACGGTTTGGGAATTAGCCGTTGTACACCATTGAGAGTGGGCACCCTGTATAAAAAAATAATTTAGTTAAAATTTAGTTAAAACAAAATTTCAAAGTTTTCAAAAACTTTTAATCTGTGAAGAGAATTTTTATAGAAAAACGCATTTTGTGAAAATAATTCATCAAAAAGTTTTTATAAGTAATGAGATTAAGTTTTGACTCGCGGATCCCTTGAATAAATGTCTTGAATTTAAACTACCGGCTGATTTCTCCATGCCTTCTTAGCTTTGCTGCGCTATTTTATATTTAAAAATCGACGTAAATAAGAAAAAACATTTTAAAAAGAAGCATCAATAAGTCAAATTTTAATCTAATCTCAGTGCGATATATAAGTGTAAATAAAGGTGAAATAATTCTGGGCAATATGAAATTTAAAAAATGCACCTAGTTGCACTGTAAGAAAAAGTCGTAACTTTCCACGTAAAATCCAGGAACGTTTCGTCTTTTCTCAGGTTTTCAGAAAAATTTAGCTCTTTCCTGTGAAATTCTGGTTTTCATATCTGAAACGTTCCTGAACAAAAGTTGTCAACAGCAAAACGCTGCGGCCGCCATTTTATTATTTTGCTATTGTCCGCCGCTCGCGCTCGACTGTTGAAAACGAATTCCTATTCCTTATACGAATGTAAAAAAAAATCATTGTGGAATGCAAATAAATGAATAGAGGACATAATCATTTCCGTCTCTATTGTCAAGGTCTTTCAGAAGAAAATGTAATACCTCTGTGGCATCGCTAACAAGGAGAGGGCCCGAAGTTAGTCTCACCAAATGCGATGAACATTTGTATTTCGATAGAGTATAGTTAGTATATAAATATATGACTGCCATAAAGCGCAACACACAGGTGGTCTTGAGAAAATAAATCGCAAATTTAAGCTATAGTTTATAAGCGGATAAATTTCAGTCCTTTGTAAGCGGCTCCGTGGCATGTTTGGCAGCATACTGGGTTTGAGTTTTTTCTACCCGGGATCAAACCCGGCTCGGACTTGTTTTCTGGAACGAAATTTCTTATCAATCATTTTCGAACCACAATTGACAAAAATGTGTATAATAACTGAAATTTACGGAAATTACGAATTAAATATATCTATTGTAGCATGTAAGTGATTTTTTAACTACGAAATTTTGCATGTTTAAATATATAATGAAAAAAAAAACCCGCATACTTAATGTCTGTAGAACAGAATATTTTTGTTGTTACTTAAAATTATTTACAGTTATTTCAATGAATATCTACAATTTTTAACAGAGAAATAAATTAAAATAAGTGAACAAGTATATTATTTTCATTTTGTTTCCTCATTCAAATACTTCAAATATTTCATGGTTTGAAATATATGCTTTTATATTTTTAATATGATTTTTTAAAGTCTGGGATTCTTGATTTTTAATTAGAATAAGTATCTACGTAGTAATTTCTTTCGGAAATATTTTTTTTTTCTTGTTTAATATTTTTATATAATGCAGTTTAATTATATAAATACAATTTTATTTGTGAATCTTTGCATGTTTATATATTTAATGAAAAGTAAATATAACATAAATAAATAATAAGAATAACAAACTAAAAATAAGACAATTAGAACTTTTATAGATCATAAAATAAGCTAATTTTAATTTTTTTTTTTTTTTTTTACTTTCATTTACATAAATAAGCTAGTACTTTTCACAGTGAAATAAATGTATCATTTTTTACCAACTAGCTTTTTAACTTTTGATTTTTTTAAATCTTGGATTCCTATGATTATACGGGGTGATTAAAAAAAATAGGGAGAATTTTAAGAGGTGATAGTACACACCCAAACAAACATTTTGTATCAAAGAATGCATGGTCGAAAACTAAACGTAAAAAAGTTACAGGGCGCCAAAAGTTATGTTCTTATACGAGGCAAAAACACACAATGAGGATTAAGTTAAGTTACGAAAACAAATTTAATGGCATTTGATTACAATAAGTGCTGTATACATTGACCGGCAGCTGTTATGCACGCAGTATAACGGCGAAGAACAGATTGGCGAATTTTCTGAAACACACCATGCATATCGCGAACTTCCCCTACAGCAGCCGAAAGCTTGGCGACAAGTTCTTCTGCGGATTCAATGGGAGTCTCATACACAACAGCCTTTAGCTGTCCCCCCCCCCACAAAAAAAAAAAAAAAAATCGAGACATGAAAGATCTGGCGAGCGCGGTGGTGCCTGGTGTGTTTCAGAAAATTCGCCAATCTGTTCTTCGTTGTACTACGTGCATAACAGCTGCCGGTCAATGTTTTGAGCACTTATTGTAATCAAATGCCATTGAATTTGTTTTCGTAACTTAACTTAATCGTTCATTGTGTGTTTTTGCCTCGTATAAGAACGTAACTTTTGGCGCCCTCTAACTTTTTTACGTTTAGTTTTCGACCGTGCATTCTTTGATACAAAATGTTTGTTTGGGTGTGTACTATCACCTGTTAAAATTTTTTCCATCTTTTTTGAATCACCCTGTAGTTAGAATAACTGTCGTTTTGCTTAAAAATAAGTTCTAAAAAGGCTGAAAATTGTTATTACGTGGGTAATAATTACAAAATCAAATATCCGAAATAAAAAAAAAAAGTCAAATTAAGAATTTTAAAAAGGGTATAAAAAATCATGAAATATTCGAAATACTTTCATATAAAAACAAAATTAAAGTAATATAATTATTCACGCATTTATATCACGTGTTTTAATTTATTTCTCTGTGAAAAATAGTAGATTATTCATTGAAATAACTGTAAATAATTTTAAATAACAACAAAAATTTTCTGGTCTATAGACATTAAATATGCATTTTTTTTTTCATTATATATTTAAGCATGCAAAATATCGTAGTTAAAAAGCACTTATAGCTACAAAACATACATTTTTTAATATTTTTCGTAAATGTCAATTATTATACACATTTTTCCAATTGCGGTTCGAAAATGATAGATAAAAATTTTCGTTCCGAAAAACAAGTCCGAGGCGCGTTTGATCCCGGGTAGAAAAAACTCAAGTCCAGCATGAAACCGAACACGGCAAGTAGCTGCTTGCAAAAGAAGGAAATTTATCCGATTATAAACTATAGCTTAAACTTTGCTATTTATTTTCTCAAGACCCTCTGGGGGTTGCGCTTTATGGCGGTCATATATGCATATACTAACTGTACTCCATTGAAACACAAATGCTCATCGTATTCGGTGAGACCAACCTCGGACCCTCTCCTTGTAAGATATTATCCGCCGTACCTGTCTGTGGAATGTTTAGCCAGCAGCACAAGTAGAAAAATACGCCTAGTATTTGGATTTCCTTTAAGACTGCATATTCATTCTAAAACTTCAATCTAACTGAGGATTCTATGCTAGCTTGGTTAATTTAAATGAAAAAAGAAATTAATCAATTATCTAGAACATCCTTGTTAGACATAAGAATCCCCCCCCCCTTTAAAATATTATAAATTAAAAGAAAAGGATAATCGCAAAAAAGTAAGTGGCTATAAATGTATTATTTTATCTTGTTCCGCTGATATTTTTAATATGCTATATTATTTTTAGAACAAATTTTGTTTTAACAAATATGTGTATTAATATTATTTATGTTTTAATGAGTTTCCATTTAAGAATTATACATTTGTGTGTAAGATTTAAAATTAATATTAATCGATATTTACGCTATTGTTTTCTGTTGTTTTTTATTTCTATTTCACTCTATCTATATAACATGCAGTTGTGCAGTTTTATTTGTGTTGCTCAGTAAGCTCTTTTTTTTTACGCAGTTTATTTGCTTATAAAAAATAAACTTTAATAATATTTATTCATTTATATTTTGTGAGAAATAAATAATTGTTTCATTTTTTAAAGTAAAATTTTTACTATTGTAACAGCCATAAATACTGATTTTATTGTCCCTTCTGACAATATTGAAGAGACTTTATTGAACACTTCTGAAACGTTCCATAGAAAATAATGTAACCTTTTTGTGAAATATCAGTAATGTTTTGTTTTTAACAGAAACATTCCTGGTATTTCGCAGGAAATTTACTGGCATTTCTGTGGAAACTTTTAAAGTTATACAGTAAAGTTCCAGTCATTTTCAAGAAATGTTTCTTGGAAATAATGGGCAACTCAGCTGCCCATTTTTTCCCAGGAACGTTACGGAATTTTTTTTACAGTGTGTATAAGAAGTGAAATAGAAAAAAAAAAATGTATGCTATAAAAAATATCTTTTGTTTCCAGTTAGTCAGATTATATATACATAAATATACATGTACATTCCAAATCTTTGTATAGGTAAACAAATTCAATACCGAATTTTGACCCCTGATCTCCTTAATAAATGTGTTGAATTTAGACTTAGGCTAATTTCTGAACTTTGGAAATTTCTTTTTGTGGATAAACATTCTTGCCTTCGCGATACGCATCACAACATGTTTTGTTAGGTTGGCTGTGTTATTTAATATTTAATCAACGACGTAAATACAAAAAAAAAAAAAAAAAAACATTTTGAAGAGAAGCATGCATGAATCAAATTTTAATAAAATATCTGTGCGATATACATGTGAAAATAAAGATGAAGTAATTCTGTGCAATATGAAATTTTAAAAAATGCACTAGTTGTATTAGAAGAGAAATAGAAAACATAGTATGCCGTAAAAAATCTCTTTTGTTTTCAGGTAGTCAGATTATAGTATAAAAATAAACAGTTACGTGCATTCCAAATCATTCTATAAAAAACTAAATTCCATATAAATGATTCTTCTTTGGGCTGTTCTGTTTTGATGTTTACTGCTTATTTACAATGTTTGCTACAATATTAAATTCACTTTAAAGTTTTATCAGTCATCGTTCTAATATGAAGATCTAGTCTTATATAAAGATCGATAAAGTTCGATCTAATTATTTGATAAATTTCAAAATTTTTATTTTTTTTTTCCACAAAGTAAATGACTGAAATTCCTGGGATATTTATTAATATTTTTTCTGCCTTTCAATGTATCCTGTCTAACAAATATCTTTAAAAATGGGCGGATAAATGGAACCATAGAAAATACCATAAAAAGTAATACTGTGCGGCGCAAAAGTTTATGCACACGCTAAATTTTTTTATAAAAATACACCGGAATGCTTTGAAATTTTTACCGAATCTGAACAATTGGATTACAAAATAATGTTTCGAATTCGGAAATAATTCATTGAAAGGAAAATAATAAATTATAAAAAAAATAAAAATTGCGATGTCGCAAAAATTTAAGCACAAAAACGAAATACTTAAAGTTCACAAAGGAAAAGTCTTTTAGTAGTCTATTGTGCGTTTTTGTTTTTGCAACTTATGAGATCGAATACGCAATTTTCCATTCATAACAAGAGAGTATGTTAGGTTTCGGAAGCCAGTTTGTACCAGGCTTCCTCGATCGCTGATTTGAGCTTTTGCACTGAGTATCACAGCTGCCCATTCTTGTAGACTTCACGTGAGAGGATTACCCAGATGTTCTCTATCAGATAGAGATCTGGCCAAAGTGCTGGCCAATTCATTACACTGATATTCTGAGATCTAATCCATTCTTTTGTGGAACGTGAAGTGAGTATCGATGCATTGTCTTGCTGAAAGGTCCAGTTGGAGTCCTCCTAGGAGTTCGCTAAACGATCATAAATGTTCACTCAAAGTTTCCTGATATTTGTTTTATTTTGTCTGTCATTTAGGAAGCAAAGATACGTTTGTTTATTGTAGCAAAAAGCGCGGCATTCCACGAGCGAACCACCTCGTTGTTGCTTTCTGAATATGCTCTTCGGATCTTTTCTCAAGGCACGCAATAGAATAAAAAGCCATCTGGACAATCCAAATTCCATTTTTTATCATATAAAATAACACTAATCCATTCGTTACGATGACACATGTTCTGTTTTCCCCCTTGAAGTCTTACTTGTTTGTGACACGGTTTCAGAAAGGGCTTGCGAGCTAATTTTTGAATCCTGATTCGGTTATTTGTCTGCGTACGGTGTCAGATGATATTTTTGATCCAATTCAATTTTTTATCTGTTTAAGAGACAAAATGCTAATTACAGCCAATTTTTCTATCCTCATGAAATGTGGTTTTACTCGATCTTTCTGAACGATACGAATTTCTGAATTGCTTTCCACGTTGCAAAACACTATAACTACAATGGTTAGACCGATTTAAAATAACCGAAATTTGCAAAACGGATTCAACTTTCAGCTTTCAGCTTGCACACTTCTACAACTTCTTCAGGCGAGAACTGTAGACATTTCGGCATTTTGATATATCCCGTACAGCGATCGCTATACGTCATGGTCTATCAAAAAAGTATCGTCGATCCTCCACCTATCATGTTTAAGGAGATATTTGCATAAAATCTCATTTGTGCATAAACTTTTGGGACATCACAAAAAATGCTTTTCGTACTTTCTGATTTTCGCAAAGATGAAACTTTTTCCAAACTTAAGATATATATTTACGGTCATTGTATTCACCTACAGTGACTATTTGAAAGCATTCCATTGTATAATTTTATTTTTATTAAAATATTTGCATTGTGCTTAAACTTTTGCGCCGCACTGTATATATATTTTTTCTACGTGCACGAATTTATATATCCTTTTTCTCAAAGAATATATAGACCTGAAACAACACAAATGCTTTTAGGAATGTATACACTGTAAATCCCACTCTAAATTCTGTTTCTCCCATTGAGCATTATTTGAAAGCCGAACAAAACTTTCAGAATAAAGGGAATCTTCTTTTTATATATGCTGTGTTGATTTTTATGAAATATACCATTCTGAATAAGTGGAAGTTTGAAAATAGAATAAAAATATTTTTTGTAAATATTTATTTCCTCTAAAGCTTATAAAAGTGCATATTGCTATGCTTAAATTCATTTGTTTAATAACATGTCATTTTTTAGCATACAGCGTACAGTCTTTGACTTCATTAGTCAACAAATTTGAACTTTTGATCTTTCACAAGCCCGAAATTGGTTGTTTCTTATGAGGTCTTTTTACTGTTGATTCCGAATCTAGTTTTAGATTTACTCCAACAGGTCTTGTTTTTTAGATATTTGCATATGTCGATTTATGCAAATTTAAGGCATAAGCATTATCAGATTGGCTTTTTTGTTTTATGTTATGATTACTGTCTAGTTTATTTTACAAAAACGTTGTTTCTGAGATTTTAGTGACATGTGACCGTGAAATATTGCGCCTAATTTGCATATATATCATGTTTTTCAAATAATATTTTGAGTTCCAACTATTTCTGCCCCAGGAGTACGCTAATAGGTTTCTGAACTATCTTTTTGGACTGATTTCAAATCTGGCATCTGTTTTCTTCTATCACAGTCTAGTCAATAGTCTAGACATTTACATTTTATGGCGAAAATAACAAAATTTCACACAAGCAGACCTCGTGATATAAGAAGCTATGGAGTCCACCATTCAGATAAAAAATGCATTTTTTTTTTTTATAAAAAGGGTAAATTACAAGATTTTTTCCCCATAGAAACATGTAGTACATAACGAGGAAAAATATTGAACAACACAGTTAAAAAATTTAATTCTAACGCTATTTATCACAAATCAATTTATTTTAGGTAACTGCTCATTTTTTGGTATATTCCGAGAATGGATAAATGATAGTGCTAAAGTAGTAGATATAAAATTATTATATAACAATTTTGATTATATTTGCAGTTTTATCTCTCTGTATAAATAATTAATACATAAAAAAAAAACATATTCAGTGATGTTATGAAAGATTCCTACTGAAAAAAAAATGATATATATTTATGCATTATATGCATTGAATATATCATTATGGTGCCATGATGGTATAAATTACTTACCTTGTCTGAGAGTGCTAAAAATTCATAAAAGTTGTATATATCATTACTGGTCATTATTATGCATCTCCCCAACTTTGTTACCCCCAGGTGGGCACATCCCTAAAGTTTACCGACACCTCATGTCATATATCAATGGAAAGCCCTGTGACCACTTATTCCCAATACGGCCCTCCCATGCCCCCTCCCCTACTTTTCCCCCTGGGAAATTTTCTAAATTTTGCTGACACCTTCACTTGATATATCGTTGGAATGCCCAGTGAGCACTTTTCATATTATGCACCTCTCGTTCCCCTCGCCCCAATTTTAACTGCAGGTTCTTTGAGGAAAATGAAGGTAAAATGAAGGGGTTTGTACCCAAAGGAAAACTTCAGGGATTTCGGACAAAAAAGTGAAAGGAAAATTAAGGCTTTTTACCAAAAGGAAAACTACAGGGATTTCGGACAAAAAAAGTAAATGGAACGAAGATTTTTTGCCTAAAAGAAACCTGCATGGATTTCGGACAAAAAAGTGCAGGAAAAGGTAATTTTTTTTTCTAAATGAAAACTTCCATTCTATAAGAGAAACCATAGAGATTGTAAAGCGAAAAAAATCAATATGTAACGATGCAGCATAATTTCACTTACCAAAAATATAGCTCCAGCTACTCAATGGTTAAGAAAATAAAAATAAAATAAACATCCAAGTAAAATAAAAAATAACGTACATTATATGAAATAATACGTGGAAAACTGAATGATTGCGTTTCATAGATAGTGCAAAATTAGAATAGTTTCATTTATTCATTTTGAAAATGTCTCGGGTGTGAGTCAAAACATGTAAATAGTCGAAATAAGCGTATTTTTATTGGTTTTAAGGTTTTAATTTACACCTTTTAACATTTGAAATTAGAATATTATTAACAGGCGTTAATTTACTATATGGTAGATTACTTAATTAAGTTTTTCTAATTAATATAAACATTTTTTCATTTATCTGCTTTGTTTGTTGTAACAAGAAATGCTATACTTACAATAAAAAAATGCATTGAATTTGCTTTATTATATAGTTTGTGAAAAGGTACGGGAAATAGAATCAGTTTTCCAGCATCTTTGACAAGTTGAAGGTGAATTCTCCTTTAATGTAACTGTCAAAAATATCTGAAGCACTTTTGTAATTTAAAGTATATCTCTAAAACTAATGATTTAGGAATTAAATATGGGGAAGATATAAGAGTAGAAACATTGTATCAATTCTTAATTTTAAGAAAAAAAAGAGTGGTTTGTTTCCTATGTTTCCCTCTTAAATGTTGAAAAATATGTTGAGAAAAATCCTTAAGTAAAATATGAATTCCTATTTCAAATATATGGATATATAAAGGCAGCACAGCACAGGATATTGACTTTTCTGACTAATTTATTTAACTATTCTTTAGTTATTTTTTTTCTATATATAAGAATGATATTTAATGTTGAGAAAACATAACTGAATAAGAATTTTCAGAAATACACAGGAATTGAAAGAATGAAAATCCCGATAAAATCTACATATATTAAAACGAAAAAAGATAACACTTTTAATGTTGTTTAATTAAATTCAAACCATCAAAGCTCGATACGCTTTTGTAGCACAAGAATGCTTACTTTTATTTGTTTTGTATTACTTCACTTGTTATTGCATGACCTATTTTTATCTTAATTTACTGTAGAGAACCTATAAATTGTACAATCATTTCAAATAATTATCTTCAATCATATCATATAACTATCTTCTCTGTGATCAATTGTCTCATCAAAGAAGCCACATGTGTGTTCATATATCTTTTTTTGGTTCTTATTTCAATTGTATTATGTTTATTATTATTATTATTATTACATTAAAATGCGTTGATTTAACATCATCATATAGAACATCATATCGCATATAGACCATCAATCTGGAGTGCCTTAAATCAAATGCACACAATTTTATCGCTATGGATAGTTAATACGTAATTCTTGTTATTTAAGAAAATTCTAAGATTTTAGTTCATTTTATTTAGACGTATAATATTAATGCACGCAGAAAATTTTAACCTATTATCTTTAAGCGTTTTTGAGAATTCCTACGCGCAGCGATATATAGTAATTATGAGAAAATAAAGCAAAAAATAATACTAGGTTACTTATTTAAGTTTTTCTAATTAATTTGAATATTTTTCATCCAACTGTTTTGTTTATTGCAATAAGTATTTTGTTACAATCTGTAGATAAAATTTATTTATCTACAGTATAGGTAATATATTATTTATATTATAATTTACGCATTTCCTTCTGCAATCACCATTAAAGTTTTTTATGCCTAAGGTTGGCCGTATCCAGTTTATATATTTCACATATTTTTATGGCTAATTGTATTTGTCAGCCATGTACTATTAAGTAACTTTTACGTATGTGTTTATCTTTGAAATTTAATAAATAGATGAAAAACATGCACAGAAATTGTAAAAGAAAGATGTAGTTGTAGTTATGTTAAGTTGCAGATAACAAAAACAAAAAAAAAATGGTTAAAGATATTTGTTTTTAATGCTTCATGCTGATTTTTGACATTTGGAACTTTCACCGAATAATTTGAAAAAATCACTTATTATTTTTTGGAAAGTCCCAAATATTGCTTTTATTTTTACACTTTAGGTATATTTTGCCTATAAAAAAACATTGTTTCGTATGAAATGAGATAAATGTGTTTAAATATTCACCTGACGTAAAAAATCAACTACATAAAATATTGCATACATAAAACGTCTTGTAGTGGAAATGTTCTGTACCCCTGGAAGTCCAGTTGGATCATCTAGTTATTTTAAAAACCAAAAATAATGATATGTAGTTTAGCATCAGACTGAAAAAGAGTTTTAGGTAGCTTTCTTTACAAAAAAGCTACCTATTGCAGCCGTTCGGAGGAAAGCGATTTCAAAAAATTTTGGTATATTTTCATCGATCATGACCCCCAGACCCCGAAACCACCCTCCGTTCAAAATTGATATATATATATATATATATATATATATATATATATATATCTGACCTATGTCACACGGTAACTCCCGTAATTATGAACCGATTTCGATGTAATTCGGTGTGTACATAGTACATACCAATGTCTCGACCGAGTTCGTTGGCCAGCTTCATCCGCCGTTTTGTTTCAAAATGGCGGCCATTTAAAATTTTTAAAAAAATTGAAAACTTGAAATGTGGTACCAAAAAATTAAAAATGGAAAAATATTTTTTTCTTATGTATTTGACCTTTATACAAAGATTTCGGAGCAGTTTTTGTTTCGTCTATATCTTAAAAAATGGCTGAGTTATAGCATTTTGAATTTCTAGCGTGGCTGACATTTTGAAACGTCCTGAATTTTGTCACGCGATAAAAGGCGTATTTATGAACCGATTTGGATGTAATTCGGTGTGTACATAGTACATACCAATCTCTCGACCGAGTTCGTTGGCCAGCATCATCCGCCGTTTTGTTTCAAAATGGCGGCCATTTAAAATTTTTTTAAAAATTTAAAACTTGAAATGTGGTACCAAAAAATTAAAAATGGAAAAATATTTTTTTCTTGTGTATTTGACCTTTATACAAAGATTTTGGAGCAGTTTTTGTTTCGTCTATATCTTAAAAAATGGCTGAGTTATAGCATTTTGAATTTCTAGCGTGGCTGACATTTTGAAACGTCCTGAATTTTGTCACGCGATAAAAGGCGTATTTATGAACCGATTAGGATGTAACTTCATACATAGTACATACCAATGTCTCGACCGGGTTCGTTGGCCAGCTTCACCCGCCATCTTGTTTAAAAATGGCAGCCATTTAAATTTTTAAGAAAAATTTAAATTTGAAATGTGGTACCAAAAATTGAAAATTGAAAAAATATTTTCTTCTTATGTGTTTGACCTTGATAAAAAGTTTCGGGGGCAGTTTTTCTTTCGTCTAAATCTTAAGAAATGGCTGAGTTATAGCATTTTGAATTTCTAGCGTGGCTGACATTTTGAAACGTCCTGATTTTTCTCACGTAATAACAGGCGTATTTATGAACCGACTTGGATGTACCTTGGTGTGTACATAGTAAATACAAATATCTCGACCGTGTTCGTTGGCCAGCTTCATCCGCCATCTTGTTTCAAAATGGCGGCCATTTAAAAAAAATAAAAAAATAAAAAAAATTAAATGAGATACCAAAAAATTGGAAAATGAAAAAGATTTTTTTTGTATGTGTTTGACCTTAATACAAAGATTCCGGAACAGTTTTTCTTTCGTCTATACCTAAAAAAAATAAATGGCTGAGTAATAGCATTTTGTATTTCTCTTGTGGCTGACATTTTAAAACGACCTGATTTTTGTCACGCGATAACAGGCGTATTTATGAACCTATTTGGATGTAACTTGGTCTGTACATAGTACATACCAATGTCTCGACCGAGTTCGTTGGCCAGCTGCATTCGCCATCTTGTTTCAAAAGGGTTGCCATTTTAAAAAAAATTAAATTTAAAATTCAAAATGAGGTATTAAAAAATTGGAAAATGAAAAAGATTTTTTTTATGTGTTTGGCCTTGATACAAAGATTCCGGAGCAGTTTTTGTTTCTGAAAATTTGTTCTTTTGTTGATATCTTAAAAAATGGTTGATTTATAGCACTTTGAATTTCTAGCATGGCTAACATTTTGAAACGATCTTGTATTTGTCACGCGATAACACACGTATTCCCCTATTTCGATGTAAGAAGGCATGTGGATAGTATACATCAACACCTCGTCCAAGTTCGCTGGCCAGATTCATCAGCCATCTTGTTTCAAAATGGCGGCCATTAAATTAAAATATATATATATATTTAAAGTGAGGTGCAAAAAAATTAGAAATTGAAAAAGGTTTCTTTCTTAAGTATTTGATCTTGATATAAGGATTCAGGAGCATTTTTTGTTTGTCTTTACCTTAAAAAATGGCTCAGATATAGCAGTTTCAATTTCTATTGTGGGTGACATTTTGAAAAATCTGATTTTTTGCATGCGACAGCACTCCTATATATTAACCGATTCCGATGTGAGTGAGCATGTGCACAGCAATTACTAAGGTCTCGACCAAGTTAACTGCTTAGCCTCATCCACCATGTTGTCTTAAAATGACAGGCACTTTAAGAAATTGCCGAATTTGGCAGCCAAATATAAATTACTTTAAAGAAAAGCAGCTTGGATAAAGCTGACTAATTTCGCGAAATTCTCATTCATTATATTGATAAAAATTAGTATTGAATCTCCTATATTCGGTTTCCACTAAATTGAGCGTCGTGTGTTTGCATGATATAAGTTGGCTTTTTTTAAATAAGGATTATGAAAGCTACCTCTTCCTCCCGGCACTGGCCGGAAGGACTTTTTCCCATATGCTAAATACATCCAGTAATATTATAATCAAAATATCTTTGAAATAATCAATTATTTGTTATGGGCCATTCTCACAATCTTTTGACTTTCGGGAATAAAAATCTGGTAAAATTAAACTTGCTAAAATAACATTTTAATCTAATAGAGGAATGCCTTAATGATTCAAAATAAAGAAAAAATGGTGAGCAGCGAATTTTTTTTTATTTAACTGAGGTTTAAGTTCAACTTGAGAGTTTAATTTTCCTTACCTTTTTCATCCATCTGAAATTACCAATTTTTACCACTATAAATTTCTATTTTCTTCTACATTTTTACTTATAATGAATTTGCATAGTACCCAGGCGACATTCAAATAAGAAATAATAACAATGTAGTATTTTTAGTACAAAATTTTGGTATAACATTGTCTTAAAAGGGTGTTAAAGAAGGGACGGAAGGAAAAAAAGGATGGTATAAGAAAAACGGGACGGTAATGGAAGAAAAAGGATGGTAAGGATCGGACGGTAAGGTAAATTACCGCTATTTGTAGGCAAATCATGTTAAGATCATGTTAAGTGATAGCCACAATTCTCATTGATTTTCAGAAACAGTTACTTACATAGGATTAAATTAAAAAAAATTAATTTACCTCGCAATGTGCAGGAATAAACGTTGGGGATAGTAAGACTATTAATAAAGTGACGATGCTTGAAATTGATATTTAAATGCTGATTTAAATTCTGCAGTAAATTTCCTGTCAAATAATTTTAGACATTCTTTCTCTAGCATAATTCTGCATGAGAAAAAACTTTTAAAAAAATCTGTGGCTGCCTATAGTTTATCAAGAGGGATGGTAAGGAATCTAAAACCCAGGGACAGAATTTTAAAAAAATAATATAAACCGTAAAAATGTGTGTAGGTTGCTACATATTTATATATAACATTTGCCCCAGTTTCGGAAAAAAATTACATCGTATTACTTTTATTGAAATAATTTTATACAGACTGCTCCAAACTTAAAAATCAGCATCAGGGACACGAGACGGTATAAGAGTTTTCCTGGTATTTGGACCTCAATCGTCGTCAAAAACTTATTTATCTCGTTAATATTGTTATGCAATAATGCAATGGAATGTTCCACAGTATATGAAATAAAAAAACCCCACAAGAATATGCATTAAAATAGAAAATATTATTCAGGGAGTTAAAAGTCAAACGATTGTGAGAATGCTCCATATATCGTTTCATATTTGTTTGCCTTTGCACTCAATTACCAAAATGCATTTCCCAACATTGACACTAATGTAAAAAATAATTTAACTAATTTTTTTATTTGTCTCCTAAAAAAACGGAGATGAACTTTATAATTCGTTCCACTAAAAATCGCAAGGAAAAATTATAACGAAATTTCAGATTAAAATAAATATGCACATGATACCTTGATAGATAAAAAAATTGTTCGGCCTCTTTAAATTATTTATTTATTTATTTTAAGTTTTCAATACACTTAATGAAGGAAGTCCCTTTAGACTCCTCAAAATCAGTTATTTTTCTTTGATTTTTTTTTAAAGGTGATAAAATAGTTGGATCATTTTGACACTGTCACCTAACTTTATTACATCTTTGAAGAGTACATTTATTTTTATTTTTTTTATTATTATTTTTTATCTTTTTTACAAAATGGCGGCTCAGCAAAATGTTTCTTCGGGCGCCTCAAGCGTGAGGTCTAAAAGTTCTGCACTCGTCAATCTTTTTCTACTGATCTGAAAAAATATATATATTTTTTTTTCTTTTACTAACATATGCACGGGAAGGATAAACCTATAAAATGATAAAATGTATAAAGTAAAAAATTAAGTACGGTTTTTAATCAAATGTTCGGATTTTGTACTATTTTTTCGATATTTTTCATCCCTAAAAATTAATTTATTTACACGAAATTGTTTAACCTTTAGGTAGAAAATAAAGAAAAGCTTCAGCAAAAATCAGTCAAATCGATGTTTTTCAGTTACAGCATGAGCAGTGTTTGGAAACATAGTTTGAAGATAATCGCGTTTAAAGTTTCAGTACGATAAAATTATTAATTTTAGTGACTTACCGATCAATCAGCGATTCCAGGTGCATATAATAGAACTTCGGTTTCCTCGAAAAGCTGGGTTTCTTCGAGTTGCTGCTGTTTTCGGGCTGTACGAGCTTCTTTTGTCTGAAAAGGACTCCTCTGGTTCTGTCTCGTTACACGCGCCTCATCGATGTTTTCAACAAAAACTTTGGCATAGGTGCCAACAACAATATTAAATTATCCATAACTCTAAGAACAGAAGTGCAGCCTTCATTAAATATCGCAGCAGCGTATGCTGATATTTCAACAATTTATAGCCCAGAATGCAGGTGTTTTGAAGATAACTGCCAAACTGTTGCGTTAAAATTTTCGTAAACGTTCGGGGTATGGCCACCCAAGTATCACCCAAAGGCCACCCAAGTCATCTGTAGATCAATGTTGATAGATTGGTAGGAAATTGAAGTTCTTGAGGAAGTAAGGCAGGAAGATCTTCGTTTAATCTTTGCTAGCACAACATGCTGGTTCTGGTGCACTCTACTAAAAATGGGATAACTCTGTTAACCTTTAGCTGATGTCACAGAAATTGTCACGTAACTAGTGTGAAGCGGTCTGTGAGACACCTCCATCGAAAGATGAACAAAATGTATGATTAACTCATAGGATGGTGTTTTTGTACTAAACTTTTTGTACAGGACTGTTATAATTAAAATTTACCTAGTCAAAAGTCTCTGGTGATAGTACTAAAGTTCCAAACGGAACAAAATTTCGGTAGTGTTTGTAATTAAACTGAAATTTGCTAGTTCAACTATAAAAATTCAACAAGTAAGAAAAATCATGCGTACAGCATAGATTATGAAACACTTTCCAACACTCCATGAAAGTTTTAACGAAACTTCGTTACTTAGGGAAATAAGGTTTATAAGATAACTAAGTAAACATTTAAAAATCTGATTTCAGTAGTTACAGCCCATAGCTAAAAAAGTATTCCAATTCTTTTGAAAAACCCTGTATTTGATCTGTATGTTGATATATATATGGGATGAGACTCTATTCATGAATCACAACGCACTTCTAAGACGAACACTGACATTTATTGAGACGAAGACAAAACCAAAATACAGTTAAAACACTCTTTTAAATCTATATTTAGCTTTAAAGCAACTACTTAGGCTTCTTTTATTAACGTCGTTGAATATATCTAGCATTTCCATACGTCGTTTAAATCTTCCATTTTGTAGCGTCGAAATTATTCTGATTCTTCTACAAAACCAGCGTCGTCGAACTTTTTCCGTTCTATTTACTTTTCTACATTTCCACTTCACGCAGCTTGCTTCGGTACCTTTTAATCTCGAAGCGGAAAATACAGAGTCGGGGACACTCAGTCTGATTCAAGTGTTGCTTGGGAAATTCCCTACATATATATACTATATAATGGGAAAATTTAGTTTTGCAAGAAAACGTATAAAAGTTTTAAATTTCTCTTTCAGCAATTTATACAATTAATTAAAAAATACTTGAATACTTTTGTACAGCCCTGTAGTTTACCTAGTACCCTTATTCCACGCCACTATTTAGCTAAAATTTAGTTCAAACTAAAACACACTTAAAACTACTGAAACCATATTTCCAGAAATTATCATCCACATACGATTTGCATCCAATTTTTTACGTATATCATTTTATCTATATTCTACAAACTTTTTTTAATAAACGAAATGCGGTTCAGCGTAAAAATGTATAACTCATTTAAAACACACATTTAACCAATTTGGTCTCATATCCAGTAACCCTTACGAATTATTTTGTGTAGCCCTGTATATGAATAATAGCATTTATAATTACCATATAGTATGCATAAATATAGTGAAACATAAAAACGCATATCATAATTAAAAATGCATTTCAAGCAATCACCGCTAATGTACGGTACTTCTGATACAATATACTATCTGAAAACTTTTGTGTGTCTCTGTAAATGCTATGCATTTCGTAATATACATGAAATAACTTATAGTAAACTTCAGCGACGTATATCAATTTCATTGTATGTAAAATAGTGTAACATAATTAAAATACGCCGCAAACAATTCCTCCCTTCCTCCCTATATCATTATGCAGCGGAATTCTTTTGTGTGGCCTGTAAAAGAATAATAACTATTCTTTGCACCGTATATTATACAGAATGCATGTTTTAATGCACTTCATAAATGCATATCAATTTTGTTATGTTTGGATGCGTGTAACATCATTAAAAATCCTTTTAAACGATTTCTTCTCATAGGCCCTAATTTAACGGAAAACTTTTGACTGTCCCTGTAAATGAACTAAACACGCTACAAACTTCATTTGAAATAGGGAACGTGCTATAGTAAAAGTCAATAACCTACAAAAATGTCAGGACAATCCGAGTATATTTACGGGAGTTAGAGCGCGGAGAGACGGACAGACAAACCGAAGTCATAAACCCGTTTCAACTTTGTTGGAAAGTGTTTAAAAAGCCGCGATCTGAGAGACCGGTAACATCAATTAAACGTTAATATTGAATATTTTGATTTTTCCTCTTTCCAATATATTCTCGTTATATTATATTTTCGAAATATGAAAAAAATATCGATTTTTTGAAAATTCTAATCGGACTTTCCCCCTTATAGTCCAGTAAAATTAGCTCAAAAAAGGGCTGTTTTATGCGCAAATTCTCGGAAAGCTGGAAATCGTTTTTATCACTTTGTTTTTATCCAAATGAAGGGATTTGAAGTTTGTCCAATTTTCCCTAGTGAGCTTCAGACTTAGCACCACAAAAAACTAAAAAAATTCGGACTTTTTTCAGTAGATTGCAAATAATTCAAAAACCGTTCACTCTACAGAAACAGCTCTAATAACCATAAAATTCTGCGTTGATTGAGTACCACAGACTAAAAATACCATAAAAAATAAATGAGATATGATAGATAAAAAAGCGCATTTTTCAAATTTTTTCTAAAAAATCTTAGAAAATTGGTTTTTTGAAGTGCTCATGTAACCAAACGAAATGTACTCACTCGTATATTTGCGCTTATGATTACAATTTTCAAACCTTAACCCAATCCTAGTGTTACATTAAACAAACACTAATAGTGTTTGAGTACAGGAGTGATTGGTGGTGATAAAATAAATTGTCATCTTGACAAAGGAGATTGGAGTTGCAAGTATAAAAAGTGTCCTTGGTGGTGATTTTGGCCATGTGAAATTCAAGATATCCAATCGAGTAACTCAAATGAAAAGCTTCATGTGTGCTGTTAAAATCCATGGTGAGGAGGTATCCGTCGATCCAGATACTATTTTTCGCCGAATTTCTTTCCACAAGAAATTAGAGGAAGAACGTAGAAAGTTCTTTGAGTATGAATTGGCTCCATTTCCAACTTCTCTGTTTGATAACTTTGGGATGAGGAAAACGCGAAAGTCGGTATTTTACGATTTATTCACCCCCCTTAATAATTTAGAACAAATCATAAAAACTGTCCATGTGATTGGTGGTGGCTTCCTACTTCATCGAGTGAGTTGGGAGCTAAGAGAAAAGTTCTCTTCAATTATTTCCAAGTACATTGGATATTTGAAAAACAACTATGGTAAAACTGCAACAAGTGTTTTTGATGGTTACCCAGAAGAGTCGTCAGAATATGGCACCAAGTCTGCTGAGCGCTTCCGTCGAAAAAATAAATACATTGCAGCAAGTGTTGACTTTAACGAAAATACGACGCTCACAATGCAAAAAGAGCACTTCATTGCAAATGAAGGGAATACACGCCGTTTAATAAAAACGCTCATTGAAAAATTGGGGCAACACAATTTTACTGTAAAACAAGCTGTCGAGGATGCAGATAGTAGCATCGTGATGGAAGCCATCCAACTTGATCAGCAGTCAGAATGTGTCATCATAGTGGGGAAAGATATTCATCTGCTTGTGCTTTTGACTACATTTATTCCCAACGCATCGACGGTATACTTCTTGAAACCTGGGAAAGGACAGTTGGACAATGTTTTATATTCACCATTAATTTTCAAGTACTCGCCGATTGAGGAGAAAAACATCCTATTCCTACATGCTTTTAGTGGCTGTGATTCTACATTGGCCTTCTTCAGGCAGGGCAAACTGAAATTCGTCAAGCTTTTGGAAAATCATGCTCACCTACAGGATGTTCCAACTGTCTTTAATAACCAATATTCTACGCCTGAAGAAGTAAGTGATGCGGGGAAGAAATTTATTGCCATCTTATACAATCCCTAGTATGACGAATTCACAACACTGCGAAAATTGCGATACAACACATTTTCATAACCTCTTTTGAAGACCCAATTTAACCTCGCTTCTTTGCCACCAACTGAAGATGCAGCCAAATAACATTCATACATAGTTTTCCTTCAGATCAACATTTGGAATTGAAGGGTGATGAATCCCATTGATTGGGGTTGGAAGTCATTCAAACATGGTATACTTCCAATCACCATGAAAGATATAGCTGCAACACCGGAGCATGAAAACACTCTGTCATGCAAACGTGTAAAGGGATGCAAAGGCGGTTTGTGTTCTTGTAGGAAAAACGATGTTAAATACTCAAATACATGTTACCACTGTAAACGTGAGTCGTGCACAAATACCGCAGAAGAAGAAGTCTCACAAACTGCATACGACGAAAAAGTAGATATGGACAAGGATGCCTTCCATGTGCAGGAGGAAGAAGAATGGACAGATCAAGGTCCAGCAAGAAAAAAAAACTCCAAGGTCGATTTCCCTGTATTTCCCTCAAGTAACGTGAGTTGATTTTATCACCATTGCTTATATACTATTTTTTTTAAATAAATTACTTTTCTTGATTTTCTGTTATTATTATATTGTTCTCTAACATTTTATACATGAGAACTTCAAAAAACCAATTTTATGAGATTTTTTAGAAAAAATTGGAAAAAAGTACTTTTTGATCTATCATATCTCGCTTATTTTTGGCGGAAGTTTTAGTCTGTGGTACTCAATCGACGCAGAATTGTATGGTCTACAATTTAAAAACTAGAACTGTTTCTGTAGAGTGAACGGTTTTTGAGTTATTTGCGAAATACTTAAAAAAGTCCAAAAATTTTGAGGTTTTTGTGGCGCCACGTCTAAAGCTCAACAGGAAAAATGGGACAAACTTCAAATTTCTTCATTTGGTTGTAAAATAACGTAATTAAAACAATTTCCGGCTTTTCGCGAATTTTCGGTTAGAAAAATCTTATTTTTACTGGCCTATTAATGTCAGGTTACATAAAGCAAAAATGTGAACAAAATTGTTTTATGTATGGGATCATGGGTGTTTTATGTATGGGACTTTATAAAGAACTGTTGTATTCAGAACTCATCATTATACTTTGTCTTTTTTTTTAATGTAATGTGTTAATTGAAATCTTACATTATAAATTGAATTATGCAAATACATTTTTAATATACTGATTTCTGCGAATATTATTCTCAAAATATGGAATACTGGAATACCAGAATATATCCTTTATACTGATATTTGTACAGTCACAAACTCTGTTTACAATTCAACTACTTCGTTTTCTACTTCTTTATGAAGACTAATTAGAAATGCTGGAAATGAGAAATGTTTGCTTTAGATTCCACAGAACGTATGTGAGAGCATTTTCTAAAAGCTATTATGTGATAAGGAATCTAACCTGAATATATTTTGCGTCTTCTTTGAAATATAATTACATAACAGGATTTTAAATATTATAAAGAACGCGAAGTGCAAAGATAACATATTTTACGTCTGAATCTTTTAACTTTATTATTACCTTTAGAACTGATGCGTTTGAAAAATTCAAGTATTATATGCATACTTTTTGTTGTCACTAATATTAATTTGTTTTTAAAAATAAGTATCAAAAACCATCTTTGTAATTTTTTTAAAATACAAAGTATAAAATTGTTAATCGCAATTTAATAAACCAAATTTTTATATTAATCAATTATTATTCAATTCGTTTTCCTTAGATAAGCAATAAATAATAAACAAATTAATGTAAATTCCCAGACTCAAGTAAACTTCTATAATTCATACTATAGACCGTGTGGTTTCTGCACAAACCAGACCTCATTGAGTTCAGGGCTAAAAATCTAAGATTAGTAAAATCTATATTAGCATATTAAAACAGAACTGGCCTGCTTAGCCATATCTTGATGAAATCTACCTGTAGACACAATTTTATTGGTTGCTTGGTAGGTTTGTAAGGAACCAGTAACTTTGTTACAAAGGCTCTCTAGTGGTTTTAAGGTGAATGTGTAAGACGTAACTCTAGTTCAGAGGCACTCTAATTGTCCGCGGTGCATTTTTAATTATGAGTTCACTGAACCGCGAGTAGCAGTAAGCGTATGCAAATTTATTTGCTCAGTCTGACAGGGTATAAATAGAGCAGCGAAAATATGTTAAGTGGTTAGTCAGTGGTAAGTAGGTTAGTCAGTGTTTAGTTGGTTAGTTAGACTTTGGAGGGAGTATGAGATGGTGTGAGTAGTTTTGGTGTGGAGAAACGGCCTGTATGGCTGGAGTTTAGCCTGGGAGCAAGAACAGATTTAGAGTGAGATGAAATCTAGATGTGGATTTGAAATGAACCCCGCCGTCGCAGCTTAAGCACGCTCCGGAGAAATGAAGTTACCTGAGTTAAGTTTTGACTTTATATTTAATTAAGAATAGTTTTATTGCTATCACGGAGTGTGGGCAAAATTTATGAAATCTTTTCTGCCAACCCGTTGCCCGTTGTTGAATAAAAGCTCTATATTTAAAGCCCATAATTCTCCTCATGAACTCCCACCACCATCATTACGCCCTTTGTGTTTTTCTTCACCCTTTGATACGAAAATATGGAGAACTAGATTTAACGGTAAATCTATCAATCAACCGCTAAAATTGGGTCTGTAGGTGTTTTTCACCAATATATGTCTTAGAAGGCCAGTTGTATTTTAATATGTTATTCGAGTTTTAAGTAATCTTCGATTTTCAGCCGTGAACTCGATGACTTGATAGAATGTACAGCCGGCGCCCTCTCTACTAGAATCGACTTTGTATGTTCAGTTAGAAAAGAGAAATCAAATAAAAGCTAAATTAACACTTACTCAACTTCGTTTCTTGGGCCAGTGAGCACTAGCCACTAGCATTAGTATGAGACGCATGTAATAAATGTTATTTTGTAAACTATGGGCACTAGTTATATACACACACAGACACACACACACACACACACACACACATATATATATATATATATATATATATATATATATATATATATACAGGGTGCGGAAAAAGTATCGATAATTTTTTCTTAGTGTTTGTGTGTGTCTTTTAAATGTTGCAGATTTTTTCTTTGTGTATATTTGCTCTTTATAATCTAAATATTGCATTATAAATAAGTATTTTTGGGTTATTGTTTGCATTTCGTCTTCTGTACCGAAAACTGTTCACTATTGAATAAGCTGTTAACCATCAGAATGACTGCATATTAGCCAAAAGAAGTAAAACTGCTAATTCAAGTGGCGGCATAGTAGTCAGAAAAGCTCATACAGCCAGCGTAATGGTTTTTGGCAGCATCACAAGCAATAGGAAATCACCTTTGGTCTTTGATGATGCGGGTATCAAGATTAATCCGATCAATTATCGCAACGATATTCTAAAGGAGGTCCTTCCATGGCTAAATTCTCATTTTGGAAACAATCCATATGTGTTCCAACAAGATTCAGTACCAACCCATAAGACTTGCCAAACGCAACGGTGGTGCCAAGCAAATCTTCGTGATTTCATTTCATCTCAAGACTGGTCTCCGAATACTCCGGATTTTAATCCACTTGATTACTAAGTATGGGAGTGTTTCAAGCAAGAGCCTGTGCTAATCCTCACAAAGATATCACTTCTTTAAAAGCTGCTCTGACGCGTAAATGGAACGGTCTCGATGCGGACTACTTGCGGCGCATCGTGGATGCCTTCCCGCACTTTCTCCGTGACTGTATCAAGGCAAAAGAAGACCGAATCGAAAATGAATGATAGAATATCAATTGATACTTAGTTGTTAAACTTACGCAATAAAAATTATTGAAATTATTGTATCTATGGTGTTGTAGTAGAGATTCATTTTACTATCAATACTTTCTCCGCATCCTGTATATATATAAATATTAAACTAAACTCTGTGTCTAAACAATGCATGAAGGATCTGGACCGACAGTGCCCACTCTGTGTTCTTGACCCTGGGCCCCGAAGTGCTATATAGCATGCGTCCCGGCCTGGTGGTCAGCATAACGCGCGCATAGATTAAGGATCAAGATGGGACATTTACGGCAAAATCTGTAATGGCAACAGTACTAGGGTTACTATCGGCAAGGGGGAAGAACTAACAAACCTCCGAAATTTACCTATGTTGAAGAAATATGTTTATCCTCTATGCTTTGAATATATATTCGTTCCTAAAACGAAACAGGTGTCATACGATATTCTATTCATGCTTGCTTTATTTATTTAGCTGTTTTTTTTTACCGTACTTGTATTGTTCATTATTAAGTTACAAAATGACAGTAAGACTAATAATATAAAAGAAAGCCGACAGAAAATTCTGTTAAGAATGCAAATATGTAAGTTTATAAGATTAAATTGTAAAAAATCAAATTCAGATATTGTGTCAATTTATTCATATCGAATAAAATTTTATTGAGTGTAATGTCAGTACCTCTATTTATTTTTAAATTTTAGATTTATACAATTCTAAAAATTTGTCGAAAGGAACTTTTTCCTATCTGTAATATTATTATTATCATTTCTTATATGTTAATATTATAAACATTATTGAATTGTTTGTACGTTATTTACATTAAAAACAATATTTTTATTTTATCTGTAAGGAAGTGAAAATGCATAAATTTTAAAAGATTTTTGTAACGATTGTTTAATACGTTAAATTTCATAAATTTATAAAACACGGGCTATAAAAATTTTCCTGCCAAAGGGGAATAATTATGAAATTTTCTGAGACTTGTAGAGTTGAACATTTCGTATATTTTTATGTTACACCATTGCTTTTGATATATAGCATTCAAGACGAAATTTTTACCTAGTATTCGTTGCACTTAAAACCGTTCACTAATCATGTAAAAAAAAAAAAACACATATCTGTGCATGAACATAGAATAGATATTAGATATATAAAATATAATGTATATTCTATGTTCATGTATCGGTGTAAGATTCTATCGAAAACGTAAACATGCAACATTAAAAAAAAGAAAGATCACAATAAGGTAGATACTCAATAATAAGCATACTAAAAGGATGGGGAGTTTCATCCCCATAGTCACTAAGGGCGCTACGATCGCAATCGCATTACCATTACGCTCTATGGGAATGTCCGATCTTGGATGTTAATCTATGAACGCGCGCGACTCTCGGTGTTTAGTTCACAAACAAGCTTAGTACTCATTTTTTCGATCCCAAAGAGATGAAAGGCTGATATATATATATATATATATATGTTACGTGTTATCATATATATATATATATATGTTACGGTTAATTTGATTAACCGGTTATTATTAATAATTACCAAATAATATACAAATAAACCGGTTAATATAATCAATTTATGAGAATTTATAAAATTAACCGGTTATTATTAATAATGACCAATCACGTTCGGTCAATATAACAAATTTCAACTCGTTTTGCTTAAGATTTTCATTACGTATGCGTGTATTTATTCCGTGTCAGCGCCTCACTTTTGTGCAATCGTTTAATAGCTTTTGTGATAGCGTAAGTTTGTTTTGATCCGTTGGCAACAATTTGATGATATCAGTTTATTGTTTGTTTTAGATGGAGGTGGCCGTATCTTCCGTGATGCTCACTAATATTTATTTTTCACAGCATTTTTTACTTTTGTCCGATCCAGTGCGTGCCAAGTAATATTAATTTGATGGAAATTCCGTAGTGAATTTGAAATTTTATTCAATTGAGAGCGTTAAAATCAAAAGGAGCCAAAAAGTTGCTTATCATCTCATGGATGTGTTTAAAATATTTAGAACACCATGCATCTTGCAAAGTGACAATAGCCGAGAGTTTGCTAATAAAATTATTCAAGAAGTTTGTGGAATGTGGAATCGACTCAAAAATTTTCATAGAAAACCAAGACACAGTAAATTGCAAGGCTCAGTTGAAAAAGCAAACCAAGGCAACGGAAAGATGTTATCCACTTAGTTTGAAACTAACAGTACAAAAACATGGTCAGAAGGAATAAAATTCATTCAATTTTTGAAAAATAGAGCGCATCACTATAGAATAGATAGTAGTCCATATGAAGCTTTATTTGACTATAAAACAAATGTAGGTTTAATAATCTATTCGTCAAATGTAAATAAGTGCGAGTAGTAAGTCAAAATTACGTCCATTTCTAATCATATCAAAATATTAAAATATTGATTTGCTTAAAAGATTTATAAAAACACATTAAAAGTAAATTAAAAGCTCTTTATTTACATGTTTCAACTCATTTTCTGAGTCGTCGTCAGAATGTATAATAGAAAATTACAAATGCATAATGACAAAATGGCATAACCCAACGAAAATTCAATATCAGATGTAAAGAACATATAGCGGACATAAAATACAATAGTTTACTAATATAATAATAACTTATATATAATATAATAAATACTTAAAAGTTTGTTTTTCTAAGTAGCTCAGTTCAGTCTCACTGTTGCAGTTAATAGATTATTGAACGAACATGGTAAAACCGAAATCATAATGCTAATATTTGAGACAGATTCATATCTACCTGTATGAACGGAAAAAAATAACCCTTTGTGACTAATTAACTCCGATTTGAAAAATATTTACGCTGTTTTTACAACACATCACCTTAAGCATTTAAAAAAATTAGAACATAAATCTGAAAAAAAAAATGTTCTGAAAGATACATTTTCACACCTACAATAAACAGAAATTTAGATACCTCTCATAACGATTGTCCTTTTCTAACACGAAATTGTAAAGTATGCAAAATTACCTTTCAAGAAAATCTATTTTCGGACGGCCCCACCAGTCACCGAGAGGTTTTCCTCTCAAAGCTGACAGACGGGAAATTCTGGATTCGAACCCAATCGTGCCCATCGGGCTAATCTTTCGGAGTTTTCCGATTTTCTTCGAACCTTGGATTTCCTTGCGTAAATACTGGTTAGGTGTCCGTAGAATAACCTCCACGGAGAGACCCCTTCCTTTGGGCCCATACCCCTCGTGTTGATAATTGGTCGCGGTTACTCTAAGCGTTCTTTTGAGAAGAAATGCGATAGCTGACTGCATTTTAGCTCAAAAATAATTGTTCATATTAAGCGTATTTATTTTCGGTAGCAAAACTAAAATATTAGTATTACGATTGATGTATGCATACATTGATATTGAGACATAACCGACGTAAAATGATATCATTTGTTCATATTTTGTGTTTTAATTTGGCAAAATTTTCAAAATCAATTTCCGCAATATTCACGGAAATATTCTTAAATGATAGAAAACAACAACAACAACAACAACAACAACAACTTTTGCATGAAAAATTAAATTAGTAAAGCCCTCTGTTGAGAATTCTATGCAGAATTTTTGTTAACTGATGTACTGGTAAATAAAAGTTATAAATAATATCGTGCTTTAAATCTTAATGTGTAAGTAGCAGTGATTTGGGGGTACTTTGAAGGTCTGTAACACGGTGATACAAAGGGTTAATTAAGTTTTGCATGCATTATATATAGTTCTAATACAGAATAGTCCAACATAGATGAAATATATTAATATTATCTACCGAAATGTTTCTCAGCGATGCTACACATTTATAAATTGGACAAATTTTATAATAGTTTTAAAATGTCCAATATGACTTCACTGCATACGGAATTCTATTTTCTAAAAAATAATTAGTTTTAGAAGAGTTTTTAAATAATAGGTATAAAAATCGGTATAGAGACTAATCATAGCAAACATTTCATAGCGATTTTCTTGCAATTTTGGAAAGTATTTCATAATCAAAGCCAGAAGCATAATTATTCATTTTTGTTAGCTTTGGCATTAAATTTTAATAAAACAAATATACAAGTTTATTTCACTTTTAAAAAAATATAGATGATAAATGAAAATTTTTTTAGAAATAAGAAAAATGCCTTTCGTTTTATAACATTTTTCTTTCAACTTATTAATTTATTTTAGATATCTTCCGTTATTACAGTAATATTTTTTTTTAATTTGTTGTTATAAAAAAACAGCAACAAATAGCTATAAAAAAACAACAGATAGCTATAAAATAAAAGATTCCAAAGATATATATTATTTATAAAAAAGAAATTTATAATGTACTTAATAAGATATGGTTTCATAAACCGATAAGAGAATTTCTTATTTTTTAAAGAACTTTTATCCTCTTTTACATGTAAAAGAGCTTTTCTTTGAAGATCATAAGAATGTATTGTGTAAGAAGGATTACCATAGAATATCTTTTAATTAAAATAAGATTAAATTAAAATTTATATATTCAGCTCAAAATACAAACAATCTCTTTTCAAGTATTTCTTTTGTATAAGCATTTTTGTGCAAAATATTTTTTTAAATTGGACCATAAAATCAACATGAAATACTTTTATTTTATGTTAATGTGTTACATAATATTTGAAATATTTTCATAAACTTCTTAAATAATAAACTGTGTTTTTCTTTAAACACAAATTTCCTATGTATTTATATAATTCCTTTAAACGTTCTTTTTTTAATCTTTTATTGATTTTTTTCATTTAATATTATTTGCCACTTTTATATGAATTATAAATACGATGCACATATTATTATAATTGACATGAAACAATACAATATTATTAAACTGTTAATTAAAGAACTAAAAAAACATTAATATTGTCTATAAATATTTTTATTAATTTTGTATTACATTTTATCTAAGTAATAATTTATTGTTCACGAAACGTTTGACAAATGAAACAAAATGAAACATGTATTTTTCCTTTTATTCTTCATTTATATTTCATTTATGATATTAAATATTAAATAAATATAAATATAATTGTACTTTGACTGCACAGGATAATGCGAAAAAAGGAAAAAAAAAATGTTATCAATGCTTAAAAACTATCAATAGAGCCTGCATTTATTGAAGTAGTAAGTATTCACATTTGGCTTCACTTTAACTATCCGTATATATAAACAATTATTAAGTAGAAAATATAGAATATGCTACAAAATTGAAAGAAATAATCGAAAGAGTATTTTGATTAACAACAGTATGAATTACTTTGGTGACATACTTGACTTTTGTCTTTCGTAAAATATTATATAGCTCTAAATACCGTTTACTGAAAAAAAATTAAAATCTTTACGTATTTTTTTTTCTTATAATACGCAACACACAGACAATATTTAAATAAGGTTATTATTGCTATTTTTTGTTGAAATAAATATGATACTACTACGCAATGTTTCTCTAAAGCTAGGATTGAGAATTTTTTTTCTTAATATTATAGACTTTTATTTTAAATAATGTACTTTTTAAATAAATACACGTAAAAATAATGATACCTAATATTTTAATATAATATCTTTGTATTATATATTTTTAATATACATTTCGCGATATTATATTGATATGAATAAATCAATAACAATTTTTTTGTAAGAAGTGGATACTACTAAAGTGTCTCGGGACTCGTAAAATTGGAAAATATGAAAAAAAGACCAATTTCAACATTTGATAACTGAAATGTATATGGCTACGTATTAAAAAAAATTAAGATGCAGAATTAGTATTTATAAAGGGCTCTAAACTGTCAGATATTTGAAGAGCAGAAAATTGATATAACAGATTACGCGCAGGATTAAAAAATACATTTTGCAGGAAGAACGAAATTTTTGGTGCCCAATTCTTCAGATTGTAAGAACTATCCTGAATCTAAATAAATTTGTATTTAAAGCATTTTTATATTTTTAATACAAAGTTATATTTAGATAATACAATTTTTTTTTAAATTTCAACAGTATAATCACCCTTTTTTATAACAATAAAAATGAAATTTTAGGTTCAGTGTATACAAACTTACATAAAACATATGTTTTGAAAATTTCATGAAAAAATATTCAGAAGTTTTCGAGATATCCTGTGCGTTATGCCCAAAAAGTTATTTGGAGAAAAAAGACTTCACAGTTTCGGAAACGACGCGACGCTTCAGATGTTGAACGGATATAATTCAAAAAGCTATAATGGGGATTTCAAGAAAACAATTATATTACATCAAAACGTTTAGTAAAATTAGGAGTTTAATATCTAAATAAATTTAAATTTCGGAAATTTGAAGCTTTAATTGTTCTGAGACCACTTAAAGAAAAATATTGCAAGATCATTGGTTAGAACAATCCGAGATCAAAGTAAAAACGTATTTTTTTTTTTTCAGAACTCTTACATCATACTGTAAAAAAATATTATGTTCTGCAGTAGTCATGATAACAAGTACGAAAACAAATAAGAACAAAAATTCAAAACCTTTCTGAAGCCGGCCGTAAATAGATCAATAATATGTTAAGAAATGTACACTAGGGTGGGTCGAAAAAAACGAAATTTTTCAGATCAATTTCTAATAGTGCAGAAAAGTTGCCTTTTATAATTAAAAAAATAACGCAAAACATATATTTGAAATCGGTTAATATCTTTAGGTCGCGCATTACACTTGAAGTTTTGAAAATATGATGAAAAGTGACGATTTTTGAAATTAATCATGCAAATTAAAAAAATATATATTCAGAGCTACTTCTAATAGTGCGTAAATATCACCTTTTGGTATTAGATGAATAACACAAAAAAATATTTAAAATCGGTTAATATCTTTAGGTCGCGCATTGCACTTGTATTTTGGAAAATATGACCAAAATTGACAATATTTAAAATTACACGATGAAAATTTAAAAACATATTCAGACCTACTTCTAATAGTGCGTAAAAATCACATTTTGAAATTTGAAGAACAAAATAAAAATTATTTAAATTCGATTAATATCTTTAGGTCGCTTCTTCGCACTTGAAATTTGGAAAACATTGTCAAAAATAGCACATTTCTGCAATACAGGAGCCGTGTTAAAAATAATTTAGTCATATAACTACTACTGCTGGAACTGGTGGAGTAGATTTTGAAGTGTTTTTTTTTTATATCTATCTGAAAAGAACATCTCCTTAGATGAAGTCGTTGTAGTTGGATGTGACGGCAGGTCTATCAATACGGGAAAGGAAATAAGGGACTATTTGCAATTTAGAAATGCCTATAGATAGGCCCTTTCATTGGTTTATTTGTCTTTTGCCTTTCATTGAATTACCTTTTAGGCACTTGTTTCAACATATTTATGGAAAAAGCACAGGGTCGGAATTATTTTGTGGTCCTATAGGTACACAGTTCAGAAATTGCATCAAACTGCCCAGTAATTCGATAGTTTTTACAGATAAGCGTTATTAACAGTATTTTTTTTATGATCGTGACCATAATATGGTCAATAATATAGTCATAATACGTTAGCAATATGGTCAAGTAACCGTTATGTACAAAAAAAGGTCCAATGATTAAACAGTTTGCTGCCAATTTTTAACAGTGTAAGCAAGTACCTGCTTTTGTAACACTATTTTTTTTTTCAAATTTCAATTTTACAATTGCAATATCCCAACAATGACTGTTATTAAAATAAATGACTTCAATTAAGATTTAAAATATGTATCTTCTGTAAATATTCCACTCTGTGCGAAAAGGCTTCTGCCCTGCGAATCTTGCTGTCCTTTATCGAAGGCTGATTTCTCATTAACGACCGCAAACAGAACTCTCAGACTTTATGAATCCATTAAAAACCTTATCGGTGAATTGAAATAGTTTTATACGTCATGTAGACACGTGCGTCTATATTGTTTGACATTATTAGGGATCATTCTATTATTCTAGGAGAAACGCATCTCTTCAAGACAATAACAATATCGCGTCAATTACCAAAAATAATTGTAGGAAGTGATACACTCTTTTACTGAGCGTAACGGAATCTTTGCTCATCCCTTAAACCTGTGATTGTCAATGATCACAGATGGAAGAGAATTGGGATTCAGACTGATTTGGAAAGCAATGAAATCTGTGACTGCCTGGGAGTGTTTTTGAATTAATGAGAGACAAAATGCTCTCTGAACTTGTTCTGTACAATATGGGAGGTGAAGTAACCTTGCAGGTAAACAAGTCATTAAGTTATGAGTAATCGTGAGAACTACAATTGAACTTAGTGTCACAAAACCTTGCACAGTTCTCACTTTTTCGGTCTGAATATATATATATATATATATTTATTTTCATCATGTAATTTCAAAAATTATCAATTTTGGTCATATTTTCCAAAATACAAGTGCAATGCGCGAACTAAAGATATTAACCGATTTTAAATATTTTTCGTGTTATTGTTGTAATGCCAAAAGGTGACATTTACGCACTATTAAAAGTAGCTCTGAATATTTTTTTAATTTTCATAATTTCAAAAATCGTCACTTTTCATCATATTTTCAAATCTTCAAGTGTAATGCGCGACCTAAAGATATTAACCGATTTTAAAAATATTTTTTGCGCTATTCTTCTAATTACAAAAGGCAACTTTTCTGCTCTATTAGAAGTTGATCTAAAAAATTTCGCTTTTTTCGACCCATCCTAATGTACACTCGCACTTTGCTGATTACATTATTTTTTTTATTAATGAATTAATTAAAATTTATTTTTGTCAAATTAACGTAAAAATAAGAAAATTCTGAAAATTAGAATATAATAAATATAATTTTAATTGCGGTTACAAATAACAATTACTCATTTTTTTAAAAAAGATAAATATTTGTTTACAGAAATAACATGAAATTTGCATTGCAACAAATTTGCATTATAATGTAGTACTCTTACGTTTTATTACTCTTACAAAAATGTTTAGATTTTGCATTGAGTACTTCAATTTAATAATAATAATAATAATATTTTGCCATTTATAGCAATTACAGAATGCCTTCGGGCAACGTTTTTGTAACGTGTGTAATATCTTCATTATTATTTACAATAAAATTAACTGAACTAATTAAATAAAATTACTTCATCTAACAGCATATTTTTTTAATTATTCACTTAAAGTTTAAAGGTAAAGCTTTTTTAAAAATCATTGAAATAATTATTAATAAAAAACTAATTAATCTGAAATAAGTATTTATTGTCATAGAGCGTCTGACATCTGAATTAATTTAATTAAACTGATAATCATTTTAATTTGAGATTATTAACCGATTTAGTACATGAAATAAAAAATATCATTGGTTGTATAAATCCTTCTGCGAAAAATCTTTCATAATAGTAAAATCAAGTTTTAAATATTTTTTTATATCACAAAATAATATCAAATTAAATAGTAATAAGATATTCGATATTTTTTATTCAGTTTTATTAAAAATCTTATTTATTTAATTTTTGTAAAAAACTTTTTGTTTCATTTAATTAAATAGTCATCGTATTCTATATCTGGATATTTGTTTCGAATTAAACATAAATTTTGATTTTTTAAACACTTTGATAAATGAACTAAACTTTCAGATTATCCAGAATTATGTAATTTCCTTAAAAGTTTTGCAACCATAATTAATTACTTGTTGCGAAATGCATGTCTCAATTTATTTCTCTTTCATTTCTTATTAGGTGCATTCTGTTGAAACACTTTTGTTTCAATTAATGTTTACTTTCAGTTTTCAAAGAATAATTGTTTTATTATACACACATACACATATACGTAGATGTATGGTTGTAAACAGGTACTTGTGTGCGCGCGTATATAATAACTTGAAATCATTTTATTATTTTAGATTAAATTTGTAAACTATCACTATAAGGCACTTATTTCCTTCGGAATTCCTTAATGCAGAATTTATCTTCGCATGAAATTATTCTTTAATTTAGCATTACTGATATGCAAAAACTGTAATATACCATGTTTTTTTTTTTTTTTTTTTTTTTTTTTTTTTTTTTTTTTTTTTTTTACTTCTAAATTGTAACAAAAGTATATAAGAATGGCGAGCATCTTTTTGTAAAGCAATATTCTAAAAGCATATCTGTTTTCCAAAAATATTCACGCCGATCTGCTTACCTAGTCGTTAACCCTTTGTCTACTGACGGTACTTATAAGCACAACTCACGTCCAGTAGTGAATATTACTAATATTCTAATGGTACTTTGTAAAAAGACTCTTTTAACTCCACTTTATCTGGATACATGGCAAGAGTAGTTCTAGGTTTGTTATTTTAGCGAGGAAGGAGGCTATCTTTTAAACTGTCGGTGTGTTTTGTGCCGACATTTTGTACAGATTGCCACGCTCGTCACTTTATTGCTGAAAATACAGTAAAGGATGTAAGATAAGAGCTGGGTTTTTTTATGTATTCATTATGATATTAGAATACAATTTGACTAGCTATTTTATGTGAACACTGTATGTATTTGATTTAACAAATGAATTACTCGGTGGTTCTTATAAGTACCGTCAGTACACTGGGTGTTGGAAAAACTTCTTATTTACATTTTGTCTGTGTGGTTATCCATCGTTTTCATCTGCTTTAAAATGTAATTACTAAAATGTAGTGTAGTAATAATTTTCCTAGTATTTCTTTCCTGTTTCGTTATTATTTTCTATAGGAAATCTAAAAAGTTGTAGACCCGGCTCTTTTTTGCTATGATAGAAATAGCATATATAAATTGATATATTGTTTTCTTGGAGATGCGAGACACCATGTTGTCCCTGGAATATTGACGTCGCATAACTAAAGGACTTTTAACGAGATCGAAGCCTAAAAAAATTGTTTTTTAACCCTTACAGGGGCAAAGGATTTTCAATGCTAAAGTGTTGAAATAAATGGTTGGCACCGAATTTGACTAAAATGTATTTGTAAATAATAAAAAGGTTATGTTTCACACACTTAATAAATGGAATATATTTTACCAAAATTCTGGTGCCTTGTGGGTTTTCTGTTACCATAATATTTTATTCATAGTGTATTGACTGTACTTTAAAGAACCACTTTAATTAATTACCTCTAAGGAATTAAATTTCTTACGGATATTTTTTATGTTTATTGTGTAGTTTTCATTGTAGTAACTGAAAAAAAAAAATTGAAGTAGATCATAATGCAGTAGATAAAGGGTTAAAGCGCTTGCTACAGAAAAAAATATTCCGTTTTTGTATGCCGACTTAGCCATGGAATTTTGTAGCGAGTTGGATTTCACTTTAAATTAAGTCGTTGGCTGTCATCACTTGAGTTCTTTGACTGTATTCATTCAGTTAATTAGTCGGATGCGCAAAAACAAAATTTTCCTCTATCTCGTAAATGTTAATATTTCAAAAAGCGTAATCTTTTTTTGTAATGCTTTTTAGAAAAAAAAATGCCTATTGCAAATATGCAAATTAAACATACACTGAACAATAGGGTGAATCAGTATGATTTTTTTCAACAACTACCATTCCTGTCCCAAATGTTGAAGTAAATGCTCTAGCAAAGCACCTATATCAGACAGAATGTCTGTGTAATTATATACTAAACTCGGTCTACTAAATTACATTTAAATATAAAATTTCGACGAAAATTTTTTATAAATTTCCGAATAGCGCTTTCATGAGGCAAATGACTTCGATTCGCGAAATGCTGAAATAATTGAATGACATCTGAATTTGTATTAAAAATTTTTAATTCGAATTATTTAATAAATGAAAAAAAATTAAAAAGTGTTGGCAAAAATTACTTTGGCCGCATAAAAGTACGTTTTTAATTTTATTTAACAGTTTCAGTAATTAAAATATGTCATTTGAGATGCATACCCATGCAATATGTTTTCTTCTAAAGGACAACATCTAATATATTAGAAGTCAAATGTGTTATGCATCGCGCAAAATGCTATCAGAAGAATGACCTGGAAATCAGTAGATGTCAGCTTTATAGTATCTAAGTTTTTTATTATTATTATTATTATTAGAAAGATTATAAGAATTGACTGAAGGATTGATACATTCTTGAGTTTAACGTGAAGTACTTTCATATTGCGATATATTAAATGCAAATTGTTTAAAATGAACATTTTATGTATTTATAAATAAACAAAGCTGCAGATTTGTTTTTAATACATTAGTATAACTGAAAATAAGCACTCCTATTTTTTTTTTTTTTTTTTTTTTTTTTTTTTTTTTATTGAAGACCGTTAATTCTAAACAAAAGTGCGAACCGTGTTTCAGTTAGTATATAAATGCTATTTTATCGCAAAATATAAAAAAAAAAAATAGAACAATTGACTGCAGGTTTACAAACATATATCTTAAAATTAAATTTTGTATTTTTTCTCATACATTATACTTATTTTTTAGATCGTGTATTAATAATATAAAATGCAAATGGAAATTTCGTTCTAGCTGCTTATAACTTGAGCTCTGCCGAATAGATTTTGATTGAACTTGTACTATTTGAACTTACATAATTTTACAGCAAAGGTTTTAGTATATATATTATTGTTCTATATAGCTTAGATATAGAACTATAGGAAAAAAGTCTATAATTCGATGAACGATTTTTAAAGATTAACCTTTTTTAAAAAGTTATACGGCAGAGATTTTGATGAGATCGGCATGGTTAGCTAGGTAATTTTTCCGGGAAAAATGCAATCTATTACATATTGTTCTTTGTTGAATACAAAATTATTCGAGAAAGTTCTATAATTAGGTAAGTCCGATGATGAGAGATTAGACTTTATAAAAAGATCTACTGGATTTTGATGGGATTTTTCACAGATGCTTTAAGTATACTACATATCCTTCTACCGTTCTTTAGCAAATTTTACTTTAAATGTTCAACTAAAACAGTTTTCTCCTAGCAGCCCAAATTTGATCTATAACATTATGAAATATAATGCCGCAATGGCGTTAGTATCATTTTTAGCAATGCTTAACGATATTCCACTTAAAAAATCATATTTCTGTAAAACACATTGTCAACCTCAGCAGTGTATGTCGCTTTATTCAAGGTTCCTTTTGAGAAAACCGATTAGCGTAGCGTATGAAGCATTTTTCTATGTTAAAATCCTATAAAATGTAAAATGGATTACGAAATAAACGATATATGTATCGCAAAACTGAATATCAAGAAAAATAAATAAGCACAATCATGATTTAGAGAAAAACAAAAAGAGTTTAATAATAACAAGTAAATTACATATGAATACATTTTTATTCATTTTAGAAATAGTTGGATTGTACAATCGTGGAAGAAAAAGTAAACACCCCATGTTTCCCCCCTTTCAATTAACAGTTCAATCTTTTTGGTGGTTTCCGGATTCTTTTAGATATTCTTAGTTGCATTGGATTGTGAACAACTTGGGGAGTGGCAACTGTTGGAGATACGACTGGAGACAAGTCTTTGGTGGTATCCTTGGAGGTCCTAGATGGCTCAGTCGACGCTGCGTCTCTCTCCGTTGATGTTATTTTTGTATCAGATGGTTCATTCACACTTACTATTCTTGGTCTATATTCAACATCATTGTCTACTTCTTTGCCTGCTGATCGAATTTGATCGACATGTTGCCTAACCAAATTACCTTGCATATTTATGGTATAGTATAATTCACCATCTCGACTGATGATACGATTGAATTTCAGTTTTGCATTAGCTGCAGTGTAATCTCGAACGGCTACTTTATCACCCACTTCAAAATACCAATCATTAAAATATATATCCTCCCTAATCTTGTTTAGAATTCTTTCTTTAGGGTTATGAATTAAGAGGTACGAATCTCTCTTTTTAAGAACTTACTTGCTGGATACTGCATGGTAGTCATATTGGGTGATTTCCTATATTGTAACAAAAAACAGTTAATTTTTTTATTCATACTTCCAGGGTAATTTTGCATTGATCGAAGAGATTGCTTCAAAGTATGTACATATCTTTATGCTTGACCATTGCTGGTGGGCTTGAAAGGTGCGCACGTTTTATTTATAACTCCATTATTTCGCATAAATTTCTGGAACTCATATGATGAAAACTGCGGTCCATTGTCTCTGACTAGCATGACTGGCAATCCAAAACGAGCAAAACAATCTCTTAGACATTCTGCTGTTTTCACGGCAGTTGTCGATTTCATATGGTAGACTTCGAGCCATTTTGAATGTGCATCCACAATTAATAAAAACATATGCTCAGCGATATGCCCGGTAAAAGCAATATGAATCCTTTCCCACGGAGAACTTGGATACTCCCAATACTGTGTTTTTGACCTTGGAGGATCATCCTTAATCCTTAGACAATCAGTACAGTTTTTAACAACATCTTCGATGACTTTATCTATGTTTTCCAATTGACATAGGATATAGATATTGCCTTCATTTTTATGGCCCCAAATGCCCCTGATGAAGTTCTTCCAAAACCTTGTAATGCTATTTTTTATGTACACAAACTCTTTGGTCGTACATAATGCAACCATCCTGGAGAGTATATTCTACTTCCCTTTTAAAGAAGTCCCTCTTTTTAAAGCTTTTAGCAAAGGTGCCAAATCTTTGTCGTTTGCAGTTGCTTTAGCTAAATCTCTTGCTGTTATTGGCAGTGTTTCAATTTGGGAAAGTTGAAAAACTGAAACATCATCCTTTAATTCTAAGTCTTCGGATCTTAAAGGTAATCGTGAAAGAGAATCTGCATTACCATGATCCTTAGTATTCCGATAAATTATGTCGAACCGATAAGAAGGCAATGCTAGTGCATAATTCAAAAATCTTGTAGCAGGCAAAACTAGAAGACACTTTTTGAAAGCAAAAATTATCACCAGAGGTTTGTGATCTGTAATGAGCGTAAATCTATTTCCTTTAAGGAAAAATAAAACATTTTCACTGCTTAAAAATAGAGCTAAAGCTTCTTTATCAATTTGTAAATAGCGCTGTACGGTTGGCGAGAGTGTTCTTGAAGCAAATGCAATAGGACTTTCAGAATCATCTGGAAATATGTGGGAGAGCACTGCACCCTTGCCGACTGGACATGCATCAGCTGCAAGGAAAATAGGAAGTTTGGGGTCGTAGTGTGCTAATATTCTATCAGAACAGATTTCATCTTTTATATTTTGGACTGCTTCTTGATACTTTTTAACACTTTTCTACGGATCACCTTTTTTAGTTACGTTATGCAATGGATATGCTAAGGTAAAAATTTTGTTTGAGAATCTAGTGTAAAAGTGAACTAATCCCATAAAAGATTGAATTTCCTGAACATTATTAGGAATTTTATTATTCTTATTTGCAGCAATCTTTTCATCTGTTTTAGATAATCCTTGGGCATTTATCTTAAATCCCCAAAATTCAATTTCATTTTGGAAAAATTTGCTCTTATCCTTATTTATTCACAATCCATGTTGACGACATCTGTCGACAAATTTCCGTAATCTTGACAAATGTGTCTGGAAAACAGGTGCTGCGATCCGTGCATCATCATAAAATTTTTCTGCTTCTTCTAAATCATGAAAAACAGTCTCAATGTATTTCTGCCAGATAGCACGTGCTAAATTAACTCGATACATTAATCTTGTGCATTCGTAAAGTCCTTTAATAACTTTTGACTGTCAGGGTGAACCTTCATTTGTAAATATGCTTGACTAAAGCCAATCTTTGAAAATATCTTACCATCACTGAGTGAAGCAAATATTTCTTCTGTTTTTGGAAGAGGGTGCCTTCGAATTCTTAGGTTTTTGTTAAGAGTGACGGAATAATCAGCACATAATCGAATTTTCCCAATTGCTTTAACTACTGGTATTATTTGTGTCTCTCAATCTGAAATATTACATTTTTAATAACTCTGTCTTCCTCAAGTCTTTCTAATTCCTCTTCAACACGTTTTTTCATTGCAAAATGTAATGGTCTGTCTGCAAAAAACTGGAAAGACATCCGGTTTTAACTCAAGACTACATTCATAGTTTTTTATTTCACCCAATTTTTCATCAAATATCTCTGCGTATTCTTCTAATAGTTTTGTAAGGTTTCCTTGTTCTATAACTGTAAGAGTTTTTATCCTCGCCCAATTTAAATTCATTTTATACAGCCATTCCCGACCCAAGATGGTGTCTAAGTTTTCTTCAGCAATATACAAATTTAAGTACTCTATTTGATTCTTATATTTTACTTTAACCGTTGCGTAACCCAGGGGTTTAAGGATTTTAAGGATTGTAGGTCTTAAATGCCAAGTCCGTAGGACAGATTTTCTTCCTCGAAATCTCTTTAAATTTCTTCAAACTCATTACGATACCGTACCGCCCGTATCAACTTCTATTTCAACAGATTTACCTTCAATTTCAACAATTACTATTATGGGAGGTCTCTTAGGAAACTCTTTTTTTAGAGAAATGTTCTCAACTTCTAATCTATGAAGTGGAACTTTTTTGAAAATTTTTAACTTATCTTTCTCTTACATGAAACTGTTTTTGTTTAACAAATGTGGTTTGTTTAGCGAAGTAACAAGCCCGTTCAATGTGACCAATACGTTGGCACGCTCTGAATTTACTAGTTTTAAACTTACAGTTATATTTATTATCATTTGATCCGTTGCATCTAGAACAATATACTATGTTATTTTTAATTTGTGTATTCTTAGGTTGGGATGTTTTGTTTTTTTCCATTATATACACCAACAGCTTTAATTCCTTGAGGCTTACTCATTATATCATTAACGCCTTTAGTGACTCGTTCCATTGCTAAAGCGATCTTAACGGTTTTATCGAGATCGAGATCGTCTTCTTCAAACGGCCTATCTAAGATTTCCTTACCTCACAAACCACTAACAAAGACATCTCTCAACATAGTATTCAACATAATTTGATTGTACATGCAAGGAATTGCTAAAGAGCAAAGTTCAGCAAAATAAGAACTAATGCTTTCTCCTTCATTTTGTTTCCTGTTCAAAAACGTATGTCTGCTGGGTATTATTAAAGGATTAGGGTTCAAATGCTTTTGTAAAATCTTTTTAAGCATTTCATATTTCTCATCACTGGGTTAGTGATGTACGCTTACGTGCATTATATTTACTAATATTCCAGTCAAATTAGGTTGAAAAAGTGCTTAAAGTGTAAAATTCTGGTGTAATTGTTTTTAGTGTCTTACATTATGTTTTCGATGGTGCTGAACACGAATCTGAAGTTGTCCAACAAAATTTTCCTCGGCAAATACGAAAAATCGCGAAAGAATCCCTAAAATTGGCAGATTTTTTGGATTTTTGGCTTATAACTTGCAAAGTAAGCTTTTTACGCAAAAGGTGACCCTGTATTAAAATTCACACGAGAAAATTACCTACAATTCATGTTTTTATCATTTTTATGTACGATATATTTCTTCCGCAGAGGCATTGAAAAATCGGCAAAAACCAGTAATTTTGGAAAATCGCAAAAAATACATTCTTACCCTTTCTGTTCATAACATTAAAAGTAAGCATTTCACTGTAAACATTTGCTGACGTACTCACTTATTATTAGGTTACATATTATTATTATGATGTAGGTATACAGTGTGACCTCGAAAATCCGGCATTCAGAGATCCGACACAATAAAAAATCCCGCCCTTTTATTTATCACTTCCAACTTACGGGAAGAGCCAAAATATCAATTATTTTCGAATTAAAAACCGAGGAAAAAACAATGCATTATCTAGCAGCGAGATCGCTTAAGCTGTGATAAGCTAAATAGATTAAGCTAAATAGAATCCTCGATAACACTGGTAGCGGCTCAGAAAAACGAGGACGAGGACCTAGCAGAAGATAAGTTCTCACCGAAAAAATGCATAAATTTGACCTGAAAATTAACGTCCTCTTCAAAGAAACAAGATTGTATTTCCGAAATCGATATTCGTCACTTGTATAAAGTCCAAGAAAGAAGATAGTTACTTGACATTGATGCTTGAGAAATTACATAAGAAGAAATGAGTGCACTAATTATCAGATTTTTTTAACATATAAAATACCAACTAAAGTAAGTAAGGAATATATATCCTTCCTAATCTTGTTTTAAATTCTTTCTTTAGGGTTATGAATTAAGAGGTCAATTCTCGTACGAATCTCTCTTTTTAAGAACATACTTGCTGGATACTGCATGGTAGTCACATTGGGTGATTTCTTATATTGTAACAAAAAACAGTTAATTTTTTTATTCATACTTCCAGGGTAATTTTGCATTGATCGAAGAGATTGCTTCAAAGTATGTACATATATTTATGCTTGACCATTGCTGGTGGGCTTGAAAGGTGCGCACGTTTTATTTATAACTCCATTATTTTGCATAAATTTCTGGAACTCATATGATGAAAACTGCGGTCCATTGTCACTGACTAGCATGACTGGCAATCCAAAACGAGCAAAACAATCTCTTAGACATTCTGCTGTTTTCCCGGCAGTTGTCGATTCCATATGGTAGACTTCGAGCCATTTTGAATGTGCATCCACAATTAATAAAAACATATGCTCAGCGATATGCCCGGCAAAAGCAATATGAATCCTTTCCCACGGAGAACTAGGATACTCCCAATGATGTGTTTTTGACCTTGGAGGATCATCCTTAATCCTTAAACAATCAGTACAGTTTTTAACAACATCTTCGATGACTTTATCTATGTTTTCCAATTGGCATAGGATATAGATATTGCCTTCATTTTTATGGGCCCAAATGCCTCTGATGAAGTTCTTCCAAAACCTTGTAATGCTATTTTTTATGTACACAAACTCTTTCGTCGTACATAATGCAACCGTCCTGGAGAGTATATTCGACTTCCTTCCCTTTTAAAGAAGTCCCTCTTTTTAAAGCTTTTAGCAAAGGTGCCAAATCTTTGTCGTTTGCAGTTGCTTTAGCTAAATATCTTGCTGTTATTGGCAGTGTTTCAATTTGGGAAAGTTGGAAAACTGAAACATCATCTTTTAATTCTAAGTCTTCGTATCTTAAGGGTAATCGTGAAAGACAATCTGCATTACCATGATCCTTAGTATTCCGATAAATTATGTCGAACCGATAAGCCGGCAATACTAGTGCATAATTCAAAAGTCTTGTAACAGGCAAAACTGGAAGACACATTTTGAAAGCAAAAATTACCACGAGAGGTTTGTGATCTGTAATGAGCGTAAATCTATTTCCTTTAAGGTAAATATAAAACTTTTTTACAGCCCCAAAATAGAGCTAAAGCTTCTGTATCAATTTGTAAATAGCGCTGTTCGGTTGGCGAGAGTGTTCTTGAAGCAAATGCAATAGGACTTTCAGAATCATCTGGAAATATGTGGGAGAGCACTGCACCCTTGCCGACTGGAGATGCATCAGCTGCAAGGAAAATAGGAAGTTTGGGGTCGTAGTGTGCTAATATTCTATCAGAACAGATTTCATCTTTTATATTTTGGACTGCTTCTTAATACTTTTTAATACTTTTCTACGGATCACCTTTTTTAGTTAAGTTATGCAATGGCAATGCTAAGGTAAAAATTTTGTTTGAGAATCTAGTGTAAAAGTGAACTAATCCCATAAAAGATTGAATTTCCTGAACATTATTAGGAATTTTATTATTCTTATTTGCAGCAATCTTTTCATCTGTTTTAGATAATCCTTGGGCATTTATCTTAAATCCACAAAATTCAATTTCATTTTGGAAAAATTTGCTCTTATCCTTATTTATTCACAATCCATGTTGACGACATCTGTCGACAAATTTCCGTAATCTTGACAAATGTGTCTGGAAAACAGGTGCTGCGACCCGTGAATCATCATAAAATTTTTCTGCTTCTTCTAAATCATGAAATACAGTCTCAATATATTTCTGCCAGATAGCACGTGCTAAATTAACTTCATACATTAATCTTGTGCATTCGTAAAGTCCTTTAATAACTTTTGACTGTCAGGGTGAAACTTCATTTGTAAATATGCTTGACTAAAGTCAATCTTTGAAAATATCTTACCATCATTGAGTGAAACAAATATTTCTTCTGTTTTTGGAAGAGGGTGCCTTTGAATTCTTAGGTTTGTGTTAAGAGTGACGGAATAATCAGCACATAATCGAATTTTCCCATTTGCTTTAACTACTGTTACTATTTGTGTCTCCCAATCTGAAATATTACATTTTTAATAACTCTGTCTTCCTCAAGTCTTTCTAATTCCTCTTCAACACGTTTTAACATTGCAAAATGTAATGGTCTTCTGTCTGCAAAAAACTGGAAAGACATCCGGTTTTAACTCAAGGCTACATTCATAGTTTTTTATTTTACCCAATTTTTCATCAAATCTCTCTGCGTATTCTTCTAATAGTTTTGTAAGATTTCCTTGTTCTATAACTGTAAGAGTTTTTATTCTCGCCCAATTTAAATTGATTTTATACAGCCATTCCCGACCCAAGATGGTGTCTAAGTTTTCTTCAGCAATGTACAAATTTAAGTACTGTATTTGATTCTTATATTTTACTTTAACCGTTGCGTAACCTAGGGGTTTAAGGATTTTAAGGATTGTAGGTCTTAAATGCCGAGTCCGTAGGACAGATTTTCTTCCTCGAAATCTCTTTAAATTTCTTCAAACTCATTACGATACCGTACCTCCCGTATCAACTTCCATTTCAACAGATTTACCTTCAATTTCAACAATTACTATTATGGGAGGTCTCTTAGGAAACTCTTTTTTGATAGATATGTTCTCAATTTCTAATCTATGAAGTGGAACTTTTTTGAAAATTTTGAACTTCTCTTTCTCTTACATGAAACTGTTTTTGTTTAACAAATCTGGTTTGTTTAGCGAAGTAACAAGCCCGTTCAATGTGACCAATACGTTGGCACGCTCTGAATTTACTAGTTTTAAACTTACAGTTATATTTATTATCATTTGATCCGTTGCATCTAGAACAATATACTATGTTATTTTTAATTTGTGTACTCTTAGGTTGGGATGTTTTGTTTTTTTCTATCATATACACCAACAGCTTTAATTCCTTGAGGCTTACTCATTATATCATTAACGCCTTTAGTGACTCGTTCCATTGCTAAAGCGATCTTAACGGTTTTATCGAGATCGAGATCGTCTTCTTCAAACAGCCTATCTAAGATTGCCTTACCTCACAAACCACTAACAAAGACATCTCTCAACATAGTATTCAACATAATTTGATTGTACTTGCAAGGAATCGCTAAAGAGCGAAGTTCAGCACAGTAAGAACTAATGCTTTCTCCTTCATTTTGTTTCCTGTTCAAAAACGTATGTCTGCTGGGTATTATTAAAGGATTAGAGTTCAAATGCTTTTGTAAAATCGTTTTAAACATTTCATATTTCTGATCACTGGGATTCTGAGGAGCAAGAATATTTTTTAGTAAGTTATACAGCTTATCTGATAAACTTGATATTAGTGTTTTTGCGCGTTTCTCCTTAGATACAGTTTGTATATCTAAAAATTCTTCAAACCTATCCATGAAAGTATCGAAAGTTTCTAATGATTCATCATATTTATCGAATTGCACACCAGGAACCTTATTATTCTTTAGGGTACTTTCCCCTTTTAGCGCATCCATTTACGCTATATATTTTTTAATTAATTCTTTAACCAATTTTTTCCTTTTTACAGAATAATAAGAAATTTCTTACCTTGGCAATCTTCCGAAATCATAGAAGTAGTCCAATGTATCAATATTTATAAACTTCATGAAACAATGTCATCCTCGTCGCCAGTGTGAAGATTTCTCGTTAGCGATGTACGCTTACGTACATTATATTTACTAAGTAATTATTCATGTCTAAACGCTTATTATTTATTAATAAATTACAGGAACAAATACTAACATAAAACATAATTTAACAATTACTCTGCAACAAATTATCGCAGAAGAAAGTTGCAGGTAGCAAACAATTGCAAATAAAGTCTACTTTTATATGATGTATATCAAATTTTTAGGAGGCCATCTACATTTCAAAACTAACCCAAAAGTTATTTTTTTCAATAGCAATACCCAAGTTTTACACCATTTGCTATAATAAATAAACTCTACACACTTCAGTTAGCCTAAATCCAAAGTTTCATGAAATTCGTATAATTAGTTCCAGGGAAATTAATTATTTTAAAATGAACCTATTTTAAGGACTGTATCCAAATTGAAGTTCTGTATTCGATTGTTGAAATGCTACAGAATGACTATGTCACTTTTATTAATGTATTATTTCTTGCCAAATATATTTTTTCAATTTATACTTTTCTGAAAATCATAGCCATCTTAAACTATCATATTGACTTTTTTAATGACAACTCGAAAACTACTTCAATGAAAAAATTGAAATTGAGAATTCGCATAAAACAAGATATAATAAATACAAACCTACAAAAAAATGTAGGTTGCAATTCATATATTTTTTTAATTTTAATTTCATAATTCATATTATAAAATCCTTAAAATTACAAATTCAGTGTGTATAATTTGGGTTTTTTCTGTAGTATAACCATACACAAAAATATCAGATTAGGATTATAATTTCGAACAAAAATTGCTATTACAGCACCCCCTACCGGCGGATTTTTTCCAAATTAATGGAGGACCTACTTGCGATAGCTAAAAACTTTTTTTAAAAAATTGGTTCAATTCTCTGCATAACTTCGTACAATTTTTGATGGTACAATGGCGACACACGGACCTATGGGCATACGGACACACGGACAGACAGACATTTTCTATAAACATGTTTTTCAGGATCTCTGACCCCTAAAACGTGTAAATACCTCGAAAACAGGAAGTCGAAAAAAATTTCGATTACAATACTTTCTTCTATTGAAGATAGAAGAAGGTAAAAAACAGTGCGGAGATTTCTTGACCTGTTTAAACAAAATTGTATATTTCTATGAATATAGGTGCAACTTTTATACAAATGAACACATATATTTTACACAACCAACATAATAGGTGCTACATTTACAGATCAATGCGAGAATTATTTGAGTAAAAACATTACAATTTTGCCCTTTTGTTCTGCGGTCATTGGTTGGAATGATAACATTTTTTACAATTTTTAATAAATTACAGAGAAAAAAGTATTACAATTTTTCCCTTTTGCTCGGCGGTCAGGAGGTTAAATTCTTATGTATAGTTTTTAGTCCTATAAAACATTTTTTAATTGAACGATTTTGACCAAATTTAACATTAAATATCTCTTTAACAGATATTCTGTTTGAAAACTGTCCTTATCAGGGTGTTTATCAAACATTTCTCTATAACACCATCAATTTTTATATTTCTGTATATAATATATATATATTATATATTCTTAAAATTAACGAAGAATGACACCCATCACAAATATTTCATCTACAGCTGCGGTGGCAGCATTAGTTACATTTTTTTAGAATAGAGAGAAACATAAATACATTTACCTAGTCTATATTCTTAAATTATCTATTCATTTAATATAATGTCTTTGTTTATAATTCCAATAAATGAACTTCATACAAGTGAATTTTAAGGAAAAATGATAAAAGAATATCTATTTCTTAAAAAAATTGCAAAAAGATACATTATGCAAATCTTATTTTTAGAAGCGGTATTTTGTTTCAAGGGAATACATTGACGAAATATTATATTTACAGGAAATCGTATTGCATAAACTCTTTTGATGATGTAACAAATAATTCCTTCATTAACTTCTGTAAGTACTTTATAATGCTTCAATCGAAAACTTGGTATTTTGTAACTAATATAATTGACAGCAAATGTTTTCAAAAGAGCACTCAAACAATTCTCGGAGATTAAATTAAATGCATAAACATGAAATAGCGAGAAATTATACCATGTTATGTAACTGTACACCATTAAGTTAATTAGCCAGTTAATTAAGTAATATAGGTTGCGAAATTCAACGTTTAATTAGAGATAATATTTTTTAAAACCGTTTCATAAGAAACTTTTGTTTGATTAATTAGAAATTATGACATAATACATTTTTATGTTTTATGTTTTATAGCGGTTGCTATTCTTAGTCAATTAAGGTACTCAAAATAGAATAACCAGTAATTTTTATTACATGACAACGCTGAATAGTGAGAAATATTTCGGTCTGAATATATATTTAATCATTATTTTTAATTTTCTGTAGATTTTATCAACTTGGTGACAAGCCCGGCGTTTCCCGGGCCAGTGATTATAACCTTAAATATACCATAAATGTGTATGATTTTATATCGTTGACACAAAATTGTATTTTTAATGAAAAATTCGAGAAAATATATCGTTTTTTATTGGTAACAGCTCTCGCAAGAAGACATTTTGTGTTTATTAACGTAGGGTCGTTTTATCTTTATTTTAGAATTCTTTGGACATTTCATTGGTTATAGACATGACACTTTTGCAGTCCGAGTAAAAATTTCATGAAAAAATATTGATGTCTAGTTGTCGTCTCGCCTTTTTTAGCTCACGGGCTATCAAAACCTGAGAGCTAATGTGCACGCAGATCTGTATGTAGGTACGTACGTAACGCGATAACTCTTGATAGAAATATCCGAATTGCTTCAATGTTTATTCTAGGTTCATTCTCACAAGGCGCTTCCCTGATTAGTTTCGGGGTTCATTAGTTAAGTATAAAGGGGTGCGGGATCTCCCCCCACCCGTTTACATAGATAAATGGTTTTTTCATGCAGAATTATCAGATTTGCTGCCATTTCGGTATATCGGTTTATTTTGCTAAGGCGCTTACCTGATTGGATTTAGAGATTCATTGTTTAAGTATAAAGGGGGATCAGGGGGGTGTAATACCCATTAATTTAGGAAAATGGGTTTTCTTATCCGATTTTCTTCAAATTTGGTATACCTGTTTATTATGATAAGCCGCTTCCCTGATTAATTTTGGTGGTTCATTGGTTAAGAATAAAGGGAGGGGGGGGGTACGTGGAGATTAACCCCCTTAGTTTAGATAAATGGGTTTTTCAAGTAGAATTATGAGATTTGCTTCAATTTTGGTATACCGGTTTATTCTGATAAGGCGCTTCCCTGATTAGATTTGGAGGTTCATTTTTTAAGTATAAATTGGGATCGGGGAGGGGGGTAATACTCCTTTAATTAAAAAAATGTGTTTTCTTATCCGATTTGCTTCAAATTTGGTATACCAGTTTATTATGTTAAGGCGCTTCCCTGATTAGATTTGGAGATTCATTGGTTAAGTGTAAAAGGGGGATCGGGGGTTAATACACCTTAATGTAGATACATGGGTTTTTCTATCCGATTTGCTTCAAATTTAGTATACCGGTTTATTCTTATAAGGCGGTTCCCTGTTGACATTTAGAGGCTCATTTGTTAAATATAAAGATGTGAAACAGGAGGGGGAGGCTAATCTCCCCTTAATTTATTTTTCGAAAGGCATTATTCTTTGAAGTAAGAGTATAATATACAATTAGTGTGAATAGACTTTGAGCTCAATGGCACCAGTTTAACTGGGCACTTTTCTTTGTTATTTGTTTGTTTGTTTTTTCGTTGGGTCCTTTATCTTAACAAAATAACTAGTTCTTATCATCCGAACTTTCTGAAATTTAAATAAATTATGAAAATAATTATATCCAAGCCCTCTTTTCATTGAAAATTTCAAAAATCTTTTTATTGTTTTATTTAAAAAAGCAATCGTTTAAGATTGCAAATGTGTTTTAATTTTTTTCTATGATTACTGGAACAGGAGTTATGGCCAATTTAATAAACAGGAAGTAATGAGTCAAATACTGAAGTGCGCGTAGCCTAAATACTGAAGTGCGCAGTGCGCATACTGAAGGCCTGTAGAAATGTAAACCATGGTACTATGCATCCATTTAATACATAAAAACTGTAGTAAACCTTAACTAACACGTCCAGATAAATGCTGTATGTATGTATCGGAAAAATATAAAATAAATATTTATTTGCGATTTCTGGAAAATCTATTTTTCTGTTGTCTCTATGTTCGATAAAATCCATTACATAAAATATTTTAAACATATTTCAGAAAAAGTCTCTCAGAGGTCTTTCCATATTCCTCACTATGTTCTGAACTAGAATTTATGCTCTATGTGATAATGTAATTATTTTATATGTACTCGAATGTATAAAAATGTAATTTTTAATAAAAAATACGTATTTTTGACATATTTTGAAATATTTCGGTTAATTTTGAAAATACAGTAAAACTCCTTGTTCTGTGCACACTTAAGCATAATAGTGATATTTGTACAAAGGAAATTGATATATATATATATAGTTAAATTGAGTGTAAGCTGTCTGATGTAACAATGAAATTTTGCTGAAAAAAATGGTAAAAAATAATAATTTTTAAAAATGTTAAGATATTGCTGTTTTATGTTTTTTCATCATTTTGCATTACAAATGAACTAAAAATATGTGCATTTATTCAATATTGCATATAAAAAAAGCTTTCCGAACTTAGTAAGATACCTTCCTTAAAGCATTTGAAGCCTCTAATTTATTAACCATTATGGTCTGAACTGCTATTTAATACAGCTTTTTGTACTAAAAACCTGAATGTATCTGGAAAGGGACACTACAAAAAGATTTTTTTTCAACTTCCTTGTTTTAGCAATAGGCTGCTTTTCGTTATAGCTAAATTTTTCATTGCAAAGAAAATTTTTGATAAATTTTGCAGTGATAAGTACGTTTCTTTGCTAATAAGTATGTGTAAATTACGCGTCGTGTATTTATTTTATAATTTCATAAAATGTTTTTTTTATTTCTTTCTTACATTGTCCATTTATTTTATTGTGTAGATTTATTCTTGAAGTTATAGTCAACCTAGACAACGAAACAAGTCGGAAATCGTGCGCCAAATGTGGCAAATGAGTTGCGTTTGTATTATAACTAGCTTTATAAATATTCAGATCTTGGTTAAATAACTGTTGCACTCTTATTACGTACTAAGGGGCTCTGCACCCTGCTCACTAATGCTCGCCAACCCCCATGAATTGCAACACAATTGATATTGAGACCGTTATGCGACTCTAGCAGCTGCCACCGAAATACTCAAGTCCAGATGACACGAGTTGTGACGTCATCACTAAACAACCGACTTCTCACTAGTGTTGGAATTCACACCGGAAATTTTTGTATAGCAATTTTATTTTATTTTATTTGTTGAATATCTATAATTTAGAAAACAATAATGACTATTTAACCTTACTGGTGAGAATTTGGAATCCCCCAGTAAAAAATCAGCCAGATGCGGCAACACTGTGGCATTCCGCATTTCACTGAATGTTTATTTAGGGATTCCAAATTTTCACCAGTAAGGTTAAATAGTCATTATTGTTTTATAAATGATAGATATTACACAAATAAAATAAAAGAAAACTGCTATTCAAAATTTTCCTGTGTGAATTACAACACTAGTGAGAAGTCGGCCGAATAGTGATGACGTCACAATTCGTGTTCTCTGGCCTTGAGTATTTCGACGGCAGCGCCCCAGCTCGCTTCGGTTGCTCGCCACTTTTTGTTGCAACTCTAGTCATAATGAGTACTATCACAAATCATTTTAACTTATGATATTTACAAAAAAATTTAGGGAAAAAACAGTAATTGAAAACTTCGTTGAAATCACAATTAAAAATGCATTTACTTGGTGCTACCAATAGGTATAAATAATTTTAACATTGTAAAATTTACCAATTTTTGAAATGTGAAACAATTAACTGAAAATACCTTTGAGCACAATTAATTTAAAATTCATTGCGCATAATATTGTACAGCACGGTTTAAATTTATTTCGAAAACCTCTTGGAAAAACACTACTGGATACCAAGATAGTTTAACATAAATTAACAAACACTATCTAAAGTTCATTCGACGTAAAAAATACAATATCACTCAGACACTTGGCAAGTTAACAAAAGGTAAATAACACATTTTCTGACGTGTCTGAAAGAAACTTTTGATCGAAAAGCTGATTTTCTGAGTGCAACACGTGACCATAAAACGAACCAATGGCCATTACTATTCTTACATCTGCCAAACGATTCTGTGTTTAAAAACAGCTCCTGCTCTGAACTTTAATTTCCTGAATTAGATGAAAAGGCCAGTGAATATGACATAATACTGAAAAAATCGTACTGAAATATTTCAGTTTTATATAAACTCTAAAGCTCCTGACGTCATTGGGAATTCCTAACAAACCGCTCCTGTTTATTTCCTGACTTTTGAAGCGCTATTTTCCGGAAGGTAACTCCTTCCCATAATGGAGAACTTTCCCAGAAATCGGTTGTTTGTTTGAAACAATTCTATCGTGTCCCATGATACTTTTGGAGTCCATATAAGAATGAATCCTTCCTTTTAAAATATGACATCATTTTCACAATTACAACCATTCATCGCTTCCGAGATTAGAACGTTATATAAGTAATTCTTTTAAAATTCCCGAGTTTCATTAAATATTCATTTTAATTAGAAATTATGAAATTTTCAGAAATATTTTATTTTGTGTATACCAAGAATGTGTATAGCAAAAGTACTGTCTATCTATGTGAAGGGATAAGGATCAGGAATATGACGTCTTCACTGACACAGTTACAGTAAAACTTTTTAACTCATGGACGAAAAAGCATCTTTTGTTTTCCGAATGACGTCATTATCTTTATTGAAAACCAATTATGCGATAAAGCGCCCTAACAATAATAAGGTTTACTTATTTTATGGTATAAAAATTATTAAATGCTGCAATGGAGGACGTCTAAATACAACATAATTTTAAGCATGTTTGATTCTGCTTATTACTATTTCAGAATGGAATAACTTTGAAAAATGGATTTCCTTTTAAGTATTATGTTCATTTAAAATATAATTTACTTTTACCAAAGAATATTAAAAAAAAATTTGGCATAAGAAGAAAGTTTTGAATTTTGGCTTCTAATAAATTAATTCTAAGGTGTAGTTAATATATGAAGAGAAATTATTGACGGAATGAGACAATTCTTACAAAAATCTAATAGAATAAAAAACAAGTAAGGAAAATCATGCGTGAAGCATAGATTAGGAAAAATATCCCTACACTTCCAAAATACTTTAAAAAATCGCCGTTTAATAACGTGAATAAGATACCCGAGAAAACATTTTAGAAAACCCATAACAGATTTCAAAAGTAGATTTCAGAAATTACGCAGATAGCCATAAAAGTTCTCCAGTTCTTTTGTGCAGCTGTGTATATTATCAATAAGTTTCTATATATTCTACATAGTCTGCTAGAATTTAGTACAGTAAAGAAACCGTATAACACAGTTAAAAATTCCCATACAGCAATTTATACCGATAGATGGAAATTTATTTGAATTCAACTAAATATTGAATGCGTAAGTGTAACTTAAAATGCAATGAAATCAAAGATAGATCTTATTTTTAGTAAACGCAACTTTTTTTGTAATGCAGATTTTTTAAATTATTTGTCTTTATTAAATTCTACATTAAATTTCCTTGAATTTGACATATAAATATTTGTATTTAAGTGATATTTATTATATACTTCAAGCACAATTTTGGCCACCACTGTATATTATATTCCAAGTCATTCGGTTGGGTAGTTCTTGTGTTGTTATATGCGGACGGAGCAGACGAGGACTATAGGTGCAACATATTTATATAATTACAAACGTACCTAATAACAATCAAATTCAGGAATTTCAGAATACACATTTAATAAAATTTCATTTGTATTAAATCAATTATTTCGCATTCAGTAACTTAATCCTCTTTAAATTTTAATTGAGGATTTTCAAAATGAAATATTTTTGCTATAACCTCTTCACTGGTTCTGTAAGTAAGCCTTCTAAAACCAATTATGCGATAATGCGCCCTAACGATAATAAGGTTTACTTATTTTATGGCAACAAAATTATTTAAGAGGATATTAAATGCTGCAAGGAAGAACGTCTAAATACAACGTAATTTTAAGCATGTTTGATTCTGCTTGTTACTATTTCAGAATGGAATAACTTTGAAAAATGGATTTCGTTTTAGGTATTATGTTCATTTAAAATATAATTTACTTTTAAATTACACGTATCTCTGGGAATGTTTGGTTCATTAAATATCGTACCTTTTTACTATATTCTAACTTTAAAGGAAGTAATTATTGTATTTGTGAAAAAAAATCCGCTTCTGGTTTTCCTCAGATTTATACGTTTTAGATTGTCCAGAACACGATTTGACTGTTTTTAGAAAATGCCTGTCTTTGAGTCTGTCTGTCTTTATGTGACATAAATATTGTGGGTGCTTTATCTCAAGAACCAATGCACGAAATGTAATAAAACTTTGTATTAAGTTACATACCTTGATATTAATTAGTGCTGATTAGCTTTTGGTATAAGTCGCCCAACAGTAGGGTTGCATACATTTTTTGCTCATGCTCTCACATCCGAATCGTTTGATATATACAAGTGCTGTCGCAGGTAAAAAATCAGATTTTTCAAAATGTCACCAACATTAGAAATTGAAACTGCTATATCTGAGTCATTTTTTAAGATAAATACAAAAAAGAAATGCTCCAGAATCCTTATATCATGGTCAAAAACTTAAGAAAGAAACCTTTTTCAATTTCTAATTTTTTTCACCTCACTTTAAATATAATTTTTATTTAATTTAATGGCCTCCATTTTCAAACAAGATGACTGATGAAGTTGGCCAGCGAACTTGGTCGAAGCATTACGATATACTATCTACATGCCTTCTTATATCGAAATAGGTTAACAAATACGCGTGTTATCACGTGACAAATATCAGATCGTTTCAAAATGTCAGCCATGTTAGAAATTCAAAGTGCTATAATTCAACCATTTTTTAAGATATATACGAATCAAAAACTGCTCAGGAATCTTTGTATCAAGGTCAAACACGTAACAAAATTCTTTTTCATTTTGTATTTTTTGATAACTCATTTTAAATTTAAAATTTAAATTTTTTTAAATGGCAGCCCTTTTGAAACAAGATGGCAAATGAAGCTGGCCAACGAACTCGGTCGAGAAATTTGTATGTACTATGTACACACCAAGGTACATTCAAATCGATTCATAAATACGCCTGTTATTGCGTGACAAAAATCAGGTCGTTTCAAAATGTCAGCCAAGCTAGAAATTCAAAGTGCTATAACTCAGCCATTTTTTAAGATATAGACGAAACAGAAAATGCTCTTGAATCTTTGTATAAAGGTCAAACACATAAGAAAAATATTTTTCAATTTTCAATTTTTTGGTACCACATTTCAAATTTTAAATTTAAAAGAAAAAATTTAAATGGCTGCCATTTTGAAACAAGATGGTGGATGAAGCTGGCCAACAAACTCGGTCGAGGGATTGGTATGCACTATGAAAATATACCAAAATTTTTTGAAATCGCTTTCCTCCGAACGGCTGCAATAGGTAGTTTTTTGAAATGAAAGCTACCTAAAATGCTCCGGAATCCTTATATTAAGGTCAAATACATAAAAAAGAAACCTTTTTAAATTTCTAATTTTTTTTGCACCTTACTTTAAATATAATTTTTTTATTTACTGGCCACCATTTTAAAACAAGATGGCTGATAAAGCTGGCCAGCAAACTACGTCAAGACATTGGTATATACTATCCAGATGTCTTCTTACATCGAAATAGGTTAATTAATAAATACACGTGTTATCGCGTGACAAATATCAGATCGTTTCAAAATGTCAGCCATATTAAAAATTCAAAGTGCTATAATTCAACCATTTTTTAAGATATAGACGAAACGAAAACTGCACCGGAATCTTTGTATCAAGGTCAACCACATTAAAAAAAAATCTTTTTCATTTTCTAATTTTTTGATACCTCATTTTAAATTTTAATTTAATTTTTTTTAATGGCAGCCCTTTTGAAACAAGATGGCGAATGAAGCTGGCCAACGAACTCGGTCTAGACATTGGTATGTACTATGTACACACCAAGTTACATCCAAATCGGTTCATAAATACGCCTGATATTGCGTAACAAAAATCAGATCCTTTCAAAATGTCAGGCACAATAGAAATTCAAAATGCTATAACTCAGCATTTTTATAGATATAGACGAAACAAAAACTGTTCCGGAATCTTTGTATTAAGCTAAAACACATACAAAAAATATTCTTTTTCATTTTCCAATTTCTTGGTACCTCACTTTAAATTTTTAAATTTTTAAATTTATTTAAATGACTACCAATTTGAAATAAGATTTCGGATGAAGCTGGCGAATGAACTCAGTCGAGACATTGGTATGTACTATGTATACACCAAGGTACATCCAAATTGGTTCATAAATACGCCTGTTATCGCGTAACAAAAATCATGTCATTTCAAAATGTCAGCCACCCTAGAAATTCAAAGTGGTATAACTCAGCCATTTTTTAAGATATGAACGAAACAAAAACTGCTCCGGAATATTTGTATCAAGGTCAAATACTTAAGAAAAAAATATTTTTTAATTTTCAATATTTTGGTACATCATTTCAATTTTTAAATTAAAAAAAAAAATTAAATGGCCGCCATTTGAAAAAAGATGGCGGGTGAAGCTGGCCAATGAAGTCGGTCGAGGGATTGGTATGCACTATGTAAACACCATGGTACATACAAATCGGTTTATAAATACGCCTGTTATTGCGTGACAAAAATCAGGTCGGTTCAAAATGTCAGCCACGCTAGAAATTCAAAGTGCTATAACTCAGCCATTTTTTAAGATATAAACGAAACAAAAACTGCTCCGGAATCTTTGAATCAAGGTCAAACACATAAGAAAAAAATATTTTTTAATTTTCAATTTTCTGGCAACACATTTCAACTTTTAATTTAAAAAAAAAATTAAATGGCCGCCATTTTGAAACAAGATGGCAGATGAAGCTGGCCAACGAACTTGGTCGAGACATTGGAATGTACTTTCTATACACGAAGTTTCACCCAAATGGTTCATAAATGCGAGAGTTACCGTGTGACAAATATCAGATATATATATATATATGTACAGTGATGCCTCCTATAACGGTCACTCCGAACAACGGTAACCTCCGAATACCGGCCATGTTTTAGTATTACCGAATCTCTTCCTTAGAAATAACATTACACTAAACCTCCGAACAACGAATTCCGAATAACGACCACCCCACAACTTTTTTTTTTCTTTAAACTATAATTGACATTGAAAAGAATGTGGAGGTGGATTTTCTTATTTGACGTCCTTATGATTTCCTTACTAATCTCTAGTGGTTGCTTAGCAAAATCTCGTTTGCAAATAGGTGTGGCGAGAGGGGGGTGGGGTTGACGATATTTAAGTTTATGTGTGAGGAAGCAGTAGTCAAATGACCACTGTCAAATGTACTCTTTTTGAATCGCGTGATGATATTTCTTGTCTATGTGTAGCACGTGTTTTTATCTAAAAGAATTAGTTCAAAGTGAAAAAATTTTAACTTTAAGTGATAAGTTGAAAGTTATACAGGACAGCAAAAAAGGTGTAAGTGCATGAAAATTAGCTGAAATGACATTTGCGGAAGGACCCAAATACACTGCTCAAAACAATTAAAGGATATTTGAAGTTTTATATAAAATAAAGATATAAACGAATTTTTTTTTTTTTTGCCGAAAATAGAAGAAGAGAATCACAAATGCAAATTTTTCTGGTTTTCAAACTGTGGAGTATGCAAATTTTGAGTTCGACGTCAAAAACGTCGCTTCAGCGGCAGCGAATGAAATTTGACTTTCAACTGGATAAAAGAGAATGAAGACAAGGATGATCGGCATTCAGTGATTGCTTTGTTTCGATGAGTACGATGTCTCAGCGAAGTCATTTGACAGATTCAGAAGCTTTGAGAATTGTTGGTAGGTTAGAAGGGGGCCAAACTCAAGCCGAAGTAACGCAAGCCATTGGAGTGTCACAAAGTGTCATTTCCAGGATCTGGAACCGTTTTTTGGAGAGTGGATGTGCAGGCCGAAGACCAGGGCAAGGTCGTAGACGGGCAACAACGCCCAATGAAGATCGGTATTTAGCGTTAACAGCTCGGAGACACCGAACCATGAACGCTACTCTTCTCCAACAACACCTTCGCTCGGCTACAGGCACCACGATTTCAACTCAGACTGTCCGAAACCGGCTCCATGCTGTAGGTCTGTCTCGCCGCCGATGGTATGTGTTAGATTAACATCAAGGCATCGTCGCGACCGCAGGGAGTGGGCAACCGAGCATGTCAACTGGAGGAGAAATGAATGGAGCAATATTCTGTTTTCTGACGAGTCCCGTTTTTCTGTGCATCCGGATAATAGGCGTATTTTCATCTGGAGGGACCGTGGCAGTAGGAATAATCCTGCGTTCGTGCACGAAAGTGTCAGATTTGGCGGTGGAGGAGTGTTGGTGTATGGTGGCATCTCCATTGACGGGCGCACTGACCTCTACATCATTCGAGATGGAGCTCTGACTGGTCGCCGATATAGGGATGAGATCCTCAGACCTATTGTAGTCCCTTACGCTGCAGCAATCGGAGATAACTTCATTTTAATGGACGATAACTGCAGGCCACATCGTGCAAACCTGATGGAGGATTTCCTTTTCGAGGTAGGAATCGTTCGAATGGAATTGCCAGCGTGTTCTACAGACATGAATCCAATCGAGCACGTTTGGGACGCTCTTGGAAGACGAGTTTCTGGCCGCCAACAACCCCCACAAACTCTCCAAGAACTGGAAAGAGCTCTTCTGGAAGAGTGGGGCAGAATACCCCAACTCGTCATTAATAGCCTCATTAAGACCATACCTCAAAGGTGTTCAACGTTGCTGGCCGCCCGTGGAAACCATACCCCCTACTGAAAATGATTTTCTTTGAAGAAAACACCTTTTCTTATTCTTTTTTTCTCATATGCCCAAATTGTGTTTTTTTCCTTTAGTACACAAATGCGCAATAAAATGCATTTTTTTTTCTGCCAAACATGTGTAATTTATTCTCATATAACCTACTATGTTTGTCGACCATGTATCAATCAGCTAAATAGTTTACCAGATACAAAATTCACCTAAAACTACAATATCCTTTAATTGTTTTGAGCAGTGTAGATGACATTTTGAAAAAAAAGTGACTTTTATTTAGAAAAAACATTTCAAAGTGTAAATTTGGAATCTAAAACTAAGCGTCAAAAGAATTAGTTATGATGAGATTGATAGGTTGCTTTTGGAATGGCTTCCGAACTCTCGAAAGAAAAATCTCCCAATTTCTGGATTGTTGTTGCATGAAATTGCCCGAGACATTGCAGAGAAACTGGGAAATTAAAAATTTTGCACTCACTCAAAATGATAACGAATTCTACAACAAATCTGTGGAAATGATTATGCATTTAGAGAAAGCGATACGCTTTAAAATAAAAAAAAGTGCGAATAACTAGAGTAAAACTTCCCTAAAGCGACCGCATTCCGTTCCAATAAAAATTGGTTGCTCAGAGAGGTGCCCTCTTAATGGAGGTCATGTTTAAATCTAGATTTGAATTGTTGAAAAAGGCCAACAATTAATGTTACTAAAATTTATTTTCCACATTAGGAAAAAATATGAAAATTTAAGTATCAGAACAAAAGTTAATTACATAAGTTAATTATAGCAGAATTTAAAAAACTGACATTTGCTTTGATTTTACGGTTTTATCTCCTTTAACTTTATTTTCAAGTCCTTTCGAAGTTCAGTAAATAAATGCAATTTTTTTTGGACGGGAACAAATAATGACGATTTCATTAATTTATCTATTTCTTTGAGAGTTTCCTGACAGAATAGGGCAGAGGAGTTTGACCATTATCCTTACTTTGTCATCAGATTTAAATTCATTGCATAAAAATGCACAAAGGAGTTTAAAAACTTTAAAGTTACAGGAATAAATAAAAATTCTAAACTTAGTTTAGAAGTTTGATGAATAATGTGCTCTCCGGAATTTTTATTCTGATAAAACCTTCAAGCGACCAGGAAAAAATGGAATTTGTTTCATTTTCCTCAAAGAAATGGGTCGCTCATGGAGAGAGTTCAACTGGGGGGGGGGGGGGGTCTGAATAGAGGTAAAATTAGTATTGAGCTTATGGGAATAAATTTCGTTCCTTGAAAAAAGGGTCGTTCAGGGAGGTGGTCGCACAGGGAGGTTTTACTGTAATTTCTTTAGTGTAAAATAATAGTATGTATTTTTTAACTGTAAAAATAAAATAATTTTGGTCAGTTATTCCTATTTTAATGTAATGTAATTTTGAGGTTTTAAAATGTGAACCTCTGAATAGCGGCAACCTCCGAAGTACGGCCAATTTACCGCACTCCCAGTGGTGGCAGCTATTCAGAGGTTTTACTGTATATATATATATATATATATAAACATAAAGTATAGTAATCATCAACAGAAAACAAAATAAATTAATGTGAAATGCGCCAAACAGCTGCAGTAAAACACATAAATTAAATATAAACCAGTATAAGATTATATTTAATCTGAACCAGCACCCCCCCCCCCCCTCACAGAACAAGAAAAATAAACTATGTAAACATTAAAACTATAACAAAAAATAGGAAAAAATAGGCTGCGGCCTCATCGGCAGTGGGTTATGTTTCAAAAGCAGCCGAGCATTCGATAAAAAAGTCCTTCCGGCCAGTGCCGGGAGGAAGAGGTAGCTTTCATTTTCCTTATTTTAAAAAAGCCAACTTATTTTATTCAAACACACGAAGCTCAATTTAGTGGAAACCGAATATAGGAGATTCAATATTAATTTTTATCAATACTAAATCATTATGAATGAGAATTTCGCGAAATTAGTCAGCTTTATCCAAGCTGCTTTTATTTAAACTAACTTATATTTGGCTGCCAAATTCGGCGATTTCTTAAAGTTCCTGACATTTTAAGACAACATGGTGGATGAGGCTAATCAGTGAACTTGGTCGAGACCTTAGTAATGGCTGTGCACATGCTCACTCACATCGGAATCGGTTGATATATACGAGTGCTGTCGCAGGCAAAAAATAAGTTTTTCAAAATGTCACCCACATTAGAAATTGAAACTGCTATATCTGAGCCATTTTTTAAGATAAAGACAAACAAAAAATGCTCGTGAATGCTTATATCAAGGTCAAATACTTATGAAAGAAACCTTTTTCAATTTCTATTTTTTTTTTTTTCACCTCACTTTAAATATAATTTTTTTTTAATTTAATGGCCGCCATTTTGAAACAAGATGGCTGATGAAGCTGGCTAGCGAACTTGGTTGAGATATTGATCTATACTATCCACATGCCTTCTTCCATCGAAATAGGCGAATACGTGTGTTATCGCATGACAAATACAAGATCGTTTCAAAGTGTTAGCCATGCTAGAAATTTAAAGTGCTATAATTCAATATTTTTTAAGATATAAACAAAAGAACAAATTTTCAGAAACAAAAACTGCTCCAGAATCTTTGTATCAAGGCCAAACACACAATTTTTTTTTTTTTTTCATTTTCCAATTTTTTAATACTTTATTTTAAATTTTAAATTACTTTTTTTTAAATGGCAACCCTTTTGAAACAAGATGGCGAATGAAGCTGGCCAACGAACTCGGTCGAGACATTGGTATGTACTATGTACAGATCAAGTTACATCCAAATCGGTTCATAAATACGCCTGTTATCGCGTGACAAAAATCAGGTCGTTTTAAAATGTCAGCCACAATTGAAATTCAAAATGCTATAACTCAGCCATTTTTTTAGATATAGACGAAAAAAAACCTGTTCCGGAATCTCTGTATTAAGGTGAAACACATACGTGGAAAATCTTTTTCATTTTCCAATTTTTTGGTATCTCATTTTAAATTTTAAATTTTTTAAATTTTTTTAAATGTCCGCCATTTTGAAACAAGATGGCGGATGAAGCTGGCCAACGAACTCGGTCGAGACATTGGTGTGTACTATATACACACCGAATTACATCCAAATCGGTTCATAAATTCGAGAGTTACAGTATGACAAATGTCAGATATATATATATATATATATATATATATATATATATCAACTTTTGAACGGAGGGTGGTTTCGGGGTCTGGGGGTCATAATCGATGAAAATATACCAAAATTTTTTGAAATCGCTTTCCTCCGAACGGCTGCAATAGGTAGCTTTTTGTAATGAAAGCTACCTAATATGCATTAGTTGCAATCTTCTCAGTATCTTAAACTTTAAACCAAATAGAATTATTTTACTCTGTCCAATATTGTAGCTATTACAAAACAAATTACAAAGATCCTGTAAAATAATTGATGGATTTAGGTCAAAATACTTTCTTTGTAATAATTTATCTGTATGCTTTCCACGTTAACCTCTTTTGCATATTTTATCGAATGCTCGGCTGCTTTTGAAACATAACCCACTGCCAATGAGGCCGCAGCCTATTTTTTCCTAGTTTTTGTTATAGTTTTAATGTTTACATAGTTATTTTTTTTCTTGTTCTGTGAGGGGTGGGGGGTTGTGCTGGCTCAGGATAAATATAATCTTATACTGGTTTATATATATATATATATATATATATATATATATATATATATATGTACTAGCAGACCCGCCCGGCGTTGCCCGGGGTTTGTAAATAATAATCTTAGACAAAACGTAAGTTTGTATGATATTATATCTTTGGAAATTCTTTTTAATGAACCTAATTTCGGAGTCCCCGTTGTCTTCCGCAGCGTCTAATGTGTTCCCACCAAACTTCTTCCCGAACAAACCTGTAATCTAGATCCCCGCTACCTATGGCAGCATTAACCTGAAGTGCCCGCACGTGCCGTAGACAATAGAAAACCAAGTTGAGTGAGCCAAACCTCATAAAAATCAAGCCCACAGAAACAAAAAAAAAAGAATGAACCATTAATGTTAGAAAATGTTGCTAATTAAAGTCTAAGATAAAATTTAATAATACAGAAAGTACCTGAATAGTAATCTATGTTGAAGGAAGCAAATCCCGTTGAAATTGGGCCTTTAAACCCGAGGTAATAACGCACCACCAAGCGATGGAAGATGCCTCCTCATCTTGTAAATTTCAAGAATTACTGTTAGCATTAACACGATATTTAATAAACAAATGAAATCCCTTATGTACAGTTACCTTTAAAGTAACGCGAATTTTAATTTACGGCTGTAGTGAGTAGACGTATGTTAATGCTGAAAAGGGAGATTAATGTTCGGAAAAGGTGGTAGTTAGGGTGTAAAGAAAGACTGGGCCCTGAGGGCCAGGATCTTAACTGGAATATAGTTGGGTATAAGGGAAAATTTTAACGGTTTTAAAGTAGCTGGAAGACGCTAAATCTATGTTAAAGAAAGTTGCAATAGAATAGGATAGTTTTTACAGAAGCTGCAACAAAGGCCTCATGAAGATGATTAATAATCAAAATTGGTGGTAGCTGAAGTCTGCAATTTTTTTTTCTTTGTCGTTCATGTAGTAACTGGAGAACCTGACAAGTTGTTAGAAAAAAAAGTTAGTGAATCGGACCATTTTTAAGGGAGTTGTAACAGTTGTAACTCATAGTTGAGATCAGGGCCCTAACATGAAAACATGTTTAAATGATTTAGTACTCAGCGTTTTAGATCTTCAATTAGTTAAAATTAATCATAAGAGTATGAAATAATCATTAGAATAATATCTTAAAGAAATGCGCAAAAATGGGATAAATGCTTAAAAAGGGGCCCTAGAGCTCCAATAAAAATATGAGTGTGTTGGTCTAGGGGGAAGAGTCCAAGACAAAATTTTTAAATTATGCAATGAGAAAGTGAGAAAATTAGGGCGTAAAAAATGAATAGCACAAAAAAAGTTCAAGGGACCCTGATCAGGCCCTACAGGACCCTAAGGTGCCTCAGGATTTTAACTGGAATATAGAAATAATAATATAGAAACTGAGATATAGAACTGGGATATAGAGAATAACTAACTGGAAAAATGGTTCCAAAAATGAAGATCGGATGATGAGGGAAAATTTATTATTAATTTATGCTGCAAAAGATTCAAGGGACCTTGTACCGAGCCACAAGGAGGAATGAACTGAAGTGGCATGTAGTTTGGAATAAATACTCTTTTTAGTAATTGTTAATGTAATCTGAGGACGTTAGAACTATGGTAAAGAAAATTGCAAGGAATTTGGATCACTTTAAATAAGATGCACCAAGGGCCCTAAGAAGACGATTTATATTCAAAATTGGTGGTAGTTAAAGCCTGATTTTTTTTTTTTTTTTTTTTTTTTTTTTTTTTTTTTTTTTTTTTTTATTGTCGTCCATGTAATAGCTGGAGAACCTAAGATGTTGTTAAAAAAAAAAGGCTAGTGTATCGGACTATTTTTAAGGAAGTTACAATAGGGGGGCAAAAAGGGGCCAACTGATAGTTGATAACAGGGCCCTAACATGAAAATATGTTACAAGGTTTTAGTACTTAGAGTATTAGATCTCTGATTAGTCGAGATTAAGCATAGGGTATGAATTAATCATTAGAATATAATTTAAAAGAAATGTGCAAAAAATTGAGGAAATGCTTAAAAAGGGACCCTGGGCCCCAATAAAAATATGTGAGTGTTGGTCTAAGGAGAAGAGTTCAAGACTCAACTTTAAAATTACGCATTGCGAATGTGAAAAAATTAGGGTGTGAAAAACGCATGGCACACAAAAAAATTAAGGGGCCCTGGATCGGGCCCATGGTCTTAAGTGGAATGTAGAAACGGGAGAATAACTAAATGGAGAAAGCATCCCAAAAATGAAGATCGGATAAAAAGGAAGAAATTTATTAACAATTTAGTGTACTAAAACTTCAATGGGCCCTGTACCGGGCCCCTTGCAAAGGTGCCTGGGTCTTAATTGCAATGTAGAAATGGGGTAGAAAGTGAAAGTAGAATTCACCCCAAAAGCGAAGAATATCGGATAGAACAAAGGCATGTTATTAACAATTTAATGCACTAAAACTTCAAGGGGCCCTGTACCTGGCCCCTTGCAAGGATGTCAGGGTCTTAACTGAAATGTAGAAATGGGACAGAAACTGAAAGGAGAATACACCCAAAAAACGAAGAAGATCGGATAGAAAAGAGGCATGTTATTAACAATTTAGTGCACTGAAACTTCAAGGGTCCCTGTACCTGGCCCCTTGCAAGGGTCTTAACTGAAATGTAGAGATGGGGCAGAAACTGAATGGAGAATTTATCCCAAAAACGAAGAAGATCGGATAGAAAAGAGGCATGTTATTAACAATTTAGTGCACTGAAAATTCAAGGGGACTGTACTGGGTCCCTTGCAAGGGTGGCAGAGTCTTACTGAAACGTAGAAATGGGGCAGAAACTGAAGGGAGAATTCACCCCCAAAACAAAGAAGATTGGATAGAAAAGAGGCATGTTATTAACATTTTAGTGCACTAAAACTTCAAGGAGCCCAGTACCGGGACCCTTGCAAGGGTGCCAGGGTCTTAACTGAAATGTAGAAATTGGGCAGAAACTGAAAGGAGAATTCACCCCAAAAACGAAAAAGATCGGATAGAAAAGAGGCATGTAATTAACGTTTTAGTGCATAAAAACTGAAAGGGGCCCAGGGGCCCCGGCCCTTAAAAAATTAAAAATCTGAGCCTCAGGTGGATCAGGACCTGTCTTGGACTAAGCACACCTGAATTTTAGACTTCTACATGCGTTAGTTTTCGCTAGCCATCGCACACAAGCAAACAGACAAACACACACACAGAGCGATTTGTTCTTTTATTAGTACTAGGGGATTGTACCCGGGCTTCCCGGGTTAAAGAATATAGGTGAAACATTTTTTTTAAATGAAAACTTATAAATTTTTTATATGCAATAAATTTTTTAGAATGCCCACTTACATTATAAAAGCATTTTTTCATGTGGAAAATACGAATTATACAATCAAATAAATTTTTGAAATTTATTAAAAGCGATATTTTCTTATTAGCCGCATGCTAAGAGTTATTTGAACAAGATTTTGCTTCTTATGGCATCCTTTTATATTACGATAATTTCAGAGCTTATACATGTCCGTTAAATTTGTGTTTTATTTATATTCTTTTATTTATTTATTCATAGGGAATTTTTTTTTTTTTTTTTTTTTTTTTTATGGATATTATCCGTAAGAAAATGATGAACTCTTTATTTTGTTTTAAGGGCAAACGGATTAATCTTTCGTAATCGAGCTCCGCGTGATATAGATAAATTAAAAAATATTTCATGCTTTAAAATTATTTTTTAAAACCATAGACAATCAGTAAACTGAGATGAACTTTGCAAACGAATTCCATTTGTAAAAAAAAAATCGTATTTGGTGATCTAAAAATTTAAATTGTAGAATTAAAAACATGTCAGATTTGTATTTTTTCAACATTATTCTTTTATTTTTTTATAAAAGAGGTATTAATTTCGTTAATTTGTTTTTCACAAATATGTTAGACTGGTGGTTTTTATAATATTATGCTTTTATTTGTTCATAAAGGAAGTATTAATTTCGTTATGCAAAATTAGTCAGAAACAAATGCTGAAAAATCTTTGTTGCTTTATGTTCAAAATGTTTATTATTATTATGCATTGAAACCGGCACGTGATAAGATAAACTTAAAAAAAATCATGCTTAAAAATTATTTTAGAAAATATAATATATGAATCAATTCAGATACATTTTTTAAACAAATTGCTTTTGAAAGTAAATTTTTTCCCTATACGACGAAAGTTGAAAATGTACGATGGTCAGAAGATTAAAAAATTGCAGTAGCGAAAATTTCAAGACCGAAATTTGATCGTGAAGTGTTGCCATTCACAAAATGACGTCAGCGTTACGCACAGATACGTTTGTTCTTTATAATATAGATACTTAATCAGTAAAATATAATAAAGATCAGTTTTTAGGATGTGGTTATCAAATGAGGCTCTTATGCTTGGTATTCCGGAATGAAAAACAGCAATTTTCACCTTCTCAAAATTTGCATGCGCACTTCTATGTTCATCATTTTTAAAAAAATTGTATTTTGTTTGATCATTTAAAAATCATTTTAACTCAAGACTTGAAGTCTCGATTGTCAGCAACATCTTTTATGCACTCTTTACTTGAAATTCTAATATCAATTCCGGAGAGTAAAAATTTCCATAATTTATGTTTTTTAGACGCATTTTGTGTTAAAATTTTTAGTTTTATCTAAGAAAATGATCGTTTTCTAGTAAATATGACTTCATTTTCACTTAAATAAGCATTTCGCCTAGTGTCTGAAACTTAGTATGAGTACACATGCAGAAGGAAAAACAATATAGAAAATTTATGAGGAAAAATAAGTGATTTCAAAAGCAGTATGTTATTTTCCGTTATTATGCCCCTAATATAATATTCTGCTCCTAATGGGATTTTGCGACACTAAACCCTATACAACAATTTTTATCAACAATTTTGAATTTTTATCAGAAAATAGCATGAATAAAGATAAAAAATACCTCATTATTTCTCTCTTGTCTGCAATAACGAAAGCTATCTAATTTTCACCATTTTGAAGAAATTTCATAAAATGCTTTTAAAATTAAGATATAAAAGTGGGGATATTTAAAATTAAGGTATAAAAGTGGCGATATTTAAAAAAAGAAACAGATAGTGCGATCACATCTACAAATGAAGAGCTTTCAGTTTTAAAAAATATTAATAAAATTGGTTCAGCAGAAAGATCAGGGCAAATGACTAAAAAACAGAATAGTGTTTTAAATATATAGATTATATAAAATTACAAAAAATTAAATTATGCCAATTATGTTATTTTGATAAAATTATAGTAGAATGTCCTAAAGAACAGCATTAAAATTTTATTATTCGAGAGAAATTTGGAAAAAAAACTTCAGGAACATGATATTATTTTAGATCACGAATTATTTGTTTGCTTGTCTAACTCGGCGAAGCAAATCCATCCAAGCTATAATCATCAATTTCTGTAATATAAATCGCTATTATTTGCATGTCACCTCTCTTTTATAAAGACACTCTAAATTTCTGTAAAACATTGCGTTTTATCAGTTTGTGATTTCGATTGCATTATTTTCAAAAGTGAAGCATTTTCACCTGTGAAGAATTTCAAAGCAGCTGGGCTGTGAAAATGACTCACTTCTACAAAACATAATTCAGTTTTAAGAATTAAAATACACGCTTTTTTGCAAAATGTCTTCATTTGCATCCGCTAAAACAATCCACTTTTACAACCCAGTCTTAAACTTCGTCTATAGAAAAGCATGCATATGACATCATTATGACGGAATAACAGACAATATTCTTGACATAGCCCATATTTTAATTTCACCTTTTTTTTCAAGTTTTATGAGAAAATGGCAACAAAAAAATACAGTATCTCCTATTTTCGACTATTTTCCGTTTACTTTCAATGACTTTTCAATAGAAATGGGGTACTTTTGTTGCCACTATAAGAAAAATGGTATTAAAAACTACAAAAAAATTAATATCTCAAAAATAAATTGAGATACAGCTTTCAAACAAATTGCATTTAAAAGAGCATTTTTTTTCCTTATACGACGGTTTAAAAATTTAAAATGTGCGATGTGTAGAAGTTTAAAATTTTTCAATTGAGAAAATTGCAAAACGAAAATTCATTTCAAATTTGAAAGTGTTGCCATTCGCAGAATGACGTTTGCGTTACGCACAGATATGTTTGTCCTTTATAATATAGATAGATGTCAACATTTGAACGGAGGGTGGTTTCGGGGTCTGGGGGTCATGATCGATGTAATATACCAAAATTTTTTGAAATCGCTTTCCTCCGAACGGCTGCAATAGGTAGCTCTTTGTAATGAAAGCTACCTAAAATGTATAATGATAAACGAAACACCTCAAAAAGCAGCTCAGGATACAAAACTATTTATCATTTTTTCTAATAACGCAGTTTATAAAAATGCTTTAATCTTTGAACAGAAGCTTTGAATAAAATTCGGGTTTCATCTGATCTCAACATTATTAGATGTTTTCAATGCATGAAGACTTACTTTATTAAATTAAAATTTACCCACACCCTTCGAAAAATTAAATAAATATATTCATATTTTTCTTACATAAAGATTTGCTAATTAAGCCAATTTAATAATTTTAGAGTTCCGTACACTGTAAAAAAAATCTATAAAGTTATTCAAGTTTTTCTAGGAAACTGGAATTCCTAGAACTTTTTATGTAACGACAACAACAAAAATTCCTGTTGCAGGAATATTTGTTGTTGCCGGTACATAAGAAGTAAAAATCCATGCCGACTCGGGCCCCACCAGTGGCTGAGAGGTTCTGCTCTCGAAGCTGGTAGACGAAAGGTGCTGGGTTCAAACCCAATCACGCCCGTCGGCCTAACCGTTTCGGAGTTTTCGTGGTTTTCTTCGAAGCCGTGGTTTTCCATGCGTAAACACGGTTTAGGTTCCCTTAGAAAGACCCCCACGAAGGGCACTCCCCCCAGGGCCTATATCCCACGTGTTGATAATCGGCCGTCATAAACACAAACCAAACCATGCCGCTACTGACGAGTTTTTAATTTCATTTTTCTGTAAGAGCTGTTTTTATCAGAAACATGTTAAGGTGGTATTAAAAGAAAGAAATTCTTCCATGCTCATTGCTCAACAACTCGAAATTTTCTGACATATTTTCAGATTCATTTTTAAGAGAAAAAACATGAAACTTGTTGACTTTATCTTCAAAGGGAACTATAAGCGACCCGTGTTTTTATTTTTGCGTTCAATTAATTAGAACTTTATTTACAAAAAATTATTTTTTCATTACGACCTTTTTTTTTCGTTTTTAGCACTATTGCTTCGGCAATTTCGTTTCAAAATGCCCACTTTGATAGAATTTTTTGAAATAAATTCTGCCTTTATTAAAAAATCAACCAAAACGGCACATTTTATAGTTTCTGGATAAAAGAACCTGCCAACTGCCTGCGTTTGAAAGCAAAAATGAGTCAGAAAATAGGATATTTGGATTTGTGTACAAACTTAAAACGATAATTTTTTCTTCAACCCCTATTTTTATTTAAATTGTTTTTGCTGTAAGACTTGGTCCTATTAAAAACTTGCGAGCAAAAATGTTGTAGATAATAATAAGAAGATGTTTAATAAATTTAAGCGGATTGGATATCTTGTGATTTGTCGATGTTATGAATTGTTTTCTTCTTCAACCCACACCCTTTTTTTTGCCGTAGGAGTTGGTCCTATCAAAATCTTGTCAATATAAAAGTCGTAGATAGTATTAAGAAGATTTATAATAAATTAAAATGAATTTATTATCTTAAGAATTGTTGAAGTTATGCATTTTTTCTCTCCCTAAAAACCTATTTTTTCGCCTCTTGAGCCCATTTTAAATTTTATCAAAAATTTGTGATGCATAAATTTTTGGCCCTTTTTCCTAGAAGTAATAATAACTTTAAACTCATTTGATATGAATTATAATTAAGAAGTTGTGGTTTTTTTTTCGGTTTTCACAAAAATCCTCCCTATTTCCGTCCCCCATTCCCTAGGTCCGATTTTTTTCATTAGCGAACTTGACCAAGATTTTCTACCCCTTGATTTTATGTGTCAGCTTGAAAGAGATTTGTGCAGAATTATAGAAGTTATCATGTTTATAAAAAAAAATACACATATCACAGACAAATAGATATATAAAGTTTTTAACTGAGGGATTTTGGGTTCAAGGGGTCATGATTGTCGTAGATCTGCAAATGTTTTCAAAAATTCCAACATAGGGGAGAATGTAATAGGTAGTATTTCTTAATTAATCTACTTAAAACGGAATCATTGTAAGATCACTCCTGTATCTATCTTTCCGTCTGTTGCAGCTATTTTAATCGTAAACTATGGATAGGGGAAAGCTCAAATTGGCGGAAGTAATAAGATCTGTTCACACATTTTATTATACACGTTATAGACTATAGATTACCATATAGATTCATTATAATAGAAACCACATTATAGATTATTAATCATTCACAAATATATTAAGAAAAATGCAGAGGGGCTAATTAAGCTACATAGATAAAAAAAATATTTTCTTTACATATCGTGTGGGGTATCGTGTGAAAGCTTTAGCAACGCCAAACTCAAAAATACATTTCTTTACATTTTAGGTATATTTACAGTGATATCGTGGAAAACGTAATTCAAAAATATGTTTCCTCCCTCTATTTCCGAATCTATTTAAACTAAAATTATGAAAAAAATTAGTGGTAGAAGAAGTTAATTTAAACCTCAGCAGGAAAATTAGCAAGGAAATTATAGCAATTACCCTACTTCGTATAGTTTTTAATAAAATCGCATTTTTCCGCTACACACAAATTTCGATTTGTGGGCGTTCAGCAAAGGGGTTGAGGTGCATTGGAGGTCCTTATCGTTGCAGAAGTATAAAAGGATTGTTCATAATGATTTTCGAAAATATTGTCGGTAATTAGCCGAGTTTTTATCCATCCGTGTCCAGAAAGATACGGACGGTTTGGACATACATAAAGACCCGGTGGCTGTATGCGCTATCGGCTTTTAAAGCCTACATAATAACTTTTAAGGATATACTTTTGTACTGTAACGGCCAGTAGTAGTATAAAATTATCAAACGCCAAACTGTTAAATCTGACTAAATGAATTAGAATTAATCACATAATTACGCTAGAATTCGCGACAGGTTTACATGGAGTGACTCTCTCAATATGCCACCCGTGTCTTTAAAGGTAAACTAAATTCCTACCTGGAAAGAAGCATGAACCAAGTCAGAGTTGCAATATTGCGACTTCCTTTCGACGCGCGCATACCACAATGCCAAGTTTAAACTTTGACCAAGTGTCTTGTTTTAGGTACACTTTAAAATGAAAAGATTAATACTACGCTTTGGGTTTATGAAATGCCAAATGAAGTTTAAATATTCATTATTTTTATTGTCAGCACCAAATTAAGTTCATGTTAAACAGATTAGGATGAGATTATAAAAAGAGTTATTCATAATAGCAATATTTGATTATATTTAGGCTCTATATCTATCTGAACATTCATGGTATATCCATTTATAATTTTCTAGTATATGCAGCTATACCCAGCGCTACGTTGCACAGTTTTTTTACAAAGTCTCATTATGCTTCTAGAAACGTTTTTTTTAAATAATAATATAGTTACTAATTAACATATATATTGTATGGAACTCTCTTTGCGCGATTAATACTCGCATTTGATAGTCTACTGTTATTTGTACAAGAATATTTATTTCATTTATTAGATTGATGCAAAAATTATGTTGTATTTTAATAATTTTAAAACTTTTAACCCATTTGCGACTGAATTTTTGTTTTCTGATATAAGTTGATAAAATCACTTTAAAATATTGCAAAATGAACTGAAAAAAAAATTACATTTTTTTTTTTTTTTTTTTTTTTTGTATTGATTTGATAAAATGTAAACATACTAAATATGGGAATATGCATAATATTTGTAAAAGTACAATATGCATAATTATATGTTTTGTCTAAATTTATATGAAATTTTTTAAATTGATTTTAAATTGTATATTATATATTATAATTAGTATTTTTATGAGCTACTAAAAAATTATATTTATTTTTTTACAGAGACTAATAACATTATAAGTATTAGTAATAATAAATATACTAAGAATAATCGTATTAGAGGCTTAAAAACAATCTGTTTCATAATAATATTGAAAAGGACTTCATATAAATAACTGCCCTCTAAATAGCTAACAAAAATATGTACCCATTCGCGCCTAACGCCCTATATTTTGTATGTTACAAAAATGCAGAAAAAATAAGCTTGAACATATAATTTCACAATTTAAGATGTTGCATGTTTCAAAGAAGTCTACATGCGAAGATTATGACTTATTCATTTGGATCCTCGGTAGAAAAATCACAAATAAACTTACTTTTTACCTTTGACCATCTTGAAAAAGGAAAAATCTATAGACTCTAAAAAAAGCTTTCAGTTAAGCAAATAAATATCCATCTTATGTTGTCATCTTTCGGTAACAGATATAGACATTTATAGACAATTATTTCATACAATTTCCATGTTATAAAGAAGAAGAAAATCAGTAATATCTTCCAAACTCATACATAAAATCTTGGCCAAGTACGTTAATGGACTAAATCGGGCCAGGGGTGTGGAAAAAGGGAGGAGTTTTTTGAAAACCTAAAAAAAAAACAAACCCCATAACTTCTTAATTATACCACATATCGAATCAGTTTAAAGTTATTATTACTTGTAACAAAAGGGCCAAAAATTTATGTATAACAGATTTTTGATAAAATAAAAAATGGGCTCAAGGATCGAACAAAATATGTCTTTGGACGGAAAAATATTCATAAATGTGTCAATTCTCAAGATATCAAGTGCATTTAATTTTATTATAAATATTCTTAATATTACCTACAAGTTTTATATTGACAAGTTTTTGATAGGACCAATTAGTACCGCAAAAAAGTACAAATAAATAAATATACGAATACAAAAGGGGGGGGGGAGAAGAAAATAATCCATAACTTCGTCAATTTACAAGATATAAAATCCGCATGGATTTATTATATATCTTCTTAACATTATCTACAACTTTCATATATATATTTTTTTTTTTGATAGGACCAATTCTAACAGCAAAAACAAATTAAAAATGCATAGCGGTTGAAAAAAATCATTGTATTAAAGGCGTATTCAAATCCAGACTGCTTATTTTCTAATTGATTTTTAAATTCAGTTCTGCTCTCAAACGCATCCAATTGGTAGGTTTTCTAATTCAGAAACTGCATAATGTACCGTAATGATCGATTTTTCGATAGAGGCAGAATATATTTCAAAACATGATGTCAAAGTGGGCATTTTGAACCGAATTTCCCCCAAGTGATTGTGTTGGAAGCGAAAAAATTGTTCTACTGAGAAAATAATTGTTTATAGATGATGTTCTAATTAATTGAACGAATAAAAAAAAAAACAGTCGCTTACAAATCTCTTCAAACATCATGTCAGCAAGTTTCATGTTTTTTTTCTTTTAAAAATGAATCTGGAAATGTGTCAGACAATTTCAATTTGATGAGCATGGAAAAGTATTTTTTTAATGCTACCTTAATATGATTCTGATAAAACCAGCTGTTATATAAAAATGAAATTAAAAACTCATCAAGCGGCCAGATAAAATTGTTAAAGTCGGTTTATCTCTAATCATGATTTAGTTTTTGTTGTTGAAATTAGTACTTAACTTCGAAATCTACCTGCACTTTTAAGCCGAGTCGGCAGGGATTTTTATTTCCTTAGGGTATGTCAGTTTAGGTCTGTTTCCTCTACTTTCATATTAGTCGCACACCACAGTTAATTCCTATAAGAAATCTCCAACATAAAAAAAAAAAAAAAAAACGCCATGGATTTCGTTACTTACATCAGCCTTAGTTTTAATGGTTTGAGAACGTAGTTTGATAACAACTTGTTAAATTTGTGCTTTATTTACATTAAATTTATAATTTATTTATTGTAAAAGTTCTAATTTCGTTATAGAATAGTATCCGGAAACATATGCTTGAATATTTCTTTAGTTTTAAGTGAAAACGTGTTCATCTTTTGTCATCGGGCCATAAGCGACAGTGAGAGATTAAAAAAAAATTGCTTGTAGAATTTATTGCAAAACCATAAAAAATCAGCAAATTGAGATGCAGTTTTCAAGCAAAATTGCATTTGAAAAAACATTTTTTTCTTACATAACGGTGTAAAAATTTTAATTTTGCGATGTTTAAGGAGGTCCGGGGCTAAAAATTCTAAAAAAGATGCAATTTTTTTATTGCCTTAAAAAAATACTATGATTTTAGCATTAAATACTGCAAACTGCATGATTTTACCTTTATTAGATCCAGAGATATAACACCTTTTGCCTTGAGAAGCGATGCATCAGTTACCCTATGACGAGATCTTTAACTTCATTTATCTCAGAAGAATTTTTTTCACGATATATCAACTTTAAAATAATATATCTAAAGTTCCTTGCAAGATATATGTATGAAATTTTCGACAGAGATTTTATGCGATATTTCCAACAAATACCTTCAGGTTTTTTTAATTTTGAGTAATAATTGTGAAAATATGCTAATTAATGCAAAACTCACTCATAAAAAAACTTTTTTTTAATTATTTTTTTTATAAAATACATAATCAATGTCTTAAGAAATCCCGAAGACAAATTAAAATGACACATTTTTTGTACACAAAAGTGTAAAAATTTTGTAAATCGAGTAAGTACTTCCAGAGTTATATAAAAATTAAATATGTTTAAAATTTTAAAATTAAAATCTTATTAAAAAATTGTTTAAAATTTTTCAGATTTTTTTACATGCAATATTCTTATTATGTTAAAACATATTTCAGAAAAACATTTCATAACAAAATCTCTCTATATATAGAAGAAAATAGAATTGTAAGCTGCGAACACCCATAAAAGTCTTAAAAATTACTGTCAAATTCAATTTTTGTGGTCGGTATTACGGAAAATATGACGTCATCGTTTCTCACGAACATGTTTTTAGCTCATAATATAGAATTATTAATCAATAATTGATCATCAAAATTAATTGATGTTAAAACATCTTCCAACGGCATTTTATGCAGATACTGTATTGAACACATAAAAAGCCACTTCAGTGCATAAAAATGAATAAAACACATACAATTAGTAAAGTAATGAGACATTCGTAATTGATTGAGTTACCCTAAGTAGTTTCTAATGCATTTTATATTATGAATGATTTGAAAAGTTTGCGAAACCGCTTTCAATCTATTACACATTACGTTAAGTGCAATAACCAAGAATAGCGAATGTAACGCAACAAAATGTTACCCAATATTCAATCTTCTATTAATTAAGAGTTTAATTAAGTTTTATGTAATATATTATAAACGGTACAATTATTTCAATTTTCTTCAAACGACCTATTTTGTTAAGATCTTCGTTTTCAGAAAAGCCGGGATTATGATATTCATTTCAGATTTATTTAAATAAATTCAGTCCTTTTAACAGACTTAACTAAAATTTGAAAGAGACTTAAATAATAGGTTTAAACATATATGCAGGTTTGCCAGCGAAATATTATTATTACATTTTGAATACCAGTATATTGGTTATAATTATATTCTCCAAAATAAAGTATGGAATTTATTTGTTAATATACACGAATAGTAATACGTGGGTGTATCAATAGTTTTTGCGGCGCAGATGTCGTACACGCCCCCATATTGGCGCGCATTTTTTCCGACCCGAATTTGGCGTAAACCTCGTTACTATATCTTTTATATCCGGGTTACCATATCAAGCAAAATAACGACATATTGCCGTCAGTTAAGTATCCGGTGGGTATATGACATTGGCGTCAGAAAAAAATCGCGCCAATATGTGGCGCATAGGGCATCTTTGCCGTTTTTGCCATCACAGGGAAATGAGTGAAATGTATGAAATTGCTACAATTTATAAGTACTTTTCTATATAGTCAGTGTGCACAGTAACACATTTGTGCAACCGGCATTTCAAAGAGAGGGGGGGGAGGATGTATTCCAGGAGGTGCGATAGTAGGCCCAAAGGTCGCATTTGTCTAACTTTTACCGACCCCCACATGTGACATATTGTTGCAAAGGCCCGTGACAACTTATTCATGCTATGCACCTTCCGAGCCCCTCCCCCAAAATTTGCCCCCAACGGGGACACTTTTCTAAATTTTGCAGACATCATTCATACCTCCGGAAGACAAATTTGGGGGGAGGGGGGGGAGGGAATTGCATAGCATAAATAAACGGTCACAGGCATTTCCGACAATATGTCACATGTGGGGGTCGGCAAAAATTACAAAAATGACCCACTTTGGGTCTACTACCGTACCTCCTGGAATACATCCTCCCCCTTCACTTTGAAATACCGTTAGCAGAAATGTGTTACTGTGCACGGTGACTACATAGAAAAGGACTAATACAATGTAGGAATTTCATAAATTTCACTCAATTATTTCTATGTGAGGGCAAAAATAATGGTGTTTAAGTAATTGCATTTGTGTTTTCCGTTGACCACCATGCACGTATGTGCGTAACAGCCAGAAATCCAAACAGTAGTTTATTCATATATGAGGCTCCAAAAAAACAAGAGTACTTTTTTATATATTAAATAATTCGCAAGAACTAAATTTTATTCATTAGAATGAATATGTAATAAAAGTTTCATGTTAACACTTTTGTTGTTGAATGACCATTGCCGGCAAGCTCCACATTTCACAGAATAAAGAATTAAAAACAATTCTTCATTTTTCTAAAATGGCAATAATAATCTGTATAAGAGTAGGAAATTCTACAGACTATTTAGGGTGTAACTAAACTGGGAATAGACATATTTCATGTTTCATATTATCAGCACATAGAAAACTTTTAACGACAGGCAAATATTTACTTTGAGAATGCAATGAGATTAGATGAAGAAGTTTATGGGTAATCAATATTATCTTTTTTCGTACAAGAGATATTGAAGTAGTAAGTTAAATATGTCAAAATATAGAATTAGAATTACATATATGTATGTATGCATGTGCGGGCGGGCATGTGTGCATGCATCTTTTATCCAGATTTTCCAATTGACATATACTTTCCTATTTAAAAAAGTATTTTCAAAGTATTAAAATACATTTACTATTTTTTATAATAAAGTACGCTCAAAGATTAAGTTTTATTAGTTACAAGGAAAATGTTTGTTTAATTGAACACAAACATCAGACTTGTGTGCTTGACACCAGGGTCCGCTTATAAATCGTCGTTGATATACAGGGACGAGATAGCACAAGGAAATTTTCAACGGCAGAGAATTTCATCCTGGGGGTGCCACAAAGAGTGTGCAACGGAACCGGCGGGATTCGATCCCGCCTCCACCTGCGCTCTCAAGCGATTAGCGGCGTGGTGTGTTATCCAATCAGCCACGGTGGGCCCTTGCAAGGAAAATAGAATAACTGTTTTGCTTTCAATATTTACAGAATAATCACTTCTGGCCAGTTATACAGTTTACTGATTTAAAAAATATATTATTTTTATCTAAATTGATGACTATGTGTGTGTATAAGCGTAGGATGTTTTATGTAGAATTTAACACTGACTGACCCACAGGTTGCTGTACAATGTCCAGACTCGTTATAGTAAATAAAAAAAAAACTAAATCTTTCAAATGAACCGTGGTCCCGCTGCCTTCGACGGTAAAGAGTGTTTCAAATGAAATTAGTTTCCGGGGACCCAACGCTTACGGCAACGTCTATTGTGTTCCCTAGAAAAATTTTCCGAACAAACCAGTGATATGGAAACCGGCTGCCTAATTCAGCATATACCGAAGTGCTCCACACGCGCCGAGAGACAATCGAAAACCAATTTGTATGAATCAAACCCCGTAGTAAACGGTCCTATACAACCTGATATAAAAATGCGCGTCTTGGCTGTGGAAAGTGAAACTAAATATGATAAACAATAGTAAGGGCCAAGCCATTTCAAATAACCCAGGTGGTGTCGCTTGACATTTTTAACTTTACAAATCTTTTTAACAAAGTTTTCTTCATAGTTTTCTGAGTTTAAAAACATGATTAAAAATTTTTTTGATCATATAGTTTTTTGGAGGTGGCTATTTTTAATAAGCTACACAGCCATTTTGTGGCGATAGAGGTGTTTTACGGAAAATATTTTAACTGCGTTATTGTTTTACCTATCAAGAGGAATAAAAAACCAAAATATTTAGCATAACATTTTCGACGTTTTATGGAAGTATAGAATTTTCAATAGACTTGAGGATCTAGGCCAAAAACATTCTTAATAAGTGAATTAAATTTAAAAAAATCGAAAAACCCGACTGCGTAAAAAGCGAACTAATTAATTATTTCTCATCAATGTGAAACTATTTTTTACATTACTTACTTATTTCTTTATTTACTTGTATTGATCCCTTTTAGGTTGGGTTTAATTGTTAGTTCCTATCTATAAAGACTGTACTGACGAGCCTATAGGTATCTATGAAGGTTAGAGTTGTAGTAAAGCTAGAGATCCTACCTACACAACTTCCAGGTCGTGTAATATTTAAACGGAGCTTATGACTGTAAAATAGCGAATGAAACATTGTCTTCATTTTGAAAGACCTGTCCAATTATTCCACTCAATGTGGGACGTAAAAATTTTTTTTCGTCTCTACGACTATTTTGTATTTTACGGCCGCCATTTTCAATTTATAAAACAAAACCTAACCTATAACCATCGGACGGGTAAGACGAATTGATAGAGACCTCTTTCATTAAAATCCATCCAGCCGTTGGGATGTTTTGAGGGTATAAAGAAATCCAGATACCCAGATATGCGTGAAACACATAGCCCTTCTTGGCAGTCGGGTAAAAAGTGAAGAAATAAAAGGTTAAACACCACATTTCGCTGCCAATATTTTGTATGAAGGAAATCAGACACACCTTAAATATTTTTTTTTACATAGATAACTCACAGGGCTACTTATTTTTGGTAAATTTCAATACTGAAATATTTTTCCTTTTTTTGTACAGCTCATCAACAACTGTGTTAAGTCTGTTTGCAGGGGCGTAGCTACCGTGGAGCAGTTGGAGCAGACTGCTCCAGGCGCACGAATCCTAAGGGCGCAAAATTAGAAAAAGAGAAATAAAGATTTCTTAAAATATTTGCATACTTTTTTCATTATTAATCAGACATTATAGATGAACCTTGTTACAAACAGCGTATTCCTATGATATTTTACCTTGTGATTAACCTCAACTATTTCGATTTAAAACATGTTTTCATTCACAGTTGAAAGAAATGACTTCTATTCAGGAAGTTTTAATTCATATTGCAGCCTCAAGTAGCTTCTGCAGCACCGTTTCAGCATGCCTGATTTTTTTTCTGTAATTTTTCTAGAGACGCCTGTTGAAGATTTTCAGATCTTAAAGTAATCAAAACTTATTTAACAGGGTTCTCATCGGTCACTTTACTGGCTACCACTATTTCCAAAAAATAATCTTTCTGGTACATTTCTACTAAAAATGTTTTAGAAATTTATCATGATGTGGAAATAATGGTAGCCAAAGAATTCGCCGCTGAGAAACCTATATGTACGATGTAACAATAGTAATTTACGATAATTATTTTACGATTTGGAAAAAAATAGCCTGACAAGTTGAAGAAAACTATTGACCATTTTACAGACGAAATCCACGAAAACAAAAATTTTGAAGGGTTTTTTTTGTTTGTTTGTTTGTTTTGTGGAAACTAAATATGCATGAATACAGATTACAAAACAATAATAAGAGTTGAATTTAAACATATTCCACATAAGCCAACGGCGACAAAATTTAGACGGGAGGGGGGTGGGGGGAAGTAACAACTTAAATTTTGTGAGTATTGTTTTTGAGATTTTGAAAATATTGCAAATGTCAAATTCAGAATCGATAAGCTTCAAATAGAGAGAAAAAGTTAAGTACCAAATTCAGTGTTCCTTAGAGCCTGATTATAGCCTATGCAAAATTACACCACTCTTTTGTAACAGTATTTTTCCGCATTAAACCTTATTCAATCGCAGAATTTTAGGATTAAATAAGGCAGACTGGTCCGCCGGGTAACCGACCTGCGGGTCGGTGCGCTCTAAGCCAGGTAAAGCTGTTCCCTCCCTCAGCTGAAGCTAATAGTTTTAAAATTTGCTATAAGCATCAGATCTGAAAAGTCTTAAATCATTTAATAATTTTTTTTAATCACTTTTTGAAGCATTTTTTATTAATGATTTTTATCTCTCTTTGCAAGGCAGAGGAATTGATTTTTTTTCCTTGAAAGTTTCTTTGCTTCAGAGGACAATTTAAATCTTTTAAAACCTAACGTATATATTCTGTAATTTTCTCTGTGACCAATAGCGACATGGTCTGCCCCAAGAATTTTCAGCCTGTCTGGTATCAAAGAACTCGGCCTCTCTTTAAATGTATATATACGTATTTTATTTAGTTTTTTGTAAAATCATTTATCAAGTATTTGTTTGAAATGTGTAGGCTCCGTGTATTCGTACAATGCTGCGATTGTAATTTCCCCTATATAAATGTGTATTATATTGATTTTAGCGTTTGATGTGCAAAAGTATTTATATAGAATATTTTCGGCAAAGAAAATGTAATTTATAGATTCTTTTTTGTTAAAAATTACATTTTAATATGAAAACGGGACTGTTTCAATATTGTCTGTGATAACCAGAACGGCGGTCAGATATTTTGTATATACGTTAGAACAGGACTGTTCTTTTTTTTTTTTAATTTTTTAAACCGATTTTTAACAGAGTCATCGAGCTCATATTTCAGACAAAATCGTGTTAAAGATATATGACAAGACGTTTTTTTCCCTTCGTTGACTGGTTTTTCTGCTTTCGTCGGTAAATTCCGTTTAAAACGTCAACTTTGACAATGTTTTCTGTAAGATCTATTGTGTTTACAAAAAATTCGGAAAACGCCTTTCGATTACAAAGTTTCTTAATAACAACACATGCCAGTTCTTGAGCAAAAATTAATTAAAACGTGTGTCATAAAATGCCCCCCCCCCTCCCTGGATTTAATAACAGCCTTAAGAAATAAAATCATACAAAATTCAGGTTCATTTAAGAATATTATCACGGGCCCGGGCAACACCGGGTGGGTCAGCTAATCTATACTAATAAAAGAAAGTTTCGCTCTATGTGTGGTGGCTAGTGAAATATATTGCACGTAGAAATCTGAAAATTTGGGTGAGGGTAGTCCAAGACAGGTGCTCATACACCTGGAGCTCAGATTTTTTATTTTTTATGACCGGCGCCCCTATAGCACCTTTCAGTTTGTATGCCCTGAATTGCTCAGAACTTGCCCCCTTTTTTCCGATCTTCTTCGTTTTGGGGGCCCTTTTCCGATTTAATTATTCTCCCTTTCTACATTCCAGTTAAAACACTGGATCCCTTGAAATTTTTGGGCGCCATGCATTTTTCACACCCTAATACTGTCAACCTCTCAATCCATAACTTTAAAATTGAGACTTGGACTCCTCTCCCTGATCCAGCAGCCTCATATTTTTATTGGACACCTAGTGTTCTTTTTAAGAATTTCCCCCATTTTTTTTTTCGCGCTTCTTTAAGATCTATTCGAATGATTAACCCTTTGGACTCCGGAGTTTCTTACACAAATTTTATTCGGTCGGCACCACTTTTTTAAAAGAAGTTTCCTTCAAGTACACAATTTCAAAAATGCTCTGATTAAATAAGGCAAATTTTATTTTCCTTTGTTACTGGTGCCATAAAACAAGTTTTACAAAGAAAGGTAATGTCGCCGCAGCGGCGACAACGGAGTGCAAAGTGTTAATACATACCCTATGGTTAATTTCGACTTATTGAGATCTAAAGCGCTAAGTACTAGAACTTTTTAACATGGTTTCATCTTAGGGTCCTGCTCTCAACTATCATTTGGCCCCTTTGGACCTCCTATTATATCTCCATTAAAAATGGTCTGATTCACTAACATTTTTTTGTAACAATATCTTAGAAAATCCAGCTACTACACGAACAACATAAAAATTTTTTAGACTTCAGCTACCACCAAATTTGAATATTAATCGCCTTCTTGGAGCCCTTGCCCAGCTACATTCCAGTTGAGACCCTGGGGCTTGGTACAAGGCCACTTGAGTTTTTGTGCCCTAAATTGTTAATAAATTGCCCCCTTTTAATCCGATCCTCGATTTTGGGGCTCTTTTTCCATTGAGTTCTTTTTTTCATTTCTACATTTCGGTTCAGACACTGGCATCACTTTTTATGGCATCAACTTACATTTACTCACTACAGCCGTGAATTAAAATTCGCGCTATTGTTAAAGGTAAGTGGTTAACTTTAAAGGGGATGGGATTCCATTCGTAAATTAAATGTCACGTTAATGTTAAAGGCAATTCGTTAAATTTACAGGGGGTGGGGGTAAGAAGCACCTTCCACTGCTTCGGGGTACATTCTTTCCTCGGGTTATAGGGGTCCGATTTCAACAGGAATTGGTTCATTCAATCTAGATTATGATTAAGCTACTTTCTGTATTATGAAAGTTTTTCTTAGACTTCAGTTACCAATTTTTGAACATTAATGGTGCAGTCTTTTCTCGGGTTCAATGTGCCCGATTTCAACGGTAATTGGATTAAACTTAGCTTACTATTCAGCTATTTTCTACATTGTGAAAGTTTATCTAGACTTCTGTTACCACCATTTTCGAACATTAACGGCGCATTCTTTTCTCGGTTTTTATGGGCTCTATTTCTCTGGAAATTGGTACATTAAACTTAGCTTACGATTGTTTTAAAGATTATAGTTCCACCGCCAGGATTATCATTCTTATCTTGGGTTCTATGGGCTCGATTACTACGGGGTTTACTCATTCAACTTGGTTTTCGATTGTCTCCGGCGCGTACGAAACACTCTTGGCATACACTGCCTTTGGTAGCGGGGACCCAGGCCACAGGTTCGTTCAGAAAGAGGTTTGTCGGGAACACACTAGACGCTGCCAAAGGCAGTGGACCACTCCTAAAACCAGGATCATTTGAACTATATTATGAATATATAAAATCATACAAACTTGAGTTTTGTTTACATTATTATAACGGGCCCGGGCAACGCCGGGCGGGTCAGTTAGTTATATATGTATACATATATATATATACATATATATGTGTGTGTGTGTGTAACTTCAAAACAAAATTACGCAGAACTTTTTTGAGAGACAAGAGGGCGCACAAACTTTACTTGCTTCATGGCGCTGAATATGTAGCTACGCCACTGTCTGTTTGTGGCAATTTTCACTAATTGATATCTCAAAATGGAGTGAAAAATAAAATCTGAAAACTTTTTCGTAATATAAAGTTAAATTGTAATTTTTATGAGTGAGATTTACATGGTTTTTGAATAACAGTTCACTAACCACTCCATTTTCTTTTTGTTTTATTCCAGATACATAGCAATAGGCGCAGTTTTTAGTTATTAATTTTTATGTTTTTTATGTTTTTTATGACAATTTAACTGTATTTTAAAGACCAGGCACTGGGCTATAAGTACCCGGAGTTTTGAGTTTTGAACTTTTTTAGTTTATATTTAGGGGAAGCCTAAAGTAAAAAGAAAATTGTTACGCCGAGCTAACCCGTCATGGGGCAAGTTGCCTATACCTATGGGGTATGTTGACACATGCTTTATTAAAATTTAAATGAAACTCAAATAAGGTACGCAGTTAAAAGAAATCAATTTTATTATTACCAGTAAGTTTAGACAAAGGCGTTATCGCCATACAATGATAAAGACATAAAAATAATGAATAAAATATTAACATTGGATAACTTCTCTCCTACTCGATATCATCATCAGAGTTACAGTTGTCACAAATAAAAAATCGAGTGTCTTCGTTCAGGCAAGCCTCATGTGCCCAAAATCTTGCATTGCAACCACTTCTCTCGGTGTTTTCTGTATTTCAAGCTACCAGCACACACCATATACCGAGCCAACTTGCTCCGTGTTCAATGCGCCTACTAGCCTCGTAATAAATTTCTTCACAAAAGAGACACGTAACCATCTAAGCATAAATAATCCAAGTAAATCACATATGCGGTAGGTACAGTTAATCGTACACTATGAAAAACTGCACAAGTTAAATCGCAATTATTAAGATAAGTATTAGAAATTAGAAAATGAATGAAGCAACAAAAAATTATGAGTGCAAAAATCAGAAAAATCGTAATAAATGTTCACTGCACATAGGTGACGCTGGAAAACTACAATGGGGATTGTAAAAAGCAAGAGGAAAAGTACTCTGTGACTGGTTACGCAATCTATCCACAAACAGGCGATTTATGAGGGCTGCGCCTACTTACCCCTTTCGCCAAGTAGCCCCGGTCTCCCCTATAGGTACGTTTTGATTAGATACGTTAAAATTGACGATAAAAAACAATTTTACGTATTATTGCTTAGTTAACACTAGAACTCCCGGAAATTTTACTCAAGTTTTATAAAAATATTTGACACCAGAATTTTTATTTAAAATTATATAACTGATTTATTTAACGTAAATCTGCATTGTTTAATTTTAATTTATTTTATGAAAGAATTTCTGGTCCCAGTTCACATTTAATCATATGGTCGAAGTCGGATCGACTCATTCCGGGCGTTCTAGCGTTAAATAGAGCAGTGGCATCTTTTGAAAACGTTCTTGAAGTAGTAGGAGATATTTTGATTTTATTGTGCACAGCTGAGGAGCACCTGATACAGTTTTATTCTGACATGAAAGTAGCATAAGTACTCGCTAAGAGGTTACTTCACTTAAGCGAAAGCGAAACCATCCGAAATTAGATAGTGTAATTTAAACTCAACTTTCTTTTACTGCGATAATACCACCTATCGATAAATATATTAACCAAATTTAAATTAAAATGTTTTTGCATGATTTAAACTCATTTTATAATTCAAAAGTTATTTGATATTATGAAATTGAAAATGAATAGAAATTTGCTATCCATTACTGATTCTAAAATATCAAGTAGATCTACTGTAATTTAATATTGAATTTTCAATTAAAATGTAGGGTAGGGGAGTACACAGTGAGACAGTAGCCACTTTGAAATATAGTTGTAACTTTTTCTTCAAGCTGGCACACACACATACCGACCTCATCTTATGCAACACGTGGATGTAGTTTCGGCACTTCAGTTAGTCGTCCGACAAAATAATGTATAATTCCTTATTTCATAGTGGTTAAAGTTACATAAACGTCTATTTTAGAGTTTATTTCCTTCAATGTAACATATAGTTACTTAACCAAACCTAGCTATATCTAATAATTAGACTATTTCGGCAAAACGACATGAACTTTTTAAAGCGATGAAATTGTTGTAACAGATGTGGCATCCATTTTGTTACAACGTAGCGAAAGTACACAGTGAGACACACAGTTGTAGTACACAGTGAGACGTGTCTTATTGTCTACCTACTATGTGGTTCTGAAGTTTAAAAAGTTATTTATTTAAAAAAAAAAAAATTTTTTTTTTCTATCTCTCTCCTCCTCTCTGTGTGTGTGGGCATGTGATGGCTAGGGAAATTTAATAAACCTAAGAGGCTGAAAATTTGCATGAATGTAACACAATGTCTGCCATTGTCCACCCGAGGCTCATATATTTAATATTTTAAAAATCTAGAAATATTAATTAGAAATCATAAACTGCAGAAAATTATTGATAGAGTGTAAAAATGTATGATTTATGAAAATATATACATTGTCTCACCGTGTACTATTTGTGGTACACAGTGAGGCAATTTTCGATACTCCGTTATGATGCTTATGTGCTTTTATAAATAATTTTTTTTTTAACCATTTATACATTAATGTGTAGCGCATTTGTGTAGCTAAAAGTTGTGGCAAAAAAATTTTCAAAAGAATAAAATTCGTCGTCATTTGTTAAGTAATAATAATTTTTTTCTCACTGTGTACTACCCTCCCCTATTTAATATAATTTTAATTTATCACTTTTCATGGATCATGGTACTAAAATTTATTTTGATTATATTCTTATATGGCATTTTCTTATTACAGTCGTTATCATTTTTTTATTACAGTCGTTATCATTTTCGATTCGATACAATATGTAATCTTTGAAATTAAAACACAATAAAATTTATGATGTATATAGGTCAATGAGTTTTTCCGTTTTCGATCTCTTTTGAGAAATGCGTAATGCGACAGTCATTCGTAAAGGCTACGTCATGAAACTACTTATTCAAAGATGCATCATATTTTTACTAATGTATTCATTTGAAATATACTCTTTTCTGTCATTCTGTATAAATTGTAAAAGTTTAAATGTTTAAATCTAAATGTTTCGTTGTGACTTCGTTCCAAAATTCTAAGTTAATTTGTACTAAAAGTTTTCTAACTTTAATTAACTAAGTAGTTTAGATCTGATTAAGTTCATTTTGTTACTTAATCTTTTAAAATGTAAGTTGCATTAAAAGTCAGCTGTCGCGGAAATTTCATTATTTGTCTTTAACTGGCGTGTAAATTATTCTCATAGCTTAGCTGAAAAATAGTAATATAAATTTCAAATATATAGTTACTTAGTTTAAATAATTACATTAAATCAATGTTAATACTTTACATTAACTATGCTAAAATTTAATATTTTTTATGGGAAATCTGCAATGCTCTTATTGCTTCTCAGCATGTTATTTATTTATTTTTTTTAACCTTTAAATAATGTCACATAAACTGTCATATAACTATTGTGAAGTGGTCTGTGAGACCGCTCCATCGAAACATGAATAAAAGGCGCGATTAACTCTCAGGATGGTGTTTTTGTACTAAACTTTTTGCACAGTGCAAATATAATGAAAATTCACCTATTCAAAAGTCTCTGGCAAGAGTATTAAAGTTCCAAACGAAGCAAAATTTCGGTGATGTTTGTAGTTAAACTGAAAGTTACAAGTTAAACTATAAAAATTGAAAAAAGTAGCGGTCTGTGAGACCGGTAACATCAGTTAAAGGTTAATATAAATTAACTTTAAGCTAAATTTGCTGTAATTACTTAATTTGTACTTTCTAGTTGAAAAGAAAAAGCTGTTACGAAATTCTTAATTAAGGTCAAATTATTTTTAAAATACGTTAACATGGTAAGGCCACACCAGTGGCTGAGATGTTCTGCTCTCGAAGCTGGTAGACGGAAGGTGTTGGGTTCGAACATAATCGCGCCCGTCGGCCTAACCGTTTCGGAGTGTTCGTGGTTTTCTTCGAAACCGTGGATTCTCATGGATAAATACGGGTTAGGTTCCCTTAGAAAGATCCCCACGGAGGACACTCCCCCTACGGCCTATATCCCTCGAGTTGATAATCGGCCGTCAAAAAATCAACCCAACCCCGTTAACAGGGTAAAAGTATGTTTCCTTTATTCAAAATGTTGTTTCGCACAACTAAGTAGGTATATTTGTACAATGAAACCTCCCTGTGTGACCACCTCCCTGAACGACCATTTTTTAATGGAACGAATTTTATTCCTGTAGGCTCAGTACAAATTTTACCTGCATTCAGAGACCATCCCAGTTGAACTCCCCCTATGAGCGACCAATTTCTTTGTAGAAAATGAAACAAATTACTCTTTTCCAGGTCGCTTGAAGAAGGTTTTACTAGAAAAAAATTCCGGAGAGCGCATTATTCATCAAACTTCTAAACTAAGATTATATATTTTTTAATTCCGGTAACTTTTAAGTATTTAAATCCATCTGTGTCTTTTTAAGAAATGAATTTAACTCTAATGACAAATTAAGGATGACAGTCAATAAACTTCCTTCCCCTATTCTATCAGGAAACTCTCTTAGAAATAGATAAATTAATGAAATCATCATTATTTGTTTCCGTCCAAGAAATTTGCATTTATTTACTAAACTTCGAAATGGCTTTGAAATAAAAGTTATAAAAGATAAGAGCGTAAAATCAAAGCAAACGTCAATGTATTCATTTTTTATACTCTGCAATAATTTACTTATATAATTAACTTTTGTTTTGATACTTGAATTTTTATATTTTTTCCGAATGTGAAAAATAAATTTTAGTAACGTTAATTGTTACCTTTTTTCAACAATTAAAATCTAGATTTAAACATAACCTCCATTAAGAGACCACCTCTCGGATCGATCAATTTTTATTGGAACAGAACGCGGTCGCTGTATGGAGCTTTTATTGGATATGTATATTTTAAAGTAAAACATGTCCGCGAATAACGCTGATCCCATATTTCCTGTGGCAACACCTGACCAATAAATTTTGCTTTTACTGCTTTTTTTATTACTTCTAAAATTTGCACAATTTAAAATTTTTGAAAGTCAGATAGAAAAGATTTTTTCTTTTAAATGCAATTTGTTTAAAAACTGTATCTTAGTTTACTGTTTTTATATAATTCTAAAACATATTTCCAATCATGATTTTGAAAAAAAACCCTATCTGTATCCCGTGCTGTTCGATTATGAAATGCTGAGGGATTACTTTGTTTGAAGAAAAAATAATAATAATAAAGCAATTTAACAAATTACAACGACCATTTGAAAAGGATTTTTTCAAAAACTAAAATTTAAGACATAAAAAATCGCACGTAGTTGATCATACATTAAGTATGCCATGGATTAAACATTAACATTCCTGGACCCATCATGAACAAATTTTAAGAAATTTCAGTTTTACAATTTTCGGTACTGTAAATTTTTAAACTTCTACGGAGCTGGTCATACATTACGTACACCATGGATTAAACATTAATGTTCCTGGACCAATTTTAAATTAAATTTCATTTTTAAACTTCTAAACATCCAACAATATTACTTTTTACACCGTCGGATAGAGAAAAAAATGTACTTTTAAATGCAATTTGTTTGAAAGCTGTATCTCAATTTGTTTCTGAGGTATGGATTTTTTTTTTTTTTTTAGTTTTTTTTTTTTTTTTAGTTTTTTTTTTTTTAGTTTTTTTTTTTAGTTTTTTGTAGTTTTTATTATTTTTTCCGAAGTATCCATCGCTGTTAAAAGTAAAGTGAAAATACAGATTACTGTATAGACCAATTAAAACACGAATGAAATGCGGGATTCAACTAATAAAACGCTTCAGATATGATTTTGATTCCCTACACTGACCGAGGACAATAACCATTTTTTCAAATGGTTAAAAAAAAGAAACATATTTTTTTCTGTCTAGCAGTATAATATGTCTAGAATATTTCCCCAAAGTTTGTATCAAGTAAATCGGAGTAAAATTCTAGGAGAGAGAGTCTTTAGAAATTCCCGTCACTAGGCTAGACCAGACGGTAGCGACGCATACATATTGTGACAGGTGCTTAGCTATTGTTTGTCTGTCTTTCTCGCTCGTTTATCTCGCTTTCAAAGGCTCAAATAATTTAATTATTTTAGTTTAACTCCTGGGGTACATATTTATTTGAAAAAATTCTTTCGTTTGGAACAGATATAATTTCCTGATGCGAAACACCAAATAAACTCTTGATACTCCGTAAGATGCGAAAGCAGGACTTACTCCCAAATTGGAGTCCGGCATGGATATAAAACTTGTCTGAAATAGCCACGAGTACGCTTTCAAAGAAGATGAGCATTGAATACTCATAGCTGAGAAAAAATATGAGAGTGGAACTCGAGAAGCAAGAATTCGTCTCAGTCCGCTGCCATCGAAATACACAAGGATAGAGCAGGGCTTAATTTCTAGCAAAAAAAGTACCGGAGCCCTGATATTTTGCGGTACTGGTATTAACAGCTGTACCCCCCCCCCCCCCGTCACTGCAATCTGGATACATTTATATTTTTATTTCGTACATTATTTTCAAAATTTAAAGCATTTTTTTTCTTTAGGAAAATAAAGATTTTAAATCTATGAGCATATCTATCAGCTGTCAACAATTCCACTTTTTAGTTATCACGCCTTCCGAATAGTAATCTTTGCCAAATTTTAATGTTAATTAATTGCAGAATTCTGCGATTAAATATGGTAAGGATTATGATACAGGAAATAGTGTTAGAGATAGTTCACAGCTACGTATTTTTATGAAAATAAAATGAATGAAATTTACAGAAATTAATATTTATATGCTGAAGAATGGAACAATGTTTTTCAATTTCAAAATTTCGAATGTAAGACAGATTGAGCTTGAGTCAGTCCAAGCCCAAAAACTGATATAAAAATTGAGTCCGTTTTATATTCACCTCCTCTAAATTACGTCACATATAAGTGTTTTGATAAAAAAGAATGCAAATGTTTGGAGATGGGAAGGAAAGGAAAAGGTAATTTAGGCTTCGTTTTTTCGGAAGCGCTATTGCACTGGGCTCCGGAGCCCTCTATTTATGAGCTCCGGTGATTTCCAACTAAAGTTTAAAATTTTAGTAAAAACAGAGAAGTACCGGAGCTGGGCTCCGGCGCAAATCAAGCCATGGGATAGAGGACAGGAGTGTGACGTCATCACTAATCGACCGATTTCTCACTAGTGTTGCAATTCACACCGGATAATCTAGAATAACAATTTTATTTTATTTTATTTGTGGGATATCTATCATCTTATAAAACAACTAGCAGACCCAGCCGGCGTTGCCCGGGGTCCATAAATAATAATCTTAAAGAAAACTAGAGTTCGTATAATTATATATCTTTTGAAATTCTTTTAAATGAACCCAATTTTGGAGGCACCCATTGCCTACCACAGCGTCTAGTGTGTACCCAACAAACTTCTTTCCGAACGAACCTGTAACCTGGGTCCAAGCTATCTAAGTCTGCATCTATAGGATGTGCTCCGCACCACCCGGAGACAATCGAAAACCAGGTAGAGTGAGTCAAACCTCGTACTAATCAAGCGCATAGAATCAAAAAAAAAAAAAAAAAGAATGCATCGTTACTTTTAGAAAATGTTGGTAACTGAAATCTACACTGTTAAAAATTTGCAGCATTCTGGCAGGTCATTTCACCTTTTTTTCCGAAAACGGTTATACAACCGTAATTTAACACTATTCTGACCATATTATTGGCCATTTCATTGTCAGAATATAGTTAAATTATGGTTATGAAACCGTTTTTTCAAAAAACGGTCGAATGACCTGCCAGAATGCTGCATATTTTTAACAGTGTAGGATAAAATTTTCTAATATAGAAAGTAGCTGAATTGTAATTTAAGTTCAATGAACCAAATCCCGTTGAAATTGGGTCCTTAGAATCCGAGGAAATAATGCGCCTCCAAGTGGTGGAAGATGCCCTCTCCCCTTGTAAATTTCATGAATTACTTTTAACATTAACACGATATTAAATAAACGGATGAAATCCATTATCTAAAGTTAACTTTAAATTAACACAATTTTTAATTTATGGCTGTAATGAGTAAACGTAAGTTGATGTTAAAAAAAGGGTGATTAATGTTCAAAAAAAGTGGTAGCTGAGGTATAAAGAAAGGACGGGCCCTGGGGGTCAGGGTCGTAACTGGAATGTAGTTGGGTATAAGAAAATTTTTAAGTAGTTTTAAGTTAGCTAGAGAACGCTGAAACTTTGTTAAAGAAAAATGTAATAGAATCGGATAGTTTTTAATAAAGATGCGACAAAGGTCCTACGAAGGAGATTGACATTTAAAATTAATTTTTAAAAAAGTCTGAGAAATTTGTTTGTCATTCATGTAGTAGAAGAAGGACTTAAGAAGTTGTTAAAAAAAGCTAGTGAATCGCACCGTTTTTAAAGGACCTATAATATAGGCCCCAAAGAAGGCCAACGGATAGTAAAGAGCAGGGCCCTAACATGAGGTTGTTAAAAGGTCTAAGTTCTAGCACTTTAGATCGTCATTAGAATTAGTCAAAATTACGCATAGAGTATGAATTAATCTATACTAATATTATAAAGAAACTAGGGGGCTCTGCGCCCTGCAAGATACGCTCGCCAACCCCCGTTCAGACACTGTAGAATCTAAAAGCACGCTAATCTGGTCGGTTTTAAAAAGATTAGAGAAGATTGAATTATACTCAAAAAACCTGTAGCGATCTCCCTGTAAACGGGTTTTCATTCAATTCCCTTTGATTTGAAAAATTTAAGGTAGAATCAGTTGCTGTTAAGACATCCAATGGTTGTTTTCGTGTTTGGTTAAAGAAGATCAGCTAAACATTTGAAAAGAAGCTAAAATAAAATGAATTAAGTAAACAGAGTCTTTGTCTCTCGGTATTTTTTAACAGCGTTATAAAACGATTGACATAATACAAACACTAAAATTTGCTGCTTAAACCCCTCCAAGGGCGGTTGTTCATTTTTGACAACTTAATTTTAATTCTTAAATGCCCGAGAGCATCAGAATATTGGGATGGAAATTTCCCTTTATTAAGTAAGTGAAAAAAAGCAATTTTGTATTTCGAAATTTCTTTGTAAATTCTGGTGCCATTCACTGATTTCAAGATTTTAAGAATAGAACTGCCTTGTCCGTGAAAGGGTTAAACGCATATTAATGTATTTATTATTTTAAAGTTTCCTTTCCCTTTTAATATTCACGTGTAAATACAATTTTCAGGACATAATTTACAATATTTTCATGCCTTTAACACGTACTCATTTAATAGAAATTTTAAAGGTTTTTTTTTTTTCTGTTGTTAATAGTCACGTGAAAATAATTTTTTAATCGTTGGGAAATATTATTCTTTGCGCTGTTTTTAAAATAGAAAACAATCTCTATAATAATAGCTTAAGTCATGTGACTATCATCAACAGCTCCAGGAGGATCCTTTCGCGTTTTATATTCCAGGCGGCCATTTTGGTACTTTAATGTTAGCCAGCCACAGGTGTGATAAGTCGCCGAATATTATTTTATCCCCATTATTTCGTTTATATTATAATAGATCAAGTCATGTAACTGCCATAAACAACGGGCCGATTCCTTCGTTTTTCATAAGAAAGGTTTCCATTTTGATTAAAGAATCAAAATTATTTTTTCGAATAAAACTACATAAAAGTTGCCATGATCACAAAGAATTCCTGGTACTTTTATGTTAGCCGGGTGAAAATCTCGACAATAGCTTTTTTTTTTTTTTTTTTTTTTTTTTAATTCGCCAGTTAGCATTTTTTAGGTAGCTTTCTTTACAAAAAGCTACATATTGCAGCCGTTCGGAGGAAAGCGATTTCAAAAAATTTTGCTATATTTTCATCGATCATGACCCCCAGACCCCGAAACCACCCTCCGTTCAAAATTGATATATATATATATATATATATATATATATCAATATATATATATATATATATATATATCTGACCTATGTCACACTGTAACTCTCGTATTTATGAACCGATTTGGATGTAATTCGGGTTTAAAAAATTTTGGTATATTTTCATCGATCATGACCCCCAGACCCCGAAACCACCCTCCGTTCAAAATTGATATATATATATATATATATATATATATATATCAATATATATATATATATATATATATCTGACCTATGTCACACTGTAACTCTCGTATTTATGAACCGATTTGGATGTAATTCGGTGTGTACATAGTACATACCAATGTCTCGACCGAGTTCGTTGGCCAGCTTCATCCGCCATTTTGTTTCAAAATGGCGGCCATTTAAAAAATTTAAAAAAAATTAAAATTTGAAATGTGGTACCAAAAAATTGAAAATGAAAAACTATTTTTTTCTTATGTATTTGACCTTTATACAAAGACTCCGTAGCAGTTTTTGTTTTGTCTATATCTTAAAAAATGGCTGAGTTATAGCATTTTGAATTTCTAGCGAAGCTGACATTTTGAAACGTCCTGAATTTTGTCACGCGATAAAAGGCGTATTTATGAACCGATTTGGATGTAACTTCGTTTATACATAGTACAGACCAATGTCTCGACCGAGTTCGTTGGCCAGCTCCATCCGCCATCTTGTTTAAAAATGGCGGCCATTTAAAATTTTAAGAAAAATTTAAATTTGAAATGTGGTACCAAAAAATTGAAAATTGAAGAAATATTTTTTTCTTATGTGTTTGACCTTGATAAAAAGATTCGGGAGCAGTTTTTGTTTCGTCTATATCTTAAAAAATGGCTGAGTTATAGCATTTTGAATTTCTAGCGTGGCTGACATTTTGAAGCGTCCTGATTTTTGCCACGTGATAACAGACGTATTTATGAACCGATTTGGATGTACCTTGGTGTGTACATAGTACATACAAATAACTCAACCGAATTCGTTGGCCAGCTTCATCCGCCATCTTGTTTCAAAATGGCGGCCATTTAAAAAAATTAAAAAAAAAAATTAAATTTAAAATGAGATACTAAAAAATTGGAAAATGAAAAAGATTTTTTTCGTATGTGTTTGACCTTAATACAAAGATTCCGGAACAGGTTTTGTTTCGTCTATATCTAAAAAAATGGCTGAGTTATAACATTTTGAATTTCTATTGTGGCTGACATTTTAAAACGACCTGGTTTTTGTCACGCGATAACAGGCGTATTTATGAACCGATTTGAATGTAACTTGGTCTGTACATACTACATACCAATGTCTCGACCGAGTTCGTTGGCCAGCTTCATTCGCCATCTTGTTTCAAAAGGGTTGCGATTTTTAAAAAAAATGTAATTTAAAATTTAAAATGAGGTATCAAAAAAATTGGAAAATGAAAAAGATTTTTTTTTATGTGTTTGGCCTTGATACAAAGATTCTGGAGCAGTTTTTGTTTCTGAAAATTTGTTCTTTTGTTTATATCTTAAAAAGTGGTTGAATTATAGCACTTTGAATTTCTATCATGGCTAACACTTTGAAACGATCTTGTATATGTCACGCGATACCACACGTATTCGCCTATTTCGATGGAAGAAGGCATGTGGATAGTATACATCAATATCTCGACCAAGTTCGCTGGCCAGCTTCATCAGCCATCTTGTTTCAAAATGGCGACCATTAAATAAAAAAAATATATTTAAAGTGAGATGCAAAAATATTAGAAATTGAAAAAGGTTTCTTTCTTAAGTATTTGACCTTGATATAAAGATTCAGGAGCATTTTTTGTTTGTCTTTATCTTAAAAAATGGCTCAGATATAGCAGTTTCAATTTCTAACGTGGGTAACATTTTGAAAAATCTGATTTTTTGCCTGCGACAGCACTCGTATATATCAACCGATTCCGATTTGAGTGAGCATGTGCACAGCAATTACTAAGGTCTCGACCAAGTTCACAGGTTATACTCATCCACCATACTGTCTTAAAATGGTAGGCACTTTAAGAAATCGCCGAATTTGGCAGCCAAATATAAGTTACATTAAATAAAAGCAGCTTGGATACAGCTGAATTTCGCGAAATTCTCATTCATAATGATTTAGTATTGATAAAAATTAGTATTGAATCTCCTACATTCGGTTTCCACTTAATTGAGCTTTGTGTGTTTGAATAATATAAGTTGGCTTTTTTAAAATAAGGAATATGAAAGCTACCTCTTCCTCCCGGCACTGGCCGGAAGGACTTTTTATTTTTCGAGTGGTAAATTAAAACGGTGCGACTTGGTTATCCCATCGCCCAAAAATCTGTAGATGCCAATAATGGTTGATGGTAAATGTCACATTCACTTGACTTTAAGGAAGTTACACATGCTCACGCCATCAAATGATTTTTATTTCGACGTTTTATTTGTATTTTTATTAATGTTATACTAATTTATTTTTTCTTTTGTTATTTAAAATTTAAAAAAAAAGTATGTGAATTTGTATAATTTGGCGAAATTGGTCGATGGGATCAGTAATAGCATTAAAACGTTGCTTTTAAGTGGAAATAAATGTCATGATTTGTTGCACTGTCACATACGTGATTTTTTTGTTTGGCGTATTTTTTTTATTTTTTTTTTACGACAATTTGGCGAAAACCTCGTTTTTAAATACCTGTTACATATGTATTTTTAAATTATTTTCTGTTATTTTTATAATGAAATAACAATAAATAATAAAAAAAAATAATAACTACAGAACAAAATAATTTATAACATTTTCTGTAAATAAAAAGAAAATAAATTCATATAAACATTTCTTAATAAATAAGCAACAATAACCGGGTTACCATGTCAGGCAAAATAACGCCATTTTGACGCCAATTAGGTACCCCGTTGCGTATATGACATCTGTGTCTAATATTTTTCTTTTCGTTTCGTTAAAAAAAAAGAATGAAGTAAAAGCCATTTATTTTAAAGGTTTCAATTTTAAATGAATGTTTTGTATTAAATAAAATGATAATGAAATACAAATTGAATTCTGAATAAAACTAACATGATGCATTTCTTAGCATACATTTAAGGGAGGCCAAACTCGTCGCCAAATTAATTTAAAATAACCTTTTCTAAAATATGAAAAAAAATATCTGTTATGATTAAAATTTGAGTTGCCATCATTAGAAAAAGTATTTAAAATTAGAAAAAAATTAATATTTCAAAACTAATTCTAATTTTAAAATTCTAATACCAGTTTTGAGATATGTGGATCAATACGGATTTTTGGTGTTAATTTCATCGCAAAGTATTTCATATTTTAGGAGGAATCGCCGTGAAACGTAATCAGTTGTTTAATCAGTCGTTTCATAGAGAATCGTTACCTAAATTCGTTTCAATTCGATTCATTAGGATTTTATGTATATAGGATAGATAAAAATTGTTTGTATGTTTGTTAGAGGTAATTTCTGGAGCTACCGAACCGATTTCAAAAGTAATGATATCAAAATAACGGTTTTAGTACATCTTAGAACATAGGATACATTTTATATCGGTGCCACTACCCCAAAAGGGGTGCAGGAGCAAAAAACTTTCTAAAAATACGATTTTTGAGTTACTGAAGGACCAAGAAATATGAAATTTGGAATACTAGTTAGTTATAGGATATAAATGAAGTCTAAGAACATTTTCTGAACAATTCGAAATTTTAAAGGGGTGAAAATGCACAAAAAGCGTTCTAAAAAACGTTTTAAATGATGGTTTCTACACAATCTCAGAAAATATCAAGCCGATTTAAAAAATAATGGTTTCAAAATGATGGTGACAACCCTTGCTCCTTGAAAGGCTATATTTTAGGTCGGTACCACTACCCCAAAGGGTGTGCAGGAGCAAAAAATGTTCTAAAAATGCAATTTTCGCGTTACTGAAGGGCCTAGAAATATGATATTTGAAATATTATTTACTTAATAGATAAAAAGATTTATAAGAGCAGTTCTTAAACAATTCGATATTTAAAGGAGTGAAAATGCGCGAAAAGCTTTCTAAAAAACAAAAAAAAAAACGTTCTAAATGTTGGTTTCTACGCAATCTCAGGAAATACCGAACCGATTTAAAAAACAATGGTGTCAAAATAATGGTGATAACCCTTGCTCTAACATAGGCTATGTTTTATGTCGGTGTAACTACCCCAAAGGGGGTGCAGGAGCAAAAAATTTTTAAAAATGCGATATATGCGTTACTGATGTGCCTAGAAATATGAAATTTGAAATATTAGTTATTTATTAGATATAAAGGACTTCTAAGAACAGTTCTTAAACAAATCGAAATTTAAAAGGAGCGAAAATGCGCGAAAAGCGTTCTAAAAAACGTTCTAAACGGTGGTTTTTACACAATCTCAGGATATTCCAAACCGATTTAAAAAATAATGGTGTCTAAATGATGGTCACAACCATTGCTTTAACATAGGCTATGTTTTATATCGGTGTCAATATCCCAAAGGCGGTGCTGGAACAAAAAACATTCTAAAAATGCGATTTATACGTCACTGAAAGGCCTGGACTTATGAAATTTGAAATACTAGTTATTTATTAGATATAAAGGATTTCTAAGTACAGTTCTTAAACAATTCTAAATTTAAAAGAGGTGAAAATGCGCAAAAAGCGTTCTAAAAAACGTTCTAAATTTGGATTTCTACATAATCTCAGGAAACACCAAACCGATTTAAAAAATAATGGTTTCAAATTTATTGTGACAAACCTTGGTCCAAGATAGGCTATATTTTATGTCGGTGCCACTACCACAAAGGGGGCGCAGGTGCAAAAAACGTTCTAAAAATGCGATTTTTGTGTTACTGAAGGGTCTAGAATCATGAAATTTAGAATGGTGGTTACTTATAAGATATGAATGATCTCTAAGAACATTTCCTAAAAAAATCGGAATTTAAAAGCGGTGAAAAAGCGCGAAAGGCGTTATATAAATCTTTCTAAATTGCGATTTCTATGCAATCTCAGGATGTACTGAACCGATTTCAAAAACTATGGTGTAAAAATGATGGTGACAGATCTTTCTCGAAGATAGACTATATTTTATGTCTATTTCCACTACCCCAGAGGAGATTCAGGAGCAAAAAACGTTCTAAAAATGCAATTTTGAATTATGGAAGGACGAAGATTCATGAAATTTTGTATGGTATATATTAATAAGATATAAATCTCTAAGAAGATTTCTTTAAAAATAGAAAGTTAAAAGGGGTGAAATGCGCGAAAAGAGTTCTAAAAATGTTCCAAATGCCAATTTCTGAGGAATCTCAGAAGAATCAAACTGATTTCAAAAGTAATGGTAGTAAATTGATGCTGACAGCCTCTGCTCTAACATGGACGTTACTTCATGTCGGTGTCAGTATCACCTGGAGGTTGCAGGAGCAAAACACATTCTAAATTTCGATTTTTGTGATCGGTAGGGGCTAGCAACTTCAAATTAGGCAATGTACATATTTATTAGATATATGAATGATCTTTAAGAACAGTTTTAAAAAAATCGGAAATTTAAAAGGTGGGGGGGCGGATGCGCGAAGGACGTTCTAAAAACTTTCTAAATTGCAATTTCTACTCAATCTCAGGAAATACCAAATCTATTTCAAAATTAATGGTTGCAAATTGATGGTGACAGTCCCTGCTCCAACATAGGCTATGTTTTATGTTGTTGTAACTAACATCTGGAGGCTGCAAGAACAAAACATGTTCTTATTTGCATTTTTTTTCACAACTGCGGGGTCTAAAAGTCTGAAATACGGCATGGTATTTACTTACAAGATGCAGCTGCTTTCTAAGAACAGACGAAAGAAAATTCCAAATTTAAAGGAATGAAGTGAGCGAAAAGCGTCCTAAATCACAATTTTTATCCAATCTTATCAAATATGAATCCTGTTTAAAAAAATAATGGTGACAAATTGTAGGTGATAGAATTTGCTTAAACATAAGCTATATTTTATATCTGTGCCACTACCATTAGAGGGTTGTAAGAGCAAAAAACTTTCTAAATTACGATTTCTGCGATACTGAAGAGGCTAGAAACTTTAAATATGGCATGGTAGTTACTTATAAAATATAAATGCCTTCGAAGTACTGTCGAAAATAAATTCTAATTAAAAAGGGGTAAAGAGAAGGGTAGATGCGAAAAGCATTCTAAAATGCAATTTCAGGGAATATGCATCGATTATAAAAGTAATATTTTCGAATCAATGGATCAAAATCTTTGATCCTACACAGGCTATATTTTATGCCGATGATTCTACAACCTGGGGTTCACCGGAAAAACAAACTTTCTAAAAAGGCCTTTAAAAGCTTTCTATTACGTTTCTGTGGATTATTAGGAAATATCAAACCGATTTAAAAATTAATGTTGTCAAATTAATGGTGACATTTCCTATTTCAACATAGCTCTTTATGTTGAGAAAGGTGGTAGGACTTGAAATTTGACAGGATGGTTAATTTTAAGATGTGAGAACTTGGTTTCTAAAAAATCAAAACTTCAAATGAATACTGAAATAAGCGTATTAATTGAGCAGAAAAGTTTCGAAATATTTTCCAAATTATCATTTATTCAGTTTTATTTTTTTTTTATTGAATAAAGTCTCATTTCTGCATAGTGCAGTGTAATAATGAAGTTTAGTTAATCTGTGTTTTAAATTGTAATTTTTGAATTATTCCTAAAAGTATAATTTCTTTAATAAAAATTAGACATATAAATATAACTTGGCATATTAAAAATATTACGCGAGCAAATCCGCGGGGTTTGCTAGTAGTTTATAAAATATTGTTCTATCGTTCTTTACCGAATCCTACACTAAATGATCAACTGAAGAAGTTGGTCCTTAACATCCTAAATTTTGTATGACTCAATAAATTATATAATAGCGTAATGACGTTCATATTGTTTTTAGCAATTCGATTGGACATTCCAGGTAAATGTCGACATTACTTTAAAACGCATGATGAAATTCACAGGTATATTTCGTTTTTCAAGGTTTCTTAAAAAAAAAACGACCAGCATAGCGGGCGAAGTCTACTAGTCATTAGAATGAAGTTTTAAAGAAATGCCAAAAAAATGGGGGGGGGGGAGTATGCTTAAAACAGGGCCCTAGGGTCCAGTAAAAATAAGTGGGTGTTGGTCTGGAAAGAAGAGTGCATCACTCAATTTTAAAATTTTGCTTTAATAATGCGAGAAAATTAGGTGTTGAAAAATGCATGCCACACAAAAATTTCAAGAGGCCGCGGATAGGGCCCTATGGATCCCTAGGATGCCCCAGGATTTTATCTGGAAGAAAGAAACGGGAGAATACCTAAATGGAAAAAAAATTCCAAAAATTAAAATCGGATTAAGAGGAAGCAATTTATTAACAATAAATGGTGCAAAAACTTTAAGGGGCTTGTAACGGACCCCAAGAGACCAGGGTCTTAAGTGGCATGAAGTTGCGTTTAAAGATACTTTTTGTAGTTTTTAAAGTAATCAGAGAATGGTAAAAATATGTTAAAAAAATTGCAAGATATTCCGACCATATTTAAAGAAGCCAAGGGCCCCAAGAAGGCGATAAATATTCAAAATTGGTGGTAGCTGAAGTCTGTTTTTTTTATGTAGACTTCGTAAGAAATACTACCTCTTGCAGTCGTTACCATGGTGCGTCTTTTAAAAAATTCTTTCATAACTTTTCATTATAGGACCCCAGGAACTCAAAACCATCCCCACCTAAAAAGTTTATATATATATATATATATATATATATATATATATATGTGTGTATGTATGTATTAAATTTTGTCCGCACGATAAATGTCGCAATTATGCACGGATCGTCTTCAAACTCGCCAAAAACTTTGAAATGGCTAAAACCTCTGCGGGTATTCAAAATGGGCAAAATCGACCCAAGGGAACAGAAATGGTGAGGGTTCAAAATTTTGAATACCGTCTTAACATGATTCTGATAAAACCAGCTCTTACACAACAATGAGAGGAAGAAATAAATATTTTTCGTTATAGCAGTTGCCAACAATTAAAAAAAAACAACAACATTCTCACCACAACAATTGCTTTTCTATTGCAAGATTTTCACGTGAAAATTAAATAAAATAAATAGTTTGACGAATTGAAAACAAATTGAATATCCCGCAGACAGGGTCACTGAAATAGCGGTTTTTCTGCCTTTTCTATTATTCCATCTTCAGAAAGTGTACGGATTTATGCGTAGACTTGAACTAGTCTTCATATACAAGGTGGTCATAAAAAAAACTTTGCCGATATACGAAACTCTAGCGGTCGGTCCGTTTAACCGATCGAGCTGAGATTTCAGATCTAGTTATTCAGTGGTATGAGCTCTAGATTCTGTGAACAGCATCAAATTGGCGCTCGCGGTTACGGTTATAGGTACAGAAACTCGAAATTTTCGAATGACAACGCCTATTTTGTCGCAAAATGCTCAGCGCATGCGAAAACCCTAAATAGCGCTTGAACGGTACGTGTATCGCAATAAATGAACGCATTATGCACGCACAAAAAACAGCTCAGCGAACGGCCAAAAACCACACTCGCGGGCCGCGAAATTCTAAAATGGAGGGCCAAAATCACAGTCAGGTGAAATACAGCCACCCCATTGGTTGTGTGGTCGCGGGGTTTTAAGAGAGACAAGGGTGAGGATCACCAGCTTGTTTCTCCATTTGAATTTCGGAAGAAGTGAGGGGAAAAGTAATTTTGAAGCGATTGTTACCTTATTTTTTTTATGCATTATTTACCTTATTATTTTGTTCGCTTTTATTTATAATAAACAATCGAAATTAACTCAATTAAGATATTTTGATACCATTTTATACAAAGAGAGTGGATAATTTAGATTATGAGTTATAACAATTTTTAAATGACATGACATAACAAATATTCTTTAATAAAAAATTAGTTTTCATTGAAAAATACTTGTAAAACCATTTAAAAAATTTCTATAAATTCCGTATGGTAAAAATCTCAATAAATTGTCTCCTCTACCCCCCCCCTTCCCCCACCATTTAAATCCATAAAATCACACACAAAAAAAATATATATATGTATTATTATTCTAGAAAAAGTCAACAACTATCAAAAAAAGATCCTTTTCTAGACAAAAATCGGAAACTTTAAATAAAAAAACTTTATATAACTTTATATAAAAAAATACACAAATAATTTTAAAAATACAGAATTTAATGTCTTCTTTAATATAGGCAGTGCTGTAGTTGGAAAAAAATATTTATGGGTACGCACCTTCTCATGGAGTAGATGTTGATGCTACCGAATTTTTGCTAAGCTAAAATTTAATTTAAAACATTTAGCTAAAAGCCGACTTTTCTCAATTAGCATCTATAATTATTATATTCTAGTTTTTATAGTATTTTATTTGCATAGCATCCATCTTTTAGATTTATTTAGGAATATTTAATCAATCTCATAGTAACATTTCCCATTATGAATCAAAATTTAATTGAAATAACAGAAATAAATGCTTATATTACTTACTAACACATCTATCCTAGAAGTTTCCATAAAGAACGATGATAAGAGAATAATTTAGAATTCTCTCTTTAATTTAGAATATATCTAAATTATAAAATTAATTATTTAGCAATAAATGAAAAAAACAAAAAACCCTTAAAAATAAATCCATTTTTTTTTTAAGTCGCCCCATGTTCTCTGCTCATAAAATAAATGTGAAAGTAAAAAAGTTTCTGTTTTTAACCCTTTATGTCCAACGGTGCATTAAAGTGCCATTAAAATAACTTGTTATAAAACTAATTTGATACATCGGTTAGTAGTTATACTGATTAGAATGAATTGTAGATATTTTACTTTATCTTGTTCCAAAAAACATTATTGGTTGCACAAAAGAAAAAAAAAATAAGTCCTTCCGGCCATTGCCGGGAGGAAGAGGTAGCTTTCATATTCCATATTTTTAAAAAGCCAACTTATATTATTCAAACACACGAAGCTCAATTAAGTGGAAACCGAATGTAGGAGATTCAATACTAATTTTTATCAATACTAAATCATTATGAATGAGGATTTCGCGAAATTAGTCAGCGTTATCCAAGCTGCTTTTATTTAAAGTCACTTATATTTGGCTGCCAAATTCGGCGATTTCTTAAAGTGCCTGCCATTTTAAGACAACATGGTAGATGAGGCTAACCAGTGAATTTTGTCGAGACCTTAGTAATTGCTGTGCACATGCTCACTCATATCGGAATCGGTTGATATATACGAGTGCTGTCGCAGGCAAAAAATCAGATTTTTCAAAATGTCACCCACTCTAGAAATTGAAACTGCTATATCTGAGCCATTTTTTAAGACAAAGACAAACAAAAAATGCTCCTGAATCCTTATATCAAGGTCAAATACTTAAGAAAGAAACCTTTTTCAATTTCTAATTTTTTTGCACCTCACTTTAAATATATATATTTTTTAATTTAATGGCCGCCATTTTTAAACAAGATGGTTGATGAAGCTGGCCAGCGAACTTGGTCGAGATATTGATGTATACTATCCACATGCCTTCTTCCATCGAAATAGGCGAATAAGTGTGGTATCGCGTGACAAATACAAGATCGTTTCAAAGTGTTAGCCATGATAAAAATTCAAAGTGCTATAATTCAACCACTTTTTAAGATATAAACAAAAGAACAAATTTTCAGAAACAAAAACTGCTCCAGAATCTTTGTATCCAGGCCAAACGCATAAAAAAAATCTTTTTCATTTTCCAATTTTTTAATACCTCATTTTAAATTTTAAATTACATTTTTTTTAAAAAAATGGCAACCCTTTTGAAACAAGATGGCGAATGAAGCTGGCCAACGAACTCGGTCGAGACATTGGTATGTACTATGTATAGACCAAGTTACATTCAAATCGGTTCATAAATACGCCTGTTATCGCGTGACAAAAATCAGGTCGTTTTAAAATGTCAGCCACAATAGAAATTCAAAATGTTATAACTCAGTCATTTTTTTAGATGTAGACGAAACAAAACCTGTTCCGGAATCTTTGTATTAAGGTCAAACACATACAAAAAAAATCTTTTTCATTTTCCAATTTTTTGGTATCTCATTTTAAATTTATTTTTTTTTTAAATTTTCTTAAATGGCCACCATTTTGAAACAAGATGGCGAATGAAGCTGGTCAACGAACTCGGTTGAGTTATTTGTATGTACTATGCACACACCAAGGTACATCCAAATCGGTTCATAAATACGTCTGTTATCACGTGGCAAAAATCAGGACGTTTCAAAATGTCAGCCACTCTAGAAATTCAAAATGCTATAACTCAGCCATTTTTTAAGATATAGACGAAACAAAAACTGCTCCCGAATCTTTTTATCAAGGTCAAACACATAAGAAAAAAATATTTTTCTCAATTTTCAATTTTTTGCTACCACATTTCAAATTAAAAATTTTCTTAAAATTTTAAATGGCCGCCATTTTTAAACAAGATGGCGGATGAAGCTGGCCAACGGACTCGTTCGAGACATTGGTCTGTACTATGTATAAACGAAGTTACATCCAAATCGGTTCATAAATACGCTTTTTATCGCGTGACAAAATTCAGGACGTTTCAAAATGTCAGCTTCGCTAGAAATTCAAAATGCTATAACTCAGCCATTTTTTAAGATATAGACGAAACAAAAACTGCTACGGAGTCTTTGTATAAAGGTCAAATACATAAGGAAAAATATTTTTCCATTTTCAATTTTTTGGTACCACATTTAAAATTTTAATTTTTTAAAAAAATTTTAAATGGCCGCCATTTTGAAACAAAATGGCGGATGAAGCTGGCCAACGAACTCGGTCGAGACATTGGTATGTACTATGTACACACCGAATTATATCCAAATCGGTTCATAAATACGAGAGTTACAGTGTGACATAAGTCATATATATATATATATATATATATATATATATATATATATATATATATATATATATATATATATATATATATATATATATATATATCAATTTTGAACGGAGGCTGGTTTCGGGGTCTGGGGGTCATGATCGATGAAAATATACCAAAATTTTTTGAAATCGCTTTCCTCCGAACGGCTGCAATAGGTAGCTTTTTGTAAAGAAAGCTACCTAAAACAATAATTTATTTTGCCTTTGAATCTTTTTCAGCTTTCTTGACAGATTGAGTGTGGGGGTGGGGGGGATGAAAGTTTCTGTTCGTAAATATTTCTATTGTAAGAAATTATATTTGTATATTTTGTAATTCTACAAAATACTGAAAAAAAAAAAAAGATTTTAAATAAAAGATTTGAGGGGATTTACAAATATTGCACAAAATTCCTATAAATTCAATTTAATTAATTAATTTTGGCAAAATCCTTCTAAAGTTTATTAAATGATTGTGTAAATCTTCTAATGTAGTTTCAAGTCCGCTACAATGTGTTAATCTGGCGTGGATCCCGATTATGGAAATTTCCTTCGTTTTATTTACGATTAGAAAAGCATGAACTTGTGCATTTATTTTAAAAATCACTATTTTCTCTTTCTCTCTTTTTTTTATGCAGATATATGCAAAAGGAAAAAAAACATAGTTTAAACAACCTTTCAAGATTTCTAAATTATTTTTTGAAACATAAAATCATAAATTAATAAATTAATTAATGATAAAAGTGCATTTAAAAATATATATTACATTCTTTATGTTTTATTTATATTTTATTTTTTTACATTTTAATAGTATTTAAAATATTTCATTGTTCCTGGCATATTCTAACGTGCATGATTTGGCACATAATTAATTCCATTCTTCTTGTAACTCTTATACAATTATAACCAAAAACAATATTTCGCAATTTATCACCTGGACCCTCCTTAGAGAAACATATTACTAATTTATAATTAAATTCTCAAAATATTAAAATGTTATATGTCATCGAAAACACACCTGCTTTCATAATTTTTATAACCTTAGCTTACCAGGAAGTGAGTGAAAAATCGTTTTAAAAATTCCAGATTTAAATACATGAACCAGGAAACAAAATAACTTATTGTAGATACTATTACAAAATTGTTCATGTAATATTTTTTGTTCTGTTTTTTCTTAATGATTAATATCGGTTTAAACACTGACATTTTTTTAAATTATTTTCCATTAGGCAAAAAATTTTGAAACTTTTTAGTATCCTAAGTCAGTTATTAAATTTTTCTGTAGAAAAGTACAAATGTTTGTTTTATTTTGGATTTCAAAACTAACATAAGGAAAAAATTGCAAGTTTTATTTTTAATTTTCATTAACTGAAAAAGTACTTGCCATATTATTTAAAATTTTTTACAGCTTAAAATCGAAATCTTTCATTCACAATTTATAAAAAGTCATAAATATCTTGAGTTAATTTCGATGGCTAATTTTAAATAAAACAGAAAAAAATCGCTTCAATATATGATTTTTTCACGGAAAAGGGAGTATTCCAGGTTTCCCTTAGCGCTAGAGATTGCTCTCTGAAAAGGACGCGACTCAATGACCAATGAGGTGCTCGGATTTCACCTGACTGTGATTTTGGCCCTCCATTTTAGAATTTCGCGATCGGGCCGCACGGGGGAAATTTGCATATGACAGAGGCAAGACCAATCACAGAGCGCTGTTCGACAGATAATCAGAGTAGAAAACGGATTCTTGCCTCTGTCATAAGCAAATTTCCTCCGTGCGCCTCGGTCGTGTTGTTTTTGGCGCTGTTTTTCGTGCGTGCATAACGCGTCCATTTATTGCGATACACGCACCGTTCTAGCGCTATTTAAGGTTTTCGCATGAGCTGAGCATTTTGCGACGAAAAAGAATGGGCGTTACCATTCGAAAATTTCAAGTTTCTGTACCTATAACCGTAACCGTGAGCGCCAATTTGTTGCCGTTCACAAAATCACGAGCTCATAACTCTGAATAACTATATCTGTAATCTCATCTCGATCGGTTAAACGGAACGGCCGCTAGAGTTCCATATATAGGCAATTTTTTTTTTTATGACCACCCTGTATATCTTTTTGACAGTGTACTTCAGATCCTAGTTGAAAATGGGGATTTTATCCGGAAGGAGTTGCTACAATAGCTTCCGAATTTCTCATAGTTCTGTTGCACATAGGCTGTTCATACAGCGACGAGAAATTTACATCTAGCTAACTCGGAGATTCTCAAGAAGCTGACGTACTACTGAATAACGAAAAATATTTATTTTATTAAATATTATGATCGAGAATAACTTGTTTTTACTTCGCTTAGTAAAATGAAATAGACACTTAAGATGAAAATGGAAGTTGATGAAGTAATAATATTGATTTAATACCACTTAAGTATTAACATGCGTAGGAACATTCGACTAGTTAAAAATTGTTTTAGCAACATATTTAATGAATAATCATTTTTACACATTATATATTTATAATACTTACATAAAGCATTGTAAAAAATGTATGCATATTTAAATACATAGTGTTGTCGTCTTTAAAAAAGTTATATTTAATTTAGTTTATGGGACTACATCTACTTTAAGTTAGGCTTATATATACTATAAAAATTTAATAAAGTGAGTAGTCAAAAATTATATTTCGTATGATTTAATCTAGTTCAGTTGTTACATGTTTAATAGAATATTATCGTATTAATTCTAATAAGAAATATACTTATGGAAAATAAATATTAAATTCATATTCATATTAATATTAAAACCAATAATAATATTCAGATTAAAGTTAAATAATAATTGTTAATATTAATATTAATATTAATATTAATATTAAAATATACCCGAATAATTATCGACTGGATATAAAAATTACCCAATAACACATCCAGTCGATATATTGCCACTGTATAGTAACAATGGTCGAATTATGCATATTTGATCACAATTCAGTATATACAGAATTTTGATCAAAGGACAGGTGTTACTTCCATAAATAAACACGTTGTCATTCTTAGGTTACCAACAAGTTGTGACTCTGTTTTGAAGTCAATCTTAAAAGATAATTTTAATCATTTGCAACGCATCGCAAAGATATATTTCGATTTTCAATTAGCTTGCTCAAGGCTTCTCTTCTTTGTGATTTAACAATAGGACTTTCATTTTAATCAAAATGTATTATTTTTTTAATTCCTTTTCCAGTCAGCGTATTATTATGTTAAAAGTCTTAAAATGAACTGCACTCGCTCTCCTCTTGTCAGATAACTTAATATAAATTTTGCATTAACAGCAAAATTATATGTTTCTTGGTTTATTTTAATTCGAAAATCAAAATATTTTCAATTTAATTTTCAATTTTATTCTGTATAAAATAAATTTCAATGTAAATTAAGAGCAGTTTAAAAAATAAATAAATAAAAGTATATTAAAATTAAATGACAAAAATTTAAGTCACTGGGTGTTAACTTGCATTAAAACTGGGTAAAAGTTGGCATTATTAAATGAATTATAAACAAACCAATTATATAATATGTTATTGTTTAACAATCTTTTACGTGTGAAACCAATTATTAAAATATATACATTTATAAGAATAAATAGCTATTAATTAAATAATAAATCTTCATCAAACCAATTTTTTTTTTTTTTTTTTTTTTTTTTTTTAAAGAAAAAAACTTGAATTGATAATATTTACCATTGCATATTTAAATTTCTAATTACTTTTAATGTTGATGTAGGTTATAAATTATGAAAAATGATATAAACTTTGAGATTCTTTATGTTATCTTATATTTTTAATGATTTATGACACTAATTAATCATTTGTATTAAAATGCATGCCAAAAATATATCCTTTTTTTTTTTTTTTTTTGGAGACATAATTTCACGAAGTGCTTTTATTCATATAAGGTATAATTTTAGTGAGTAAAGGAACTTTGTTCTTATCTTTAATTTTTTTATTAATAAGGAAGAATTCTTTGTCTCAAATTGCAATCTTCAAAACATATGATACGATTATGTTAGTTTAATTTCTTTTAGTTCTTTTGGGATTACAGAATTCAAATAAATGTAAAAAAATACACATACATAAATAATGATACAGTTATAAATATAAGTTCAACATTTATAGAAAAAAATTACAGTTACAGGATAATAACTATTAAAGTTTGTCTATTTAGAAGATTATATTATATATTCTATGCTAACTAAGAAAACTACATTAATTTCTATGTCGTTCACATTTGTGCTGCGTTAAAAAAAATATATTATATATAAATATATATATATTTTCGTCACTATGTTTTACTGCAGCTGTAAGTTTTTTACTGTAGTTCCATTACTAAAGCAAAATGAAGCAGACTATTTGCATTTGAGTTTGCTAAATATCCTTGCTATATTCGGATCTTAATTATTGCATTATTTTTATAAACCTTTAAATGCATCAGTACTAGATTTATAGCGCATATTTTACACAAATTGTGCTTGTCCTAAAAAAGCGATATAAAGTTAGAACACACACAAAAAACTAGTTGGATGCGCCAATCCCAAAACTTTCTTCGATCTCATATATCTTAATATTTCAAAAGCCAATATTTCATTTTTATACGTTCAATACTATATCAACTTTGACTTTCATCTCAAATTTCTGCTTCAGTCAATCAATCGGAGTAAAAATGATTTAATCTCGATCATGATAGTTATTAAAATCAATAATTTTCCGTTACTCTGTATATCAGCTGTTTGCGAAGAGCCGGCTTATTTTTATAACGAAGTTCCCGACACTTCACGAGCCGCCGGTATATAATAGAATGACAAAAATATATTATTATTTTTATTTTTTTCTAACGATTACTGAGCCTAAGACAAATATTTGAAATTCAAATTTTTTCTTACAAACATTTTGCGAAATAACTATAAAAACAACAGTTCTGAGGTTATATCCACATTGGTATTTTCAGGTTGCCATTTTTTTAATTTTTAAAATGAATTTACTGTGCAAATTAAATTTTATTTATTGCAGCTTTAACTATACAGATTAATTTAGATTTCTTTCATATAATAATATTGTTATATTACACTGAATTGCCAATGAATTAAGGATTGACAATACTATTCAAATTTGTACCACTGCGCGTTATTTCTTTACATGTGAGGATGTTGTTGTAATTGCATATATAGCTGGTACTATGGTTGTTGTGAATCAGACTTTCCAACTGTCAGTATGTTAAAATTCGTAATCTTTGATTGTGGTAATAATAGTCGCTCGACGTATGGGCTATTGAATTTTCAAAATTGTCAGAGAACTAGGATTTTCCTCATCAACATTGTCAAGAGTATACCGAGAATACACGGATGTTGGGGGGGGGGAGGGGGGGGGAACTAGCAATCTGGCAAACTGCAAAGGACAATTAGCCTTGAACGAGCTTGGTAGGAGATTGCTCAGTCGTATTTTTCATAGTCAACGAATAGAAACATTAGCTGAGATTACCAGCCAGCTGAATCAGGACGTCAGACATACAGGCATTACACGAACCGTGCAACGCTTCCGTACGGGCCTCAGGAGCCGTAGACTCACGAGAGTATTATTGTTAAATGCATGTCTGTTCAGGGTAAGAGAAAACAGAGACTGAAATCTCGAGGACTGGAAACGCGTAGAATGGAGTGATGAGATTCAATTCCTCCGACTACACACCAATGGAAAGTTGCGAAGAAGCCATAAATCGTGTATGCCAGGCTGCACCTGTGCAAGATCATGACATCTAATAAGGAAGGCCTCCTTAACGGGCATACTCAGAATATTTTGAAAAAAAAAATACAAATTATACTACTTATGTATGCAATAAAGGATCAGTTAGATTTAGCGACGAAATTACAGTAGAAACTCTGTAAAAAAATAAAATACTTTCGAGTATTTCGAGTATAAAAGACAAAAGCGTTATGCGATTTGGCGAGAAGCACTTTTCCTCGCCAAAAGCAAACGATTTTAATGGATCTGAAAATTGCTTGCTAATTGATTTTTAGAATGTGTGTAAATAGTATTTAATGAATTTAAACTTAAACAATGAGAGATTTTAATGCATATATTTTTTTTTATTACACATTTATTTTGCTTGTTGCTGCAGTTATTTAATTTTATCATTGTTAAAATAATTCTATATATAAAAATATATTGATATTGAAATATATTTTTCATATATTTAAGCGTATTCCAAATTAAAGATCAGATGAAGAAGGTTGCAGTTACACATTACAATATAGAAGACGTTTTTGTTTCCATAGCAACAAAATTGAATCAACAGTGCTCAATTGAACTTAATTTTGAGATTAAAACAATTTTAATTAATAAATATTTTGTTTTAATTCATAAATGTGCATAGTTAACATTCATTATAAATAAATAATATGTCAAAACTATGGTTAAAACAAACAAAAACTGACAAAACTAAAGTTAATAAAATTTAATTTATTTAAACAAGTTCAACATGAAAAATTTTTACCTTTAAGTGTATTTGACATAAAAAAGTATTTTTTTAAATTTTATTCCATCGCCAGCCGGTGATAAATTGCCAAATAACGAAAATGTCATTATTTTTTTACGGACATACTTTCAACTTTCCGCCGAATTTTTTTTTTTTATTATACACTTATCTATCTTCATGACAAGAACATTCTAATCTTTTCAGATTTTTAGGAGTATGCCCATATGGAAACCTTCATTGTCAGTCATGGTGCGGGGTGTTTTCTCTTGGCATTTTTGAGATGTTTGGTACTCATACCAACTTCTGCCAATGCAATTCGGTACTTAGATTTGCTGGACCATCCTGCGGGCATTTATGCCTTCCTGTCATCCACATGGAAGTTGAGCATTACAGCAAGACAAATGCTTCTCTCACAGATCCCGCTTGGTTATTACCTTGTTGAATGAGAATTCATGTGACTTGTCTGTCATGAATTGGCCAGCTAGAAGCATATTCATAAATCCTATTGAACTCTTTTGGGTTGCTTTGGAGAAAGATGTTAAAGCACGACTTACAACACCAGCAGCTCTTACAGATTTAAGGACAGTTCTAGTACGTGTTTGCAAGCAATTCCTCAAAAATATCCGCTAAACTTTTTGAATGTATGCCTCGTCATATGAAAACCACTATCAAGGACAGTGGAGGGTCCATGCTTTTCAAATTCGCTATCCTTAATTCAATGGCAGTTCAGTGTATAACTAACTTTTAATTTAGCTGAATAAAGATTTAATAAACACATCAACTACTTTTTATTTTTAAGAGTCACTTGTAAAACATTACCTTATGAAGAAATCGCTTACAAAATATCATAATAAATAAAGAAATCGTTTCCGTAGGCTTATTCCAAAAATATTAATTAAAAAACAATCATAGTTACTTTCAAAATTTCAATTTTACTTTAAACTATTGATTTCATCTTCAATTAAATATGTAAATTTTAACTTTTGAGAAATTTCACATCATTTATAAAATAGAAAAAATTGTTCAGAATACTAATTATCTTATTTTACTCTCAATAACGTCTGTCTGAAAATTACCAAGTTTTAGGAACAGTTACAAAATAAAAAATTACTTTATTAATTTTAGTTCTTCGAAATTTAAACACACTTAATATTGTTATAATTTTTCCGTTATTATTTTTGTTAATGTCATAAATGTAATTTATTAAAATTAATTAATAATTTGTTAACATATTTAAATATCAAACCTTCACTTAATATAATAGTAGCATAAAAAAATACTTAATCCTAAAGCAATGAAAATTAAATTAATATTTTCAGATTACACAACAATACTTTAATTCCAGATATACTGCATTAAAGGAAAATATCAACTTTAAATCTACGCAGCTTAAAGTTCCAGCTTTGACGTCTTTATACAATCATACCACAGCAGCAGTTTTATAATAACTCGAAATCAATATTTATTTCTAAAATTTGGGTGGATTTATCAATTTAGAAACAGTAGCTATTTAATTGGTACTAGTCTTAGTACCATTCTTTTATATTGACTCTCATAATTACAACTAAAACGTTTTTATGCTCTCTCTTTTACACTCGAATATGCCAATTGAAATATTTAAAATATCAACAAGATTTTAAATATACGGTGATTAAAACATTTTAAAATATCATCAAGATATTTAATAAAATACTATAAACATTTTCAATTGAATAAAACAGCATGCAAACCTTTTTGGTTTTAACAAATAGCAATAGAAATAATACTCTCAAACATAATAAGAACTTTCTCAGCATATTGTAGATTTTATTAAGTTTAATTATCGAAGTAAATACATCACTATAATTTTAAAACATCTTAATTCCCTTTTCCTGTTTGTAATGTTTATTAAAAAGAAAAAATGACCTTCCATTCTTGATAATACTTAGACGATACTTTTGTAATCACTTCAAATTGAGCCTTCATTAATATTGTTTACCATCTAAATTTTGCTGTTATTTTTGAAGTACCGAAGGCGAGCATCACGTATATATTCTCAGGTATAAATATGATTATAGACATCTTTATTAAAATGTTGAAATCAGTTGAAATCATTTTTCTTGCAAATTTTAATGAAAATCTTTGCGAAAGATTATTTGTATTGGAAATGTTGTAAAAATTTACCCCATTTTTTTTCTATTAATAGTATTTATAAACAGACTATTTTTGAATGCTGCAAAAGAGTACTGGTTGTGAAAGATAAATATTTAATTAAGAATGAAAAATTTTGTTTGTGCGGTCTTTTGTTCAAGGCTATTATTAGGAAAGCCATGAACGAATTTTTAATACAATCTTTGCGTATAGAACCTTTGCGTAGGTCTTTGCGTATTATTGTAATAGTAATCATCTTTTTTGATCAAAGAGAAATGGATTCAAATACGACGACTCTTTCCATAAGAAAAAAGGTGGTATTAAAACTTCTCACCTCTCGTCATCGTGTAATATTATTTTAAGCCATGTATTTTTACATATTTCAAAAGATATTGAAAATTCTGCAACTGAGATATTTCTATTCTATATACCATAGCAAATTGAATAGAAAATGCTTGCATATCTGCAAGTGAAAGAACAACGGTATAAATTAAAATTATCACGTGTAAAATATTCACTTCAAAAGATATTAAATATAAATTTTGAAGGATATTTGAAACAACTTTGAATGTCTTGTTAATTGTATAGGTGTTTGTTATTTACTAGTTAAAGACCATTTTCACGATATATATATATTCAAGTTTTAGACAAAATCAGAAAATAATTTACAGTCTTAGTTATGAAACGTAAATTTATAAAGCATGTCAGATTTAAACCTTAGTTAAATATATAGGTACTGATTGAATGAATTTTAAATTTAAAGGGATATTCGCTTTAGAGAATGCTTCCGAAATTAACTCAGAATATAATTTCACGGAGTTTTATATTTTTATCCTAGGAATGAAATTTAGAATAAGGATTAGCTATATGCGATGTATAAAATTTCCAATACATTGCTTTAGTTTACATATATAATATATTAATAAAAGTTCGAAAACAGACAAAGTTTGAGATTAGTCTGCAAGCAGTATAAAATAAATATGTATTTTCCACATATTCATCATATTGTCTTCCATACTATTAACCATTTAAAATTTCCCCCATCAGTCACACATATTCAGAATCAGATGCTTTTTTATAAAAAAAAAAATAAAAAAAAAAATGTATAACATTTTTTATAAATGTTTATAAAAAAAATTCCTCAAACTAATCTGCGACATTAATACTTTTTTAAACCGCTGCACAGTGGGAAGTTTTGACGATCTAGGTGGACAAAATTATTTCGTTGAAGTTTAATTAGTTTTTGCTGTTCTTTTAATACATTACTTATAAAATACTCAAACATTGATAAATATTTGGTTATTTAAGAATTTTTTTAAATAAAAATACAGGGTGTCCTCTAAAGTCCGTTTCCTCCCTCTTAACTGCCGAACGACTGCATCTATATTCATAAACGTGGTGTCTAGGTATAGTAAAGAGGCTATGCGCTAATAGATGAGACCGCCTATAGCGCCACATGGTTCAAAATGGCGGCATTAGCGTTCCTATCGCGAAAACGGTTCGAAATATGGGTTAAAAGTGAATTAAAAATTTGTAGACTATCACCGATTTAGTTCGAAAGGACTGTGAACATGAATGCTAAACGAATCTCGTTCTGAGCATGAACATCGTTTTCGAGATAGGAATACTAAATCAGTTGTTTTCCACCAGCTGACGCTGGAAGCGGTGTCTTCTTGTAGAGCATAGCCACTTTACTATGCCTAGACACCACTTTTTATAAATATAGCTGCAACCGTTCAGCAATTAAGAGGGTTGGAAGGATTTTAGTGGGCACCCTGTATAATGCATTATAAATAATGCGTTAAACATACTTATTTTAAAATTAAGTAAAAAAAAAATAATCCACACATGTAAGTTAACATTCCTTTCTATTTTGTATTTTTGTCTACTCAGAATTTTTCGAGAAATTTGTGTGGTCATCCTGAAAAATAAAACTTTTTAAATAAAATCATATAAAAAAATACTTTAATATTTTCTGGTACCCTGTAAAACATATAAATGCTACCAAAATTATTTTCGGTTGAAAAAATGCAGTTGTGTGAATAAATAACATATATAAATTTTACTAAATTTGAAATAAAATTTCTGCATATAGACGGTAATGTATTCGAATTTTTATGTGTCCCTGTAAAATAAATACAACTGCTGCGCACTTTGTTTTCTATTTTAAAAATGCTATTGTGCATCTCAATAACCTATAGTAATTTTGTAGAAATTTAATAAAAAAAATTCTGCTTTTTAGCAACAATCTTTCCGACGTTTTTTGTGTGGCCCTGTAAAAAAATACATAATTTCTAAGTCCGACAAATTGTAATTTAATGGAATTGTCTTCGGAAAAACACATGTAGGCAAAATTTTAGCTTAATCAGATAATTGAAAGTGGTTTAAAATTGTCTTGCACGATTTGAACTAATCTTTACGTGGCCCTGTAAAGAAAGCGTAACTACTACGTTCCATAACTTACAATAATATTGCATTGTCATCAGAATTGCATATCCTGAGCAAAGTTTCAGCTCATTCAGATTATTGAAAATGGTTTAAAATTAACTTGCAAGTTTTAATCTAAATTTTTGTGAAGCCCTGTAGAAGAAGTATTCTAAACAAACATCTACGTTCTTTAAATCATAATAATATTGTAATATCATTCAAACTACACATGTGTTCATTATTTTGGCTCAATAGGATAAATAAAAGTAATTTAAATTTGACTAGCAAGATTTGAACTAAACATACATACATGCACTAGAAGTTAATATGATGATGTTTATTAATAAAAACTTACACATCTGCAGCTATTTGCATGAATTTGTTTAATTTTTCAATATTTTAGGAATGGCACTTTGATTTAAAGAAATGCTTACTGTTGAATAATGCTGAATAATTTGTTGTAAACAACATCAAGAATCATCCAGAATTTCAGCCTTTGGAAATAGCGGTAAAGCGGGTTTAATATCGCTTATTTTCAAACAAAAATGGGTTAAATCTTTCTTTGATAAAGTTGTGACATTATATCAGCAAACTTGTACATTCAAATAAAACAGAATTGCCACGACGTGCTTTTAAACTTAATGGAAGCTAGTGCAACTTTTGAAACTCTCTCAAACCAAATCCGCAAATGGCTAATTTACGGCCACAATTAATCGACACCTCTGATTTTTTATGCCACAACTAGTACGGATGTAGAAAATACAGACATTCAGCTACCAGTACACGCAGTTTTGCCAAATTCCGAGATAATCGGAAAAATGGATTTTGTCCACCTACATCATCAAAATGTCCCACTGTGCGCTGGCTGCCCAACAAAAGTGCAAAATTGTAATGTTGTTTTCTCTGTATTTTTTTGTACAAAATGCTAAAAAAAGTTATTTTTTCAACATGATATAAAAAGCTTAGCTACAAATATGAATATTACCCTTGCTGGTCTTAATCACTACTCAGTGTTTTCGAAACATCCTTATATTAATGAATTATATTAACTTAATACTTCTACTGTAGTGTATCCTGCAGCTTAGTGAACGGATATATATCAGTGCACGTCGGTGTGGAGGAAGTGGGAATGCACGAAAATCTTATTCATAATTATTGCTAGATTCTCTATTGCAGTCACCTCGACATTTGTCTATATTGAAATTTATATTTTCTGAATAAGGCATGTAGCTGATGAGTATATTTATTCATTTCCTTGTTTAAGCTAGTGGAAAAATTACAGGTTTAAAACGGATTTAAAGTAGGTAAATTTTTAAAAAAGCGTATAGTTAATCAGTCCAAACAAATATTTAATTATTTTTTTCATGTTTATTTATCCACAATGCACAGAACGAACCGACAAAGATTTATCTCGAATTTAACCTCTTCGGTCCCTGAGGCCCCAAACAGGGACTTTAAAAAAAATCGTAAAAAATAGTAAATAGCATTTATCTGTTTTAAAAATCAAAGACTCCATTTGGGAAAGGTTCATTTTGTAAAATTCCCGACAGTTGGCAGTACGATACTGTGAATAAAAAGATAAAAACACATTCAAAATGGCCGAAAAGCGGAAAACTTCGTCTCGGCTTACTACAGATGAAAATATTTCCTTGTTTACCTCAAATAAAAAAATATTTTAATTCATTCTTTCATTTTTTGGTTTAAGGATAATCATTTATTTTGATGAATGTCAATTTTATTATAACATTACATATTATGTCTGAAAATTTGAACTTTGAAAATGAATTACCCATTCAGGGAGCTTGGAATTCAAACCATCATTCAACCCCTTAAAATTTTCTTTTAAGTGTGCTACTTAACTGAAGAAGAATTTGAAGCTCTTTTTGTCGAAAATGATGGAGACTTTTGGATCTTGACGATCCAAAACTTGATGACGAAAAACATTCTGAGAGTGATCCAAATGAGGAATTGAAATAAAATTATGATCAATCGAATAATATTCCCAGATTTTTTGAGCTTAGGAACACATTGCATTTTGTTCATAAGTCAATTCAAACGGAGGAATAGAAAAAGGACAAACTTTTTTAATCAGGCCATTCCTAAATTCTTTTAGAAAGCGTTGTCTACATTTACTCCGAACCGAATGTTTGTCCGTTGATGAACAGGTGATTACGTTTAGTAGAAGATTCCCAGCAGGACAATATGTTCCCTTGAACCCATGTCCTGTTGAGTTAAAAAATTTGCGCTTGCTACACAAGATGGACTTGTGTTAGACTTCGTAATATACACATGGAAGAATACTGTTCTGCAAACGGATACAAATTTCTATGGTGTAGGAGGCTCCGTAGTGAAGTATTCGGTTGATACACTCCCTATTGTATACAAGCCACCTATACTATTTACTGACAGATACTTTACTGGTCTGAAAATACTGTGCTATCTGATAGATATAAATACTTTTTTGACAGACACAATAATGAGCAGAACAGAAGGCATGTCTACTACTTTACCGAAATATAAGATGATGAAAAGAGGGAGATCAGCTTCCAAAACAAGAAAATATAATAAAATCTGTTTGGTCAACTAGAAGGATAAAAAATCTGTACTGTTTTTATTCAGTGCATTTGGAATAGACCCAGAATCTTCTTGTAAAAGGTGGTCAACAGAAGATAAATGTGAAATAGATGTTCAACAACCATCTATAGTTAAGCCCTTTAATAAATATATGGGAGGGAGTTGATTTGATAGATCGACTAATTTCTTACTATAGAATTTCAGCGAGGACAAAGTGGTCGATAAGAATATTTGCCCACTTCTTGGATATTGCAACCTGCAATTCCTAGATTCTATATACCAGGCATTCCAAAAAAAAATTCTCTTAACAAAATATCGTGCCTTTGCTTGATTTTAAATTGTACATAGTGGAGAGTTTAATTCGAGCTGACACTCCCGCCAAGAATATACAAGTGAGACCCCTCAGATATTTCAAATTCATGAAGTGCAATTTGTTCTCGTATCTCCAAAATTGAAATTGTTTTTATGAATTTCATAATAAATAAATTTTAATTATATCTTTCTTACGTAAATAAATATTATATTCCCTTTTAGAGTAGTGAAATATTATTTTTTAACAATATTTCTACATTAAAATCTAAATCTACATTTTAATTTTAGTGTTTTAGTTCCATGATACCAGATTGGGTATTTTATCATTTTTTGACATTCAGTACCAAGGTCCCCGATTGGGTACCAACTAAGTTTCCCGAAGGAGAAAATTTCATGCATATTATTTTTTAATACAAATATTAAAATAAGAAAAACCCTAAATTGTTAGAAAAAGTTTTGTTTTAAAAGCTGGGAACTAAAGAGGTTATGATCACAAAGGACCTTCAAACCTATTTTTTTTTAAATCTTCAATTCAAATACTATTCACGGGCACACTGTATGCATTATGGCATATTTTTATCACGCACGAAATAGAAAAAAAATTGGAGAAAAATAAGAAATTTTCTTGAATATATTTCAAGCGTTATCAAGAACTTTTTAAAATGCTCCAAGCTTATTCCATATCGATTAAAATTTCCAATAATTTGTATGCAAGTTTGTTTTATATACAAATAAAACTTTGCATCGAATTTTATATATTTGAATATAAAGGTAACAAAATATATGAAAATTTAATGAAAATTTTCAGCATTTTTTAATCATATTTCTGCGATTAATAACCTTTAGCTTGTCCAACTATATTTAATCTTAAAAAATAAGCACAATTTTATGACATATATAGTGACAAACAGCTCTAAAAATATAGAGATTTTACTTGATATGGAATGCGCATCGGTCATTTAAAAAAAAATCTTCATAGTGCTTAAAAAATTCAAGAAAATGCCTTATTATACTTCATTTTTTTTATTATCGTGTGATAAATTCACGCCATAATTCTTACAGTGTGCCCTTGAGTAATATTTAAAGTGAAATTAAAAACAAAAATACAAAAAATGAGTTTGAAGTTTCCCTTTCCCTTTAAAGGATTACACTTTCATTACAAATTAATTATTACTGTTTATATGTCAATGAATAAGTTAAATACATATGAAACTCTCTGCTTTGTTGTTTAAAAATAATTTCACCGCCTTTAAAAAACAAAAAACTAAAGTTCTATGAAAACGATTTCCTCAACTTTTCGGAGCAGCACAATTTTTAACATGCTATGTCACAATATAAAAGCATGCATTTTAAAATCTTCATTTTTATATACTAGTAAATCTGCAGATCAGGAGCCTCAACGTCAGCTCTACAATTCATTGTGTTTAGCACCCTTTGAGTAATATTAATCTTTCTACAAAAAACGAAATTTAAAGTTTTGAAATTACATAAACATTTATAAAACGAAAAAATATTTCGAAGGTTTCTGACATTAGAAGCGTTAAATTAAACCCCTTGTTATGTAATGGTGTTCTGAAAATCTCATGAGCTACTTATTCTGGTAATTTTTAGATAATAAAGTAGATTTCTTCAGGGGGGAAGAGCCCCCCTGAACCCCTTCGTTGTGTAATTTAATTTACATTTGTAATTATCAATTAATTGTGTTAATGTCCTTTAGTAAATTCTACCAATAGGCGGAAACGTACATGAATTCTTTTCTACAGCCCTGTATATTACGTGAAGATTTTTACGCGTCGTCTATAACATTTAAATTTAATGCAGACAAAAAAACCTCTTAAAACTGCTCATATCACATTTCCGGGGATTAGTATGCATAGTGTGCACCATATATCCAGTTTCTGCGGAGTCCTGTATATGGTTCTATTTAAATTCTGCAAACATTTGTTAGTATACTAAATGTAATTGGGCTGAGAAATACATAACTCAAATAAAAAAAAAACACACGGAAGCAATTCGCGCTCATTTTCACTTATACTTACGAATTCATTTGTGTATCCCTGTACATGGTCTATACAATATTTAAGCACTACTTATTAAGCACAAATTTACTTAACGTTAAAACGCACACCATAATCGTAAATGCTCTTCAGCAATCATCCCTAATAGACCAGAACTGTATCCGAAATTTTTTATGTGACCCTATAAATGAACGATAAATACGATACAAATCATATTCAAGCTTCTTGTAGTCAACCACAGTAATGTAATTTAATTTCATAATGTTTGAATTAGTGCAACACAATTAACACACTGACGACAGGCAATTTAATTAAATCTGGGTTTAAAAACAGTAGAAGCTCCTCCCTCTTCTGAAAGTGTCTCGGAAATTGGTTTCTTGAGATATGTTTTTCATGTTTATGCAGCAGTAAATATCTTTCAATGTACGGATGTAATATATAATGTCTTACAATCTATAAAAAATATGGACAACACAATATAAATGTCTTTTCTGTAAGGTAGAAGTCACTCCCTTAGCCAATGATGTATTCTGAATAAAAACGAGAATTCTCGTTTCACGTCGCTAATGTGTTAAAATAAGCTGTGAAGAGTTTTTTTTTTCCCCCGTAGACCACATTTTAATCGACCACTTTTGTGTGACCCTGAACAAAACATATGCTTTGCACCCCATATACTACAAAAATGTTTCAAAAATACATATCAATTTTATTATTTTGTAACAGAGTAACATCATTAAAAAACGCCACAAAAGGATTTTCTTCAAAGATTGTAATATTATGAATACTTTTGAGTTCCCTGTACGCATGCTGTAAGTGCTACACATAACATATTTTATAGTAACCAGGTTCTAGTGCACCTTAATAAAGTATATAAATTTCATTACGTTTAAAATTGTGTAACATTATTAAAATACACCGTAGACGATTTTTCCCAAAGACTATAATGTAACGGAATAGTTTTGAGTGCCCCTGTAATTAAGCTATGAATGCTACACTCTTCATTTTTAATACCAAACATACTTTGGCAAACCTCAATAACGTATATCAATTACATGTAATCCCGACTATATTTACGCGAGTTAGAGCACGTAGATAAACACGGCAGGCGACAGATAGAAAAACTGAAGTCATAAATACTTTTCATCCATGTTGGAAAGTGTTAAAAAGGATTTACATGCCTTTAACTGTACTTTTTTTTTCACTTATAGCATGGTTAAACATTAGTTTAAACATACTAATCCATGCGATAGCAATAACATATTAAAAGCCCCCCAAAATATGCATATCTGGAGATCTATAAATCTACTGGAAAATAATTCATTATCGTGCCCACTGTTAATTGCATAAATTGCATCGATTTGGCGCGATAAAATATTTTTTGTGGTAGCCTTTTAATAGTACCTGCAACAAAATTAACGTAATTTACTAACTTCATTCATATTTGACGGAATGATAGGCTACGAATAACAGTCGCTAGGCAACGAAGAAAAGAAAAAAAAAGAAATATGTATCATGTAAAACAAGAAAATTAATTTAAAAATTCTTTATATTATTGGAATACATGTATAAATGTCCTCAAAACATTATACACGTAAATAAAAAAATCTGATAGATATATTGATAAAACTTCAATATAATAGGAATAATTTAAAACCCTTATTTGGAATTTTAGTATCCATAATTTGACATTTAAATCCATTAATCAAACGTGCCATTTTCTTTCAACAAATGGAAATTTGAAAATCGTCTGACTTGCCGTAGAAAAGCATTATAAAGAAAAATAAAATCTTCCATATTTTTCGAACGAATGAACCAAATTTAACCAAAAACTATACAGCTACGTCCGGGTATCTCACGAATATGCCCAATTAATTTCAAGCTGATCGGGTGCTTTTTGCGGCAGTTATCGCGGAACAGACAGACAGACAGACAGACAGACAAACGGAAATCAAAACTTTTCGTGTCTCCACAGTAAGCCTTCACTGACGTTTCGGCAAATATTATTTTTGTCAAATTGTAATATTCCTAATTTAAATTGTGTGGCTTAATCATTTTGATATAATTTTGTTGTGTTAGAAATTTGTCTAAGGAAATCTCCTGAAATATATTTTATCTTTAACACGCTCAATTGCGCGCATAGTACCTGTATAATTTTATCCGCTTGACTCGTGAAGCACCTATAGTACCAATATTAGACCAATTTTTTTTGTTTCTTGTAAATTTTACACTGTTTTTCCAGTACGGAACAATTCGCCGAAGGATTTTTTGGATTTAGTAATGAACAATCTTTTGAACGTGACTTTGTGCCAACTGTTAGATGTTTTTGTTCTTTTTACCCGACTGCCAAGAAGAATGTGTTTCACGCGTATCTGGGTATGTGGATTTCTTTATACCCTCGAAATATGCCAACGGATTGATGGATTTTAATGAAAGATGTCTCTATTGATTCGTCTTAACCATCCGATGATTATAGGCTAGGCTTTGTTTTCATAAATTGAAAATTGCGGCTGTAAAATTCAAAACGGCGGTAGAGGCGAAAAACATTTTACGCACCATATTCAGAGACATATCATTGGATAGGTCTTTCAAAATGAAGACGATATTTCATTGACAATTTTTAGTCAGAAGCTCCATTTAAATATTACATAACCTAGAAGTTGTATTGTTAGGATCTCTAGCTTTACTGCAACTCTAACCTTCATAAACATCTATAGGCCTCATCAAAACTGTGTTTATAGATAGGAACTAACAATTAAACACAACTTAAGAGTCATCAATACAAGTAAATAAAAAAAATAGGTAAGGAAATAAAAAATAGGTTCACATTGATGAGAAATATTAGTTCGCTTTTTACTCAGTCGGGTTTTTTTGTTTTTATAAATTTAATTATTAATTCTTAAATAAAAGTTTTTTTTTTATTTCCTTTGTTTATTGCTTCTACTTTAAATTAAATTATAATTTATTTATCTATTACTTGACTAGCTGATCGAAGCAACGACATCCTGAACAGGCAACAAATAATCAAATAATTTATATTTTACCATCATGTATTGCGGGTTTAGTTTAGACATCCCTGCCCATTGGCACAGATAATATTAGTACTATAACAAAAAATAGTTAAAAATTGTTTATCTTGTTTTCTATTTTTCAATGAAAAAAAGCTTAACTCAGAAAGAAAATACAATAAAAAACAGATTTCTCCTAGGAGGAAGAACTAGGATAATTAAAAAATGCAATGGAAATATTCATGATTTTACATGTGATTATAAATACAGAAATAAAAAATGAAATAAACTAATACGGAAAAAATGCATTTAAAAAAAATCTATATATATATATAATAAGAGATGTCTGTCTGCCTGCCTGCCTGACCGCGGAAAGCTCCGAAATTATACCACCTAGACCTCTGAAATTTTTGTCATGTGTAGATGCTATTACCGGAAAGTGCACTTCGCCGCCGGATTTTAAAATTTCAATTTAGATATTTAAAAAAAAATTAAAACGTAATTAAAACGTTATGTGTTAGAGGCTATTTACAACTCTAAGTCAATCCGCTGCAATAAAACGTCATGGGTTTCAGGCTATTTGCAGCTCTAAGCCAATCCGCGGCAAAGAAGAAACCAGCCAATGAGAGCAGGTGGTAAGTATGAGATACAGCGGCTGCATTTCCTAGCCTAACTGTAGCGGGAAATTGCACTGTTTATTTTTCATGCTTTATTTATTTTGTTACTATAAGATTTAATCTCATTGAGATTATTTTATAATGTTTTTTATATTGCTTATAAGAAGTGATATAATACAATTCACGTAAGTTACTTTAAATTGTATTCGTTCTTCGTATTAATATCTATTTACATACGCGTAGTCGCCCAAGACTGAAATAGTATAATGTTTCTTGAACTTTCTGGGATCTTAAAGTAATTATTTTTTTTCAAATTTGCTGAATCAACGCTTCACTGAATGTTTTCATTTCTTAGTAAAAATAGAACTGTACATTTTATAGTAAAGTGTAAGATGAAAACTGTACTTTCTATGAAATGGAAACATTCAGTAAATAATTTCCGTTCTCGGGTGATTAAGAGATGTATGTTGTCATCGCCCAAGAATAGGAATAAAACAAACATTTCTTTTCAGGGGAGATGAATGAAGTTATTTGGGTTTTTCTTTTATCTTTTTTTTTCACTTCCCCATATATTATGAGTTTCATAACAAATCCCAATGAAAACATATTTTTTACACTTTACTGAGTGTTTTCATTTCTTATCAAAGTCATGATATGTAACAAGCACAGAGTTCATTCAAATTTTTCATTTCAAAACAGGGCGCCTCACAACATTTTTCATGTCAAAACTAGACACTGCACAAATTTTTTCAAATCAAAGCAGGGCCCTTCACAAAACTTTTCACCTTAAAAAAAGGACCCTTCACAAAATTGTCATAAAAGTAGGCTTTTTACAAACTTTTTCACCTGAAAACTAAACTTTTCACATATTTGCTGAATCAACGCTTCACTGAATGTTTTCTTTTCATTTCTTAGCAAAAGTATAAGATGTATGTTTTGATTTTAAGATTTGTTATTGAACTCTGTTTCATTTAAGGAGGTTCGGGACATACCTATTTTAAAATTATTTTTATTTATTGAGTTACTATTTTGAAATTTTTTGTGATGCTTAACCATACCATGATAAAACTTATTAATCGGTATAACTCGAAATGTTATATGTAGAATTTAAACTTTTTTTCATTCAAATAAACAAAAATATAAGTTTTAATTTTGATTCTGCATTTTTAAAATTGTTATTGAACTCAGTTTGCTTCATATACAAATATTCAATGTTTTGATTTATTATTGTTGACATTATTGGGCGATGACAACGTACATTTTTACCTGACTGCATGTCCGTTCTTGGACGATTATTCTGAAACTCCAAATTTGTCTAATCGCCCCAAGAATCGAATGTTTTTTTTAAAACATTCAGTAAATAATTTCCGTTCTTGGGCGATTAAGAGTTCATTCATGTGCGATTCTTATGAAACTCCATGTCACAAAATGCACATCTTAACTATTTTACGCACTCAGAATTTTCCATATTCAGTTCTTTTCCTTTTGTTAATATTTTCTCTCCACTTTCCCACTGATAAGAAATCGTAATGAAAACGTATCTTGCACTTTACTGAATGTTTTCATAGTGCCAGGTCCAGTAGCAGAAAATTCAAGATGGGAGACAGGCGTTACATATTTTCTTATCTCTTTTGCAGATTATTTTTCCATCAAACCTTTTATTATTTCGCTTTACAATTATGTTTAGCTCTTTATTACTTCATACAAAACTAAGATTATTATCTATAAAAATTAATAAAATGCTTAAAGACATTGCAGGTAAGTGGTGGTTTGATTAATTAATGCTTCAATTGTAAAATATTTTACCAGCAGATTATTTTCTGCCACTGAAGTATCTGTCACAGACACTTGAAGAATTTTCTGCAACTGTGGTGTCAGGCATAGCAGTTTAAAGTTTAGGCGTAATTCATTGAATAGAAATTATGATTTTTTTTTTTTGTTCTGTCGCCATTTGTCAAAGTTCCCGACATTTCTCAGCGACAGATTGGAAAAATTCAGCGTGTGCTTCTGCACTCTTTTGTCAAAATTTGCTATACATTTCCGCGATCTTTTGATGAAATTTGCAATTTATTCCCTCGACTGTTTATCGAATTTTGTGTTTTATTTTTATAGTGATTGTTTTTACAAGATTTTTCATGAAATTCGCGTTATTTTTTTTGCGACCATTAGCCAAAGGTTAGACAAACTTTGCTATGCGCTTCTGCGATCTTTTGATGAAATGTACAATATTTTTCTTCGTTTACTGAAATTCACGTATTTTCAGCAATCGTTTCACAAAATGCACGATCTACCCCCCCCCCCCCCCCCAAATCGTTTCACGAAATTTGCAGTTTTTTTTTCACGATTTTTTTTAAACGATCAGTGACAAAATTTGTTTTTCTTTTCCGTGGCCATTTGTCGATCTTTCCTATATTTCTCAGCGACATATTGGCAAAATTTGTAATCTGCACTCATCAAACAAACTTTGCTTGCGTTTTTGCGATCTTTTGATGAAATTTGCAATATTTTTCTTCGTTTACAGAAATTCACCTTTTTTTTCAGCGATCGTTACACAAAATGCACGATCCCCCCCCCCCCCCCCCCCCGAAATCGTTTCATGAAATTTGCATTTTTTTTTTTTTTTTTTCAACGATCAGTGACAAAATTTGTGTTTTTCTTTTCCTCGGCCATTTGTCGAAGTTCCCGATATTTCTCAGCGACAGATTGGCAAAATTGGCATATGCTTCTGCACTTTTTTGACGAAATTTGCCATTCATTTCCGCGATCTTTTGATGAAATTTGCAATTTTTTTTCGATTGTTTACTGAAATTCGCGTGTTTATTTTCAGCAATCGTTTGACGAAATTCACGTTTTTTTTTTTTTTTTTTTTCTTTTTTTTCAACGATCTATGATGAAATTTGTTATTTTATTTATTTCTTTTTGGTGACTATTTGCCAAAGTTCCCGATATTTCTCAGCGACAGATTGGCAAAATTCAGTGTGCGCTTCGGCACTCTTTTGTCAAAATTTGCTATACATTTCCGCGATTTTTTGATGAAATTTGCAATATTTTTCTTCGATTGTTTACTGAAATTCGAGGGCTTTTTGCAGCGATCGTTTCACAAAATGCATGATTTTTTCCCAAGATTGTTTGGCGAAATTTGCATTTTTTTTTTCAATTATCTGTGACGAATTTTATTTTTTTTTCTGCGACTATTTGTCGAAGTTCCCGATATTCCTGAGTGACAGATTGGCAAAATTTAACATGTGCTTCTGCGGTCTTTTGTTAAAATTTGCAATTTTTTTCTTCGATTATTTCAAAAAATTCATGATTATTTTTCCAAGATCGTTGGATGAAATTCCTTTTTTTTTTGCTAACGATCCACATTTTTTTTCAACGATCTATGACAAAATTTGTGACAATTTATCGCATGTTATGTGTTCACCGTTCATGGGTGTCTAAAAATGTAGTCAACAATTTTAACAGGAAGATACATTATAAATAACGAACACTCAAAATTTTCGCTTTATTAAATTATGCCTAAACTTTACACTGCACTTTCAATGTGAAAACATTCAATAAAGTATAACATATGTTTTCATTAGGATAAGAAAATATTAACAAAAGAATAAGAACTGAGTGAAAAATCCTTGAGTTCATGAAATACTTAATATGGTGTGCATTTTGTGATATATTAGGAGTTTTATAAGAATTGCATGTGAATGGACTCTTAATCGCTCAAGAACGAAAATTATTTATTTCATAAAAAGTTCAAGAAACACGTTCCATGCTTGGGCGAATATGCATATGTAAATTGCCATTAACACAAAGAACGAATACAATTGAAATTAACTTACGTGAATGATAAAACTTTAAAATTTTAAAGAAGGTGGGAGAGTTAAATTTCGAGTTTGGAAGGCGGGTGACGATAATTGTCCTTACAACTGTAGTGTTTTCTTCGATGAGTATCCTTTATATGTTGTTTTCTGACAGAGGTCGTTTTAAAGCTTTTGACCTGTACATTACTAAGCACTCACTCCTCTCCTCTTAACTACTTTTTTCATCAGTAGAGGGTGTTTTAAAATTTTAATTTGTTCATGACTATGGCATACAATTTTACAAAAATTTATGAATAAAATTTGCATAACATCTCAACAATTTGCTACTGCTTCTCCCCAATTTTCACACTGTGAGTGGGTACGTATTTCAGACAAAATCGAGTTACATATAAAATCATATAAATTAAAGGTTTCTTTATAAATATTACCACGGACCCGGGCAACGCCGGGCGGGTCAGCTAGCATATATATATAATGAAGGATTCGTTATAAAACACCATTTTAGCTGAAATAAATATATCTTCCTTTTTCCCTTTTAATTAGATTTGTTCCACAAAATATTAGTTGGGTGAGTGAAATTTTGCGAAACATTTTAAATTTATTAATAAAAAAGTATATTTTTTTATTTTTCATGATAGGTGCTATAATGACATGATAATCGCGAAGAGATAATTCTATGCCTACAAAATAAACAAAAAGGGTAAAGCTTACTCAACTTTTATTGTTGAATTGAAAAGAAAAAAACTTTAATAGTGAACAACACTTAATGCATGTATTATGTTTACTTTTATTTTCCTATTTTGTTTCATATGATTGTAAAATTTCGAGAATTTTATAAAATTTTTGATAAAACTTTTAACTTTAATATTTTGTATCAAACTTATGGTTAGTTTTATGTACATTTGCAAATTATTTTGCAATAATATTCATTTGAATGTAGAAAGACAAACTTCTGAGTAAAAATTCCGTTATAATATCACCCTCTTTCATCTTCTAAAGTTCATTTCTAACATATGTTCGTGTTGTAATACATTTTAGAGTTTTCCCAAAAATATCGTCCACGTTTTGTAAGTAGTTTTTTCTTGTTAAAATCTGACTTTATATTTAAAGAACAAATAGGGAATTGATATAAAAATTGTAGCAGTAATATATATTTTCCTAACTTAGAAAGGTTCTTGAAAGCACTTTAAAATTTATTTAGTAGTATTTTTATGTTTACCATAATTTTTCCTAGAATTATAAAATCTTTATTTTAACACTTTTTGTTTTACTAATCCGTAATCACAGAAATTAGTTGCATAATTTAAAATTAAGGTATAAAATAATATTACATTAATAATATGATATAAAAACATAAATGTATTATATTTACTTCCTTTTAACAGCATATCGACCGATTTGTGAATCTTTCAAGAAAATTATAGTATTTCTTTATGGAAGCATTCACGTAAATTAATCGTGAGATTAAATAAAGTGAATTTTTCTGTAAGAAAAAACTGGTATTTAAAATAAAATCTCCCTCATCCGACGCCATCTTATTTAAGCTCTACAATATAAGCCACGTGGTAGAGTATACGTGAATGTTCTATCGATTAGTTTATAAGCTTGTTTTGCCTTGTCTACTACGGCTTGCAAACAAGAGGGTTATCAACTGCATCTGTTAAATAGAGCACCGTCATGCTATTTCGCTAATAGATTAAGTAAACAGCCATGAGATTAACCCATCTCCCATACATAAAAATATTCGAATTTGCGAAAGTGAGAACATGATTTAGGGAAACATTATTTCGATTACATCTGTATAACTGTTTTTCAGATTATACAGTACTAAAAATAAGTATACCATTGGTAAACAAGATACAATAACATCTGATCATGTCATAACAAATTTTATATATACCAAAACATTCAACATTAAATAGCTACATTCAGTTTGATACATGGGAAGAAACTATTACTTATTTTTTGAAAAAAATGGATACGTAAACGTATTATTTTCCATGTTTTCTGACTAGGGAAATTTCAACAAACACATATTGACGCATTAATAGTAAAGTAACGAAAGCCTTGTCGTTAATAAAAATTATGTTAAGAGTGTTTATAAACACACACATATATATATATATATATATTACATTAGGAAAAAAATTAAAGAAAGTGAAAGTGTAGAAAAATATATTCTTATGCAAGTGAATTCCAAAGCGATGTACCTTCACTGTAAAAAAAAAAAAAAAAAAAAAAAAAAAAAAAAAAAAAAAAAGACATTTTTACAGTACAATGTACTGTTCATCTCGCGCACAAACTCGATCACAGTGAATGTGCTGTATCTTTCTTTGGTTTCCTCACTATATTAACATGGAAAATACAGTAGTTGCGTGAAATTAACAGCACAATGTGATAGCAATTTGGACGCCAGCAGTTTGTGCTGTAAAAAAAAGAGCGTCCAAAATGGCAGCACATTCCATGTTAATACAGTCAGAAACCAAAGAAAGATACAGCACATTCACTGTGATCGTGTTTGTTCCGGCATATCTACAGTTGTTTTTTTTACAGTGTTTACAATTTTGTTTTTTACGTAGACTTGATTTTCTTTCTCATTTTCGGAAGATATTTTATGAGCTCCTTCTATATTCTTGAACTTAAAAAAATAGTAATTTAAATTAATACATTTTTCATTCTGACTTAGATTATTAATTAATGCCCCCTGTTACTTACAGTTATTTAATTAAAAAATTCATTCATTAAAACGAAAAATAAATTAAAATGCAGGAAATGAAAATATGTTCAATTTTTGCATGGTTCCTATTTTTGTGAAAAACTATTTCGATATACCACTATTCATCTCATTTAATAACAGGAATTGTCCATTTAAAAACGCAAATAAAATTATTCAAAAATGGTGGTACTCAAAACAAGAATAGAGAGAGCCCACATATCCCCAACCTAGATAATCCAAAAAAAAAAAAAAAAAACAGTATTCGCTTTATTACGGAATAATTCATTTTGACAATTATATTTTACTACTTTGTATATTTGCTATCAAAACGGGACATAAAAAAATAATTTTTAGTAACAGAACCATCAATACGGTAGAATAAAAAAGAAAATGTAATTCATTTTATTATCCATCTTTATTCCAGGATTTAAAAACAAGATTCGATACCTTTTTTTATCGCCAAATATACACAGAGAAAAGCAAAAATATATGCTTAAAGGTAAGTTTAGGGAATATCTTAATTGTAAAATTGTAACTTTAAAATTTTCAAATAAAATATTTTCTGATCCTGTCATAACACATTTTTCTGTATTTCAAAGTATTCAAAATTAGATAGCAACATCCAGCGTGGTATATGGGGAAAAAAGAAATATTAATTATTTTTTGAAAAAAACTGATACATAAAAGTATGATGTAAAATATTATCTGACTGGCAAATTTTGACAAACACATATCGACCCGTTAATACTGAAGTAACGAAATACTTGTTGCTAGTAAAAATTATGTTAAGAGTGTTTATAAAAATAAAAAAGCGATCTACATTTGCAATTCTGTTTTTAACATGGGCTTGATTTTATTTTTCCTTATATTTTAGAATCTGCTTCTACATACTTGAATTAAAAAATGTGATTTAAATTAATACATTTTTCGTTCTGGCTTAGACTTTTAATTAATTCCACATGTAACTTACAGTTATCTAATTATAAGATTCATTAATTAAAATGAAAAGTAAATTGAAATGCAGCATATGAAAATATGTTCAAGTTTTTCATGATTCCTATTTTTGTGGACCACTATTTCTATATAATATTTTCAGCTTATTTAATTGCAGAAATTGTTAATTTAAAAACCCAAATAAAATGATTAGAAAAGTGTGGTCTTCCAACATTTTCTAAACCTAGATAAAAGAATAAAGAGTATTTCCTCTATTACTGAATAATTAATTTTGATAATTATATTTTACAACTTTGTATATTTGTGGGCAAAAGGAGACATAAAAAATAATTTATAGAAACAGAACCATCAACACGATAGAATGAAGAAGAAAATATCATTGAATTTTATCCATTTTCCTTCCAGGATTATATTCTTGATAAATTTTATTGTAAATCGAGAAAAAAGCCTTTCCCCCCACCCCCAACTTCAGAAAAAGAAAAAAAAAACTTTTTTTTAATTGACAAATATATACAGAGAAAAACGAAATTAATCGCTGAAAGATAAGTTTAGGGGAATATTTTAATTGTAAAAATATATCTTTAAAATTTTCACAACAAACACCTAATTTTGACATCGCATAAGGCATTGCTTCGAATATAGAACAGGAGTCATATCGTGAAGGTTTTTTCGAATTAGACGAATATGAAATTTTAAATAGTTTTGTTGAATTAATTTTTACCATATGCAAAAGAAACTGAAATGCAACTATGTTTTAAAGTAAAATGGATAAGCTACTTGCCAGGAAAAAATGGAATTTTTCATTTGCATATTTGTAGGTTCTGGAAATCATTTTTTTTATTAAATAAAACAAGCACTTTTTAACATAAATTTCCATATCTACAGATTATGAAATTAATATTCAAAACATATGAAGAACTCAGATGATAAAGGTGGTAAGTGACATAATCATCATTTCGAGGAAAAGAGCTGTAAAGTTCCAAACATTTATTTGTGTTTATTGCCAAATAATACATTTATAAAATAAAATCTCTGTAAGTATTGCATTTTTTTCAAGCAGTAATTGAACAGATGGTAGAAGACCATTGATTATCTTTAATCATATGATTGGCTCATTTTTGGTCACATATCACCATTATCATCTGAGCTTTTAATATGTATTGCAACCTGTAAATAACACTAGTCTGCAAAATTTGGGTTTTGTCCTGTGTTATAGCTTTTGATCATTGATTCTTATGTATTTTGTAGCGCTGAATCTGAAAATTACATTCATTTTTTTACCATTACGTAAGATTTTTTTGCAAATCGTAAATTTCAAAGTTAAAAACTAAAAAATAAAAAAAATAAAAAATAAAAAATAAAAAATAAATAAATACTATCGAAAATCTTATAACATAAAATAGATATGATTGTTGCGTTTTTAAACTTTTGATAACTGATTTTTATACCTTTTTTAGCGCTGAATACGAAAATGACATCCATTTTTACCATCACGCGAGAATTTTTCGCACATCGTTAATTTCAAAGTTAAAAAGAACTATGATAAAAGTGAACCACCTCTTTCCCTTTAATAGGAACCCAGATCTGGTTAGCTGTAAGAAGCCATAGTATAAACCAAAAATTTAATAAATTATTTAATTAAATAAAATAAAATTGAATAAAAAAGATTTTACATCTATTTTATAGCATCAGATTTCTGCTGTTTTTAAAGTTTTTTATTTTCAAATTTACGAATTTGCTAAAAATCCTGACGTGACGTTTAAAAGTGGAGGTCATTTTCAGACTCAGTGCTGAAAAGTACATACAAATTAATTAACAAAATTTAAAAAAATAACCATTGCATTTATTTTATCGTATCAGATTTTCGCTATTTTGTTACCTTTTAACTTTGAAATTTATGATTTGCGAAAATTCCTGATATGATGATTAGAAATAAGAGTCATTTTCGTATTCAGTGCTATAAAATACACAAAAAACAGTTATCAAATGATAAAAAACACAACCATTTCCGGTATTTTTTAGTATAAACTTTTCGCTATTTTTTCACTTTGTACTTTTGAAATTTGAAATTTTCAAAAACTCATGACGTGGTGGTTAGAAAGGAAAGGATTCAGATTTTCGGATTCAGAGCTAAAAAATACATAAAAAAACAGTTATTAAAAGTTAAAAAACACAAACATCGCAGGCTTGTTTAATTGAAGAGAAATCGAATTTAGGAAGCTTTACATATGCGATTACAAAATATCATTTCCATGCACCATGTAGATTTTAAATATTTCATAAATTATTAACCGTATTACAGTTTGTTAAATTAACATTGGGAGTTAATTTAGAGAGGAAATTATGTCAATTTTATATCTGCATAATTTTTAAACTTATTTGAGGAATGAGTTTTCGTTTGGTATCCCAAGGCCAAATTTGATAAAAATCCAAATATTATATCCAATTTATGTGTACATATTGTAAAATTCAAAGTTTGTTGCAAATTAATATGAAAAGGGCTTTTAAAATATTTATAAATGGTCTCAGGACTCTTAAAATTAGAAAAAAAAGACTATTTTTAGCATTTAATATCTTAAAATGTATTTGATTTTAAAACACATTTTTACTTGGGATGAAAGATATAAGTATGTTGTTTCGTTTCGTGTATTTAAAAAATTGCTTGATGCGGAATTAGCATTTACAGGGGGCTCCAAACTTTCGACGAGCAGAAAATCGCCATAATAGATTACGCGCAGGATTACAAAATAAATTTTCCAACTAGAATGAAAATTTCGGTGCCTATATTTCAGACTGTAATAATTACTCTGAAGCTAAATAAATTTGTATTTAAAGCATTTTTTATATTTTTAACAAAAAGTTGTATTCAGCTAATGCAAAGTTTAGAAAATTTCAACAGTATAATCACCAAAAAATTATTTTTTCGAACAATAAGAAGGAAATTTTAAGTTCCGTTTATGCAAACTAACATGAAACATATGTTTTGAAAATCTCATGAAAAAATATTCAGAACTTTTTGAGATATCCTGCGCGTTATTCCCTAAAACGCCATTTGTAGAAACATGACTTCAAAGTTTCGGTAACGCTGCTTAATCTATAGAGCGGGTATAATTCTAAAAGCGATAACTTCTGTTCTAATGGGAATTTAAAGGAAACAAGTTTAGAAAAGATAGAAGTATAACATCTAAAAATATTAAAATTTCGAAAATTTTAAAGCTTTAAGAATCCTGACACCCCTTAACATACGTTTAAAAAGAAGACATAATTCTCAATCTCATAGCTATTCTTGATTTACTTTGCATCAAATTGGAGATAAAATACCTGTTTTGTTTTTTACCAATATTAACATACACTTAATTACTTTAAAATATATTTATTGAAATAAAAAATAATAGATAATGCTAAAAAAGTATATTGTTTTACATCAGAATATTGTATTTTTATATTTATATTATAAACTCTTAATGTATATTTTACTGTAATAAAACTGTTAACAATAAAATATGCGAAAATGATAAGGAAATAAAATATTACATTTGAAAGCGCAGTTAATTTTCAAATACATTCTCTTTTCTTATATGGCACGTAACTCTAGAATATGAAGATAAATTCATTCACTTGTTAGCTAGAATAATTGTTTTGAAAAATAGAATAATGAAACATTACATCATATCATGCTTAGAAATCCTTAAAAATAAAATGTATTGCATGTGTTTCCTTCGGAAGATGTTCAAAAAGCAATATGAAAAAACAATTCACGAATAAGTAAATATTGCATTTAAATGACGTGTTTTCCTTAACCCCTTGGGGACGAGCGGCACGTATACGTGCCGCATGAAGCGCTCAGAATCCTTGTTTTTCCTCACCACTAAAATTTTATTGTAAAATTTGCCTTATTTAATCAGCGCATTTTCTCGATTCAACAAGACACAAATTTCTGTTTTTAAAAAACGGTGACAAAAGATTAAAAATTTCGTAAAAGACTCCCGTCCCGAAGGGGTTAACTTGCCAGTTCGAATTAAAGAGAGTGAAACAAATAAGATTTAAATTTAGTGTTTTACGTAAATAGACAAGCGATGCATATTTTCTAGATATTGTTTTTTTTTTTCTTTGAGGGAATAAAATGAAATTGTAACATTTTAGAAATTACTTTCAAAAAGTAAGTATGAATATTTTTCACCAATGCACCAGTATAATATATTATTTTTTTAAAAAATGGATAATAAAAGGAAAAAAGCATAAAGGTCACAATTCCGTCAAGATGAAACATTTAGTATAATTAATTTACCAATTGAGAACTAAAATGACAGATAACTGCTCTGAATATAAGGTGTGTAATGTATACTTTACTTTTTAAATAAAATGCTTTATCATATTGCTAACAAGAAAGAAAAACAATGTGAGACACCTAGACTGTGAAACACTTTCTAACATTACTAGAATATTATAAAGAAAGCTTACTTTTTAATCAGGTAAAAAAAGAAAGAATTCTAAAAAAAAACAAAATGGAAAACATACGTGAGCACATAATTTCAGAAGTTACTGCCCATAGTCAATTAGATATTCGAATTATTTTGATGAGTCATGTTTGGAATTTTATTTTCAACATTTAATAACTATAATGGGCTTTTTATGTAGCCATTTAAATGACTACACATTTTATTACGTACCATATATTAAGCTGAAATTTAATTTGCCCGGGATATGCATAACATAACTAAGATAGTACTTTCAGAAATTATCATCCATAGTTGACAATATATACAGTTTATGACGTAGCCCTTTAATTGTAAGAGGGTGTCAAATTTATCGACAATCTTGAGATAACACTTCTTAGATTGTTCATACTGACGTCTGTCCTCGTTTAATTTATTATTACGCTGTTTTGGTCATGCTATGAAAGTTTGATCGTAATTTCTCCATTTGTCTTTCTTTTGTTGCATATAGATCATGTCCGCTCCATTGGAGGTTTGCACCAAAGAGAGCAACGAACTGAGTTCCGGTTTTTGTGGTCAGGGGCCAAAATCCACCGAATACTTTCGGCACAATACGGAAAAAGTGTCTTGCCGCAACGGAATGTCTACGAATGGATTGAAATATTAAAAAATGTTCACACGAGTGTTACGCATGAGGAAGGAGCCGGGCGACCGTATACGGCTACAAATGGTGACAATATTGAGTGTGCCCCGTGACGTGGTTCTGTCAGACAGACAAGTGACTATTGATGAAGTGGCACATCTTCGAACTGCCACTTGTTTGGTCCACTCAAAGAGGCATTAAGGGGCCTTCGATTCACCTCGTACAAATAACTGAAGGACGCAGTGCATGCGTGGCTTGCTGCTCAGTCGAAAACCTTCTTTTCTGAGAGCATCAGGAAGCTTGTGCAACGATGGACCAAATGCGTTGAAAAGCAAAGACACTATATTGAAAAATGATGTTGACGTTAGTTTCCTGTTACTATTGCAATAAATCTAAAAACTACATTACGGATAATTTTTTACTTACCCTTGTTATATAACTCTAACTAAGAAATCAAAGTTTTGCAGTCGTGAAATCGTGGTCAGAGTGGAAGATCAGGCCAACATCCCTTGGTAGTTTTCCCGAAAATAGCAAGTGAAACCGATAGGTGCATCAATTATTTATTAGATGATCATAAAATGCACTGACTCCACTAGCAATTATGTTACCCATAGTCGGGTCGTTGCTACGTCGTAAATGTAAACCGCTAGATGCCAAATATTAGAACAACTTGACGAAAATACAGGAAATAAAGCTCTCCAGGTGCCTCGGGTTTTTGAAGCAATACAGTAATCGTAAAAAATCTGCTCTCCAATAGAATGTAAAAGGTTAAATACTTGCGAAAAACACACGCGTAGGTATACAGATGCCACAACAAGGACAATCCAGCTAAATGGACGGGGGAAGTGAGGGCAAGCTATGTCAGCGATTGAACTAACTCCGGAGCAGATGGTGGAGAAAACGTGACGTTCCTATAGGAACTTAATGGCTGACGCGTCAGCTTTATTCAGAAAATAGGATGCTTGTAAGGCCTTATGGGATATCGAACACAAAAAAAATATATTAAATACATTAGGAAAAAAACAGTTTAGTATCAGATCAGAAAAAAGTGAAAAAGTAATTTAGTGGATTTATAAGAAGTAAGCTACGAATGGATTAATGTTTCTAGAATAATAAAAGAATGCGCTGGATTTAAAGCATGGAAAAAAAAACATATTTAAGATATTATTAAAGCTAGGTAAAAAATGTAGATATTATAATAATATGGAATTAGTTTAATTAAGAAAAAAGGGCAAAAATTTTTATTATTACACACACACACACATGTATATATATATATATATATATATATGTATATAAATGAAATCACAAATGTATGAACAAATTGGTAAAATTCTAAACATGAACAAGATATGAACATAGGAAACCAGTATGTAAACTATGAAACTATGAATAACCCACAGAATCATGAGAGGAGCTTGCAGGTTCAATTCATAGTGAAGATGCGTTATTTCCTTCAATTTTGTCGGCATTAAGCCTAAAATGTCAAAATTTAACTCCTAATAACGCATTATCAAACAAAATAAATGATGAAAAATCAAGAGATCTAAATAAAGATACACCTCACACAAGATATTAAAAATTCTGTAAAAATAAATGACTAATGCGTAACCATTTTTTTTTCACATCGAAATGCTGAGTGATTTTTTTTTAATTTTCAAACTGATTATTTCCGATTATAATCTTGTATTTCCTCCTTCCACGGACAAAAGATGCAATGCGTTCTATATGAACAGCCGCCACTGGTCCCCTCTGTCTGTAGCACCGTTCAGAAAGTATTCTGAACACGTTTTGCAAAATGTGTTAGTTCCACATTCCACCATCATGAAGCACACTCGGTTCTAAATAAATAACTTTCTGAACGAAACGCTGAGACGTGGCCTCGCAGCCTGCGGCACCGTATGGCATGTCTGCTGTGAACGCTCTGCCAAATCTGTTAGTTCCCATTTCCCCCGCCGAGGGGCGCGCTCTGTTCTAAACAAGCCATCTTCATGGCGAAACCATCGAAAACCAAGTTGAATGAACCAACGACCGTTATGACCGGGACCATAGAATCCGAGATAGGAAAGCGCATGGTGGTGGAAAATATGGATCTAAATATGTAAGGCTGGCGATATAAAATCGAATTAAAAAAACCCCATCATCATCTGACTGATAAAACCCGAGATAATTTGAAATTAAATTTAAAAAAAATCCTAAATCATTTTTCGAAAGGAATGGTATGTGCTACACATAATTTTCCTTTAATATTATTGAGTGTCATTAATAAGTTAATTATAATGTTTAGAGTCAGTTTCTAGCATATTATGTGTCATGTGAACTAATTGCGATATCTAATCAAATATCGCTCCCCCTTGCACCCCACTCTTCATGACGTGAATGTAATAAATTGGTGTGGGGGTTAAGGCCAGTTCACAATCTGAAAGAACTGTTAAAGGGCTTTCGAAATGATACACAGTTAAAGATCTGGGGCATTTGCTGCATCGTCACTCCATCGCTTTTATAGGAAACTGTAACTTGACTATATTATGGGGCATTCTCATTGGTCAGAACAGAAACATTCTATAAAAGAGGTTGAGTGAGTATGCAGCAATTGCTGCATATTTTAAACAGTGTATATTACATGAGGGTCTTGAAAAAGTTAGAAAATTGCCCGCCAGGTGCACTAGTGACGCGCCCCCGGAATACGCCTCCTCTTTAAAATTTTTATATTTTAAACATAATGTTTATCAGAGGGCTCCATAAAAAAGTCAGATGTAAAATGAAAATTATTGTAGAAAATGCTACGATTTTAGATTTTTATTCCGAATCCTGCTAGTCAATATCATAATATATTTTTAGCTCACAGATAATCAAAGCCTGAGAACTAATGTGCCCGCCGGTTCTGCATGTACGTATGTAAGTGCGTAACGCGATATCTCTGAATAGAAATAGCTGATTTGCTTCATTTTTTTTCTAGGTTAATTCTGATAAGGCACTTTTTTGATTAGTTTGGGGGGTTTCTTGTTTAAGCCTAAATAGGTGTACGGGGAGGGTGAAATCCATCCTGAATTTAAAGAAGTTTTTCATTCAGAATTATCCAATTTGCTTCAAAGTTGCTATACTGGTTTATTATGATAAGGTTCTCTCCTGATTAGATTTGGATGTTCATTGGTTAAGTATAAAGGGAGGGGGAGGGGTGATAATCCCCATTAGCTTAGAAAAATGGACTTTTCATGCAGTATTATCAGATTTCCTTCCAATTTTGTATACGGGTTTATTCTGATAAGGCTTTTCACTGATTAGATTTGGAGGTTTTTTGGTTAAGCATAAAGGGGTGTAATTGTGGGAGAAAATCCCCCCTTAGCTAAGTAGTTTTTTATGCAAAATTATCCGATTTATGTCAAATTTGGTATACAGAGTTATTCTGCTAAGACGCTTCCCTGATTAGATTTGGAAGTTCGTTGGTTAAATATAAAGAAGGGAAACGGGGGGGGGGTTGCTAATCCCCCTTAATTTTTTTTCCTAGTAGCATCATTTTTTGAAATAAGAGTATAATATCCAGTTAGTGTGAATAGCCTGTGAGCTCAATGCATCAGTTTAATTGGGCATTTTTTTTTCAATTCCTAATATTAGTTCACACTCTCCCTATATATATATATATATATATATATATATATCGTTCAAATTTTCAAACGTTAATAAAATACTTATTATTCATTCTATCAAGTTGAAATAGAATTTTTTAAACTTGTACTGGATGAAAATTGATGTTAATACAGTCTTTTCAAATATTAATTGATTAATTAAATTTTAATTAATTAATTTTAGTTTTATATGGGAGACAAAATGGTTATTGAACAGCATTTAATGCATCTTCATATCTATAAGGGGGATTACTATATGGGGGGACCCTGTTCTGTCGCCAAATACCGCCAAGTTTGTCGCCAACTTGGCGATATATCGCAAAATTTGGCGACCAAAATCAGTCGCCAAATGTGACGCGAACTTGGCGATATCTCTAATATTTCGCCAAATTCCCATAGATTTCCATTGCAAACCAATAGGGTTTACTGACTTATAGAAAATCAACAAATTGAGATATTTTAATGCAACAAAAACTAATATTAGCTTAAAGGATTATATTAAATTTTTCTTTGATGACCTAAGTAGGAATTGACTTTAAAAACAAAATTTTTATATTCCTTGTTATTATTAATTTTATAAGTCTGTGATAAAAAATAGGACTTATATTTTTAATATTTTTATATAGTCTAGAATAAGAAATAGGACATAATATAGAGATAATTAGTGGAAAAAAGCTAAGATTTAAGTAATATACTGTAGCAAGGCATTCTATAAATACAATATTTAAAAAATACATATGTACCACGAAACGACCCCACTAGGGAAATTGTTTTTTTACCACTGTCTCTTCTTTTCCGCTGATAGGAAATTGAAAGCATTTATTTTTCATTAAAAAATCGATTTAAGAAAAAAAATTAAAGCTCTAATTAACCTATTTTACAGAAAATGATATACTCGGAATCAGCGTAAACAAATTCGCATTTATATTTAAATTTTAAATGTATAAATGATGAATTTCTAAAAATTATAAGCCGCGAAACAATCCCAGTATTAAAATCATCTGTGGTTTTTACCATTCTGGTAACCCAATCAGTTTTCTTTGAGGTCTGATTAAAATCCTTCGTTTACTTGAAAAATGAATAATTTTCTTTTTTTTAATTGGGGTTTTTCATTAATAACATAAATGTTTATTAGAAATTTAAAATTACGAGTCTCAGATGCACCAGGTGAGACCTTCGACTATTCAAACAAAATTTTCTAACTTTGTGCGTGCGGTAGATTTCGCTAACCAAAGAAGAAAGACACACAGATTGAGCGAAACTTTCTTTTATTGAGATATATAGATGTAGATATTAGTATAGAATATATAGAAAATATATGTTCTTACTTTAGTTTACTAAAATAAAATAAAATAAAGTGGTATTACAGAACGCATTTTTATTTCGACTATATGATAATATAGTCCAAATTCTTTTTACTTGGAAAATGCTGCTTAGTATGGAAATAAATTTATTCATACATGAAGGAGAATTTTGGATAAATAGATCTTCAAAAAAGATTTTACAAGATGCAAAAATCCATCAAAATGAAATACGTTAAGTAAATGTACTGTGAAAATGTGATACATTAAAATGAAAAAAAGTTAATGGATAGTGAAGACCATTTAAATGGGAATGTATATATATATAGGTAAAATGTACCAGAAATAGCACACCAAGCAAAATAATTTTATTTAAAAAAAAATAAATGTATGTAAGTACTGAATATTTTCATAATTATATTTATACGATAAAAATGCAATATTTATGAAAATATTTATTTATTCAGAGTTGTTGATTGAGTTCGTTTGTTTGAATAAAATGCAATTTATTATGATAAAAGCAATCGAATCACGTAAAAAACTCATTATTGAATCAATGATGTAGTTTTAGAATCCACTGCTGATTTATTTTGCGGGAAGTCATGAATCTAAATTAAAAATTCCACTTCATCAGCTAAACATTCCACACAATAAATTTATTAATTTGTTTTGAACTTCATCATGATTCATGAGACACACTTTTTAATCCAGTCTTTATTTAATTTATTTAACAAGCGCATATTAATTTATTGTATGTATTTAAAATTATCGTATAAAAGTATGTCTGAATGTTATAAGTTGTGTGTAAGTAGTACATAACTTTGATGTATGATCTATTAACACTTAACATATATACTAAATATATATGTATGTGTGTGTGTGTGTTTGTAAAGATATAAGTTAAGAAAAAAATGCAACTATTGTAATATTATTTGAAGAAAGAATATTTAGCCTGAGTGTACCTTTAAAATTAAAATGCACACCCGTTTAATTAAAATCTAGCAGACTAAAATTTATAAATTTCTCTATTCATCATGTCACCTTTTACAGCGTCTGCCAACTTTGTAATAATAAGCATATTCCTTCATGCACGAATTTAATCATTTTAGGTAGATTGCGCAAGAATAACTACCTATTACATTCTCCACTATGTTGAAAATTCTGAAAAAAAAAAAAAAAAAAAAAATCAGATCTGCTTCGAGCATGACTCTTATAAACCAAAACCACACACAGTTCAAACTTTATCTATCTATCAATATATATATAATATACTCTCTTCCGAATAGCTACATAAAATCAAGGGGCAAATAATCTCGGTCGACAAGGAGGTGGAAATAGGGAGGGTTTTCTGAAAACCTAAAAAAACCCAGAACTTTTTAATTATAATGCATATCAATTTAGTTGAAAATTATACCTCCGCATGCACGCCGAGCAGTCAGGGATTTTCTGAGAAAGGGATGCTAGAGGCATTTGTAAAAATCACAAAAGAAGTTTCTTTATGTGTGTTTCTGTCTGCTTCTATGTTGTGTTCTGAAGAAACTGCTTTGCGTAGAAGTTTACGATTTGAAAGTATATCTATGTTTGTACAGATCTGGACAGACTTGTTTGGATAGATTTGTATAGTTTGGATTTTGGATTAAACATTTTTTATTTGGTAAAAACTAAATTATAAAATGTTTTTCTCAAAATTGCGCGCGGCGCTCGTTGACTAGCAGCAGAAATCCGACGTCGAAAACTGCATTTTTTTTTCTCGTTTCACGAAACCCCAATCAGCTGAACTAATTAAACTAAGATAAATCAAAAAACACAAAACCATATTTACGTATTTTAAAATTTTAAATAGTAGAATCCATTAAGAAATACGGACGTTAACCCTTTCAAAAAATTATTATTATTATTTTTTTTTTTTTTTTTAGCTTTTGGAAGCTTTGCAGAAATATTCGAAATACGAAAAACATTCACTTAACAGACGTATTATCATCTTTAAGACGGTGACTTAATTTTTAAAAATATTAATATTAACACTTTGAAAAAAAATATTTTCACAGAGAAATTTGGGGTTTTTCGAGTTTTTCAGCAACTTTAAAAATATGCATTAGTTTAAAAAAAAAATCATTTGCGTGCATTTAACATTGAAGGCATGGATCTGTTTTCAAAATATTTATAGAAAATGTTAACTTATCTTTGCGCTAATTCTCTAAAATTTTAATACGTTAATCTAATCGTTTATCTGCTGTTTCAGTAAAATTTTAGTTTTGTAATCATATGATTTAGGGGTAAAGTAATCAGTAAAAACTATAGGATTAACATTAAAATAGCTGTGCTGATATTTTATTACCATTACGGCAGTTTTTTTTTACCTCTAAATATTAGAATCAGTAGCGCGGAATCATAACATACGTATGTTAAAGATCATATAAATAATCGAAATATTTGGATATTTTAAATACTTAAAATATAGAAAAAATGCATTCGATGTTTAGCTTTGCGTGAGAGGTACTCGAGATCTTAAAAAAAATTACTGTTTTTGAAAGATTCACGTTCAAAAATATAAAGTCATCCCACACTCATTTTAGGCATATTTAAGGTTATTATCACAGTCTAATCATAGCCAAGGAGGAGGGGGGGATCAGCTATTAACTTATAAAGTAACCATTTTTAAAACATTGAAGCATTTTACAGTGATACCTTCTTACAATATCAATTTCAAACTAAAAAATACTTCAATGAAAGAAAAACACTGAGAAGTGTATTAAAATTAATTAAAGAAAATTGTGTCATTATACGCTGTTAAGATAGGCTGTTGACAAAAAAATGGATGGTGTATATAGATAAATTAAAAACTAAATAAACATTATAAAGTTAAAATAATCACCGTTTCAGTCATCATCTATGACCATCGTGAGGAAAGAGTTTTATATTTCTTTTAAAGAACAGAGATGATGACTGAAACATTGCTTATTGTAATTTTTTAATATTTATTTAGTTTTTAATGTATTTCATATACACAATTCAGCAATTTTGTGATTTTTATTTTCGTGTTAATATGGAGCTTTTCATGTTCTAAATGGTTTTATTATTCTATGCAAAAATAGTTTCTGTTCGCGTTTCATCATGGTGTTACTGTATATGCAAACATTACTCTTAATTCATATTTTTACATATGTATTCACTAATGCGATATTTTAATTTATATATATTCTTTACAAATTAAAATTTTCCAACTGGGTGAAAAAGTATCCAGTCCGAGAGTCGAATCCAAACCCTTTGACACAAATTGCCAAATCTATTCCTATTGAACCGAAAATTTTAAAACACATTTCACTCAAAAATCCTTATTGCACTAGCATCTGTCATTAAAAATCATTCATCTAGTCATTAAAAATTAGAAAACAATCAATATACTCTGCAGAATATAGCGAATGTAATGGAACTGCATTTAAAGATAGAAATCGGTAACATTTTAAATATTAAAAATTGTGTTTTGACAGATTTTCCGCTTTAAAAATCTTTTTAAATATAAATTCGCTATCTTCTGGCACATCATGAAGTAATTTTTATATTATTTATTTTATTTATAAATTAATGTATTGACATATAAAAACAAGCTTTTACAGAAAATTGAAAATAAAAACTCGTCAAAAGCGGCTAGATAAAATTGTTAAATTGTGTTTATCTCTAAGGCTGATTTAGTTTTTGTTGGCGAAATTACTACTTAACTTTGAAATCTACCTCCGCATGTAAGCCGAGTAGGCATGGACTTTTTGAGAAAGGGATGATAGAGGCATTTGTAAAAATAACGAAAGAAGTTTCTTTGTGTGTGTTTCTGCCTTCCTGTGTGTTGTGTTCTGAAGAGACTGCTTCGCGAAGAAGTTTAAGATTTGGAAGTATATCTATGTTCATATAGATTTGGACAGACTCGTTTGGATAAATTTGTTTAGTTTGGGTTTCGGATAGCATAAAATTTCTGAATTTTCTAATTAATGTCATAAAGGGTTAAGCATAGTTTTCCATCCATCTATAAAAGTGGCGAATCTTGAAAAAAATAAAGTCAAACTTGGCGTTTTGAACTGAATTTTCGATTTGATAATGACTGATAGGATGTTGATCAGTCAGAGTCAGCTATAATTCTTCATATGTTAAATTTATTGGAAAATAGAAATTAGTATTAATTTCGGATAGACCAGAAATTTCCAACGAATAGAATTAAAATCCATTTGTGGTTGTGACAGAAAATTAGATTTTACCTGCCCTAGCTATCTTACCAGTCCCGTGGAACAATTACTTTCATCAACAAATTTATAGGATTTTGCTCATGTGTCTTCTACAAGTATTCAGTATACTTCAAACTAAAATTTCTCTTTTTGACAAATTGCAAAAGCACAAATTCATCACTTAATTCGTAAATTAATATTTTATGAATAAAATTACAGAAATAATTTTGGATATCAATAATTTAATGTAATATTTGAACATTCGCTATTTTAATTGTATAACTGATAAAGGGTAGCCTACGGGAATTTGCAGGCAGAGGAATGTGAAGTAATTAACAAACAACAGTAATACTCGCACATTAATCGGAATCTGACCAAAACAGTTCTCACTCTATCACATATTATACTGGGTTTTTGGGTACTAGGGTATGTTATCTTTCTGGAAACAACGAAGTAACATTATATGGATGTCCATCTGAGAAAAAATTGAGTTAAAAAGAAATTTAGCTTTTAATAAACATCGGGGTAATTATCAGACAGCTTTCGGAGTAATTTCCAGAAGCTAATATGTGTTACAAAATGTTTTTACTGTGATCGTACATGGTAAATGAATTCTTTGCGAGTGGCATAAAATGGGTTGTATATTAAAATATAAATTCAAAATACCATCTGTAAGTTATAATGAAAATACTGGGCGTAGTTTACACTAAAATGGGAGATTTATTATAAAAGATAGAGATTTATGAAGGAAGTGAGAGATTTATGAAGAATTGCAAGATGTCATTTCAGAATCAAATATATATTTTGTATATTACTCGTATGACCAAACATTCTATCTGGTACAGGTAAAAAAGTTGTTCCACAAAGATGAGAAAAATCTGTTGGAAGTTGAAATGAAAATTTTAAACTGGCTTGGGGATGATCAATATTGGTGGCCAAAAACTATTGTAGATGTGAAAGAATTGTAAAATAATATTAAAATATTTTAGTGATATCTTTACTGTTAAAGAAAACTAAATGTTTAGGCCTGTCGAAATTGGTGTGTTCTAAAAACTTTATTGTAGTGTGAAAAAGCAAGTTAGGCTACTAATATATATAATGTTCTTATTTAATGGGTTTATGTTCTTATTTAATGTTGCTTTTTATTCGGCCATCAGAACTGTTTTTAAAGTCTGAAATTACTTACTGATTTACATAAATTTATATGAAACAGATACAGCTACGGTAGCTAAACTGCATTTGTGTGAAAAATTACCACATAGCATACTTTTTTTTCACAAAAATAAATGGATTTCAGGTGTACAGTTAAAACTGCGTTTTCATGCCTTTTCTCTGTATACAGAATGGTCTAATAAATATACCATTTTGCGTCGTATCATTTTACAATGGTGTCTCTTAATTACCTTAGTTGTTGTTCAAATCAGACCCTTAAATAGCCCTAGAAACAGCTGTATGAAATTACCCCTTATGTGTCTGGAAATTACAAAAATGCACGGGGTAATTTTCAGATAAAATTCTTTTTTTATTTATTTATTTTTTTTTTTTTTTTTGTTAATAATGCGAATTATCTAAAAAGGCTACAAAATAATCACCATGCATGTGATGATTTTATCAAGAGAAAGGTAAAAGAAATAGTCATCCATTCCTGAGTAATTACAAAAGTTTGGGTTTTGCGTGAAACTTACCCCAGGCTACCCTATATATTATTTATGTTATACTATTTCCATAAAACATTTTTATGTATTTCTTTGCAAATTTGAAGAGAAGTCATCGACTTTTTACAACGCAGTAAACAAAACGAATTTTTATATATATTTATGAAAATGTTCTTTGAATATTTCCCAGATAAATTTGATTCATTACTCAAACTTAATCTTCATTACTGAAAATTTGATGTACCAGTATTTATACCGACTTTTGTGGCATCCTCCTGTTTTTGCTGTAATAAATATTGACAATAAATATGTGATATTGTTTTGCTCAGAACGTTTTGGAGGGGAATTTTGGAACTTACATTATACTTATAAAACTATTTCTTCTTTTTAAATTTTTACGACAAAAGTATAAATATTTTTTTTTCAAATTTGTTAAAAATGCTATTTTTGGGGTACTTATTACTCTGATTTTTTTTTCCTTACTTGAACAACAATAGTTTAGGCTGAAAGTAAGAAGAAGTTTTAAAACTACAAACATTTTATCTCTAGGATGTGAAAAAATGTACTTTTAGGAAGGTTTCCAATTTTATTGTTTAGTATCTCTGTTGACCAGATATTTAAAAGATTGCAAATAATACACTTTAATACTATTTCTATCGATGTAAAATGTCACTTTTTAAAGTTTTGATTTATGTTTAATTTGCTGGTTGTTTTTGAATGTAATAAGCATAAAACTGAGTCCTTAATGTAATAAAATGATTTGTAATTGTTTTAGTCTAAACATTACAAATGTAAAACCATATCGAACTGTTTTAAAAGGCATCATTTGACACCGGTAGAAATAATGTTGAAGCATTTTACAGAAAGTATTTTCAGATGCAAAGGGTAGGCACGAGAATTAGGTTGTTTTAGAGATACAGCTTTGCATATGCAAAAAGAAAAAAAATCAATTTTGCAGTCATTACTCTATTTCTATTATATCAAAAAGTGATTATAAAGTAAACATGATCGCAATACACCAAAAATAGTAAATGTCGTTTTATTGGAATATACAGTATACAATAATTGAAAGATATATATTAAACACAATTGAAAAAATAAAACTTTAAACGCAATAGAAATTTGTAAGCAGCACAATTTAATTTATAACGTATGCATTAATCATTTGGGGCGGTTGGATTATAAAGTAGTTGCTGTATTTTGTTTTGTATGTTTGTTTTATTTAAAAAAAATTTCTTTTCATAATGTTTATATAGATTTATGTGAAATACCAAGTACTGAATGGGGCTTAGTTTAAATAGCATTTTTGTGCACGACACTTAGTTTTCAGGCTAATTCTTCTAAACTTATTTCTGCGTAATAAAACTTTTCACAATATAGTATGAAGAGTGCTCTACACACTTTAGTAAAATAACGGCGGGTATCTGAATATATATTTTTTAAATTTTAATTGCAAAAACGATTAATTGGTTAAAAGAAACTGATTTAAATTAATCACTAATGTACAACTGTTATAACGCACAAACACATTATGAATAAAATAACATTATATATATATATATACGAAAGGATAAAGATTAAACTTTTTTTAAAACCTAAACCTTTTTGAAATTTAAAGTTTAAAAGTAAAAGTTCAAAATTTAAAAATCCCAAATTTTATCTAACTTTTGAAATGCCGTAGTCTAAATCTGATTTGACCATATTAACCTGGTTTTCCAACCCAAAATTTATTACTTTCATGCTTCAAAATTGATCTATTTTTCAGAATAAAAATGCTGAGGTAAACGCAATTCTCCATTTTTGTAGCGAGGCTAAAAATCCCAGATGCCGAACCCATAAAACGTCACATGATATATAATTATGTATAATTGTCTAACAGTTCTTTGAAGATTTCGGCAGTAGAAATAAATGTGTGGTAGAAAATCTCCTTGATGATAGCATCTACCTCCTTCACTGACGGTGAGTTTATCGCAATAAAATATTTTAAATGAAAACAACAACACATACAATGCAAAATGAAACAAATGACAAATACAATTGAACCGAGTAGTATTTTATTAAAGTAGGTAGCGCAAGTCCTTTTTTGCCGTGTATGTATAATGTTCCCAGTATATTTATAATGTCAACTTCCTCGTTATCAGAGTATGGTTAATATGTTAGAGGTCATCGATTAATTACGTAACATTCCATGAGGGTGGGAATGAATGGACTGCTAAACGAAATGCATTTATTTAATTAGGCGCAGCAGTTGTTAAAAAAAAAAAAAAAAAAAAAAAAAAAAAAAAAAAAAAAAATTCAATTTTCGTGCTAAGCAACCTGAATATTTCTGAGGCGAACACAGAGTTATTTTTATATGAAAACGTATATGTTTGCAGAGGGGGAGGGAGGTATAAATGTTAAATAAAAAAAATTAATTGTTAAATTATCATTATGTAAATATATTCTAAATCTTTGTAAAATGTATGAATTTTTTTAAAGCCCTGACATAACGCACATATAAAAGGCTGTTTTGGATTGCATCGAGTATTGCATGATTACAATTTCATTTTAGAATAAACTTGTTTTAAAGTGCATTGTTTTTCGTGGTGTTTCACTAAAAGTTTAAACCGCAGATTTTTTTTAGTTTGAAACTTTTCACACTCTAACTCTGCTACATATAACCAGTGAATGTTTATAGTTGTGTATAGTCTTTCAGTTTTCAAACATAATGCTATCAAATCTTAATAGAGTTTAAAACAATTCAAGCAGGTAGACAGAATTTAATTTTATTTTTCTTTTATTTCTTTTTTTCGTGGTGTGTTTCTGGGGCGTGAGGGGTGGGGGGGGGGGATTTTCAGATATACGGCTACAATATCTTTGGTTTAAAAACGATTATATGAATAATGAATAAATAATATTTTCAAACTTCATTAAAAATCTGTATTGGATCTATAATTTTAGTATCAACGGTAGGAAATCTCTAAAAAAAATCTCTGTGTATAAATATCTCACATTAGAATACAATTAAATTTGCAAAGATATTAATGTGTATTTGAATATAAACACGACTTATAAACAACTAATTTTTATGCTTAATTTATTTGTATTATTATTTTAAGTAATTTTATGTTTGAAAATTTGAAATAATTTTGAAGACATAACGTTAAAAATATTTTATGGTTGGCTCACTGTATGTTTGAAAAACACACTTTTAAAAATTTGCAGCATTCTGTGCAGTCATTCGACCGTTTTTTTGAAAAAACGGTTTCCTAACCGTAATTTAACTATATTCTGAACCTAAAATGGCCAATAATATGGTCAGAATAGTGTTAAATTACGTTTATGTAAGAGTTTTCGATAAAAACGGTCAAATGACTGGACAGAAAGCTGCAAATTTTTAACAGTGCACATCGAAGTAACCCATCTTATGCGCCCTATGACATGGTAGGGGTTTTGCTTCTCTCTAGATTTTGAACTTTAATTAAATAACTTTTCTTTCACTGATAATTTGAAATTCAATTTTATTCTTCGGAAGTGAATAAAAATAATTAACTGCTCAGACAAATAAAAACGAGGTTTTTTTTTCTTCGCCGGTGAATGAGAGCGCTGTTCTCCCTAACTCCCGACTTCCGTCATGGTACCAAATTTTTGACTTGTTTTTCTTTTTTACACCCATTTGTACCAAATATATCTTAAATGTAGTTTCCGGTTGGGGATAGGTAGGCGATATCCCTTCCTAAAAAATAATAATTACTGTTCACTTATCTCTATTTTTCTTTCTTTTTTTCTTGAAAACTAAAAAATATCGCGGCCATAGCTTCTGGACGCGATTAAATCCGAGGAAATATTGGAAAACATATTCCACAATTAAGTTAATAAAATTCAAAAGTTTTTACATGTGTCTGAACCTAGAACAAATAAAAGAAACATATTGGGAATAAAAATACTTTTTGAGTTTATCTTGAATGTTTTTATAGTACATAAAGTATAATGTTACACCTTAATTTAAAAAATGAAATCGCTGTATATGTCGTAGGCTAATTGAGAAATCAGGCTTTTTGCAAAGAGCTGGGCCAATTGGAGAATCACTTCTCTTTTTCCAATTAGCCTGGTATTTTTCAGCCTTATTGCAAAGAGCCTAGACACAGTTAGGCTAATTCAAAAATGACCACTTATTTCCCAACCAGAATTATTTTTTTTGGACATATTAACACATAACTATACCCGAACTCGAAAAATAAATTACAACAGACCGTTCTCCGATGCGTGCAAGACAAAATAATTTAAGTCTACACGCAACCCGACCCGAACCTAAAAATTCTATTTGAAAAAACCCGGAATCTGAACCGAACCAAATCTGAACCCGACAAATTTATCCCAATGAACCATAACCGATCCGAGCAAGACAAAATAATTTCTGAGGACATGCAACCCAACCACAACCTAAAAATTCAATTTGAAAAAAAAACACACCCGAAATCTGACGCCAACCTAATCTGAACCCGACAAATTATACTAAAGAACCATAACCGAATCCGAGCAACAGAAAATAATTTCCGCGGACATGTTACACGATACGAACCTAAAAATTCCATTTAAAAAACCCGAAATTTGACAGGAACCAAATCTGAACCCGCCAAAAATATTCCATTGAAACATAACCCGATCCGAGCAAGACAAAATAATTTCAGTCTACACGCAACCTGACCCGAACCTAAAAATTCCATTTGAAAAAACCCGGAATCTGAACCGAACCAAATCTGAACCCGACAAATTTATCCCAATGAACCATAACCGATCCGAGCAAGACAAAATAATTTCTGAGGACATGCAACCCAACCCGAGCCTGAAATCTCTATTTGAAAAAAAAACCCAGAATCTGAAACCGACAAAAATATTCCAATGGACCATAAGCGCTCCGAGCAAGGCAAAATAATTTCTTTTAACATGCAAGCCAACCAGAACCTAAAAATTCAATTTAAAAAAACCCGAAATCTGACGCGAACCAAATCTGAACTCGACAAAATTATTCCAAAAAACCATATCCGGATCCCAGCAACACAAAATAATTTCCGTGGACATGTTACCCGACACGAACCTAAAAATTCCATTCGAAAAAACCCGAAATCTGACCTGAACCAAATCTGAACCCACCAAAAGTATCCCATTGACAAATAACCCGATCCGAGCAAGACAAAATAATTTCCGTGGACACGCACCCCAACCCGAACCTAAAATTTCATTTTTAAAGAAACGACATTTGAACCCGTCAAAAATATTCCAAGGTCCATAATCCTATACGAGCAAGACAAAATGTCTTCCGTGGACACGTAAACTGACCCGAACCCGAAAATTCCATTTGAAAAAAAAACTTCCGAACCAAATCTGAATCCGACAAAAATATTCGAAAGAACCATAACCGGATCGGGGCAAGACAATTAATTTCCGTGGACATGCAACACGACCAGAACCTAAAAATTCCATTTGAAGTCATCCCGAAACCCTACTCGAACCAAATTTTAACCCGACAAAATATTCCAAAGAATAATAACCCGATCCGAGCAAGACAAAATAATTTCCGTCGACAGGCAACCCGTTCCGAACCGGAAAGTTCTAATGATCTCAATCCAAAACTTGACCCGAACCCGGGTTATAGAAGGTTTTCGGGTTGATTTCAAATGAAACTTTTATGTTCGGATTAGTTTTCATGTCGACGGAAATTATTTTGTTTTGCTCGGATCGATTTACGGTTCTTTGAAACATTTTTGTCGTTTTTAGACCGTGTTCGGTTCGGGTTTCAGGTTGACTTCATATGGAATTTTCAGATTCTGGTCGTACTGCATGTACACTGAAATTAATTTGCATTGCTCGGATTGGGGTACGGCCTGATATATTTTTATTTCGTGTTCTGGTCGGGATTGGTTATCTTCTAGCAGAACATTCAGGTTCGGATCGGGTTCCATGCCGAAGGAAATTATTGTGTCTTGCTCGGATCTAGTTATGGTTCTTTGAAATATTTTTGTCGGATTTAGGTTTGGCTCGACTCAGATTTCGAGTTTTTTTTCTAATGGAATGTTTAGGTTCGGGTCAGGTTGCGTGTCCACGGAAATTATTTTGTCTTGCTCGGATCAGGTTTTGTTTTCTGGACATATTCTTGTCTAATTCAGATATGGTTCGGGTCAGATTTCGGGTTGTTGTAATGGAATTTTTAGGTTCGGGTCGTGCTGCGTGTCCACGGAAAATGCTTTTTCTTGCTCGGATGTGGTTATGGTTCTTGGGGATATTTTTGTCAGATTCAGATGTGGTTTGGGTCAGATTTCAGGTTTTTTTCAAATGCAAATTTTAGGTTCGGTTCAGATTGCGTATCCACGGAAATTACATTGTCTTGCTCGGATTGGGTTATGTTTCTTTAGAATATTTTTGTCTGTTATCATATTTGGTTCGGGTCATATTTCAGGTTTTTTTTCAAACAAAATTTTTATGTTCGGATCGGGTTGCGTTTCCCTGAAAATTATTTTGTCTTTCTGGGATCTCGGGTTCAGATTTGATTCGTGTGAAATTTCGAGTTGTTTCTATTGGAATTTTTAGATTCGTTTCGTGTTGCGTATCCACGGAAATTACTTTGTCTTCCTCGGATCGGGTTATGGTTCTTTAGAATATTTTTGTCGGTTATCATATTTGGTTTGGGTCAAATTTCCGGTTTTTTTCAAACAAAATTTTTAGGTTCAGATCGGGTTGCGTTTCCATGGAAATTATTTTATCTTGCTCTGATCGGGTTATGGTTCTTTAGAATATTTTTGTTGGTTATCATATTTGGTTCAGGTCATATTTCGGGTTGTTTTCACACAAAATTTTTATGTTCGGGTCGGGTTGCATGTCCACGGAAATCATTTTGTCTTGTTCGGATCGGGTTATGGTTCTTGGGGATATTTTTGTCGGATTCAGAATTGGTTCTGGTGAGGTTTCAGGTTTTTTTTTCAAATGGAATTTTTGGGTTCGGATCGTGCTGCGCATCCACGGATATTACTTTGTCTTGCTCGGATCGGGTTATGGTTCTTTAGAATATTTTTGTCGGTTATCATATTTGGTTCGGGTCATATTTCGGGTTTTTTTCAAGCAAAATTTTTAGGTTCGAATCGGGGTGCGTTTCCATGGAAATTATTTTCTCTTTCTCGGAACGGGTAATGATTCTTTGGAATATTTTTGTCCGATTCAGATTTGGTTCGTGTCAGGTTTCGTGTTTTTTCTAATAGAATTCTTAGGTTCGGATCGGGTTGCGTGTTTACAGAAATTAATTTGTCTTGCTGGGATCCGGTTATGGTTCTTTGAAATATTTTTGGCGTGTTCAGATTTGGTTCCGGTTTTTTTCAAACGAAATTGTTAGGTTCGAGTCGGGTTGCGTGTCTACGGAAATTATTTTGCATTGCTCGGATCTGGTTATGGTTCTTTAGAATAATTTTGTCGGGTTCAGATTTGGTTCGTGTCAGATTGTAGGGTCTTTTTTCAAATTGAATTTTTAGGTTCTGGTTGGGTTGCTTGTCTTCAAAAATTATTTTATCTTGCTCGGATCGGTTATGGTTCATTAGAATACTTTTGCCGGGTTCAGATTCCGGGTTTTTTTTCAAATAGAATTTTTACGTTCGGTTCAGGTTGCATGTCCTCAGAAATTAATTTATCTTGCTCAGATCGGTTGTGGTTCATTGGAATATTTCCGTCGGGTTCATATTTGGTTTGGTTCAGATTCCGTTTTTTTTTTTTTTTTTTTTTTTTTTTTTTTTTTTTTTTTTTTCAAATGGAATTTTTAGGTTCGGATCTGGTTGCGTTTTTACTGAAATTATTTTGTCTTGCTCGGATCGGGACATGGTCTGTTGTAATTTATTTTTCGAGTTCGTGTCGGGTTATGGGTTAATAAGCCTAAAAAAACCCATCCTGATTGGGAAATAAGTGTTCATTTTTTAATTTGCCTAACGGTGTCTAGGCTCTTTGTAATAAGCCTGAAAAATATCTGGCTGATTGGAAAAAGAGATATGATTCTCTAATTAGCCCGGCTCTTTGCAAACAGCCTGGGCTCTTTGCAAAGAGCCTGATTTCTCAATTAGCCTACGACATATATAAAATATTAACGGGATACAGTGTGTTTCTTCAAGAATGCGTACGGGCAACCTGCCCTTATGCTATCAGTTTAAATTTTCTTAGAAATACTATATTTGTATAGAAATTATTGTAGTATTTATTAGAATTTGTAGTATTTTGTAGTATTTATTAGAAATATAATAAATATATTTTAAAAATCTATTTCTGAACGAAACAAAAATTCAATGTATGTCAAAAAGCTAGCGGGACATGTTAAATTGCAGCAATATAGTTATCTTTTCCTTCTTTGGATAGTGAAAAACTAAATTATAGCAACTTAAATCAATTCGATATATGTTTTTTAGAGTATCACAATAAAATCAAACTTAAAACTTAAAATAACCACAAAGCATCCTTATAACGGAATCGAAGAGAATGATAAGAAAATAAACATTTGAAAATCTTATTGAGATAAAATATTTTTTTTTCATTTTATAAGAGCTCATTCATTTTGAATATATTACGTTATCCTTAAAGAACAATACGCAATTGAAGATGCAAATTGATTCACATATATATATATATATATATATATATATACCAGGATTCGAACCAGGGATCTCCTGGCTCTCCCTGTTTCGAATCCTACTCCGGACATTTTTCGCCCAGTTGGAAATTTACATTTAATATGATTTATTTACCAATTAGAATAATTGTGTTAAAATTAATCTAGTGTAATTGCGTATCCATCGATTTCTGAAGTTCCATTACTTGAGATTTATTTGTTGAGCTGAGCCAGGTTTCAGACCAGATTCTATAATCATTAAGGTTAGCTGGGTGAAAAAGTTCCACCAGATTCGTCTGGGATAGGTCAGATGGTAGAGCACTGGCGGGTTCACTCAGGAGTTCCCTGGTTCGAATGCTGGACCGGACATATTTCTCCCAGTTGGAAATTTACATCTAAAATGCATCAATTCTACTTCTTTTTAGGAAAAAAAGTTCTACTTTTCATATTTACTTCAAATTTTGTGGCAATTTCTGTAAAAATCACGTATTTTTGTTTTTAGGAAATATGCAAACGATTTATTTTACACCTTACAATATGAACTATTTCACAAAATTTATATTAATTACATTTAATACCTTTTCATTCATATATACAAGTAAATTTAATGTTACTTATTCGATAAAATTATTTTAGTGTGTGTTATTTATTAAGAAATGAATATATCGAAGTAAAACGTTCATACACGCTCGGGATATTTTAATCCCAAAAATATATATTTCTACCCTCCTTGCGAACGGAGAAAATAGGTTTCTTTTCCCACCTCTTCACGACCTTGAATTTAAAAGGTACAAGTCAGGTCAGAAGCGTCCTCAAAAAAAATTTTTTTTTTTTTCGAAAGAAAAAAAAAAAACTTTGTGATTGTGGTGAGATTTACCCCAGCACGTGTGCTTACGGTTAAAAATATAAATTGTTTTATTCATATGCTATATTAATGACATGTAGCAGATAAATGGGTAATGAAAACTAACTTATAGACCCCAATTTAAAAAAATAGTTGAAATTGATTCCTTTTCTACTTTAATGACTTGTACCAGGAAAATTAATAATGAAAAATTAAATTATAGAACCTGAAAATATATTATAGATTAAATTGATTCGTACTTTACTTTAGTGGGTGGTACTAGCGAAATGGATAATGAAAAATTAAATTTTAGAGAGCACAAGTCTTTTACTGATGAAATATTTTACTTTATAGCAATTCAAAATAGTACAAAACTTAGTTAAACACCAAATCTATTGTAACGGAATGGAGATTTTTTAACAAATCAATTTACCTAATTCTTCATGAATAGATAGTAAGTATTCAATTCCTCTATTTAAGAGAAACACGCTTCATGAAAATGATGAAACAATTTTTCAAGATATATTTTAGAGAAAGGTAAGATAAGTTAAAATCTTTTAAGCGACATTTTAATTTGAGTTTATTACCTATTTCTTATATGGCTTATCTCTTTTAAAGAAGTGAATTCGCCCACTTATCTTTTAGTTTAAAGAAATGGATAGCAGAAAGCTAAGTATACGGCGTAGAAATTTAAACAACAACAAAAAGAAATCTTTGAATTTAGCAAAAAAAGTTTAAAAGAAAAAGGAAAAGAAAATAACAAAAAATAGTCCCAATTAAAATCACAGTTAGATGTAAATATTTAACTGAGTAAATTTATCACTTTAACATAAGTAAAAGAAATGTGTAAAAGTGTCGTCACTTTAGTAAATTCTTTCCGTGTTAATGGCCAAACAGAAAAAAAATAACATTTTAAATATTTACTTTAAAGAAGCATACGAGTTTTAGATTCTAAAACACCCATTTATTTTGAATATATTACCTACATTTAAGACGGCACATATCGATTGATCATATAAATTTTAGAATACTTGTTCTAATTTAATGTCGAAAAACGAATAATGATAAAGTTAAATTATAGTGCACTGCAGTCTATTAAAAGTAAAATAATTTCAAATCTTACTAATAAAAAATAACAGAAAACTTAATTAAAAGCAAAAATTTATTGCAACTAAAACAAAATTTTTAACTAAGTTAATTTATCACATTAACTTAAAAAAGAAAACATATAACGAGTGCCATCATTTGGGGAAAAAACATTTCTCACGAAAACGGGATGTAATAAATATTTTCGAGATCTCATTCGCAGAGGATGGAGATAATGCGCCACCTGTCGGAACATTAAGACACATATTCCAAGTTGGTTAATGTGACTGACGGAGACCAGCCAGAACTAAAAGCGCATGCATCTCTGATGGTTCATAAAATCTAGCGCTCGCAACAAGCATGTTGCATATCTTACTACCGTTACTTGAAAATCGACATCTAGTAAATATATAAAATGACTGTTATTTATTTCATAAGCAGTAAGTATTTTTTATTTTTTTGCGATAAATGAAATCAGAAAACTATTCAGAAAAAAAAAAATATTACAAAACTTTATTATTTTTTTTCTTTCATTTTTTTAAGTAAAAGTTTTGAAATTATTTAGAATGTGAATATCTATTATTATTTAAAAGCATATTTTAAAAATAGTGTGGAATTTTAAAAAGTACATTTTAACAATAAGAAAGTTTTAAAAGGATGTTTATTTTTATCTCTGACAAGTGATAGAAATGTCAGTTTGAAAAAACAGGCTACGAAATTTATTCATATTTATAAAAATATTTTTTTCAAATAGTACAAAATAGGTATTAGTTAATTAAAGGTTTCCAGAAAAAAAAAATCTACTTATATTGAGTAAAGTTTTCAAAAAATGAAAAGAGAGGCATTAAAGGAACTTTTCATTCATTCTTTTAAAAGAATATGGTTTTTAATAAAAAAAAAAAATGACAAATGAACTTTTGATGGATCTATTTATCGAGAAGAAAGTATATATTTTAAGTAATAAGTAAAAAAATATATTTTGAAATTCAATGAGGAGATAAGAAAGTTTGAAATAATTTTTAATAATTCTTGGTACATTTTATTTTTTTTCTTTGAATTTTAAAAAAAAATATAAATAATACATATTGCAGAAATTTTATATTTATGAAAAAGAGGAAAAAGATTAATATAATTAGTAAAAAATTGTTAATTTAATTTCATTTTTATGCTTTTGTTATTGTTTAACATAATAAAAAGTTGCGTTGAGATGAAAAAGTTAATTTGTTAAAAACAATGTGTAACAATAAAAGAATTAATAATACATTAAATAAATGAAATGTGAAATTTGATCATATTTTCTACATTTCATTCTTTTTCGGAGAATTCAAGTTAAATATACAGTATATTAACTAATTATACATTACAAGAAGTTTAGTCTTTCTTTTTCTAAGAACAGAATTTTAAAATGTGCGTTAATTAACTAATACTAAGGTAATATATATTTAAAAGTAACATGAAATATTTAAAATGAATTAAAAAAATATATATATACAAAATAATATTTTTTTTTTCAGCAGATTAAGAAAAGTTTCATTGCACATATCATTCCTTCATTTGTGAAAATATATTTATACATTAAAAAATGAAAGCAATTCAGAAATATATTGAGAAAAATACATATTTTTTAAAATCTTCTTTTTAATATTTATTTTTTTAATGGAAATTTGAATGCTAAAATTAAAAAATATTTATGTATCAAGGTAAATTTATATTCGTAGATAAAATGAAAATAAAAATAAGGAATATTAAAATTAAAGTTTTAAACAAAATGATTTGTTATTATTAAATAGTTAATAACAATTTGCACTAAATGATCGTTTTAAAAATTTGATCAACACTTTGGAAAAATGTTTTCCGAGCTGAAAGGGAAAACTATTGAAATAAATGAAAAGCTATTGGATGCAAGAATAGAATCCGATGTGCAAACTATTTTTTATGCGTCATCCTCTATAATCTGTAGAATCCCAAATAGTAACGTATCAATTGTTGATTATAAAAATCTTTCAGAAAATATTATAGTCTTTTCAAATCAAATAATATCAATACAGGTTTCAAATCGCAAAACGTTTTAAAATATATGCTGTGTAAATTTAAATTTAGAACCGCCCCAACTTTTTATGTAAAAATGGTATACACTACAGTATCCCCTGTAAGGATTGTAACTCGGTTTATATTGGTGGAAGTGATCGTACGTTCACAATTTGCTATGCTGAACATAAACATGCCTCTAAATGTGGAAATCTTCAATCGAAACTGGTAAAATATTCCTTAAATACTGGCCATATTCTAGATCTCGCAAGTATTGCATTAATCAGATCTAGCTGTAATAACGTTAGGAGTAGAGTTTTTCTTGAAAGCTGGTTCACATGTTTACTTTATTTGCCGTTAAGTGAGTCTTGTGCGATTCCGCTTGATTATACAGCCTTATTTTAACATAAGTTCCGTAATGTTTTGCGAACTTAAAGGGAAAACTTTTAATTCTGAACATGTTTTGAAATGGTCTAGTTATCTAAAAAGTTTGCTGTATTATTTTAACTACTTTATATAATTGTGTATTTTTAGCCTTTTATTGTCTGATTAAATTTGATGTTTTTCACAATTAAATGTAAGTTTATGTATCAGACGTAAAATGATTTTGCCTTTGATAATATAGGTAAATATTAAAACATATTTTTTTTCTTTTCTGTGAATGTAAATATTTGAAACACCACAAGGCTATTTATCCTAATTTTATATTTTTAAATAGCATGAAAAAGTTTTTGAAAAATTCTAATTTCATTATAATAATATGTTATGTTTTAATGGATGATAAAATGCTGTTTTGCAATAAAGATGCTCGACATAATGCTATATTTTTTAACAGAAGTTAAGAAAAAATTCTGAAAGTTATAAATAAATATAAATAAAAAAAATAAATTTATCTACCTACATGTTATTCTTTTTACGATAAGACATATTTTAATAGCTTATAATACCTTTATCTATTATGGCAAATTCAAATTTAAAAGTAAAATGAATCTTTTTAAATAGTTTTTTAATAAAAAGATATTTTTCAAAGGTAATTATTTCTTGTTCTTTAACAGATGATAAAATATTTCTATGTGTTGAACATATTATACATTATACTATCACTTTTTTAAAAGATTTGTAAAGTAAAAATAAAAAAAAACAAATCATCAGAAAAGAAGAAAAACTTTCAAAAGAATCTTAAATAAAAATTCTATATTTTATTGTTTAGATAATATTACATATTTTAAGTATGTATAACATTTGCACAATATGGATATACATTTATAAATGTTATAAAATATTAAAAATAAATTTCAGAAAGAAGTCTTTATGTTTTATAATGCGTGAACAAAATGTTACATTTTCCGCGTAACTTTGTAATTATTAACCCATTGCATTAAAATTTGATCACTTTGGTGTGATATAATAAAAACCAAAAGAAAGAGCAAAACTTTCTTAATAACACCATAAAATTAAGAAATGTACATGACTTTTCGAAAAACTTCTCTTCTTCAGGTAAATGGAAGACGTGTTACTACTTTGAAAGTAGGGGGAAGACACAATGCCAAGTTCTTACTGAGACACAATGAGCTGATACAATGTCTTGCTCTTTCTTTAAAAGCGGTAGCACGTCTTTAGTTTGCTTAAATAAGAAACACCGCCGTCTTATCCCAATATAAAAAATAGCGATACGAATAATAGTATCAAAAAACATAATAAACAGCCCCCAAAATTTTTCTAACAAGATTTGTAATAAATATAAAAGTAATTTGCGGCAGACCCTTGCTTTTTGCAGCTCATAGGGACTAGGAAAATAGTCTGTTAAAGCACGTTTTTAGGATTTTCGAAGTTTGTTAGTATAATACATTCCAGTTTTTGAAAGACAGGTTAGAGATAGAATTCAGTGTTGTTTAATGTATTTCTAAATTTTTTTCATTCTAAATAATAAAGCATGAGAGTAAACAATCAAGAAATAAAAAAAAATATTTTTCAAACGTAAGAACCTTTGTTAGGACAATAAGCATAAAAATAATGACATTTGTCTATCTTAAAGCAGCACTGAAACCAGTATTGTTGCATGGATCGACATCGACACCCTCTTAATTTGGTAATATATCATAATTACTACTGTCATTAAAAAAGTCCTATCATACATTCAACCAGTGTCGAATTCTGATTTTTTTTTTCAGGAAAGAATTTTGCTACTCCAGAGAAACAATATACGGCACCAGTGGTATATAGAGATAACAATGAGGGAAATTTACACTTTCAAAACATTACCTAGAACAAAATATCAATTCTACCGTTGTGAAATGTTCCCCTGTGAAATCCCGAAATTCATCACTGCATGTTGCAAAGTTCACGTTGGCTTACGTAATTTCCTTCTTATTTTAGATGTGGATGTTCTATCTCATCATTGATAACGTTGCTCATAATTACATCATCCGATATTTTACTTTCATCCAGATGAGATTTGAATACACATTTAAAAGTTCTATAAAGAAATTTATGTTAGATGCAGGTTTGTTCGACGCTGGTCTTCCAAAATAACGGGCTAATTCAAACTTGGATTTATAAACTCCCCTTTTGTGGTAATTTCCACTGACTCTCACCAATTTTACATTCAAAGCCAACAGAAGTTAAGAACAAGAAGTACATAATTAAACAGAACAATAAGTAACAGAAGTTATTGTGAGATTTGTAATTACAAGTCTGGTTTCGATTTACCTCATCTTCTCTGAAGTCGTGTGATCGATTGTTATGGAATTATTCTGTCGTATATATTACTTTAATACTAAAGCCTGCACTCCGAATTCATCGAAAATTATCTTACGTAAACAAACATTTCATCTACTGAATGACTAGAATATCAGTTTCGCATTTTCGAAACTAAAGATTACTTTTCAAAAACCCTCTTTTATATTTTCTCATGAACCGATTAAATATACAATGCTCTGCTGTCTCAGTTGCATTTGGTGCGGAATACTTCACAAGGATTCCCTGAAAATGGACATTTTCATATGTGCACTACAATTGTCCACAAGGATTCCCTGAAAACGGACATTTTCATATGTGCAGTACAATTGTCCACGATCAGGTAAACTTCGCGTTTCTTTGCTGAAACACGACTATGTATATTTCCCTACCATTTTTAGTAAAAATCCCTAACAATGCATTACTTGGTATCAGTATAGTACGCAGCAAGATATTTATTAGCCTTTAGGAATTTCTGAGACATTTTGGACAACCTCTGAGTTTCAGAAACTTTTCAATAAAGCGCAGAAACAATTTTTGTGATTCATAAGTTGATTTTTATTGAAGTTTGTTAGTTTATGTTTAGATTTTTATAATTATCGCATTTATGTTTCTTAAAAGCTGTTGCTTTCTCAGTCAAAATCTTAGGAAACAAAGCCGTTTCGTCCGCGTTCAAAATATCTTTTATAGCAGACTCATACAGTAAAAATTTAGCTTTCTTTTTTTTTTCTATTAATTTGCTGATGGCCTATTTCCGGTTCCATTTTCATTCTACGGTTAGTTAAAACTAAATCCCTTCTAAAATTTAAATTGATGTAACCGGCAATCAACCAAATTGATGACTTTGAAGATTTATTTGAAATTTTAAAAGAGTAAATCTTCTTGTAGTAAATTGTCTTCAATGGGCTGTTTCATCTTCTCATATTTTAACCCTTTGCGATCGAAGTACTCCTCCCAAGCACACACGTCTCTTAAACAATTTAATCAGTAAGCACCACTTTTTATTTAAAGAAACATTTTTACTTTCATTTGATAGCATGTGGAAAAGAAATTTACTAAAAAATGTACTTTTAAAATGTAGTGGCGCGAATAGAATAAACGAATATAATCATGTGTATAAACTTGGACGGCTATTGATCGACAATCGACCTGAAAGGGTTAAAGCCAACAAAGCAGAGGAGCCTTTTTCCAAATTTGGTGGTTTTGACTCTCGAAAATTTTTCCAGTTTCTTTTATCGCTGTTTTTAACTCCAAAATATTTCTATGGTTCTTTTAAAATCATTCATAACGTATTCTTTGGAATTTCATAGTTCTGAGCAAATTTTGTCTTCATTCAGATTTTATTATCAACTTATATTCAAATCGTCTGTTACGCATGAACAAATTGCGTTTATTTATTTGCGACGTAGCTGAGAATTTTTTTCCTATATAAATCTGCGAGCATCTTTTTTCCGGACAAACGAAATTTCATTAAGTGACTAATCCTCATAAAAATTTAAAAGAATTAAGCATTCTTTTAAAAATTGTACCGTATATATTATTAAAAACTATAGTCTCATCCACTCACCTCTAGAAACACCACACTCGTTAAAATAAAGAGAATGCGATGCAGTCGCTATGCCCGTCCCGATAAAATTCGGTTTTCTATCTGGTATGCGATTTTATCTATATCGTATTTCTTATAATATTTACATCATCAGTCTCCATATAGTTTAGGACGTAAGTTTCAAAACTCGCGTTACATAGAAAAACAAATTTTGGCAAATCGTGATAAACCTCTCATTTCGTCCATTAGTTTTCATTGTAAAACAAAATTTTACGATGTCATAAATACAGGATAAAACTAATTTTTTTGCAGGTTGTAGTTTTTTTTTTCGGTTCAGGCGTACCAATAGAATAAATTGAATGATAGAGAAAACACGTTTTTTTTTTAATTTTTGGATAAGGCGAGTTTTGAAACTCACGTCCTCAGTTAAAAATATATTTGATCTTCTTGATATTGATCTACCATAAACTAAACGGGTTTCACATAAAGGATAATTTTCTGATTTGTAGTCCGTAAATGGGAGCAAATAATTACATTGTATCTATAGATGTAAAATTAAGACCATTCGCTATTTCGTAAAATAGCGAGTTTCGAAAAAAGAAGTTCGCAAAAACGAGCTTCTGCTACATTTGCTTTGGACGGTTTTATGTTGATTTTTTTTTTCAATTCTTACTATTAGTTCACACTCTCCCTATATATATATATATATTGTTCAAATTCTCAGTCGTCAATAAAATACTTATTATTCATCCTATCAAGTTGAAATATTTTTTTTTAACTTGTACTGGATGACAATTGGTGTTAATACAGTTTTTTCAATTATTAATTCATTAATTAAATTTTAATTAATTAATTTTAGTTATATAGGGGAGACAAAATGGCGGCCATTGGTAATTGAACAGCATTTAATGCATCTTCATACGTATTAGGGCGGTTACCATAGGGGGGACCCTGTTCTGTCGCCAAACACCGCCATGTTTGTCGCCAACTTGGCGATATCTCTAATATTTTGCCAAATTCCCATAGACTTCCATTGTAAACCAATAGGGTTTACTGGCTTATAGAAAATGAACAAACTGAGATATTTTAATGCAACAAAAACTAATATTAGCATAAAGGATTATATTACATTTTTCTTTGATGACCTAAGTAGGAATTGACTTTAGAAACAAAATTTTTATATTACTAGTTTGCTTGTTTGTTAACGAGTACAAGCTTTTCCATTTCTTTTGTAAAATTCTGTATCACATAAATATACAGGGTGCAATATGTTATCTATCGCCGACCTTTAATTTCTCAACCGTTGGTCGTAGACATATAGTTCCAATTACAAAAACGTTTCAAATGAGCTAAATATTCATGTTGTGGCATTATTTAAAGTCAAAAAATCAATTTTACAAAAATTATGAAAACTAACTTTTTATACGGTCCCCCAGTCCCTATAGTTATAATTAGTAAAAGTTTACTCATATCATAGCAGTTATAACACAAAAAGTTTGACATGTGTTCTACAAAAATTGACCTAGTTATTAAATTTCAAAGTTTGAGATTTTTGCACATGATTTTGTCTTTCATTAAGGGATCAGTTAAAAGATGAATTAAAGTAATTCGAGATCAAAATCAGAGTGCAATGTCCTTTTTACGGCGAAACCACCTTTAGCCGGTATCACCAAATTGGGGAATCACCAAATAGGGTTATTTTATCTAAAAAAATTTGAGCTAACTTTTTTGGGTCGAACAACATTCAAAAGTACCGACGATATCGGCTAAAAGTGGCTTTCAGCATTTAGATAAAAACCAACGCAATTTTTATTTAAAGTGCCATAAAATAATAGCCTTTACAAACACTAATGTTTGCCTTTTTCATTGTACTCACATTAAAAGTCTTGATGATCGAAATGCATGATTAATAGGCGTGTTATATCTCATATCGAAAACAATACTTGAGCCTAGAATACTAAATGTGCAATTTCTTACAAAGCTTTAAATATTTGTCTGTGAACATACTTCTTTCATATTTTACATATGAAAGTTATTTGTCATGTGTTCATGTTATTTTAAGAAATATACAAGGTGTCTTCTCTCAACGGTATCCAATGGCTTATTCTTAAACCGTTAGTCATAGACATATAGTTTCAATTACAAAAAATGTCTTAAATGAGGTAAAAAAATAATTTAAAAGCGATTTGAGTCAATAAAAACATTTATTAAAAAGAAAATATACGAAATTGTCGAATACGAAATTCTACGAAAAAAAAAAAAATCCTATAAGTTATATTTAGTAAAATGTTCTTATTACACTGACAAGTAAGACAAGAAAAATGTTCCGTCATTCTACGATTAAAATTGACCGAGTAATAGCTGTTTAAAGTTGGAGCATCTTTTTTGCTGCAAATAAGGTGTCATTCAGAAATTTAGTAGAAATATATTTTCGTCAGATATATTAAAAAAATGATTGAGAGTAAAATTAACATTGCAATATAAATTTGAAATCTTTAATCATTCTGACACATTAATGCAAAATATACAATTTGTAATAAACATAACAGAAGAAAAAAAAAACAGAATTTTTGTTAAGCAAATTAATGAAAATTAACAGCCTCAATTCTTTACAAAAATTTTATTAGATTGCACTATCCTGCAAAGGTTCGTTTTTTTTTTCTTTTCGATTTTGATAATTGATTCTTATGTATTCTGTACCTCTGAATCCGATATATACCTTCATTTTTTATTATCACGTAAAGTTTTTTTGGAAATCGTAAATTTTAAAAACAAAGAAAAAATAGTAAAAGTTTGATACTATAAAATAGATGTGATTGTTGTGTTTTTAACTTTTGATAATTGATTTATATATACAGTGGCGGTCAAAAGTTTCCGGCCAGCATAAATTTTTTTGGTTAATTTGTAAGTATACCCATATGAAGAGGAATCTCAAAGTGATACTTATACACTTTATTGACATAACAGTTAAGAACTTATTTATGGAATAAAATTTAAATATTAATAAATTTAATTGACAAAATTAATTTCAAAAGAAAATGCATGTTCTCAAAAGTTTCCGGCCACCTTGGCAAGTTAGGAAGAAAATGGTGTTATAAAAGAAAATAACAGTGATCAACAACATTTACAATTAGTATTTTGTTTTCATACATTTAGCAATAAGTACTGCGGCCCAGCAACGCGGCATCGATTCAATGAACAGTTGTAGATCATTAATGTTAAGTTTTGTCCACGGTTCTTGCAAGTTTTGTGAAAATGCTGCTAAATTGCAATATTTATAATTCCACACACGTTTTTAAGTTAGTTTCAAAGATTATCTATTATATTGAGGTCGGATGATTGGGCTGTCCATTTCAAAAGCGAAGTTTTTTGTGCGAAAGCCACTGCTTGACGATCTTAGATGTATGCTTTTGGTCGCTATCATGATGAAACAAATATTTGAGACCACAATTTTTGCTCCATTATGCAGCAAATGATCTTGCAAGATATCCTTATGCATTGCACTATTCATCTTGCCGCGGATTTCAAATAACGGACAGGCGCACTTTCCAGAAAATGCTCCCCACACCATAACGTGTCCTCCGACGTGCTTCATTGTAGAAATAATGTATCTCGCACCTTATCTTTTGTTTTTAGGTCGTCGGTTGTAATGTTTTTTATCACTCACAAAAAGATTGAACGTCGATTCATCTGAAAATAGAACTGAAAATGAAACTTTTTTTCCAGTTTTCACTTGTCCAGTCTTTGTATTCCTTGGCAAACGTCATTCGGGCCCTCTGAATTTTTTTACTTATGGAAGGTTTTTTAACACCGACTGTTCCATAAAGTTCTACGTCACATAAGCGTCTTGACACTGTAGATAGACTTGTTTCAACAATAACCATAACACCATAAATCGCTTCTAACACCATAAATGGCGTGGAATTGCAGCGGCATTTTTACGCGGGCCATCAACTGCTTTTCTTCTGATAATTCTGTCCACAAGAAAAGTCTTTTTCCGGGGTCCCCCGGACAGTGGCAAGTTCCGAAGGCCATGACCATCTTTATATTTTTTAAAAATATCTTTTACAGCAAATGTTCCGATCGACAACTTTGCCGCAATCTCACGAGCGGATTGTCCCTTTAGCGAAAAACAAATCGCTCATTTAGGAACAATAAATTGTTAAACTTTTCATTTTTGAATTTCAAATACATTACTCACCTTGATTAATTAACAAACATGGCAAAAAAAAAACAAAAAAAAAACACTTTAGCGATAGCAAAAACTAATGAATGACGAATGGCCGGAAACTTTTGCACGGGCGAATTTTGAATTCCTCCCCTTTGCATCCAGTATCTTAATTAACCAATCAAAATAATCACGTGGTCAGAGGTAATTTGCTTTTTTCTAACTTTTGGAGCAATTGAACTTCTTCTTCGCTAAAACGTTCTGTCAAACAAATAAAAAAAACTAACTGGCCGGAAACTTTTGACCGTTACTGTATGTTTTACCGCTGAATCCAAAAATGACCTTCATTTTTAACCGTCACGTCAAGATTTTTCGCAAATTGTAAATTTCAAACATAAAATTGAACCTCCTCCACCACTTCATCGATCCCCTCAGCTGTTTAGCTGTAAGAATTCCATTATAAGCCAAAAAATTTTAATAAATTATTGAATTAAATGAAATAAAATTAAAAAATTTTTAAATCTGTTCTATAGTATCAAATTTTCAATATATTTTAGCTTTGACATTTACGATCTGTTAAAATATTCTAATGTGATGGTTAAAAATGAAGGCCATTTTCAGATTCAGTGCTAAAAAGTTTATAAGACCAACTATTAAAAGTTAAAAAACCCAGCAATCTCTTCTATTTTTTAATATCCGATTTTTGTTATTTTTTAACTCTGACATTTTATGATCTGCGAAAAATCCTGACATGATTAAAAATTAGGGTAATTTTCGGAATTAGTGCTAAAAAATACATAAAAGTAAAAAAAAAAAAAAAAAAAAAAAAAAAAAACATTGCAGTTTTGTGTTATCTAATCTAAAACTTTTTCTTAAACTTCTTGGCGTTAATCTATCCGAAATTTTTTGCGTTATCCTGTAAAGAAAGTATAAATAGTAACCATCGAAAATCATAATTATTGTCATCGGATTTACATCAGTATGTAAAATTTAATCACGATCGGATATTTGAAAGTTAGTTAAAGTTCGGATACAAATGTTGAATTGGAAAAATATACGTACCATCGTTGAAGTTAAATAAAAACATACATAATAAAAAATAACATAATTTTTGTTAAAAGAAATCTTGAAAAAGAACAATGTCAAATCCTTACAATATAAAACATATGTAAAAATACAATTATTTTAACCAATTTGAAACTTAATAAAAGTTAACTCAATCGCAACATTTTAAAGAATTTTTTCCGGAACCGGTAACGGCAGTCAGTATCGTGCCAATACTGCCGGTAGTGGTAAGCGGCTGTCGGCCGATTGCTTACCAATACCTCTGTCTTTGCTGGGTTGGTTCATTTAACAAAAGTTATTGTAGAATAAGCAAAACAAGTACGTAATGTAACATAATTTATTATTTAAACGATTAAACTATACCTTGCTTGAAAAAAGAAAAACAGATTCGTGTTTTTAATTAACAGATAAATATATTTATTTTGATAAAACTTATAGCAAAAGAATTTTTTTAATTCAAGTAAAATTGGACCATTTTACTTGAATTAACAAAACATTTTTTTGCTGACGAAGCAAAATTTTTTGGTTGGTATTGAAAAAAAAAAAAAAAAATCAACAATATTTTTTTGTTGATTCAAACAAAATTTTCATTGACCAATATTTATGCGAAAAGCTGTTTTGGGCCAACCAAATTTTTGTTGATTGAACAAAATTATTTCTGTGTGTGATTTCCGGGTTTGAAGACCAGAGGGGCTCGTAGCCATCGTCCACCTTTTTCCATCCCATTGTCATGGGTTCAAACGTGGGAATCTGCGTTGAAGGTATTTGGGCCACAATCAACACTGAAGGATAGCCCTCTTCTAGTGATATAGGAGAACGTTGCTGGTTGGTAGAATATTTTCAATGGGTCTGTTCTGCTACGTAAATAGAATTCGCCTGTCTTCATTTAGCGTACCCACTGAACTGGATGCACAGTATGAAAGGACGACGAACAGCTGAATAAGTAAAAAAAAACTTGTTATCTTCTGTGATGTTGTCAGGAACGTTGGAATAACCCCAAAAAGCCTAATATGAGCCTATTGTAATAATAATAAAAAATAACATGAACAATAAACATTCATCTGTGAGACGACGACGCCAGTTTAACTCAAATTCTAAACGGGATTCTAATATAACAGTAATTGGGATATGATCATTGCAAGGACACATGAAGGTAATAAAAGTCTTAAAAAACAGAAAAGGCTCAGTCTTGTGTTTTCTAGCACGCTGTTCCTTTTCCCCTATCTTGCACTGAAGAAAAATCTCGCTAGTAGATTCGAAACAGCTGATTGCTGCTTTTCATGTATTATTTGTGCATTTTTAAACGTTGTTTTTTCTGCTTTTTAATATTGTTGCACAAAGGCTTTATTTGCTATTTTTATAATAGAAGTCTTATTCTATTTCTCTCAGGGAGAAGTCAAAAGAGGATTTATCTGTAACACGCTTAGTTTCATTTTTCATTTAAAAAAACATCATTGCCGCTCCGAAAAAAATAAATTTAGAATTCTGTTATTTGGAACAATGTTTATTTTGGGCATATGCTGAATCGAACGTAAAATGTGAAAAACAAATCGAAAAGCACCATTCACTTTATTGCTGATAATTGCGCAGTTGCGGGATAGTCAAAAGAACATTGTAGGGAGCAAAAATTGAATTTCTTTGGTTTTTGAAATTTCTGAAGATACGATACCAAGCAGTAGAAATGTAAAGCTCCATTTCTCTTTTCTGAGGATTCTTTTGGTTTTAATTTTCAGATCGCATATTTTTTCAACGAAAAACGTCTCTATAATAATTATTTCGCTAAAAATTAGTCATTGGTATAAAGGCAAATTTTTATTTTCCGAAGCTTTTTCTACAAAGAAAACTTTTGATTTATTGAGATAAAAAAAATCTTTATAAGGAAATATCCCCATTTACAGATTGTGGTAGCCAGAATTCACTTTAAGGAGGTAAATTTTACTTCCAAAAAGTTTTTCTATTATTTTACAGCTCAATAATTGTAAAAAAAAAAAAAAAAAAAAAAAAAAAAAAAAGAGAGAGAAGTTACGCCTTTTTATTCATACTACTGTATGTTAAGTAGATTTATTTAATAACATTTAGCAAACAACATTAAAGAATAAACGTTAAAACAATGCAAACATGGTCGGGTTTCAGAAACCAACATTAAAGAATAAACTTTAAAACAATGCAATCATGGTCGAATTTCATTAAAGGTAAAAGTACAATTGCGATATATTCCTAAAATATGTATATTAAATATTTTTCAGATTTGTTATTTTTTAATGTTATTAGCAATTCATAGTTGATTAGCATTTTCTAGAATTAACAAAATAAATAAACTTTATTTCAAATAATTTTAAACATCTTTTAAAATTAATGAGATTAATAAATTAAAAACAAAAAAAATTCCCAACTTCAAAGGATTATAATAAAAAAAAATTAAAGAAAAGTTTATTACATACCTCCATCATATTTTGAAATTTTAAAGCATTTTCCGGGTTGCTGATCTTCAGATAATAGTATGAAAGAAAAATTCCTTCATTTAGATAATATTAATGCAACATGATTTTTAACACTGATAACGATTTGCTCTTCCTCTATGATAAATGTCTTGGATGTACATATATATGTTAATAGAAGTAGATCGTTAAATGGGAATCCTTTGCATTAAAAGAAATAGATCTCTTGACGGTTATAGTATAAAATTTTAATGGTCCTTTCATGCACATTCCATAAATGGATTACTGAATTTTTGTCTAAATGTATTTTTCTGTCATATATTTTATTCCAGAAAAGTTTGTGCATGATTCAAAAAGTTCACCTTCGTTTGGTAGTAAACAAGAACTCAAATTTAAAATAATATATTTGTCTGGCTGTTGAGATATTGCTAAAAATAATATTTTCTGCCATTTGTTTAAGTTAATTTTCAACAAATAGACGGCCATTTTTGTCATTTCTCCTTTAAAAGCAGGTTTATTAACCCCTTGACGGTCGCATTAAATTACGGTTTAAACATTCAAATTGCTCATTGGCACCTCTTTTTTTTTATAGAAATATTCACCTTAGTTAATGACAGGTAAAATGATACCATAATAAAGCCAATTACACTATATTATAAAACTGGTGGGAATCAAACAATCTGAATAAAACTAACAGCTCGTTAACGTCATGGAAGCGAGAATTAAGGGGTTAAAGTCACAGAGGAATACGTAATAACTGTTTTTTACAACTTATGAACGGAAAATAAGCATTTACTTCTAAATAACCATTAATGTATTTAATTTTCATCCTGGGTCATTTCATGTCACGTTTGGTACAGTTTTTCAACATATTTCTGCTGTTTTAACCAATGTTATTATGTTCTCCAATTTAAAAAGAACCACGACAGTATGAAAATCGAGTGTTTTTTTGTTATTTTTAATGTATAGTTTACGTTTAAACAACTTATAAGTCAATACATATCGGTGTTTATGTAAGTGTCGCTCGTAGGACATTTTGTCAGTTTTTCATGGAATGGCCCTAAAACGGACAGATTACTTAGGTCTAGGCAGGGCTTAATTTGCGCCGGAGCCCACCGGAGCTCAGCTCCGGTACTTCTCTGTTTTTAGTAAATATTTAAATATTGGTCGGAATTCACCGGAGCTCATAAATACAGGGCTCCGGAGCCCAGTACAATACCGATTCCGAAAAACCGAAGCTTAAATTACCCTTTCCTTACGCTCCCATCTCCAATTTTCTGCATTCTGTTCTATCTTTCTTTTCACTTATATGTGACATAGCACACGTAGACGATAAAGATGAAAGGGCGCGTAAGATTTTATGAAAATATTTCTTATAAATGTTTTTCCTAGTTGTTCATTCATTATATATATACATATATACGAGTATGTATATGCATAGATGCGAATAATTCCTGTTTTGTGCTAACAATATTTACGAATCATAATCCTTACCTTATTTAATTGCAGAATTCTGCGATTAATTAACGTCAAAATTAGGCAAAGATTTCTATTCGAAAGGAGTTGATAAACTTAAAAGTGGAATAGTTGACAGTTAAGTGTATGCAGGTAGATATATTTAAAATTTTTATTTTTCTAAGGATAAAAAGAGATGCTTTAAATTTTGCAAATAATGCATGACATACAAACATGTGGTTTGGAGAGATATCGGGGGGGGGGGGGGTGTACGCTACGGCTTGACTACTGCAAAATAGTAGGGCTCCGGTACTTTTTTTGTTAGAAATTAAGCCCTGGGGTCTAGGATTTAAAATGTAGAGATTTTTATTATCTATTATTACCTGGCTGCCAAGAACGGTTATGTGTTTCACGCGTATCTGGGTATATGGATTTCTTTATACCCTCGAAACATCCCAACGGCTGGATGGATTTTAATGAATGAAGTTTCTATCGATTCGTCCTAACCGTCCGATGGTTATATGCTAGGTTTTGTTTCTATAAATTCAAAATGGCGGCTGTAAAATAAAAAAAATGGCCGTAGTAACGAAAAAAATATTTGTACGAACCATATTGACTGGCATGTCATTGGATAGGTCTTACAAAATGAAGACGCTGTTTCATTGACTATTTTACAGTCAGAAACTCCGTTTAAATATTACACGACCTGGAAGTTGTGTAGGTAGGGTCTCTAGCTTTACTGCAACTCTAACCTTCATAGACATCTATAGGCCTCATCAAAACAGTGTTTATAGATAGGAACTAACAATTAAAAACAACTTAAAAGTCCTCAATACAAGTAAATAAAAAAATAGGTAAGTAATATAAAAAAAGTTTCATACTGATGGGAAATAATTAATTTGTTCACTTTTTACGCAGTCGGGTCCTTTTAATTTTTAAATTTAATTTTTACTTGCTTTTATTATTTATTTATTATTCAAAACGGCAGCTTACTAAGGTCTAGGGTTTAGAATGTGGAGATTTTTTAAAATTATTAATTGGCCATTCCATATTATGTGTGGAACAGCTTTTCTACGTATTACTGCTATTTTAACATTGTTATTTTATGAAAAAGCAGAAAAACAACGTTTAAAAATGCACAAATAAAACGTGAAAAGCAGCAAACAGCTGTTTCGAATCTACTAGCGAGATTCTTCTTCAGCGCAAGATAAGGAAAAATAAACAGCTTGCTAGAAAAAGCAAGGCTGAGCCATTATTTGTGCATTTTTAAACTTTGCTTTTTCTCATTTTAAATATTGTTGCACAAAGGTTTTATTTGCTATTTTTATTGTTATTGTATCCTCAAATTAAAACAACTATTCGAGGTCCGAAAATATAGGGTTTTCTTGTTAATTTTAACGTATAGTTTATTATTTAACAATTAATAAGTTCATAAATATAGGTATTTATGTAAAATAAAGTAAGGGATGTATTGCTCGTTTCTCATGGAATTGCCCTCCTTAGAAATAAGCTTAAAAATAACGTAGATACAAAAATACTTTCAATTCTGCAGCCGTGATTTTTTTTTTCAAAACACATTTAAAAGGGTAGTTTAAAATAAATTTTGCTGGAAGAATTTTCGTTTGTGTTCATTGAAGATATGCGTTTATTTACGGCAAACTTGCGAAGCGCGTTTCGAAAACCAGGATATATAACATTATCATAAGTTTGTTAGTTTTATATTTTATAAACGAATATTACTGAATTTCGGAATATTAGAGGCGAACTAGATCGTTTTAATGTTAAATAAATTATCCTTTGCCGTGTTCGACTTTAATATCTTTAAAAAGACACATTTATACTAACATCCTTTTCAACTTTACCTAAGCTAAAAATTAACTCACCTCAAAACAATCATACTCAACGCAGTCAGTGAATTAATCAACTATAAATAGAATCATATAAACTATAAATAATCAGCAATCAATGTAATATAATTAAATTAAATATAACCCACAAAAATATAAGGAAAATATAATAAATAGGTAAAATAATAATATGAATAAAAAAATGTAAAGCGATATATTATTACAATATCATTATTACTATATAAATATATAATATTATAAAACTTATATACATAATAAGCATAATAAATATAAAATATTATCAATTAATAAAATGGATATTCAACTCCATCGCTTATGGTGCAAATGTCCTTTTCATCTGGAACTATACTAACAATCAAATAAACTACTATTAATTAACTCAACTAAATTGACTATGATCTAACGCCTTATTCATTCGAGAAAGAAGTAAAAAACTTCAACAGGGAAACAAATTTTCTGAGATTCAAAGTAAAAGTATGTAATTGAAATAATTTTGAAATAACCAAATTAACCCAAAGATTTCATGAATAACTTATTTGAATAAAAAAAATAAATACCGATAAAAATTATAAAAAAGATGTTATATTTTGCTTTGACTGTTTGAGAAATATTTTATGTGAGTAAAATGTATTAAACATTATATAATCATTTTCCCTCAGTTAGGAATTTTTTTTCTTTATGTATATTATTATTATTATTTATTCACGGTGCGTAAAGGCAATGGATGCTTATTTGAGAGAACCGTTAATTCCGAATAATAATAATTGATTATTAAAACCTTGCCGTGTAATGACCTGCTACACATGTAAAGATGATTTAATGAATCAGTTCATAGGTGAAAAGTTAGATAACGCTATTTTTAACAGTAAGCCATATACTGCTTAATGGCAGAAATTCTGCGATTAATTTAAAAAAAAATGTTGTAAAAGACTTGGTAACTTTACAAAAATTCACAAAAATATCTCGGCGTGCATAGTAAGTTTTTTAACCGCAGTATTTTCCGATTAAATATACCGAAAATTACTGTTCGGAATTAGTTGTAATTAATAATAACTATACCTACGTACAGTATGTTATTAGTGTTATACACTCTATAATTTTAGTATTCTGACTTTATTACCTTAACACTTCAGTAATACATCTTAGTACTGTAGTATGCTTGGCATAAATATAAAATTATAAAATAATAATAATAGTAAAAAAAATAATAATAATTCATGAAGTAATTATAGAAGCCAAAAGTGTCCAATGGAAGCAAATACACTTGCAACAATAAATTAAGTGTTCAAACATATGTATTTATGCTCAGTATAAGAGCAAATTGATGATAATCTCTTTATCATATGTTAAGCAGGTTCACCTTTTGTATTTATTTATAAACGAGCAAGATGTATTTGATATTTTCAGACTAAATGTTTAAAGACTTGCAGATATAATACCTTCCTTATGAAATGCATCTTTAATTTTACATTATTAGTTTTGTTAAGTTCTTTTACTCCAAATTGTCTAAAAAATAATTTATGTTAGAATATTCCAAAACAAAAACAACCGTAGGAACAAAATTGCGAAAAATTCGATTTCGAACGAATAAGATAATAAATAAAAATAAAAAGTTGGATAATCATTTTAATTAGAAAAATAAAGTATGACTTTATGTTTTTAATATTTTTGTTATAATTTTCATAGCAAAAACGAAAGAATGAAAACATTGTCCTGACAATTCAATAGAGATATGAGTTTGTTCAACAGTTATTTCTTACAGACGGAATTTGTTTGCCTGGAATCATAGTTCTATGTAGGTAATATTTACTGTTTAATATTTATTTTAAGCTGATACTAATAAATTCGCCCACATATTTTTTAAAAAAAGTTATTCTACCGATATCGAATATCTAAAGTACTATTTTAATGAAATTCAAAATTTATTTATGCGAAATTAACAACTGACATCAAGATTTAAAGCCACATTTGTCATAGTCTGTCGTTTTGACAAAATAATGATTGAACTCTTGTGTTTCTCGTAATTTAAGGTTTGTGGAGGATTGTGTTGAACAGTTTTTTTCTATTAACATGTCATTCTAATCATCATTAATTCATTCTAAATATATTTTTTTTATGTGAAAAACAAAATGAAATATTACAATAATTTTGAAACTTGTTTGTTAGAAAGGCATTTTGTCGGCTGAATAAAAGTATTGTTTTTATAATTAAGAATGTAATTTAAAATCTATAAAAGAACTATATGTTTCTTTAAAAAAAAATTAATACTCGTAATTATTAATTTAAAAAAAAATCAATTTCAATCAAGCATATTCAAGCTATTAAAAATTTACATTTAGGTTTTTGTGAAGCATAATTATAAAAGGTGAAAACTTAAATAACTTAGCTTCTTTGCGTGCATATTTAATTTTTCTTTTTAACTTTAGTTTGATCGATTCCCAAATGGGTACAAATTGTATGAAAATTTGTGTTTTTCAAATTCTTTTATGGTGAACTTTGTTACATAATACAATTTGGTTTTGCCTGCTAATTTCCAAATAGTAAGTAAAATTGTTACTTTCGTAATCGGGCTGAACGCGATTGAACCACATTTAAAAGAAAAAAAAAACTTGCTTGAAAATTATTTCAAAACCCATATAAATTCAATAAATTGATATACAGTTTCAAACAAAGTACATTTCAAAGAAAATTCGTTTCCCTATTCGATGGTGTAAACCGGGGAAATGTGCGATGTTTAAAAGTAAATTAAAAAAAGAATATTTCAGTAAAAGCGAAGTTTTTTAGTCAGGTGTTGCCAGCGTCAAAAGACGTCAGCATTGGTTACTGGCGTATTTTTACTTTATAATACTGATATTTATGTGTTTTTTCTTTACTATAAATCACACAATATATCATTAGATTTTTTTTTTCGAAAATCGTAAATTGGAGGGAATAAACTTTCTAATTTTTCCTGGTATCAACAATCAACAAGCCAAGTGCCATCAACTCATTATTGACAAAATTACCAACTTATACTAAAAGGAAGATACGAATGACATCCTTTCAGTAAAAATACTTATATTATTTTACACTTCGCATCTATCTTGAACTAAAACATTTTAATTTAATTATACGTTTAAATTGGAGAGAAGAAACTTTTCTATTTTTCCAGGTGTCATCAACAATTTCGCCAGTCTCCATCAACTCATTATACGCAAAAGTAACAACATATATCAAAATGTAAGTTACAAATAACATTATTGCCGAAAAACTACTCATATTCTTCTAAACTTTGTATCTATCTTGAAATAATACATTTTAATTTAATTATACGTTTAAATTTGATAGAATAAACTTTCCCATTTTTCCAGGTGTCAACCATCATTCGCCAGGTGCCATCGACTCATTATACACAAAATTAACAACATGTATTAAAAGACGAATGACATCGTTTCCGAAAAACTAGTTATATTCGTTTACGCATTGCATCTATCTTGAACTAGTAGGATTTCATTTTCTCCCGCCCACCCCATGTATACAAAAAAAAAAAAAAAAAAAAAAAAAAAAAAAAAAAACGAAAGAGAAAATATAAATGTATGTGTTTGATTCATATTACAATAAACACAGTAATTATATAATTTAAATATTTTTAAGTATTGCAGGAAATGACTTCAACATTTATCAATAAATAAATGTATCATGTGGGTAATTTACATTTAAAAATTAAAGACAATTTTGATTTTTAAATATTTTTGAAAGAATATTTCACCAGTTTTATTCATTATTAATTGCTATCAACATTATTTTTATAGCAATTTAATGCAATTTTCAAAAGTTTTTTTAAAAAATAATAAAAATAATAACAGTTATATCTAAACCAAGCTTCTTTTTGGAGAAATTTGTGTTTCAGATATAAAAGAAAAAAGGTCGGAAAATCATGAAAACGATTTTTTTTTCGAAACTCATACATTAAAATATTTTTCTTACATTGGCGAATTAATCGATGTATGGATACAACATAATAATATTATAAATATTGAATTGGAATATTAAATTGGAAAATACTAATGTTTTAAGTACAAGATCTCTCCGAACGGTGCTTGACTTTTGTTAAATCCCCACATGTAACATAGTACAGTAGGATCTGGTTACAAGGAATGTCATTTTAATTAATTTTTCAATTTAAGGAATATAATTTAGATGTAAGGAAAATCATTTTGTAATATTTCAGTACAAAAAATATTCACTTTAACGATTTTTTCAGCATAGCGAATTTAATTCGTGTTCCCTAGCGATTCGTTGCAATGATATGTAACACATAAGTATGTACGAGATACTTAAATCTATAGAACACTGTCATAGTAGTAACGCATTTTTCTAAATTCAATTTTCAAACTTGCAGTTCATGCCTAATTTGTAAGTTTTCCCCCTCATTTTTAATATGAAAACTAGAATTCGGTTCATATTTCTTTCAAAATTATCCCTTGAAATAAAAAACAAACTGGGGAAATGAAAATGTTGCCGTCAGAGAACTAAACGTAGCGTTTGAAAACAACGTACCCATAAATTCCTACAAAAAAAATTAAACACACAAAATTTTAACGAATGTCTTTGTATAAATTAATTTTCAAATCAAAATGTACGGAAATTAAAATGTGTATATGTATTATCCTATCCCCTCCCACCCACGCCATGTATAGAGAAAAAGAGAAGCAAAATATACTACGTTTAAATGTATGTGTTTGAGTCAAATTAAAACATACTCTGTAATTATATAATTAAAATATTCTTAAATGATCTTTTTAGAGAGAATAAGCACCTGTTTATAAAAATAAGTAAAGTAATATTTTTTTATCTTTGATATCTTAAATGTGAAATTTTAAAAACAATAAATAATAACTCGAAATTTTATAAGAGGGAGCGAGGATGTTAGTTAGATACAACTTAATTTAAAATTGGTCTAGAACGATTTTGATATAAAACAAATTTATTAACAAATAAAAAAAAACTGTTAAAACCTGTTTAAATCCTTCTAAATTCATTTTTTGTCATCTTTTAATGTATAAAAAATCATTCACTAGTGGAAAATCAGTATTTCAGTATTAAAAAATGACTCCTAATTCGATAGACTTCATTATATATCCTAACTAATTTATTTTGCTAGAGAAAGGTACATTGTTACATATAATCGTTTGTAAAAATTAATCAAATTTACTTTTAGTTTTGCTATTCATTAAATAAAGTATCAATTGAAATGTTGCGTAAAATGTTGTTTAATGCATTAACATGTATTTTCAGATACATCCTTTTAAATTTAATATAAAAGCGGAATAAGCTAAGAAATAATAATGAAAGCTACAGATTTATGTAAAGTTTTGGTTTATTACCTTGAAATCGTACATTTATAAGCTATCTTCATCTTTATTTAAAATTATCAATTGTATTTAATTCAATCTGCGTCAAGTAGTAAAATTTAACATTTTTCCCAAGAAAATATTATGTATTAATCAATCACATATTAATAATAACGAATGCTTCAGATTTATTTGAAGTTTTGTTCTTATTCCCTTAAAAGCGTAAAAAGTATAAGCATTTTCCTGTTTATTTAAAAAATTTTATTGTAATTAATTCAAACTACACCAAAAAACAACATCTAACTATTTTTCCTCCGAAAAGATTATCTATCACCTAATCGCATATTCATAATAACGAATGCTGCAGATTTATAAGAAGCTTTGATTTTAGTCACTTAAAAGCGTAAAATATATAAGCTATTTTAATCTTTACTTAAAATTCTTCATTTTATAATTCAAACTACGCCAAGAAACAACATTTTAAATGTTTTCCGTGAAAGGATAATCTGTCACCCAATCACAAAAGTATCTGTAAAAGCGCCATCTGACGGGAATCAACAAGATAGAGACATTTGTATTTTATCATGCATTTCGAATCAAGACGACAGGTTGTGCACTTCATAACTCGATATACTATTCTGCAATCAAGATCAACTGAAGAGGTAACAAAAACGAAGTTTGACATTTTTCAAAATTTATATTGTTAAAAAAATAAATTAAATTAAATTAATGAATGTAGATTATAAATCATTGAATTTGATGCTACATTGTTGTAAAAAGGAATTTGATTCCTAAAATATATTAACTTAAAATTATTCAACTGAAGAGGTAACAAAAGCAAAATTTGCCTTTTTTCAAAACTTGCATTGTTAAAAATTTAGATTATATTAAATTAATAAACCTAGATTATAAATCAGTTAATTTAATGCTATATTGTTGTAAAAAAGAATTCGATTCCTAAAATATTTTCCTAATACTTTCTCAAAAGTCAGTTTTTTTTCTTTTGCTTGAAATTTACAAGTCGGATAATTAAATTTAAACAAATAGGTTGAAAACTAAATTGACTTTGAGATTGACGGGCTAAGCAATAATAGCGACATTTAATATTTTAAAAACTTAAATAAAAAATAATGAGTTTATCCATAAGAGAACTTAGTGCTAAATTATCTTTAAGCGAAATTTTGTTTCAATATTTTACTAAATGATTGTAGATATCAACATTCCAATTTTAATTATAAACATGAAGATTTTAAATAATTTGTGTCCCACATGTATTAAAAAATCAAACTAAAAAAATGTACATTTAAGATAAACGGGGAAGGTAACAAAAGTGACGTTTACAATTTTCAAAAACTTAAATAACAAATTTAATTTCATTTAAATAATTAAATGCACATTATATATTAGTGAATCTAATGCTATATTGTATTTAATGTTTATAAAAATTTATTGCATTTTAAGTAAATTCATTATTTCTGATATAATATATTTTTTATTTAAACAAAAATTGTAGTTTGTATATGATACTTTTAGTTTGTATGTGATTCATTCGATATTTTATTTAAAATGTCGAATGAAACCTAATTTATCATTAAGATCAAAAGTGTAGTAACAAAATTGCATTATTATTTATATACTTTGTATTATTTCAATTTTAAAAACTGACATCGTTAAAAAATATTTTAATCTTAATAAAAAGAAGTACACTAGTAAATTTAATGCTATATTGTTTTAAAATCAAATTTTATTACTAAATATTTTAACTATTTCAGAACAACATAATATGATTTTATAGCAAACTATATAACTAATTCACATTTACGATCAACAAAGCATTGGTAAAAAAGACGTTTACCAGGTAAAAAACTCTTAATCAAATCGATTTAAATTATACATTTTAAATATAGTGATAAATTTTAAAAGCTTACATCGTTAAAAAATTACTTAATCTTAATACATACAAGTAGATTCTACACTAGTGGATTTAATGCTATTTTGACTTAAAAACGAATTTTATCTCTAAATATTTTAAGAATTGAGGAGCAACGTAATATAACTCTCATAGAAAATTGCATAACTAATTGACATATCAACACAGCGGGTAGGAAAAAGACGTTTGCCAACTTAAAAATTTACCTTGTCAATCAAATCGATTTAAATTATACATTTTGAATACTGCGACAAAATGTCTTTAAAATGAAATTAATTTCTAGATATTTTAACCCTTCAATGCACCTCGTGCCATATCTGGCACATACCTAAAAATATACAATTTTCATTATGTGTCATGAATTTTGCTAATGTGATCACTGTAACTGATCAAAAACAATCCAAAACCCTTCACTGCACCATGTGCCATATCTGGCACATAGCTAAAATATATAATTTTCATTATGTGCCATGAATTTTGCTAATGATCAAAATTAAATCAAAAATAATCCAAAGTTTATAATAACACTTATTTTGTCTGTGTCAGAGGACTGCATTAGACAAAAAATTAGAAATTGTTCTTCGGAAACAAAAAAAAAAAAAAAAAAAAAAAAAAAAAAAAAAAAAAAAAAAAATCAATTACGCTATTGAGGTAAAAATTACTTTCATTATTTTTACTGAATACTTAAAAATATTAATATAAAAAGAGTTGCACAGTGTTAAGCAGATAAAATTCATTAATTTAAGCTCATTTAGTTACAAATATAGCAATACAAATTTTTAAAACCCTAATTGTGTACATAAGGTACACACAATAAAATATCAAATTTTAGCTGAAAAAAAAAATTATTTACTTTTACCATTTTGCCCTTTATTAGACCGATATATAGATTTCAAGTAATTTTTTTTTTCAGAAAAATAGAAAGATATCGTGCAGTGAATGGTTAACTGTTTCACAAAAACAAAAAATAATTTGTAAAGAAAACTTGAAATATTCAAAACTTATTTTCAGTGTTTTTATAACTGGTAGTTAAATAAAAAAAAATTGAAAACGAATTAAATTCCTAAATATTTTAACTATTTCATAACAACACAATATACATTTTATAGGAAACTACATAAGTAATTGACATTTAACATCAACACAGCAGGTAAAAAAAGACATTTACCAGCTTAAATTGTTACCTTGTTAATAATTTTGATTTAAATTATACATTTTGAATATAGTGATACATAGCCTTAAAAACAAAAATAATATCTTGATAATTTAATTGTTTCACAAAGTCAGATATATATATATATATATATATATATATATTAATAGAAAACATGAAATATTCGAAACTTATATTCCGTAAACAATATATAATGGTATACAGACCATTCTTTACTTATCTTGCCACTAATTTTTATGACGTTTTCTGATTTTCAATTTTCATGCTCTTTTTTTCTGTCTCACTATTGTTATGTTAAATATGTTTGAGTTATATGGGACTATTACTTTGTGCGAAAATTTTAATATACACCAAAGCATTTAAAAATATATATACATATATATTTTTTAAAACTTCCATATCGTAATATGAAAAAAAAAAAAAACATTTCGTTAAATGAATTATGCACTGACAGTTTGAAATTTAAAAAACGAGAGATAATAATTTAAAATATTTTTACATGCTTTTTTTTATTTGAAATATTAATAATAATTAAAAAATGCTTTAATTATTTGAAAAATATATAACAGTGCTTCACTTCTCATGAGAAAAATTAATACAGAACTCTAACTATTTGGATTTTTCTCAATAAAGATTTGTCTAATTGATATTAATAAAGCTAGACGTAAATTAGTAGTTGTACTAGGTTATATATTTTCATTTAAACTTTGAATCACTTTCTAATTTATTACAAAAATACACATAGCTTCTATTATTGACCCAGTTTTCTATCTTTAAATATTTATTATCTCTGATCTTAAGCTTGGAAATAATTAAAACATTGTTTTTATTTAACAAAACAAAGATCATGTTATTAACAGATTTGCATATATGCACAGATTCAGGAATTTCTTTTTTATTCAAGAAAAAAATCTTTGAGAATTTCTGGTATAGAATCGGTTATCTCTGAATAAATAAATAAATAAATAAAAACTGAAATGCCCGCTAATGATGCTAAAGATTTTATAGTGAATACTATGGTGCTCTGCCCCCTGCAAACTACGCTCGCCAACCCCCGTTCAGACACCGAAGAATCTGAAAACTCGCTAATCTGATGGATTTTAGAAATGTTAGAGAAGATTGAATTATACTGAAAAAAGTGTGCAGATCTCCCTGTGAACGGGTTTCAATTCAAATCTCTTTGATTGCAAAAAATTAAGGCCGAATCAGTTGCTGTTAAGACATCCAATGGTTGTTTTCGTTTTTGATTAAAGAGGATCAGTTGAGCATTTGAAAAGAAGCTAAAATAAAAGGAATTAAGTGTATAGAGTCTTTGTCTCCCGGTATTTTAAAACAATCTCTATAACAATAGACTAAGTCATGTGACTATCATCAACAGTTTTTGGCGGACAACTTCGCTTTTTATACTCTAGGTGCCATTTTGGTACTTTAATGTTAGCCAGGCACAGGTGATAAGTTGACAAATATTATTCTATCGCCATAATTTCATCTATATTATAATAGTTCAAGTCATCAACTGCCATAAACAAATACTGTCTGATCCCTTCGCCTTTCATATGAAAGTTTGGCACAGATGACCCATATTGACGCTATTTTTTTCCGACGCCAATATGGGGAAAGCATCAACAGCATAAACAACAACATCCGGCTTACCATATCAAGCAAAATAATGATACTTTGGTGCCAGTTAAGTACCCGTTGCGTATATGACATTGGCGTCAGAGAAAAATCGCGTCAATATGGAGCCGTATATGACAAATGTGCCGAAAGTTTTCCATTTTGATAGGTACCTTTTATTAGGAGATTGATTCAACAACTAAAACTTATAGAACAATACATATGGTGCATGTCCTTTTATTAAATTTATGTTATGATTGTTGGACTGAGTCAAAATTTTTTTTCGAATAAATCAACTTAATAGTTGCCATGGTCGCAAAGAATTCTTGGTACTGTTACGCTAACCGGGTGCAAATCTCGCCAATAGTTTTTTTTTCAACTCGCCAGTTAGCATTTTTCTTTCCGAGTGGTAAATTAAAACATTGATTTGAAGTTGAAATTAAATGTCATGGTTTGTTGTGTTAGTTAATATTTGGTCAGATTTCATATACCGCAGGTTTAGCGTGTCTTTTTTTTTTTTTAATTTGTCGAAAACTTCGTTTTCGAATACCAGTTACATGTATATTTGGTACTATTTAGTTATCCCGTCGATCAACAATCTATCATTCGCCAAACTATAAGATTAAATGCCAATAATGGTTGATCGTAAATATCACATTCACTTGACTTTAAGCAAGTTAGACGTGTTTTCGTCATCAAGTGATTTGTTTTTCGACGTTTTACTTGTATATTTATTAATGTTTTACTAATTTATTTGTTCTTTCGTTAATTAAAATAAAAATTGTGTCAATTTGTATAATTTGGCGGGTGGTATGGCGATTTATATAATTTGTCGAAATTGGTCGACGGAATAACTAAGTAGTACCGTATTTTTTAATTATTTTCTATTATTTTCAAAAGGAAATAACAAAAAAAAATTGATAACTATAGAACAAAATAATTTATATAATTTTAGAAAAGAAATAAAAGAAGTAAACATTTATTATTAAATATACAACAATAGCCAGGTTACCATGTCAATCAAAATAATGCCATTTTGACGCCAATTAGGCACCCCGGTGCGTATATGGCATAATATTTATTCTGTGCACAATATTTTTCTTTTCGTTTTGTTTTAAGAAAAAGAAAGAAGTGAAGCCATCGATTTTAAATGTTTCAGTTTTAAATGAAAGTTTTGTATTTTAAATAAAATTAATGAAAGGATTGTATATATTGTATATAAAATGAAATTAATGAAATATAAAAAAAAATGCGACGGGAAAAATGTTTCGCGATTTATCACCTGCGTCTCGCTAAAATAAAAATACAGAGTTCTTGATTTCTCTATCTGAATCTTTCGACTTGGTGAAAGATTGTACAAGTAAATTGAATTATGAATAAAAGTAACATGATACATTTCTTAGCATACATTTAAGGGAGGACAAACTGGTCGCCAGATTAGTTTAAAATAATAACCTTTTCTGAAATATGAGAGAAAATATCTGTTATGATTAAAATTTGAGGAGTTGCCATCAGTTTAGAAGTCAGTTTAGAAATCAGTTTAGAAAAAAGTATTTAAAATTTGAAAAAAAAAAAAAAAATAAAATTTCGAAAACTACTTCGAATTTAAAAATTTTAATACCAGTTTTGAGATCTGTGGATCAATACGGATTTTTGGTATTAATTTCATTGTAAAGTATTCCATATTTTAGGAGAAATCGCCGTGAAACATAATCAGTTGTTTAATCAGTCGTTTCAAAGAATCCTTTCATAAATTCGTTTCATATATCCGTTACATAAAATCGTTTCATTAGGATTTTATATATATAGGTTGTTTAATCAGTCGTTTCAAAGAATCGTTTCATAAATTCGTTTCATTTCAGTCGGTTCATATACCGTTTCAGAAATTCGTTTCATTAGGATTTTATATATATAGGGTAGATGTTTAATCGGTCGTTTCAAAGAATCGTTTCATAAATTCGTTTCATTTCAGTCGTTTTATATATCCGTTTCAGAAATTCTTTTCATTAGGATTTTATTTAAATAGGGAAGATGTGTTAAAATAAACAAAAAAATAAACATAAATAAAATAAGAAAATAAATAAAATAAGAAAAATAACCTTTCATTTATGCAGATATTAGTAATCAATCTTAATATCATATTCATTGAAAAATCTGAGATTTTTTTCTAAATGCTGGAGTGTGTAAGACATTTTCTTTACATTTAAGTTGAAAACGACTTGTATCATATTAAAATGTCCATAGGCTTAACTCTTATGGCTTCTGAATAATCTCAGACTAGAATGAAGTGAAGAATATTTTTTTCAACTAAATAAATCATCTTCAATAAATGTGATAAATGTTCATGTCAGAAGTCGAATCTGAGTTCAGATTGTTCAGCATATCATTGGCACGGCAAGCCAAAGTACCCAGGTTCCAGTGCACGACGGGCATTTTTCGATCTATTGAAATAAACCTAATATAAGCTACTCCAACACGCTTTCTTCCTGACAATTCTATTATTATAGATAAAACTAGGATGGATAAAACTAATGCAGCAGTTTGCAGCCATGACGAACAAATAACATTGAATGTTGCCAGCCATGTAACTTCCACTATGGTTATAGCATTGGCAGGCAAACCAAGATACACTAATTCGATTCCTGACATAGACTGGAATAAACCTCAACTGATTTACTCCTATCTCGAAGATAGCTTCTCTAGTTGAAAAAAGAAATTATTCTTGAAAGAGCTGCAGTTCGTAATCTTTTCCAACAAATAAGATTGAACTACGTCAGTCAAGTATCGTTCGAGTATTCCAGTATGAGAGAATTGGCATAGCAACACAATGTATCCTGATTCGAATCCTAGTTCGACATTTTCGACTGTTGAAATAAACTTTAGCTATGCTACTCAACATTAAAAGATTAATTAAGCTGGTGTGGAATGGTAATCTAAAAATAACGTCTTACAACACCATAAAAAATTTCATAAATACTCAAGGCCTTTCAAAAGAACTAGTCTTTCTACATCAGGTGCACATACGTATTCTTTGCGTCTGATGAAGAAAGACTAGTTCTTTTGAAAGGCTTTGCGTATTTATTAAAATTTTTATTGCGTGTTAAGAACTTCTTTTCAGCTTATGCTACTCCAAACTTGAAGAAAGAAGGTCAGACACTTATAAATAAATATCGCTAAATTTTCTTGTCGTTTTTCCAAATAGTAATTTGAATATTTTAGTTTGAAGAAATGAAATGTAAAGTATAAAAACCCCATTATTTAAAACAAGTTTACTCTATGAATACGAATGATATTTTTTCGAAATTTGCGTTAGAGGAACAATCAGTATTTTTCTTTATTAATAGAAATATATGCTGTTTAAAAAGCTACTACAGGATTTGAATATTTATAAAATGAAATACATATTTCTTTTATTTTAAATACACATATTCTCATTTAAAATAAAAATAAAATAAATAAGAGTAATATTTAGAAATGTACGACTGTACATGAAATCTTTCTGAAAACGTCAAAAATTCGAAGAGAAATTCCATCATTTTCGTTCAAAAATTCAAATCATCCTGGTATTTTACAGAAAACGCAGAAGGCGTGTTTTAACACTTTCCAAGCAGACAAACAAAAGATGTTCTGACTGACAAAAGATGAATATGATATTTAATCGTATGCATGTTGTCTATTTCAACGATGATGGGAGTCAGAAATGTATGATGATATGCTATTTATCAATAAATTGGTTTAGGTAAGACTGAAACTTAAAATTACAATACAGATAACTAACTAAATAAAAACTGGCAATAAATAAAGATATAATTCAGATTTTGCTGCATACATTAATGTATATTTAAAGTATAACAATATTAATAAAAATTATTCTTTTTTATCTAAACCATAATTGTAACTGGAAATATACAGATTTGAAATAAATGTAATGATTTATTTAACGTATTAAAATAAAATGCTCAAAAATGTATTTTCGTGTGGAGCCATATTAGCTAAGTGTATTCATAATAATATTCAAATAATGTTAGGTAGAAACAATGTAAATATCTATTGTGTAATTTTCTGCTGATTTCAGAGTTTTTACAATAAAATACTACAATCACAAACACAGTTATCAACGTGTTGTGTAATACTTCCTCACTTATAGTCTAGACCAGTGGTTCCCAAAGTGGGGCGTAAGCCCCACAGAGGGCAATATGACTTTTCAGGGGGCATTTCCAGGTTTCTTATTTAAATAAAAAAAATTATGTATATTTTTTTCTTATTGAAAGTAGTACCGCAGTCTAAAAATAGAAATAATATATGATTTTTTTTTAATAACTGAATAAAAATTAAATTCCGAAGCGGTCCCATTTAAAAGTTCAAAATACACTGACATCGGAATAATTATGTGAAATTTTTTATATTTTTTGACACCTATTAAATATTAAAAATCATGTTAATTTTTCTAGTTTTAGTATTCTTTAGGTAATACACACCTCTTTTTTTTTTTTTTACAATTTATTAAAGAAAAAAAGAAATAAAGAAAACCTTGTACATCTATTCATAGTGCATTATGCCCCATGAAGGAACTTTTACATATGAAATTTTGTAGGGTGTTTCTGAAATTGACTATTTGGACATGTTTAATCTAAAAAATGTTTTGAAATATCTAAAAGAGGTACTACTTTTATGAAATTAATAAATTCCCGTGCGCACCACGGTAAGAAATGGGTAGAAAGTAAACTTCTTATGTCTCTTCTGCAGACCACATACACAATATATCAACGTACTTCAGGACATAAGCGTTTTAAAATTTAAAATCGAAGAAAGCATGTTGGCCAAATAATAGTAATGGGAAAAAGAAAGCCCGCTATCAAATAAGTATGTTATGAGGGGAGAGAAAAATAATTACTTAAAATGGATAAAAACGCGAATCCGGAAATGTTAGTTGTGAATTATGTTATCCACACAGTCTCGGTGATAAACAAATATCACTTGTTCTTAATGAAGTACTAAAATCCACTATAAAATGTATCTATTCTATCAGATGTAATACAAAATGTAAGACATATTTAAAAAAAATGTATGAAGATAAAAATGTTGGCTATTTATCACTTTTAAATTTGAGGTAAGTTAAAAAAAAAAAAAAAAAAAAAAAAAAAAAAAAAAAAAAAAACACTTTTTTGGATGTAAATGCGAAGATCCATGACCTCATTGCATTCATAGAGTTATTTTAAAAACATACTTGTAATAAAAAGATATGATTTTGATAAATTAAAGAATGTGAAATCACTTATCAGAGTTAATGCTATTTTCCGATCCTTCTGGGAAAATACAAGTTTATTTTTTAAGTAATAAGATTTATATGATATAGAATGGAAGGGGGGACATCATGAGTTTAAAGATGCTTAGGTGGGGCGCAGCCAAAAAAAGGTTGGGAACCACTGGTCTAGACTGTTCTATTAAATGAGTATAGCATTGAATAAATATATATATATTCAAACTCAAACTTTACTTTAAAAAATGGGCTTTACGAAAATTTAAAATATCCAAAATTGCACATATACCAGCATTTGATTAAACATTCATATAGGCGCTACCGTTTGAAGGAAATTTGAAATGTTAGAATTGCTTAACACCGAAAACGAATATAAACAAGATCCTCTCATCTAACGACAAATCCCTTAACCAATAAACGCAATAGATATCAAAGGACCAATAACTATCTTAACAAAATCCATTAATTCATAGACATGTACTAATTCAACTGCATATTTATACAGGTACTAGAGAACAACATGTTACGCATTCAATTATACCACTTACTTCCTTTTCTATGAATTTTGATCTTTTGACTGACTTATGGAGGGAACCAGTAACACACTCTCTAATGGCAAATTGTCAATGAATATTTTTACCCAACTGCAAAGAAGGGTTATGTGTTTGACGCGTATCTGGGTAAGTGGATTTCTTTATGCCCTCGAAACATCCCAACGGCTGGATGAATTTTAACCTAGCCTATTGTTATAGGCTAGGTTTTGTTTTTATAAATTCAAAATGGCGCCCATAATTTACAAAATAGCGGTAGAGATGGAATAAAAAATACGCACCATATTGAGTGGTATATCAATAGATATATCTTTCAAAATGAATACGATGTTTTTTTGACTATTTTACAGTCAGAAGCTTCATTTAAATATTACACAACCTGGAAGTTGTGTAGATAGGATCTCTAGTGCGACACTAACCTTCATAGACATCTATAAGCCTCATCAAAACAGTGTTTACAGATAGGAACTAACAATTAAACACAACTTAAAAGTTATCAATACAATAAAAAAATAAGTAAGTACAAGGTTGAGCAAAAAGTACAGGGAAATTTGTGAAAATTGCGTTGATATGCGCAAATTAACAACAAAAACAACAAGGACTATTGTTCAAAGTAGAGACCATCATAGTCCATGACTTTCTGTCATCGTTCTGCCAGATTCCGGATTTGCTGGAAGGACCATGGCGTCTCCTTGGAATCGAAAAACTCTTGACATGCTTATACCACCGCAGCTACCAAGTCACTTTCATCCAAAACAGATGGCCGAACAGAACGAGGCATGTCTTTGAGATTAAAATTGCCTTCGCCGAATCGCTTAAATCATCTGGCCACAGTCGATTTTGTCGCCGTACCAGCACTTTCACCCTCATTAATCTGATCGACGGCTTTCAGAATCGTTAGATCATTTCTCCAATAATGCCGGAACAACAAATGCAAATCATAGAGTTCAATAGGCATTTTGGAGCCGAAATTCCTGAACTCCTATAGATATACCACTAGTACTCTTATATACCATACAAATTCTGGTAACTATTAGATTAAAAATTTCCTAGAACTTTTTGCTCAACCTAATAATATAAAAATGGTTTCACATTGATGAGAAATAATTAATCAGTTCTCCTTTTACGCAGTCGGGATTTTTTATTTTTTTTATTTAATTTTTTACTTGTTATGATACTAAACCAAATCCCCTTTTGCTAGAATAAGTTCCTACACTGTACAAAAAATATATATAACGTTACTCAATGAAATAAGTGGCAACCTTTCTGCCACCATTTTATGGAATAATTTAACCGATTGAAGTATGCCTATTTTTTCAACTTTTATGTATTTTTGTAATCTAAACTGACTTATGGGATACTCGGAACATATTTATTCATAGTTAAGTCAAATATTAATGATTCAGCTCTATAATATAAAGAAAAAATTAAGAGAAATTAAATACTTAACAGACAAAGTTTTTTTTTTTTTTAATTTTCATCTTAGAGGTAAAACATTTTGTGGAAATATACACTTCACCATGAGTATATAGAACATATTAAAAGAAACTTCTAATCTTATTATAATTTTAAGTTTTAAAAAAAAATAAATTTTAAAACGAAACTTCAAAATGCTCCATGCGTCTTAGTTTATGCGATATTTCATAGATTTTGCAGTGTAATCACTTCAAACTCTATTTCAAACAAATCTGTGCATCGAGTTTTTAATCCCTAAAATAGATAATATTTTAGAGATATATTTCTGAACTCCATACCGATTTTCATCGAAATTTTGCCTGTTAATAAGTTAAAAATTTAATTACCTTAATGAAGTCGACTTTGAAATTGATGCACAGTTTCTTTGTAAGCAATATGGAGATTCTTCCTTATCCATTTCGTGAATTTTCATCAAAAATTAAGACGCATGGAGCATTTTGAAAAATCTAAAAACGTTGAAAAATCAGTTTCCAGAAAAACAAACTTAAAGTATATTAAAAGGTGGAAAAATAGTGTTTTTACACAATTCAACGCTTGTAACATTGCGAAAAATAATCGCATCTACATGCGGGTTTTGGCAAATGGCTCAGAGCAAACACGGGAACAATTATATGCACAAAACTAATTTTCTATTTTGGGGACGATTTTTGCTCAACTAAAAGTCCACGGCCCCCTTAAACGTTATGTTTTTCTCGAAGTGTCAAGATTTAAAAAAAATTTTGTTTAAAAATCCAATTAAAAGAACAAGTGTAATAATGTAAAACTTAAAATCCGAAAATCCGAAATGTTTCTCGCTCCATGCTTATGTATATTCATTTAGTTACGTAAATAAATGCTGACAGGATGAATGTGAGTTAATTATAGCTTGAAAATAAATCAGTTACATGCAAATGGAAAATGTTTTGAAAAGTTTTGTCTTGCATTTTCTTTAGTGTTTTGTATCACGTTTGACGCTGTTAATAATTGTGAAATAAGATTTTGCGTGAGAGAAGAAATATAACATATTAAAGATTAATTAAGAAAGGTCTCCAGATTACCATTAGATGTAGTTCTCATAATATGATTTATTTTTAGGAGTATATAAGCATTATGACTCCAAAGATGCAATTCGAGGTGTTCATGGAAATGCTATGGATTATGATGCTAATTTCTGAATTTGTGAAAGTTTACTTGAAAGTTATTTTTCTTCACACTTCCAGATGAACATATACATTAATTAAGATTGTTTCTTGTGGTTTTCAAAGTATAAATCTATTCTCAATTATTTGTATTATTAAAGTGAATTCTAAATTGGCATTATTTCTGATTTTTACAAAAGTATCACAATGATATTGTTAATGGAAAAATAATTTTTAATACTGTTACACTGCAAAACTTTATATACTTTTCAGAACACTTTTTAGAACACTTTAAAGTGCACCTTTTGGAACAATTTTTAGAATACTTCTGAGAACACCCTTTTTTTTCAGCACACATTCTAGACCACTTTTTGGATACTTTTGGGAACGCGGGACTTCACAAGTGTGCCCAAATGTATTCTCAATCTGTTCTCAAATATGTTTTCAAAGTTATATTTAACAAATATACCGAGCTGAACACATTTGGTACACTTTCGGTACATTTTCGGAACACATTCTTTACTGCGGAGCATATTCAAAACACATTAATGTACACATTAACGTAACTGGGACATTTTTTTAATCAAAATGTTCCAAGTGTGTTCTCAATGTGTGCTCGGAATTTGTAGCGTATAACAAGTTTAACTTTAATTTATATGCTTATTAATTTTCAATGAAAGAAAAATAATTATATTAGCAATGAAAAAATGTATAATTAATTAATAACCCGTCAGAAATCGCGTGTTAGTCGTTTCTTCCTACATCAAATATCTTTCGTTAATCCTTCTCAAGCTTAAAAATACACCGGGGAAAATTCCATGACTGTTTTTTTTTTCACAAAAATTAATTCCAAGACGTGCTTGTTTATTTTTTTTTTCAAACATATATATTGATTATCTAAATAATTGTCTGAAAGACAGGATCTTACGACACGATCACTAGCGATAATTTATATTTACACTTTCCCAATATTCCAGCTATTCCATAGTATTCGTGAAAAAGCTGAATAATTGAAGTAAAGTATAACTTTATAACTTCATTGAACAGTATTATTGAAATATTAATAAAATTAATTTTTATTTTTCATTTTCTGCCAGCGGGCATCGGAGACGAAAACATCCACATTTAGGTTCTAAATGATTACACGACTAATTGATTAATATAAAATTATTAAATAGTTATTCTTCAGTATTATAACGTGCTTTTGAATGTAATTCACACTAAAACTGTAGAAGTTATTTCGCTATAATTAATATTCGAAACAAGTTAAAAAAAAAAAAAAAAGGATATGTAATGTTTTAAAAGGCTCTAGCCGGATAAGCATAGCGAAATGGCCCCCACGGCCGATGTTTGAAATAACATGTGTGGTAATAAGGCTCACTATGAGAATACAATATAGAGCATTTTTAGCCCCTGACATTGAATTGCCCTTGAGACAATCGGGGAAATATGCTCCGGCGCTACTATTTTTCAAATGCGTTTTTCTCAAAAAGTACAAAAGTTAAAAAAATGAAACCAACGTCAATTATTGAAGAATATATTATTTCACATCAGAAAAAAATTTCATATTTTTACACAAATTTTAACATAGAAAAGTAAACAAAAATATTTTTGAAAAAATTATTAATGTAGTAATTTTATACTTACACCACCCAAAAAATTACAGAAAAATGTTCAAAGTATGTACTTTTAAGAAATAAAAATTGCGTTAAAACCGAAGATGCGTTATTTGAGTTATAAAAAAAATAATACTAGCAACTTGCTAAATATTCGTAACTTTCCCTCTTTGTATTTGCAGAAATACGCTGCTATCAATGCATTGGTCGATTCGTGACATTTCCACTCTGGCAGGATGCGCAGTGCGCCAAAATCAGACAATGTTTCCATACATAACACTTCCCTATAGATTTGTTTCGTGTTTGTAAATATTCTGTTGTTTTGGCGTACAGTGCATCCTTCTCGAGTAATAATATCAAGTCAATGGTCTAGTCGATTGTGCAGGTGAAGGTGAATAGGGGCTGTAACTTTTTGGCAATGTCAGGGGTTATCAACTTTTTGGCAATTTCAGACCCCCTACCAACCTTCCGATATCATAAGTTATCGTATCTCGAATCCCCACCCCCCTAATAATATTGTTATCAGCGTCTAAAAATTCTTTTTATTTTTACATTTGCTTTCTTTTTCTTCTTTTTGTACGTTTCAATGATATACAGGTATGGTTGTACATTTTTTATTCGCATATTTTACTGATTTAAATATAGAGAAGAAATTTATAGCATATCACTGTTATATAAGAAATAACTTTATATCAAATAACATTTTAAAGAAATACTTTTTATTTAAATGTTTTTAATAATAGCTTTTAGTTACATAATGCATTGAACAATAGTATTTTCTCCTTGTACTTCACCCTTATACGGGGCTAAACAGAACTTCCTGTAAATAAAACAGGTGGACAACCTTCTTCCCCATTTATTACTAGCAAAAATAACAAGTATCATTTTGAATCTCGTTTCTCTAATAACGGATTCTATACCATATGGCAGGAGAATACTAATAGCGAACGTTGGGTTATTCATATTTTGAAATGAAATGTTTTATAAACATTCAAGGGTTTTAATAATAACTTTGTTTTTCGATAAAAAAGAAGAAAACCGACTTAAAAAATTAAGATTATTGATGTAAAAAAAAATATACCAAAAAAGTAAATTTTGGTTTGATCAAAAATGACAATGATATCAAATCACAACATCCCCTCTCCTAGAGGTATCTTCCGCTGTCAAGTGCCAGACGACCCCCCCCACACACATACACTCCCCCCCCCTAAAGTTATACGTTACATATGTGCAATGTACAGCCCCACAGCCTTCTTCTACGTGAAAATCATGGTGGGCAAATGTTACCATTTTGTTTGTCATTTCTTGATATTATTACGCGAAAAGGATGCGCAGTACGCCAAAATAACAGAATATTTAAAAATACGAAACAAACCTATAGGGAAGTGGTATGTATGGAAACATTCTCTTATTTTTGCGCACTGCGAATCCTGCCCGAGTGTAAATGTCACGAATGGACCAATTTATTGATAGTAGCGTATTTCTGCAAATGCAAACAAGGAACGTTACGAATATTTTAGCAAGTTGCTAGCATTATTTTTGTTATAACTCAAAAAGCGCATCTTCGATTTTAACGATTTTTTTTGTTAAAAGTACATACTTTGGACATTATTCTGTAATTTTTTAGTAAGTGTAAGCATAAAATTACTACATTAATAATTTTTTCAAAAACTACTTTTTGTTTATTTTTCTATGTTAAAATTTGTGTAAAAATGTGAAAAAAAAATTATGATGTGAAATAGCATGTTTTTCAACAATTGGCTTTGGTTTCATTTTTTTAACTTTTGTACTTTTTGAGAAAAACGTATTTGAAAAAAAATAGCGCCGGCGCAAACTTACCCGATTATCGCAAGGGCAATTCAGTGTCAGGGGCTAAAAACACACTATATTGTATTCTCATGGTGAGCCTTATTACCACACATGTTATTTCAAACATCTGCCGTGGGGGCCATTTCGATATGCTTATCCGGCTAGACCCTTTAGACGATTGATGTATAAAACTATATTTTGTTATACAGTGGTTAGCCAAGTACTGCAATGAATGCAGGCCGGTAAATAATCCAAAATTCCCTTATAATTGGAAAAATATGATACATTTTTTTTTATTATCTTGTACCATAATGTATCTATTTAGAAATTATTTTATTATGATGCGATTATAAATGGCTGAAAGTATACATATTTTTGCATTTAATAAAAATTTAAAGTATTTGTGTATTACACTAAAAGGAAAATATTACATGGAAATATATGTGGGTTTAAGAGTTTTAATTAAGTGGGTTTAATTCACCTGCCTGAAATATAACTTCTTGCAGTGAGTTAAAAAGATACATTCACGCGATAAGAAGAAATATAAGTTATCTATATTTTGAATCACTGAAAATCTGTGACTTTTTCAATGTTTTTGATTATGGGAATATGTAAAATTACCTTTTGTCTTAACATTGTGTTTTACTTTACCATTCTCTCAATGTGTAACATTGTCTCAGGTACAGTGAGTCTATTTTAAATTGCTGAGCTGAAAATTCGCAATGACCTTTCAGTAAACTGTTAAAATTGAGTGACCTACCGTGTTGAATGTTTGATATATATATACATATATATATATATATATGTATATGTATATATATATATATATATATATATATGTATATAGATATATATATATATGTGTGTATATATATATAACCATTAATTAAACATAACCTACCACCATCAAAAACCGTAATATTATGAATTAAAGCTGTAAGTATAATATATATATATATATATATAATTTTTGAGGATTTTTAATATCCATTCCAAGAAAAAGGGAAACTAGAATGTATGATTATGTTAAAACAACACAATGCACTGTATTACACTTTTTCATAACTAGTTTTTATGTTTCGATTTGTGTGCTTGGAATTTTTAAATCCTTTCTACTAGTAAAAATTTTAAAATAAAAGTATGCACATTTTTTTTTTTTTTACGAGAAAGGCAAGCGGTATTGCACGCATGTGCTAAAATGAGACATTCTCATAGGAAGTTTTATTTAATACAACATTATGCTACTTGGGTGCGTAAATTGGTCAATATGTATTATTCCTCATATTCTATAAATTGTATTGTCGTAACACTGATGAAAATTTGCTTAAATATTAAAATAAATTAAAGCTTGTTTTAGGACGAGAAAAAGTTTTAAATTATATAACATGAATAAGTTTATATATACGGATCCTAAATAATCTTAACAAATTAATAACTATATAAATTTAAAAAGCAACGTTATAAACGCCAGAATAAGCAAACATTAAGCAAACTGATTTCGGTAGCGTTTAGCGTACCGTCCTCAGTGTAACGGAAACTTTCCCATTTATATTCAAGAGAAGCGGATTCAACTGAGAAGTCCATTAACCACTAGGGAAACAGGAAAATGCGGTTAACAGCCAATGGGAGAATAGTATAGGTAATGCCACCAGAAATGCGAAAAAAAGTTAGTAATTAAGCAAAAGAGGATTTTATGAAATATTTCCAGCAATCTGATAAAGGGGGAATAGCAAATTCACTATTAACAATATTGTCGTAATTTTTGTAGATATGAAATGCTTCAAGAAAGTTAAGTTCGCGTACTTAACTTTCTTGTACATTGATTAATGATCTTCTCAGTTGAATCCGCTTCTCCTCTATATAAATGAGCGGGTTTCCATTATTCTTTGCACTCTGGATGGTACGCTAAACGCTACCGAAACTAGTCTGCTTAATGTTTGCTTATTCTGGCGTTTTTAACGTTACTTTTTAAATTTATATCATTCTGCGCCAAGTAGCATCTTAATAATCAATGATTAAATTAATAACTATTTCAGAGAAACTTTTCCAGTATATAATTTTCTTTTTCTTTTGTTCTCTTCTTTTTCTTTATTTTTTCTGTTACACAATTTCTTCATGAGACTTCGCTTTAATTGTAAGGCAAATTCAAAGAAACGCTTTTTAGGGAAAAAACTTTGTAATATGGTACAATCATATAATTTCTGGAAGATATTTTTTTATATAATCACTAAAATGTTCAGAACATAATATCAACGTTTAAGTCATAAACATGTTCAAAATGCAGTAACGAAAAATACGTCACAATCATGGACGTAAATGTTCATCTCAATTTTCAGTTTCAAGCTGTGTATATATCTAAAGATGAAATACGCCATACGACGTTTTAAGGGGACAATTTACATCAAAATTGGTCAAAAATTTGATTTTCTTTTCTCAAGGGGACAATTTACCTCAAAATTGGTCAAAAATTTTATTTTCTTTTCTTAGGGGGACAAGAAAGTTTAAAATCCTTATTTTTTTTAATTTTTATTTTTTTTTTTTTTTGTAAATTTTACCTTAAATATTATTCGAGGGTACATTATATGCATTATGACATGCATTTATCACAAAAAAAAATATTTTTGAGAAAAAAAAGGGAATTTTACGCGTCGTCTTAGAAATCTTCGAAATACCCCCTGCGCGTTCCATATCAATGAAAATCCCCAATATTTCTTATAAAAGTTTGGCTTATATATATAAATAAAATAGAGCATCGAATTATATATATTTGAATTTAAAGGTAAAAAAAAAATGAAAAGTTTTGAAATTTATTCGAATTTTTTTTTCTACCTTTAAATTTAAATATATAAATTCGATACTCTATTTTATTTATATATATACACCAAACTTTTATTAAACAAATTTTGGGGGATTTTCATTGATATGGAATGCGCAGGGGCATTTCGAAGATTTCTAAGACGACGCATAAAATTCCATTTTTCTTTCTGATTGATGCATGCCATAATGCATATAATGTACCCTTGAATAATATTTAAGGAGAAATTTGCAAAAATAATAAAAAAATATTATTAAGGATTTTAAACTCCCTTCTCTCCTTAATATTAAATAAAAGCTTGTTTAATTGTTTGTGAATATTTTGAAACCTCATTTTTACCTATACGGCAATTATATAGCGAGATACTGTAAATTCAGTTAATACAACCAACGCACTTACCCAGACAAGTTAAAACTTTAAATGTCTTTTTCTCTATGTTCACGTTTTCTTCACTTTCCTGATTTAAAAATGCTAAAACTTTTTTTTTTTTTTGTATTTAAGTTTGTACATATTCTTTATTATATATGTGATAAATCTGTCCAAGGAATTAGCCTTCAGGTTTTTTGTGATTTTTCAAAAAATAAAAGTACATGACGATGTGTTACGTTTCATCGTTTCATACTATGTATATCAGTAAAAATATTAAATTAAAAATAATATTAGATGTATCTAAAAATCCATACGCTGTCTTGTTTAATACATATTTGAAATTTTTAAAGAAAAATAGGCAAAATATCAATATTTAAAAAATAGAAGGAATTAAAAAAATTTTCAATTTTTTTAAATTAATTAAATATGCAGTTATTTTTTTATGTGTATTTAGTTGAACATTGGAATGCAGTGAGTTCACCATTTGACCCATATTTTTTAAAAATAAACAAAATGATTGAAAAGGTAAACTGTCTCCTTAACACGTTCACGCTGGCATGCATCACCGGTGGGTCACGCTTGACTGCCCCATCGCGTGGTGTGCATCACTGGTGTGTCACGCTTGGTGTTGCATCGGGCGGCGTGCATCACAGGTGGGTCACACTCCGCTAAGCCATAGACGACGTGCACTACAGGTGGGTCACACTTAATATTCGTAAATTCAGTAGTAAAAACAATTCAATATTATAAAACTTATACATTCACGACGGGAAACGAGAATTCTCGTTTTCATTCAAAATATATCATTGACTAAGGGCGTGGCAGGATCTTACAGAAAATGCATTTATATCATGTTGTCCATATTTCTTTAGATTTTAAGACATTGTATATTAAATTCGTACATATGCAGTCAATAAAATCATGTCGCTAAGTAATTTGCTTACTCGTTACGAACTTTCAGACATTCAGAATCAACTGTGCTTGTTATATTCGAGTTCAATTTAATAAATATACGAGGGCGTGTCATTACATACAGTGTTCTGAATAAGCGAAAGTACTGTGCCACCAGATGAATTCGAGCGCCGCCTCACAGCAAAAAACATGAATATAGGCACCGTCGTGAACGCATTAAATTGCTTTAATCTGACTATTTAGTGAAAGAAAGTACTTCTATAATTCAGAAAGCAATATCTTATATAAAGCAAAAAGAAAAAAAAAAATGGATGTACAGTAGAATAATAACTACCCAATAGTTGTTAATTCTAAAACTAATACGAACATAATACAATGTACAACATTATGTTTCTAAATTTTTTAATTGCATTTAAATAAATATCTGATGTTTGTGTCCTTTTTTGCGAAGTTATTTTGAATTGATAGTTAATGTTGTTTCAAATAAAAGCACGCCTGTATGTGTTAATTTTTAGGATTCTGTTTCTATATTTTCAGAAACAAAAATTGAAAATGCGCTTCAAATTAAAATGATTTTACTGAATGGGAGTAAGGCAATATTTTATTCATATTACAAAATTGGAACTAACTTGTACGCGATTTAATTTTGTAATTCAATAATTCTCGAAAGAAAATGATTTCAGGAAAAAAGAATTTTATATAATTTCATTCTCTTTTCTGAAATATGATATGATTCTGAAATATGAATATATGATTTTTTAAAGATGGAAAATGTGTATATTCTGTTATTAAAAAAAGATTTATTTTATTAAAAAATGGAAATCTTAATGTGTTCAAAAAATCAATAAATATGTTCCATCCATAAGATTTACTCAAAATTTAGCGGAAGATTTTTTTTTTTTAGTCATACTTTTTCGTTACCCAAAAATTGCCGTTAGGATAAAAGAAAAAATCAAATATAATATAATATCAGGACATACATAAACAAATTCATTATTATTATTATTATTTAAATAATTATAAAATATGTTATTTTTCCGATTTTATTACATATTTTTTCTGAAATAATTTGGGGTCATGTATTTCCAAATCAAGATCAGCAGAAAGAAAATATTATATTCTTTATACCATTTGAAATGTACAACTTCCAGTAAAATTAATTGCTATCGATTATATAATTATACCTTTAAATTAAGTTTGTGAACATAACGTTATTGTACCAATTAAAAATCTTTGCAAGCTAGTGATTAAAAATATAATTAAAAAATTTAATTGGAGCAATTTTTTTTCATAGGCTAGCATAATTATCTATTTAAACGGTAAACTATTCCCATTCCAATGGAAATCCTTTAAATTGGCTGGAAAAAAGGATTTTCTGTAATTAAAATTTTCGCTCGAACGGATTTATAATAAAATATAAATCTCTAAAAACTGTTGTTAATTCCTTTAAATCTCTGTTGTTATTTCCTTTTAAGTAAGAAAGAAAATATATGTCAATTATTGTTAAATTGGCATCATACTTTGCACAATTTAGCTTGTTAATTATATAAATTTGCAAATTTTGTTGGTATGATGTCTTTTTGAGTGAAATATTATTGTTTATGAAATGTAACGTACATATGAACCGCTCAAAAAATTCTTATATATCTGCACACACTCACACACACTTTCACAAACATGAAAACATATCGGTACACGAAAGCATTCATACACACACAAACAAAACCACTCAAATGTTTATAAATTTCTTAATTCCTAAATAATAGAATTATAATAATGTGCCTTAGCCCAGTCTCGTATGGTCATGAATGTGAATGTGTGGTTTTGTTTGGACGCTACATTATAACTTTTCTATTCATTTATAATTAAATTGAGCGATTCTTTTTTATTGTTGTTGCAGACTACCAACTAATTTACAAGAGATTTTTTATACGCGATAAAAGTGGTAAACGTGAAAGTCAAATGATGATTGACGCATTCTTCAAAGATATCTCTTAGAACAAGCAAACATTTATAAAATATTACGATAAAATTCTGAATTTTGAAGTTGCTACTGTTATCTTTGAAAACAATGGATAAATAGTTAGGACCTTTTATGCGATGCATCATGGATATCCAAGGTTGAGTTAGGATTAGAACGTAAACCTCTTGAATTTTACGCTGGCTTTATAAGCATTATAAAAATAGGTGGATATATTTTTCCTCTAAAGCAGCCTATTGGCAATGCATTGAACTATTCCTCCTAATTGACTGTTGAATTTTCACATTTAATGTTAAATAATATGAGCAGTAGAAATTACTCGCGATGCATCAGGAATTATAAATAGATCAAGTTATTTCTGCAGGCTCAATGGGAATGAAACGGGAATTTAAAGTTTTTTAAATTGTTGGATGATGGAATTTAATAGCAATGTTTTCATGCTTCTAAATACTGTATTCCAGACATTGGTACAACTATGTTCTAAACTTTTAAATTGTGTAAACGATAGATTTAAATGATTGTTATAACAGAGCGAATTTAGAGGTCTTATGACTCAACTTATCCATTGACTGCCGTAAAAATAGTTTGGTCGTGGTAATACTTGAAATGTGGACTAAGATTGACTCGTTATCTATTATATAAAAAGGAAAATTTGTCTGTCTGTCTATCTGTAATGCTATACAAATCCACAGTTTGGAAGCTAGACTTATGAAATATTACGTACATGTGTATTAAAACACAGCCGATACAACTAAAGTAATACGGAATCGGAATATCTTATAGTTAATTTTCATTTAATAAAAAAACTACCAAATTAACAGCAATTTCCTACAAATGTAAACATTTTTCGTTATAGCTGTTGCAAACAATTAAAAATCCACAATAAAATTCTTACCACAAAAAATTACTTTTCTTTTGCAAAATTTCCACGTGAAAAAATTAGATAAATGGTTTGACGAATTAAAAAAAAAGGAACATTACATCATAATTTTTCTACTGCAAGATTTACACGTGTCAAATGAAAATAAAATAAATAGTTTGACGAATTAACAACAAAAGTGGATGTTACTCATAATTTTTCTGTTTTATGATTTCCATGTAAAAAATTATAATTATTTAATTAATTTCACGAATAAAAAAATGGGATATTATGACATATTGGAAATATAAGGGACGTGGTGAATATATAACGTCATATAAGTGTGAAAAATTGTATTGAAGAATGATAAAATCTCGATTATGGTAATTTTGGCGTATTTTAACGTTACTGCTCCAATGATGAATGGAAATAAGTTCATTTATAGCTGTATTATTTTGCGTCTGTTATCTAAATTTATACATTTTTATATTGGGTTTACAATTGATTCGTGTGTTCAACCCTTGGACTGTTTTTTTTTTATGTTGTATGTTAAATTTTGAAATTGTTTTTTCAAAACAATATTCTTAAAATTCCGTGCAACGCCAGGTACTTTAGCTAGTATATATATATTTTAATTCATTCTCAACTCTTGTTGAAGTAGGTTACTGTTTAAAACATTTATTTTTTGTAAGCTATCGACATGTCTTCAAGCACGAGCCATTCAATCATTACACAGAATCATTACACAATTGAAAAGTAAAAGCATACCAATCATGAAATTTAAAATGACAGCATTCTCAGCATAATCGTTAATTTCGATGACCAGGTGTTAATGGAAGACTTTTGAACGGTTTCCTGTTTTATGTTTAAAGCTGAACCAAAGTTACGCGAAATTCCGAAAATCTTTCTTTAACATTTAGAAACCTCAGAAAAAAAAATCGAGTTTGGTGATTTACAGGAGCATTTCTGAAATATAAATTTATTCTGCTACCTGCAATTCTCGGGTATGGTTTCGTGTAATTTTTATATTGCACAATTTTCTCAACACGAAATGTCAGTTTTTCTAATGTTATTATTCCTGAAGTAAACATTTTCAACTCCATAATTGAAAATATACTTGCGAGTGTAATAAAATAATGTTCATTTTAATCTTAAAGTTAATCCTGATAACTTAGCACGTTTGTTTCTCGATCATATTTTCTTGACCATGTTTGTTAAACAGGAAAACATTTACTTGACAAGTGCGTTCGAAAACACGATATTACGGATTCAGAAAATTGATTATTTCACTGCAAGATCTACTCGGATATGTTTCTAAAAATTAAGGGCAGCGAAAGAAATTTTTATTTCAGAAATATTTGTTGAAATCTCCGAAATCTATTGGTTTCTGAAGATCGCTTTACAAGATCGTGGGTAAATCGAACGAGGTTTTATTATATTTTCATAAACCTTCTCGCTGTATCAAGAACCGTTTTCCTTTTTATACTTTATATTTTCATTGCCCTAAGCCTGACATTGCACTGAAGCTCATTTTCGTGCACTCTTTGTAGAAGCTTAATACGTCGATTCTAATTATTCTGTTAAACAAACATACATTATCGTATATTTTAATACAATTAAATCTTTGTTTATGTGTATGTGCACTCTCTAAAACTCTCACTTTTGATGATTCAGTAACCCTTGAGCTATATTTCGTCGTTTTTGATGATCATTTCGTATGAAAATCACATGACTTTTAACGAAACGAAACTCTCAAATATTTGACGAGACTCAATGCATTTTAAGGTAACAATTACAGTAGCTGATTTCCCAGCGATTTTAGCAAGTACACTGCTGGCCATCTAAAATACAACACCATGTAGCGATCAACCAAACAGTGTAAAATTTACACCAAGTATACAACCTCGGTAGGATATACAAATGATTACATATTCAATGCTCGCACACATCGTGGGCGACTGCAGTGCCTCTTACAATCTATATATAAAGTGAAGAAAATTTGTCGTTTTGAGTTGGGTTGGGTTGGGTTGATTTTTGACGGCCAATTATCTACACGAGGGATATAGGCCCGTTGTCGTTTTGAAGAACGTGAATTGTTTTCTCGTGTGATTTTTTGTGTGTACATATTCAGTATCCCTCGTAGGAAAACAGAAGCACGTTTCTGATTTCGATCGCGGAAGAATCTTTGCATACAGATATTGCAGATTAACCTTCCGAGAAATTAGTCATCATATGGGACGCAGTCAAGCAACAGTCATAAGAATATGGAATCGGTGGATGCAGGAGCGAACGACAGACCGATAAAAGCGATTGCAACTGCTTCGTCACACTACTCCAATGGAATACAGGTATATTGTGCGTATGACACTGATGGAGCGCGCTGCCATATCTGCAACCATAATACAACGAATGCTGTCTCTAACACAACAATAGGCTTCCGCACAAACAATTCAAAGTCGTTTGCAGTACAGTGGATTGTGCGCTAGGCGTCTGTTGCTTCGCATACATTTGGCATTAAGCCACAGGCGTTTGCGTTTACAATGGTCCACTCAACGAAAGGGATGGATATCCGAATGGCATAGCATTGTGTTTTCGGATGAATCACGCTTCTGCCTGCAGTGCCACGATGGTCGAAGTAGTGTTTGGAGACACCGTGGGGACAGGCAGCTCAACTGCTGTAGTATGCATGATCACACTGGTTCTGCACCCGGTGTTATGGTGTGAGGTGGTATTGGATTCATCTCCCGCACTCCGGTAGTACGCATTAAGGGTACACTTACCAGCCAGCGCTATATATCTGAGGTTTTGCAGCCTGTTCTCCTCCCTAAAAATATAAAAATACAGTAGAATCCACTACATGCATCTAAAACCACATACATGCGAGTGCCCATTGGCAAGGTAGTGAGAGCGACCGACTCCCACACGAGAGATCGCGAGTTCGAATCATCCCAATAACATTATTTTCCCCCTCTCAATAAATACAGGTATTTCTAAACAGTTCAATAGATGGCACGACCAGCCACCTTATTGCACTTTTGACGAAATTTTTATCCTGAAACAAACGAAGAAAGTAATTTCCTCAATTTGACAAAATATTCGCTTAGAGCATTTCTCAAGAAACGGTTTTGTCAAAAACGCAGAAAATTTCGTGAAATCGGAGTATTTATTTCTGAGTGTGTGTGTGTGCAAATTTTATATAAAAAATGATTTTGACTAATTTTTGTATCCTACATTTTAGTTGTACGAGAAGAATATTGGGCTATGTCATATAATCGAAAAAATTTGATTAGTGGGATTTTTTGGGGTTACTAAGTGACCATGCATTTTAATGGGATTAGAGGTTGAAAAAGTTATTATGTTACTGAGCAATTGACAGTAAACAAAATCGGAGAATTTGTGATATTTAAGGGATTATTGGAGATATTGGTACGATTTGGCAAAAAAATCGACTTTCAAGATTAATAATGCCAGAATACTTACTTGGTGCCAAATGGGGTGATATTTTGGCGACATTTGATGAAATATTTGGCTTTTCGAATTTAAAAATTTTTTAGAAATTCTCAATAGGAGCCTAGATACATGATTGAACCAATGAGAGTTCATAGAACGTTCTCAAAAACAAAATTCAGACAATTATGGCATATATGACCTTCTCAACACATGCTTGACACCAAATGTGTCGATATGTGACGAAAATTTCCCGACATTTCGTGATAATATTGGCTTTTAGAAACTGGAAGAATTTTCTAGGAATTTCCAATAGCTGTATATCTCACGTCTAAAAAGACGTTTAGTCTTAAAGTCTTTAACCAAAAGAAAATGTTCAAAGAACTAAAACTGTAGTTTGGAAGGATGCTCCTCCGTTGCAAATGTAAGTAATGTAAATTTTGAAATATGTAACTAGTTTTAATATTTATTTTTTGTTTAAATAATACTGTTATAAAATAAAAGTCTTTGTAGCAGTAATACAGCGAGAATTTATTGTTACATTTAGTTGAACACAAAGCTAATTTTAAGCGAGCGTATCTCGGTCTTCGCCGTTGGTTTTAATGCATAGAGCGAGTGTTCGAAATACCTCCCCCTACTTAAACATGTAATACCACGCACTGATCCGAATAACTGCAGATATCATGCAATGTACAATTTCTATAAATTGCTATTTGCATATCCACATGAAACACATCTTGTGATTTTATTAGACGAAAATTCTTCATTCTATAAACTACTACTTACATATTAAGATAAAACACATCTTGTGATTTTATTAGACGAGAATTCTTTATTACATACTACATTCATATATCAGTTCACATATTTTAATATTGTCCCAAACTTTTTTTTATGGTTAATTTTTTGTATATACTGAGTCTGTGTCTGTGAAAAGATGCACGAACACATACAGGATGATTCAGAAGATAAGATTTATTAATTTACAGGATGGTAGAATACACTAGATTACAAATTTTGTATATTCAACAAAGGTCTCAACCTATTTAATAATTTAAAAGTACTTGGTACAGACTTTCTACAACACTCGTTACTTAAATCTTAAGAACTACATCTGACACTTTATTGGAGTTCCTTGGATGAAAACAGGTAAAAAAATACACTGTTTATGTTCTTATTCATTCACTTCTATCGACTTAAAAGTTGAAATATATTGAGGATGCTTATAATAAATCCAAATGTCGAACATTAATTTATACCTTCCAAAATAATTATTCGATTGAATTGGCTTAATAGAGTAATATAACCAAAATATATTCTACGCACTTTCTTTTATCTATTGTCAATATATTCTTTTATCTATTATCAATTCTAAAAACCCTAGTCAATTATCATTAAACAAATTCCTGAATTATACATGGCCTTCATTAATATTTATATAAAAATATAAGTGTTCGGGAACATGGCTATGTGCAGTGCATTTAGAAGTCCTTTGTATCATTAATTTAGAATGTATTTTAGAAATTGTAGTTTTCAACTATGTGTGGTAATGGCTTCTGTTGTCACTTCCACCATAAGGAAACAAAATCGTAGTAAATAATCATAGTAAATTAATAAAACTTTTTCGGTATCCAATTGAACGTTTCCGATACTTTTAACTGTCAGAGGTTAATATTTTTTTGTAAATTTTTTAATAAATCCCTAACATATTTTATTGTCTAATGCAATGAAGACTTAAGAAAAAGTATATATAGGACACCTATAAGCAAACTTTCATATATATATATATGTAGCATTTTGCTACCGACTTTCAGATATTTAGGCGACACCAGTACACCTCGACATAAAATGTAGTAGAGCAATCAAAACCATCCATCCGTTATATTGAAAATACCGGATTGCAGTCAGGGTGGCGAGAAAGACAGGTTCGAAACACATTGATAATTTCCCTTTATTTAATGAATATAGAGAGTCATCGTCACTTTTTAAACTGGTTTTATTGACAAAAACATAGTAAAACACTTCCAGTAGTTATTCCATCCACTCACAAAAATCGATCATCACTTCATAAGACTTTAGATGTTATAAGAATAGGATCTGCACATTCGAACGTTCACTCCAAGCGACGCAGCTTAATTAGACAACCAGAAAAACGTAAAAATCTTCACTCCATCGCCGATGTAACGATATTTGTACCCCGAACAACAACGCGCGGACGGTTACAGAACAGTAACAGACCAATGCTAGAAGAGAGGAGGGGGAGGATGGGACATAGAACAAATTACGATTCGATGGGAAAGGCTGACGTTGATAAAGAACTCTTTATACGGCGTCAGAATAAAAGCGCAAATAGCGCTGGCGGACGCATGGAATTGTGGGTATAGAACACGAAAGAATAAATGATATTAAAACATTCGAAAGAAAGAGAATTTAGTTTTAGAATAAAATGAAAAAGTAATTTAATGGGTTTTATAAGATTAGGCGAATGGATTAAGGATTTTTAGAATAATAAAAGAATACGCAACTTTAAATGCATGAAATAAAAGACAAAATATATTAAGATATTATTAAAGATAGGTGAAAAAGGAAAATATTAAGAATTTGAAATAGTTTTACTAAGAAACAGAGGCGAAAATTTTTATTATTACATATATATTCATATATGTATATATATGTCAAATATATCCTACCTCAAACATCCTGAAGTATGGCAAATATTGTCCCTATGAGTTCTTCAGGAGCTAAAAATATATACTTTATAGCTTCCTGGTGAGTTCTCCTTCACCCACTTTAGATAGTACCTAAACTTAAGTAAAGCCTCCTTTGAAAGTTTCTCAGGGAAGTTATAGGAAGTAATGTAGGGTGATTTTGATAAACTGCAATTTAATAGGATTTACTTAAAAAAATGGTAGTTATAGCTATTCGAAATAATATAAAAAGAGTAGATTGTTATGTTAAGCCTAACTAACTGTACAATCATTATGCCTGGAATGAAAACTCGATATTTCTGCATTAATTTAAACCTACTTACTTAAATTTCTATGATATAATATATCTGAAAAAAGCTTACAAAATATTTCTAAAAAACAGAACATTTAGGTTGAAAACGCCTCACAATTGATTTTTTCCACACCTATTTCGATTATCTCTATGAAACGGTTACTGTTGTTTGAGATTTCCTGTAGCTTTGGTTGACACCTATTGATTAAACTCTGAAATTCTGTTAAATATGAAAATTGATTGGTGGGTCAAGCCTCCTGTATGGTCAACCGTCCCTAGTCTCCCCTATATAAAAAAATAAAATATAAATAAAACTGAAATTGAAGACATGTAATCGAATTTCGCGCTTAATCCACTGAAATAATCAGAATCAAAAAGGCTGATTATGGATAGCGATCTTTGGAGACTTCTTCGGCTGTGAATGCCTGTCGGGATGTCAATGTGAAACCATCGCTTTTAATTCATTTCAAAACTTTATATGACGAATTATTGCTATTTTTCTTAAAATTTGTTTCTTATTATTATTAGTGGGCATTCAAAAAATATAGTCAATGTGAAGAAATCTGTAAGAGTAATATAGAAAAAAACTTTATGGTCAACCGTCCTTGTTTCGCCTATATTTTGTGTGTGTATGTATTAGGGTCTTAATAAATTCTGCGTTCATAATATATATATATATATATATATTCATTACCAAAGCAAATGAAACTGAACTGCGAGGAATAGATAGAAAAAGGTTGTATGATAATGCAAAAATAACGAGAGGAAAATAATTAATACATCAAATTTACACACAAATTTAATTAATTAATTATTTCCGGGTTGCTTGAATTAATTATCTTATTAATTAGATTGATTTAAAAACAAATAAATTTTAAATGTGGAAAATAAGTTTTTAATTATTGTAAGTTATTAAATAAGTTCATTAGTTAATAAATGTGTAATAATAAAAAAAGATCAATATAATATTTTTTTTAATGTCAGGAAAAAAGTAGATAAAAAATAAATAAGATGTATACTTATATCTTAATTAACATGAATTAAAAAAATTAAATTAATTTCGTAGTTAGTCATTTAAAATATTAAATTAAATTTATTAGTTAAAATATTTTAGGTTTTAATTAAATTGTATAAATTTTAGATTTACTTACATAATTAAAAGTTAATAAAAGTATCCTGATGAACTTTAAAGCTCATCATCTAATAATGCAAAATATATACTCATAAAAAATCGAAATGATCAAATCAAATTACTTTTTTAACAAAAATCTATTAAGCAATTATAGTGCCAGAATTACTCATGATATGACGCCAATTACACATGACGCTTCTTATGTGTAATTCTCAACCTAGGAAATTATTCTCTGGACGTACACTAAAATTTATTCCAGGAAAAATCTCTTCGTCAATATCTCTTAATCGTGCGATTGTGGTATTAGGCAAAATTTAAGATAACTTGGAACTACTGGGGAGATCTTCAGTATTATTAGTGTTAACTAGGAAGCCATGTACTTTTTCAGTCGGACATGATCCAAGAAAAAAATATCGCAAAAGTAAGTGTTACCTACTATTTGAACTAAATGGATGTACCAATCCCAAAACTTTCATCTATCTTGTACATTTTAATCTTTGAAAAATGTAATTACACACGTTAATTCTTCAATATTATTAGTTCAATAGTATACCAACTTTGCTTTTCATCTTTAATTTCTGCTTCAGTCAATTGACACTGGGATAAAATCGAGTTGATATCAACCATGTTATTTAATAAAATCAATTTTTTCAATTATTCTATTTTGCCAACTGATTGCGAATTGCCGGCATAGCAGGATGCGAAATTCTCGTCACTGCACGAGCCCCAATGTGCAACACAATTAGGAAAAATCAAGAAATTTCCACAAAAATAGCTATTACAGTGCCGCTTTCCCGAAGATTATTTCCAAAATCATGTGGGACCAGCTTTTCATTGCCTAAAACTATATGAATTTTTGCTTAATTCTATGCATAATTTCATACATTTATGGATGATACAACAATGAAAATTGAACAAAAAACACTATTACAAAGTTTCCTTACGGCGATATATCACTAAATTGTACTGGGACCTATTGGCCATAGCCAAAAACATTTATATGGAATATGGTTCAGTTCTATTCATAACTTTATATACTTTTCGATGATACAATGAGGACAAATATACACGCAGATACGGACACACACACGTACATACTGGCATTTTGTGAAAACCATTTTTTCGGGATCACTAACCCTTAAAAAGTGTAAATCTGTGGAAGACCGGAAGTCAAAAAAATGTTCAAGTCCAATACTTTCTTCTCTGATAGACGAGGAAAATAAAAATGAAAGTCGGTACATTTATAAAACCTAAATGAGTGATTAACAGATTTTGAGATTATATAAGAAGATTCTGTGATTTTGCGATTTTCATACCGTTAATAATTCATCTGTTTAAAGTAATATTTTTATTGCTGTCTTGAAATTATACTTCATTTTCACATTACAGAAAATGAAGAAGCTTGTAATAGCTTTAATCTATTGATTGAGATTCTTATGTTCTTATACACTAAAAAATATATTTTTTAATTATTAAATAAAATGTTCACTAATATCGAAAATGAATAACTACGTTCAGTATGGCTAAATAATTGTAGTTTCGTAAAAAAAATTATTTTAACAATTACCATTTTCTATACAATTACGAAATACGTTTATCGACAACTAATAAAAATAAATAATTTTACGTGGGGTACATAAAGTGAAATGTATGTTAAAATACTGTTGAAATTATTGAGCTGGACAAAACACATAAGGTATTTGAAGCACACAACCATATTTATAAATGCTCCAAATAACTTTAAATTAAAATTTCTATTGAACATTTTATAGCATACCGAAATTCCAGTAAGCATACGAGGTTTCATTTTTAGGTGCGTACGTTATTATACAAATACGAAGCGCCTATAGTCGTTGTCTGTTCCGTTTGTATGCCTGGCCGTCTGTTTACATATAACAGCGCAAAAACTATCCAACTGAATGTTTTGTAATTTAATATATATGATCGTTTCAGAATTTTGTCGAGTCATTACAAATTTTATAAAAATTGAATCAAAACCGTAAAAGATACTAAGAAGCGTTTTCTTCATTCTATTGAATCCTATCATACGTAATTAATTGAATGATATCCCATTAAAAGTATTGATTAATGATTACCATGGTGATTACGTCTTTTTTAAGATAAAATATTTTATTTCCTTATTACTGAATTTAATATGTATGATAGTAATAATTTTAAATTGGTGCATTTTTACATAAGAGTGCAACAGTTTTTTCACCAACATTTTAATATTTATCAAACTATTTATCGTACGAACGCGCCACGTACGATGGCACCACGTGGCAACCATTTTCCATGTTTGACGTACAATTTACGACTTGTTTTTAAGGCTGTTCTCAAATCCAAAGGGTCAACTTTCTGATATAAGATTTAACTCAATTTTGTTCAGAAACGCATGAAACTGGAAGGTGTTGTTATTCAGAAACTAGGTGACCGAACTGTTTTTTTTTTTTTTTTTTTTTTTTTTTTTTTTTTTTTTTTTTCGTTTTCTTGTAAACGCAATAGATCTTTCAGAAAATACTGTCAAATTTGGCATTTTTAACTGAATTTCCGAACAAAAGAAGGACCCCACCAGTGGCTGAGAGGTTCTGCTCTCGAAGCTGGTAGACGGGAGGTGCTGGGTTCGAACCCAATCGCGCCCGTAGGCCTAATCGTTCGGAGTTTTCGTGGTTTTCTTCGAGCCATGGATTTCCATGCGTAAATACGGGTTAGGTTCCCTTAGAAACACCACCACGGAGGGCACTCCCCCCTCGGGCCCATATCACTAGTGTAGATAATCGGCCGTCAAAAATCAACCAACCAACCGAACGAAAGAAGAAAATCCAGTCAGTAGGGTGAGAAAAATGCCGTGTCACGTGATCAAAATCTCTTATAACTCAATAGGTAATTCATTGAACAAAAAATGAAAAAAAAAAAAAAAAAACAGTTCGATTCCAAATCGTTTCCATGAACAGGCCTTCCAATTTTATATCTTTCTAAAAAATGAATTTGTAAATATGCCAAAATGTTTTGCGCTTCATAAGCAGAGCAGTTGAGAACAGCCTTAAATGCCCTATTTAATAAGAAGGAATGCCTAAAGATTAAAATAATTGTGCTTTTATTTTTCTAAGTCAATGTTCGTATTAAAGTTTAAATATTTTACTACTGTTAGAAATAAACATTTCATATTTAAAAACAGAAATCTTTTTTGCTGATCATAGATCAAATGCTCTTAAATAAATTTATAGTAGCAATTAAAAAGAACCAAAAATATAAATCTTTTGAAAACTTTCCAAAATTACCCACTTGCAGATTAAATTTCATTTCGAATGACTAAAAAGTGTTTTTGTAAGCTAATGTATTTTCGTGGTGTTACATTCTGACACAAAACTAGGAAATATGCCAAAAACTTATCAACATCTATTTTTTATAACTTGCTGCTAACAGCTACATGATTACTTGATAAGAGAAAAAAAAATGTAAATAATTAGTTAATTTAAGTGAAAGTACTACATTTCTAATTTAACACTCAAATCGTTACACAAATTGAAGCTAGTATGCGTAAAATGTATGCATTAAATTACCAAAAAATACATTTTTTTTATATGATGTTTACATTGATTGTTATTTTTGTTTTTAAGTATTTTTTTATTTATCGTTTAGCTAGACATTGCTGTTTTTTATTATAGTGTAAAATAAACTGTCAAAATATTTAAAAGAATACGTGAAAATGACCATGTAGGAAGACATTTTTTTCATTTGATTGAAACTAATTTCGATGTTTTAATAACAATTAAATACTGTTAAGAAGCAATATATATTTTAGTGCATATTAAGTCTAATATTAAGCGTTTTCTACCTCCTCTCTCATTCAGGTTAATTATATCAGACTTTTCTAGTTACAAGACTGTGAAGATTATTCTAACAAAAAAAAAAAAAAAAAAAAAAAAAAAAAAGGAACACAATTTAAAATATATTGAGGATCACTCTAGATAAAATTTATTTTCATGAATGGTTACTAAATACAAAAAACACAAAAATTAGTCAGTAAGTTTATTCTTTATTAAAAATTCCTTCTTTACTAACCCATTTATGTCTAGCGTCCCACTTTTGGGACGCTTCGAATTTTAATAAATTTGTATGAATTTCTTCTCCTTTATAACACTAAAATTGTATGAAATAACTATCGATAAATGTCTTTATCTGTTACCGAAAGATGACAGCATACGATGAATATTTATTTGCTCAAATGAAGGCTTTTTTCGGAGTTTATTGATGTTTAATTTTTTAAGATGGTGAAAATTAAAAAATAACTTTACTTGTGTTTTATCTACCAAGGATCCAAATGACTCCTTTGAAATACGTGTTTTTTTAATTATGAAATTATGTATTCATGACTGTTTTTTACCCATTTTTGTAACTTACAAAATGTAGAGCGCTATGCTCAATTCTGTACATATTTTTATTACCCATTGAGGAGACAGTTATTGATGTAAATTCCTTTTGAAGACGATTATGAAATGAATTGTTTTCAATCCTCAAATACGATTATTATTTTATTATTAATAATACTTATAAGTTTATTAGTCTCTGTAAAGAAATATAGTTTTTTTAGTAGTTCATAAAAATACTGCATAATTCACAATTAAAAAGCTTATTTTATTTAAATTTAGACAAAACATATAATTATGCATATTCCCATATTTAGTACGTTTACATTTTATCAAATAAATAAAGGTTTTAGCGTAATATTTAGGTATACTTCGTTGGAAATACCATTGCATTCTCACCTATGTTGGAATAAAAAAAAAAAAAAAAAATTGCATATCTACACGGATCATGACCCCTTGAACCCAAAACCACCTTCAGTAAAAAACTTTATATGTATATGTATCTACCCACCTATCCGTCTATATCTATATATCACTTTTTATGGACACAATAACTTCCATAATTCTGTAAAAATCTCTTCCAAACTGATGCATAAAATAAAGGGACATAAAATCTCGATCAAGTTCGTTAATGGTCAAAATCGGTCCAAGGAGGTGGGAATAGGGAGGGGTTTTATGAAAACTGAAAAAACCCTATACCGTCTTAATTATAATACATATCGAGTCAGTTTAAAGTTATTATTACTTCTAAAAAAGGGCCAAAAATTTATGTATGACAGATTTCTGATAAAATAAAAAATGGGTTCAAGGTGCGAAAAAAATAGGGTTTAGGGGAGAGAAAAATTCATAACTTCGTTAAAATTCAAGATATCAAATCCAATTAAATGTATGATAAATTTTCTTAATATTATCTACAATGTTTAAGCAGACATGTTTTTGATAGAATCAATTCGTACGGCAAAAAATAAATAAATAAATTAAATAAAATAAATTAAAAAAATTGAAAACAAAAAAGGGGATTGAAGAAGAAAAAAATCCATTACTTCGTCAATTCACACGATATAAAATTCGCATGAATTTATTATATATTTTCTTAATATTACCTACAACTTTTATACTGACACGTTTTTGATAGAATCAATTCTTACAGCAAAAAACAAATTTAAAATTCATAGTGGTTGAAGAAAAAAAATCTTCGTATTAAGGGTGCAATCAAATCCAAACCGCTCAATTTCTGACTCATTTTTAAATTCATTTTTGCTCTCAATCGCATCCAAACGGTAGGTTTTCTTATTAAGAAACTATATAATGTACCGTAATGGTCGATTTTTTTTAATTTATACAGGCAGAATATATTTCAAAAAATGATATCAAGGTGGGCATTTTGAACTGAATTTCCCAAAGCGATTGTGTTTGGAACGAAAAATATTGTCCTACTGAGAAAATAATTGTTCATGAGTCAAGTTCTAATTAATTGAACAAAAAAACAAAACAACAACAACAACAAAAATAAATAAACAACAACAACAAAAAAATAAATAGGTCGCTTATAAATTTTCTCTTTAAAAATCTCGTCAGCAAGTTTCATGTTTTTACTTTTAAAAATCAATCTGAAAATGTGTCAAAAAATTTAGAGTTGTTGAACACTTAAAAGTATTTTTTTTTATATCACGTTAACATGATTCTGATAAAACCGACTATTATTTAAATATGAAATTAAAAACTCGTCAAATGCGGCCAGATAAAATTGTTAAAGTGGGTTTATCTCTAATCATTATTTAAATTTCTCGTTGAAATTAGTACTTAACTTCGAAATCTACCTGCACCTGTAGGCCGAGTCGGCAGGTTTTTTTTTTCCAGATAATTTTGTGACATTTTATAGAAAAGAAATATTCAGGTACAAATGGATTAAATTTCTGCTAACTTTAATATGACTTTATTTAAAATTATTAAAAGAACCTATTAAAAACCTTTATATTTTATCCTTTATTATTTAATTGACAGATGTAAATATAATATCCATTTACATTCTTTTTTTTTCTATAGCAATGCATGTGATCAGAATTAATTTGTTTTCTATCTTACAAAAATAATGAAATTCCCCGTGAAGTTCTAATATCTACAACATCTTTACACTACATGTGGTATGTGAAACCAATATGCTAAAACATTTTATTTAAATTTTGTTATTTTTTTTCTCTAAATGTATACTATTTCAGGATTCAATTAAATATCGGTACGGAAGCTACATGCATATCTATGTTAAAGAATTTGAAATTAATCTAAATAATTTATTCATTTACATAATATATTGAAATTTCTTTGTTTACGTGATAAAAACGATGAAACATAATAGAAAGCCAGTTGAACTTGAGCAGAATTAATTATTATACAGATTTCTAAAGGATATATCTTAAAAGATTTATATATTAACTAGCAAACCCCGCGGCTTTGCTCGCGTAATATTTGAAATATGCCAAGTGGTATTTATATGTCTAATTTTTATTAAAAGGTACTAACTAAAGTTTTATTTTATTAAAAGGTAACATTTTATTTTATTAAAAGGTACTTATTACTTTTAGGAATAACTAAAAAAATTACTATTTAAAACGCAGTTTGATTAAACATCATTGTTACACTGCATAAAGCAGAAATGAGACTTAAATTAATAAAATGAAATAAAACTAAATAAATAATAATTTAGAAAATATTTTGAAACTTTTATGCTCAATTAATACGCTCATTTCAGTATTCATTTGAAGTTTTGAATTTTTTAGAAACCATCTTCTTACATCTTAAAATTAACCATCATGTCAAATTCCAAGTCCTACCACCTCTCTCAACATAAAGGGCTATGTTGAAATATGAACTGTCACCATTAATTTACCAACATTAATTTTGAAATTGGTTTGTTATTTCCTAATATTCCACAGAAACGTAATTTAGAAAGCTTTTAAAGACCTTTTTTAGAGCGTTTGTTGTTCCTGTGAATCCCAGGTGGTAGAATCATCGGCATAAAATATAGCCTGTGTAGGATCAGAGACTGTTACCATTGCTTCGCAACTATTACTTTTATATTTGGTTTATATTTTCTGAAATAGCGTAGAAATCGTAATTTAGGACTTTTTTAGAATGCTTTTCGCACCTCCCCTTCACTTCACCCCTTTTTAATTCGAATTTATTTTCGACAGTCCTTCGAGGGCATTTATATTTTATAAGTAACTACCATGCCATATTTAAAGTTTCTAGCCTTTTCAGTATCACAGAAATCGCAATTTAGAAAGTTTTTAGCTACTGCAACCCTCTGGTGGTAGTGGCACAGACATAAAATATAGCTTATGTTTGAGCAGGCTCTATCACGAACAATTTGTTATCATTATTTTTTAATCGGTTTGATATTTGAAAAGATTACATAAAAATTGTAATTTATAACGCTTTTCGCTCCCTTCAACTTTCTAAATTTGAAATTTTCTTTCGACAGCTCATAGAAAGCAGTTGCATCTTGTAAGTAAATAACATGCCATACTTCAAAGTGTTAGACCTTTCAGTTATGCAAAAAACGCAAATTAGAGCATGTTTTGCTTTTGCAACCCTCAGATGGTAGTGACAGCAACAAAAAATATAACCTATGTTATAGCAGGGACTGTCACCATTGATTGGCAACCATTTCTTTTGAAATAGATTTGGAATTTCCTGAGATTGAGTAGAAATCGCAATTTAGAACGTTTTTAAAACGCTTTTCGCGCATTTTCACCCCTTTTTACATTTCCAATTTTTTCGAAACTGTTCTTAAAGATCATTTATATGTAATACATATGTACCTTGCCTAATTTTAAGTTGCTAGCCCCTACCGATCACAAAAATCGAAATTTGGAACGCTTTTTCGCTCCTGCAACGTCTAGGTGATAGTGATACCGACTTAAAATAGCGTCTATGTTAGAGCAGAGGCTGTCAGCATCAATTTCTTAACATTACTTTTGAAATCAGTTTGATTCTTCCTGAGATATTGGTGACAAATCGGCATTTAGAACGTTTTTAGAACGCTTTTTGCTCATTTTACTCCTGCATCTCCTCTGGGTTAGTGGAAACATATATAAAATATAGCCTATCTTGGAGCAAGATCTGTCACCATAAATCTAACACCATTATATTTGACATCGGTTCAGTATTTCCTGAGATAGCATAGAAATTGCAATTTAGAACGTTTTTTACAACGCTTTTTGCGCATTTTGACCCGCCTTTTAGATTTCGATTTTTTTAGGAAATGTCCTTAGAGAACATTGATATCTTATAACTAACTACCATTCTAAATTTCACGATTCAAGGCCCTTCTCTCACGCAAAAACCGCAACGTTTTTCTCCTGCAGCCCCTTTGGGGTAGTGGCACCGACATAAAACATAGCCTATGTTGGAGCAAGGATTTTTACCATCATTTTGACGCCATTATTTTTTAAATCGGTTTGGTATTCCCTGAGATTGTGTAGAAACGACCATTTAGAACGTTTTTTGAACGCTTTTCGCGCATTTTCACCCCTTTTAAATTTCGAATTGTTTAAGAACTGTTCTTAGAAATCCTTTATATCTAATAAGTAGCTGATACTTCAAATTTCATATTTCTAGGCCCATCAGTAACACATAAATCGCATTTTTAGAACGTTTTTTTGCTCCTACACCCCGTTTGGGGTAGTGGCACCGATATAAAACATAGCCTATCTTGGAGCAAACGTTGTCACTATCATTTTGACACCAATATTTTTTAAATCGGTTTGGTATTTCCTGAGATTATGTAGAAACTACCATTTAGAACGTTTTTTATAACGCTTTTTGTGCATTTTCACCCCTTTTAAATTTCGGATTGTTTAAGAACTGTTCTTAGACACCATTTATATCTTATAAGTAACTAATATTCCAAATTTCATATTTCTAGGTCCTTCAGTAACGCAAAAATCGCATTTTTAGAACGTTTTTTGCTCCTGCACCCCCTTTGGGGTAGTGGCACTGACATAAAATATAGCCTATGTTCTAAGTTGGACTAACACCATCATTTTGATACATTACTTTTGAAATCGGTTTGGTATTTCCTGAGATTATGTAGAAACTACCATTTAGAACGTTTTTTAGAACGCTTTTTGTGCATTTCCACCCCTTTTAAATTTCGAATTGTTTAAGAACTGTTCTTAGACACCATTTGTATCTTATAAGTAACTAATATTCCAAATTTCATATTTCTAGGTCCTTCAGTAACGCAAAAATCGCATTTTTAGAACATTTTTTGCTCCTACACCCCCTTTGGGGTAGTGGCACCGACATAAGATATAGCCTATGTTCTAAGTTGGACTAACACCATCATTTTGATACCATTACTTTTGGAATCGGTTCGGTAGTTCCTGAGCTTATCTCCGACAAATAAACAATTTTTTCTCTTTATAATATGAAGTATAGATTGAAACTTCAATAAACAAATTGAATTTAATAATATATATATTGAAAAAGGCGCTTTTTGGCATTAAATACTATATTAAAAATTTTCCTGTACTTTTTTTCCGTCTTTCATAAGTAACGGATATGTTAATCCAACGCCCTTGAGTATATCTCTCAATATATATATATATATATATATATATATATATATATATATAATAATAATATAGAACAAATTTTGTCAAAAATATATGTTATCGATTAAATGGCACACAAATCCAAGATAGCATCACAGGAATAAAAATAATTAATGAAACATTCGAAATCCTACGAATTCTACTAAAATTCATTATTTAGCTAACTTTAAGATTCAGGATAAAAAACATAACCCTGCCGCATTTTTACATTCATCTATCTTCAATAGAAGAAAGTATCGTAATCAAAATTTTTTCAACTTTCGGTTTTTGACGAATTTATATGTTTTAGGGCTCAGAGATCTCCAAGAACAGGTCTATTAAAAATGTCTGTCTGTCAGTCCGTCTGCCCGTGTGTCCCTATGTCGCCATTGTACCATCGAAAAGTGTATGAAGTTATGCATAGAATTGAACCAAATTTTTGACGTATGATTTTGGCTGTAGCAAGCCGAAATTTTAAAATATCCCGCTGGAAAGGGGCGCTGTAATAGCAGTTTTTGTGCAATTTTCAATATTGTACTATCGAAAAGTGTATGAATTTTTACATAGATTTGAACCAAATCTTTTGTGTATATTTCTGGCTATGGTAAGCAAGTCCTCACTGAATTTGACGCGAATTTGATCCCATTAAGCGCCGCTATATAAATTAACCGATTTTTGAAGGAATCATTGTTTTTTCTTAGTGAGCAGGATGTCATTAAAGTACTTCTGAAAAAAAATTTAGAATAATTTGATTATTTATGAAGAACAGCATGTTCCCAAAATGGGAGCAATGGCGCGTAATGGGGGTAATTTTTTTTACAAAAATATGCTTTTGCCTACGTTTAGTTATAACAGTTATTTTTCAATCTCTCTATTCTAAAAAAAGGTAACTACCGCTGTCACCGCCGCCGGTTTTGAATATTTTGTGACCGGAGGTCTTTCTTCGTTAATATTAAAAAAACTGCTGCATACAAAAATATGAAAATCGGTAGTTTTATAGAAAAATGTTTGATAAACACGCTGATCCAGACAGTTTTCAAATCGAAGAATTATTTTAAGAGATATTTAATGCCAAATTTGGACAAAATCATTCCATTAAAAAAGTTTTATAGGAGCAAAAACTGTACATAGGAATTTAATCATTTTTAGATCATTTTATGCGTCAGAATTTCCCGGTGTGCAGATTGCAGTTAGTTTTTTAATTTGAATAATTTTTCGAGGTTTTATTTCTATTTTAAATTCAAATTTTCAGCATTTCGAGAGATATTTTTTGCAAATTTTAGAAAATTGTATTAATTTAAACTGTTGCCAACTGTATAAACAGCGCAAACAGTAATGTTTGCTTCAAATTAAAAATTTATTTTACTCGTGACTATTATAAACAAAAAATATAAAAAGCAGGAACTCATTGAAAATTACGTCATAAAAACTATAATTACGCGTGAATTTTAAATGAGAAAGAATATTGTAAAATAATAAATTCAGTAACATGCGTTAGAAGTCCCAAATAGGAGAATTTACGTCATATTACACTTATTACGTAAAATGAACAAAAAATAATATTGCAAAACAGTTTTAATTTAAAAATTGCGCGAGACATTTACTTGACATTTTAAGATGATCATAATATTTCATTTCTAACAAAAGTATTTTGACGTGAATATTAAAAAGAGAAAGAAAAGTTTGGTGAAAATTACGTCAGATTATAATTGTCAGATTCAAATTATAATTCAATCTTCCGAAATCTTTTTAAAGGCGATCAAATTAGCGTGCTGTTAGAGTCTGCGGTATCTGAACGGCGGTTGACGAGCGTAGCTCGTAGGGGGCATAGCCCCCTAGTTCTTAAAAAAAAAAAAAAAAAAAAAAAAAAAAAACTATATCATTCTGAAACAGACATTTTTTGAGAAAATGAGATAAATTACATCTACAATTATAATAAACATTTACATTTATAATAAAAAAAAATCAATTTACCTTCTTATAAGCATTTTCATTACATATCTGTTTATTTTTCATCATTACGTTATTTTTTCTCTCTATTTTACATGAAAGACGACTGAACAATTTTTATACGTTTATTTTATTTTTTATTTTTTTAATTAGTAAATCTCATACTTCTTTGTTGACTTTTGATTTTGAATGTTCGGAAAGCTCCACCTCAACAACTGTATCGCGAGGTAAATTGTCGCATAAATTGTTTTCTGTTACAGATTCTTGTTCTGTTATTATTCCAGGATCAGGTGGCAAACAAACGATTTCCGGATCATGTGAATAATAATCTGATCCTACAGGCACTGACTATCGCACGGGCACCTGGGGCCCATGCACTGGGCACGAAATTTCTGACGGGCACAAAATATTTCATATTTTCATCTAAATTTCCATTAAAAAAGTCATAATTGTGAAAAAAATGTGATATTTGAGATATTAATGCGATGAAATGACAAAGTATAAGTGTGTAACATGTAAAATAACTTGTATCAGTAAATCAACCAATCTAAGAAGGCACGAAGAATTGGAAGTGTCCTGGACACAGAAACTTGCAAGTCGGGTCCTGTGACCATACTTGTTCAAAGTAATCCAACGCTTGAGACACAGTTAAAAATTTCACAGGCATATTCTCCTTAAAATCGAAATACAAATAAAAAAGCCTTCTAAAATATATCTTTTAGCAAAAATAAGATATCTAATAAAGTAAGAAACATATTTTAAGTGCAAAATTTCCAAGAAAAGTTTACTAGGAATGAAAAAAAAAAAAAAAGCGTTTCTAAAGCTTCTATACAGACTGTTTTCACGCTCATAATAAAAGCACCATATTGGGTCTTCCTAATTTGGGACTTTCCGTCCCGCCTTGAAAACTAACGAAAGCGCCATTGCTCCCGTTACGGGAGCAACTGATTCTTTCATGAATTATGATCAATCTATTATACTTATTAACTACGGATTTAGGCAGTATGAGACAATAGATAGTTATAAATATATTTTAAATAAAAAATGTAATTTTTATTTGTAATTTATTTTTTTTTAAACACTTTTTTGCGAAAGCGGTCAAAAAGCTAAATCCCGTCTTTTTACGTCTTTTTAAACAAGTTTTAAAAAATAGAAAATGCAAATGAAACTTTTTCAAAAAATTACGGAAGTCATCTAATATATTCAAAATACAAATAACACAAACTTTTTGACAATATATAAAATACTCATTTTAGAAAAAAAAATTCCAAAGTAATGTTCCCAAAATGGGAGCAATGGCGCTTAATGGGTTTAAAAAAAAAAAAAAAAAAAAAAAAAGAAAAAAAAATCTGCTGGAAGGGGGTCGCTGTAATATCGATTTTTGTGCTATTGTTATTATCGTACTATCGAAAAGTGTATAAAGCTATGCATAGAATTGGACGAAATTATTTGTGTATGTTTTTGCCTATAGCCAGCAGGTCCTCCTTCAATTTGGAAATAGTCCGCTGGAAGGGGCCGCTGTAATAGCGATGTCTGTGCCATTTTATCAATGTACGTACCATCGAAAAGTGCATTAAGTTATGCATAGAGTCGAACCAAATTTTTGGTGTATGTTTCAGGCGATTGTCCTCCCTGAATTTGAAAATAATCCGTCGGAAGGGGGCGCTATAACTGCGATGTCTGTGCCATTTTCATTATTGTACCATCGAAAAGTGTATGAATTTTTGATAGAATTTAACCAAATCTTTAGAGTATATTTCTGGCTATGGTAGGCAAGTCCTCCCTGAATTTAAAATAAATATACTGGAAGGGGTCGCTGTAACAGCGATTTGTGTGCTATTTTTATTATTGTACCATCGAAAAGTGTATAAAGCTATGTATAGAATTGAACAAAATTATTTCTGTATGTTTTTGCCTATGGCCAGCAGGTCCACCTTCAATTTGGAAGTAGTCCGCTGGAAGGGGCGCTGTAATAGCGACGTCTGTGCCGTTTTCATTATTTTACCATCGAAACTGCATAAAGTTATGCATAGAATTGAACCCCCCCCCCCTTTTTTTTTGTATATGCTTTTGGCTATGGCCAGAAGTTTCTTCTTGAATTTGAAAATATTCCACCAAAAGGGGTCGCTGTAATAGCGATGTTTGTACCATTTTTTTAATTGTACCATCGAAAACTGTATAAAATTATGCTTTAATTGAACCAAATTTTTTGTGCATGTTTTTGGCTATAGACAGCGTAATTCTCCTTGAATTTGGAAACATTCCGCGCTAAAGGGGCTCTGTCATAGCGATTTTTGTGAAATTTGCTTGATTTTTCGTAGATCTATTGTCCATCGCGTGGCTGAGACCGCTGACCAGGCACCTATCTATCGGCATTTGACCCAGCTGAACGGGTTTGAGTTGCCTGAACAGCTGGGCGAAGATCGCCCGATCTCCGCATGGGGCGATCCACCTCGACAAGCACCCGGGTCGGTCAAGCAATTGAATTACCGTACGTTTCTGAGTTGTTTATTGCAATGATTGAAGTTCTGTTATTTGATGTCGCACACTACATACTCGTCACACCTGGAGAAATGGGACTGGACAATTTTCCAAAACCAATTTTATAGGTTTTTGATGGAATTTTTAAACTTTTTCGATATTTTATACGTATCATTGACTAATTTGTATTGTTATTTGCTTTTCTTAAAAAAAAAATCTATGTTAATAGTCTGATAAGTAGTTTCGAAAACTGCATTTTCAGAAGGTTAAACTGCTGTAAAATCAAAAAATATGATTTTAACAGAAAAATTTTACCGATTCTCAGACTTCCTAATATAGGGCTTTAAAATGCACCAGGTCTCAAAGATAGGTGCGAACAGCACCAAAGTGGTTCCCTTGTGAGTGAAAACTGTGGCTTAGACGAGATGAGTAGAACAAGCAATATAAAAATTATGTTTTTAAAGTCAATCCCTACTTAGGTCATCAAAGAAAAAAATAATATGATCCCTTACGCTAATATTAGTTTTTGTTGCATTAAAATATCTCAATTTGTTGATTTTTTATAAGCAAGTAGGTTTACAATGGAAGTCTATGGGAATTTGGCGAAATATTAGAGATATCGCTAAGTCGGCGTCACTTTTGATGACTCATTTTGGTCACCAAATTTGGTGATATATCGCCAAGTTGGCGACAAATTTGGCGGTATTTGGCGACAGAACAGGGTCCCCCTATCTGACCCCGACCTTATAGATATGAAGATGCATTAAATGGTTCAATAAACAATGGCCGCCATTTTATCTCCCATGTAAAACTAAAATTAATTAATTAAAATTTAATTAATGAATTAATATTTGAAAAAACTGTATTAACATCAATTGTCATCCAGTACAAGTTAAAAAAAATATTTCAACTTGATAGGATGAATAATAAGTATTTTATTAACGATTGAAAATTTGAACAAGATATATAAATAAATAAATAAATAAATATCGGGAGAGTGTGAACTAATAGTAGGAATTGAAAAAGTGAGAGAAAATTGGTACAAATAGACCACATGATATTTGCCAAAGAGGTTATTAATGAAATGTGTCAGATTGCTGTCGATCCAGTAAGTCGGGCAATTTAATCCAAAGATGTTGAATACGTCTTTAGGTCTGGGCCCATTTTCACTCAGTTGGAAAGAATTCAATTTCCATGAAACAAGTCGGAAACTGTACATCAAACTTGGCAAATGAGGTGCGTTTCGTACTATAACTAGTTTTTAAAATGTTCAGATCTTGGTAGAATAGCTGTTGCACTCTTATACAAAAATGCATCAGTGCAAATTTTGTTACGATTTTATATATTAAATTCATTAACATGGAAATAATATGACACCATCTTAAATATGACATAATGACCATGAAAACGTAATATGTTTATCAATCATAGGATATCACTGAATTAAAGACTTGTAATAGGACTTAATAGAATAATCACCATGGCAAGATAGTGCCTTTACTTATCATGGGATATCAATGAATTAATTACGTGTGATAGGATTTAATAGAATGAAGAAAACTTTTATGAATATCTTTTAAAGTTTTGATTCGATTTTCTTAATATTTGAAATGATTCGTCAAAATTTTGCAGCGATTATATATATTAAATTTCAAACCATTCGTTTGGGTAGTTTTTGCGCTGTTATATGCGGACAGACGGACGGACTAGAGGATAGCTGTAGGTGCTACGTATTTATATAATCCAGAACGCTCCTAACAAATAATATATAACGTATGATCTTTTACATCATATTAATTAGTTATAGAATTATATAAAGACACTCGATTTTTCTTTTGTTCCTGTTCATCCCATACTTGGTGTTTCAAAAGAAATCTCGCTACATTTTAGTTTTGTTTTATATTACGAAAATTAGAACGTATTTAACTTATTCGTTGTATCTGTTTATCGAGTATTTCTGATAAAACTTTATTTGTTTCCTTTTTGAACAGAAATCAAACTTTTCATGATGTTTTTTAAGATTCTAATAATATAAAACAAGTAATATAAAAAATTTGTTTTTAAAGTCAATTCCTACTTAGGTCACCAAAGAAAAATTTAATGTAATCCCTTAAGCTAATATTAGTTTTTGCTGCATTAAAATATCTCAATTTGTTGATTTTCTATAAGCAAGTAGGCTTACAATGGAATTCTATGGGAATTTGGCGAAATATTAGAAATATCGCCAAGTTGGCGTCACTTTTGGCGACCTATTTTGCACGCCAAATTTGGCGATATATCGCCAAGTTGGCGACAAACTTGGCGGTATTTGGCGACAGACCAGGGCCCCCCCTATGGTAACCCCTTATTGAAAATACTTTCATTGACCTTCGATAACCAATGGCCGCCATTTTGTTTCCCATGCAAAACTAAAATTAATTAATTAAAATTTAATTAATTAATTAATATTTGAAAAAACTGTATTAACATCAATTGTCATCCAGTACAAGTTAAAAAAAAATTAATTCAACTTGATAGGATGAATAATGAGTATTTTATTAACGATTGAAAATTTGAACAAGATAAATATATAAATATATAAATATATAAATAAATAAATATAGGGAGAGTGTGAGATAATAGTAGGAATTGAATAATAATATTTACTATCCAACATCAATGTATTGTAATCCTTAGAATTAGAACATAATACAAATATGTTAAGAAGTTTTATAAAATTTTAATAATTCTTTTTCGAAAAATAATTTCTGCTTCTATAATTCAATTAATTTTAGATATAAGAATTTAAATTTGCTTCATACGTACACATGATAATAAATTTAAATTGAACAAGACTGCTAACATATTCACTTACAAAATAGTTTGAAACTGCATTGTTTACGTGGTAAAAATAACACAATGTAACATCACTTTAATTTAGCTCAAAATTAATTACATGTGATGGCTAGAAGATATGTGGATTTTATTACCTTTTAAATTAACTCTAAAATGTTTCTCTAAAATTACTAATTGTATATCACATGAGGTATTTCTAAAAAAAGTTGATTATTAAATAAAAGTTCATTTTTATTTTTTTCTTATTAAAGGTTCATTTAGTTATATCAACGGATTTAAAGGATAAATAAAATATTCGTTGAAAAGAATTATGCATTAAATATACTTATATTACTGATTTTAATTATTTCCGATAGGTAACAGTTGAAATAATTAAACTAATGCTTTGTGTGTGGATTACAAAAAAGTTTAATTAATTTACCCGAGAATTGAGAGGAGCATGTTACCTGGGTACAAAAGAAAAGAAAAAGATAACGGCTTTGTATGCATTTTTCATTTGTGTGTTTTATATGATAACACCGATTCTAAGTTTAATGTATTAAATAATAATGTATTTACTATCATTTAAAAATGTTTTTTAATTATCGTACAAAATAATTATTTTCATAATTATGCGACATAAAATTTCGTATCATTAATACATTTCATTTCCATTATGCGTATGCTACTATTATATACTTAAAATGTGTTATAAAAATTTAATATCAATAAATTATTAAAGTAATTAGCAAAGCGAAATAATCATATTTTAACAATATATATATATATATGTGACATATTACTGTCGACTTTTGTGACATCCCGGTGACATTCTTAAATATCGACGAAAATGTAGTACAGTAATCAATGTTAAATATTTTGCCAACCCTCTGTTATCATGAGACAACTAGAACGCAGTCGTGGGGGCGAATAGTAGGCAGAATCAAGAAAACATTGGAAGAATTTCTCCTTCAATGAATAATAGAGGCATCAAGAATTTAACGTGGTTTATTTGGCAGACACATATCGTAAACATTTCCATTAGAAGATCCATGAGCTCTCGAATAATCGCTGTTCCACTTCATAATAAACTTATTATGTAAAATGTATTAGAATCTACACATTAAAAGTCATTCACCCCAAGTGACGTCTTGTTATTAAATAAAAGGAAAACGTAAAAATATCTGGCTCCTTAGTCGATGCAACAGTATAAATACTCGAGGAAACAGGGTGCGGACGGATACATTACAAGTGGAGAACCCACTCCAGTACAGAGATGGGGGTAACGGCACAGTAAAATGACAAACAATAGGATCAGTTCCGGGCTGGGGGCGTGTTACGCATGACGTACATGTCCTAACTATCTACTTTCAGCGTTAGTTTTATATCGTAATCAAATGCTGGCGGGAAGCTTGCAAGGAATTATGGGATGTGGAACAGCATCGAACAAAAATATTAAAAACATTGAAAGAAAAAAGAATTGTCTTAGAATAAAATAAAGAAAGTAGTTTAGTGGTTTTACGAAGTAAGTTACAAATGACTTAAGGTTTTTTGAATAATAAATGAGGAATACGCATGTTTAAATGCATTAAATAAAAGACAAAAGGTATTAAGATATTATAAAATATAGGTAGAAAGAAAAGGTATATATTAAGAATTTAGAATAGTTTTACTAAGATAAAAGGTCGAAAATTCTTATTATTACACATATATATATTACGATTTATTTAATGAAAATTTTCATCCACATATTTTTTTACAGAAGCGAAATATTATAAGTTTAAATAAAAAATAATTATGCAAAGTAATTTAAATTCGCCATCAATATTTATTGTTGGCTTGGTGAGAGAATACAAAAATAATGCTTGTAAAAAATGTAATTTAAATAATGTTTTAAGAGATAAAATAATTTAGTAAAAGAAAAAAAAATCATCCTTAGGCATATATTATGCGACACTTTCTAAACAGAACTAAACATTATAAAAAAATTTATTTTTTCACAAAATGAAAAATATTTTGAAATAAGTAAATTAAATAAAATGCAACCGCAGACAATTTAATTTTCCATAAATCACAATGTAACGGATTTTTTTACTTGTGTATGTTTATAAACCAACTATAAATGTAACACACTTCATTTTTAATTGAGATCATTTCATGGTGAATCTCATTAACATACAATAGTTACATGTTATACCGAGCATATTAAGGCTAATGTCAGACGAACGTCTTTTTGCACGCTTTTTCCCCTACACATCATCTCTACACAATACTAGCGGTATTGTGAATTGTATTATTGTATTGTGAAATGTTATATTGTATTATTTTCACCATAAGTATGTAGAGCACCTTAGAAAAAATTTCCAGTCTTATGGTAATTTTAAGATCTTTTAAAGAATTTCAAATTTTAAAACGAAATTTTAAAATGCTTCTTGCTTCTTAAATTTTTAGATATTTCCTCTATTTTAGTTTTTAATTAAATAAAAATCTACTACAAACAAATCTGTATATCGATTTTTTCATCCGTTGGATAGTTAATGTTTTAGAGATATTTTCTGTATTCCATATTGGTTTTCATCAAAATTCTGCAGTATAATATGTTAAAAATCAAATTTAATTTTTTTAATGAAGTCGAATTTTAAAATGCATACACAGTTTCTTTTTAAGTAATATCAGGATTCTTCATTATCAGTTTTGTGAATTTTGATCAAAAATTATGTAGCATGGAGCATTTAAAAAAAAATAAAGTGATACATCAGTATTGAGAAAACAGATTACAGTATTTTAAAAGGCCAAGAAATTGTGAACGAAATTAAAACACTTGTAACGTTGCGTAAAATATTCGCATCTGCATGTGGTTTTCCACGAATGACGTAGTATAAATTTGAGAATAATAATACACACAAAAAAGAAATATCGATTTTGTGGTCGATGCTCCAATAAAGGTCCACGATCCCCTTAAATTAGGTTTTTAACATTGACAATGTTTAATAATTAATATCCTGCTATATCAGAAATTAGATAGGGTGTCTGCTTATCTGCTGAAATAAATCTCTTTTTTCGTTCGCTTTTTAATACACGCTTATCCCTGTCTGTTTTTTTCTTGTAATGTTTGTACGTCATTTATTTTTTTGAAAGATTAAGAAGAATTACAAACCGATTTTCTATTTTTTTTTTTTTTTTATTTTAGATGTAAAACAAATTTCTACTTTTACTCTAAAATATTGCTTAGTTTCCTTAATTTTGAACAATTAGTGAAAATCGTCAGTATCTTTCATTTTCACTTGGAAATCAAGTACACAAGATGCGCCATTCTTTTGCCATTTTGTGGAAAAAAAGGCTTTATTATGAGTCTTTTAATAAGTTTTTAATTAAAATATGGATTAATTACGGGCTGAGTTTTACGAAATAAACTTTATTGAAAATAGGGAAGTAACTACGCTATTAAGCTAAAAAATTGAAACCGGATTATTTGTATTAATTTTGAAAAATCATCTGAAAAAGTGAAAAAAAAAACTCTACAAAGCACTAAATATCGCATAACCCCCCCCCCCCCCCGTAAAAAAATCGGTCTTTGTGGTTCAAAACTAGATGCAAAGAGCTATTTTTTATCAAAATTTGTAGGTCTATGTGCAGCGGTCTTGCTAGAATACTGTTGGCAGTCTCGCTTACACACAAACTTCTTTCCTTATTATTTTAGATATAAAGTACTCGAATCAAAAAAATTTCATAGGGTACCGATTCTTCTTAATATTTCTTATGAACTTCTAAATATTTAAGATGAATAAATAGACACTGCTAATTTTCTCTCACTGCTATTTTTTTTTTCTCCTTTTTGGACTTTCTATTTTGCTTCGCAGCGATAAATAACATACTGGAAACGCAATCACTTTAAGTTCACAGAAATTTGGTTTTATGGCAAAGATTAAATTAGTTCAATACAACATTTTTAAGGAGCTGGAGGCGTGCAATTTAAGTGTTTTATTTTTTTTGAAGGTTTTGCTCCGATTTTCGTAACATTTATTAGGTTGAGCAAAAAGTTCTGGGAATTTTTTTATCGGATAGTTACCAGACTTTTTATCGCATATAGGAGTACTAGTGGTATATCTATAGGAGTTCAGGAATTTCGATTCCAAAATGCCTATTGAACAGTATGATTTGCGTGTCTTGATCCGGCATTATTGGAGAAAAGGTCTAACGATTCCGAAAGCTTTCGATGAGAATCCTTTAATGAAGTTAAAGAAGCATGTCAAGAGTTTTTCGATTCCAAGGAGCCGCCATGGTACTTTCAGCAACTCCGTAATCTGGCAGAACGATGGCTGAATGTCGTGGACTATGATGGTCTCTACTTTGAAGAATTGTCCTTGTTGCTTTTCTTGTTAATTTGCGCATAACAAAGCAACTTTCACAAATTTTCCAGGACTTTTTGCTCAACCTAACATTTTGATTATGGTCTCATTATAAATTTCACCAGCGTTGAAAAGTGTTATGTTATTTTGTTTGTTTGGTATCGTGTCTTTGCTTGGCTATCGTGACTATAATTTTCGTAAAAATTCGCCATCCTTGCGAATATACAAAGTGTTGTTACAGAACTTTAAATTTTAAAAATGATGTCTACAGTGTATTTATATATTTTTCTTTTTTACAGGTGCAAGTCATAAACTTAATATAGGATCTTCATCTGAGCTTCAAAAGGACTATATTGAGAATAATGGGAAGTAGAGTGTATGTGGAGAACACTAAATGATTGTTACAAAAACAGTGTTTTGTGCCAAATCATCCTCACAAAAACAAGCTGCAATAAGGTCGTTGAAGTTAGTTTTATTTTGTTTCTTAAACATAATTAAAATTATATATTTCTTCTTGTGTAAAGATTTTTTAAGAATAATTATTTTCATTAAATATGAGTTTACTGCTGTGAGTCATTTTAGCTCTACCTTTAGTTAAAAAAAAAATACTGATTCTCTCTATTCTTAAAAAGTAATTAACACTGTCACCGCAGCAGTAAATGAATTCTTTTTAACCCGAGGTCTTTCTTCGTAAATTTTAGGAAAAATACTGCATACAAAAATTTGAAAATTAGTAGTAGTACAGAGACAAGTTCGATAAATAAGCTAATACAGACATTTTTGAAATCGAATAATTACTTTAAGCGATATTTAATGTTAATGTTTGTCAAAATCGTTCCATTAAAAAAGTCTTATGTGAGCAAAAACTATACATAGGAATTCAATAATTTTTTTTTTTAAATGTTATACAGTAGAAGCACCCGGTGTGCAAGTTACATTCATTTATTTGACTCATTTTTTAATGTTATATTTCCATTTCAAATTCAAACTTTCAGCATTTCCAGAGCTTATAATATATATATTTAAAAAGGTTCATATTATAAATCTTTGACAATCGTAAATACAGCGAAAATAATAAAATTTTCTTAAAATTGAAAATTTATTTGCATATGACTATTACAAACAGAAAAAAAATTCAAACTGGAATTAAATGATTACATGTTAAAAGCATGAAAATTTTGAAAATTACGTGATAAAAACTATATTTACACGTGGATTTTAAAAGAGAAAGAAAATTTTAAAATAATAAATTCATTAATGTACGTTAAAAGCCGTAAATGGAGGAAGTTACGTAATATTTTAAATTGTAAATAATAATATTGCCAAAGTAGTTTAAATTTAAAAGTATATTTACACGATACATTTATTTTCATTTCTAGATGATCTTTTAATCTGTTGTTGCCAATTCTAATGCTGCGCAAACAAAAGTATTTGCTTTCTAGAAACAAAAGTATTTTTACGTGAAAATGAGAAAGATAAAGAAAACTTTAAAATAATAAATGCATTAATATGCATTAAAAGCAATAAATACAAAAAGTTAAGGCATGAATGACTAAATAATAATCTTGCAAAACAGTTTAAATTTAAAAATATTTAATTTAAAAATATAAAATAAGCACGAGTCATTTTTTTTAGATGATCTTTCTAGTAGCTATTGTCTATCTTTCTAGTAAGTATCCTTTCTAACAACAAAAGTATTTTCACGTGAATATTAAAATGAGAAAGGAAACTTTGATGAAAATTACGTCAGATTTAAAACGATACATTTAAAATGCCTTACTTGAAACAACATTCTTATAGCGTTGGTAAAAAATCCAAATAGACAAAGACTGTGTTTACTTGTATCATTTTATATTAGATTTTAAAATTTTTAATTAATCTTATTTAATCAAAGCCATTGGATCTCTTAAGGGGACGATGGAGTTTAAAATCCTTAATATATTTTTTTTTTTTTTTTTTTTTTTGTAAATTTCAACTTAAATATTATTCAAGGGTACATTATATACATTATAACATGCATTTATCCCAAAAAAATGTTAAAAAAAAAAAAAATATTTTTGAGAAAAAAATGGAATTTTACGCGTCGTGTTAGAAATCTTCGAAATGCCCCATGCGTCTTCCATATCAATGAAAATCCCCAATATTTTTTATAAAAGTTTGGTTTATATATAGAAATAAAATAGAGCATCGAAGTTTACATATTTGAATTTAAAGGTTTAAAAAAATTTGAAAAAATTTGAAATTTTTTCGAAAAAAATTTCAAAATTTCAATTAATTTTTTTTTTTAAATTCTTTGTAAATTTTATCTTAAATATTATTCAAGAGTACATTATATGCATTATGGCATGCATTTATCCCCCCCAAAAAATTATTTTTGAGAAAAAAAAATGGAATTTTACGCGTCGTCTTAGAAATCTTCGAAGTGCCCCCCTGCGCGTTCCATATCAATAAAAATTCCCAATATTTTTTATAAAAGTTTGATTTATATATAGAAATAAAATAGAGCATCGATTTTTATATATTTGAATTTAAAGGTTAAAATTTTTTTTTTTTTGAAAAATTTTGAAATTTTTAATTTTTTTTTAAAATTCAAATATATTAAATTCGATACTCTATTTCATGCAGCTGATTTTGCCTTAAAATTCCCCAATCAATGGGAAATGAATACAAACACGTTTACAGGGAGATCGCCACAAGTTTTTAAATTATCTTTGAATATTCTGTAATTTTTTTAAAAAATCTGATAAAATTAGCATGTTTTTAGAATCTGCGGTGTTTGAACGAAGGTTTGCGAGCGTAGCTCGCAGGCGGCAGAGCCCACTAGTATATATAAATTAATGGTGAAAAGCTTACAGAGTCATACCCCGTTCATATCACGCTGACTGAAAAAAGTGAACCATATTTTTGTTTGAAGTGATCATATTATACACTGCTGAGGTTATTGAGTCCGTCAAAAAATAAAATAAATGCAGTTAATACTTTTGACAGTTTTTAGGTGTTTTGTAATTATATAATTATGTACCACCTATAGTCGTCATCTGTTCCATCCGTCTGTATGTCTACACGTCTGTCCGTATATGACAGCACAAAAACTACCCAACCGAATGATTTAAAATTTAATCTATGTAAAACCCCCCATTAGACAAGAGTTATTGACATATTCTCTAAATTTTATAAAGCTGACGAAATTACCGCTGAACTGTCTGACTATGACGCCTTCGAAACTATCTATCTCAAAAGACCGAAATATTCATTGATTATGGATGGTGAGGGACCTTGATTTCTTCATACTTGTCATAACTTTTTTCTTCATTTATTCCTATAACTTATATTTCTTTAAATTATTTTCTCAAAAGGATATTACTTTATGACAAAATAATGTACTATAGTGTAAACTCTGTAACAAATTTCTATTTTCTAAAAAGTACCTTTTATGTAGAACTGTATATTTTGTCGTTTCTTTGACTGGCCTACCAGATTCAACCATCCTTTTCATATTTCTAAACTATGCTTATATGTTTTCAAACTTAAACTTTTTTCACTTATCATACTTTTGTTCTACTTTTTTACTTTTAATTAAAATTAAAATCTTATAAATTTCAAATTTTCTCATTTTATCACCTTTTTTTAAAAAACAGTATTAATCCTTTATTTATACTTAAATTATTTACGTAACTTATAAACTACAATTAGGTTATCCCCAATGGCACAATAATAATAAGGCAATCAATTGAAAACTGGACGTAAAGTTGCTGTCAGCTCGGAAGCTTCTCAACAACTTTACACTATTAATCACAGTTCAGACATTCATATTCAATGGGGCGAACAATCATGTTCAGAGAAATTAGAGAATAAAAAAAAGTTTAAAGAATAACCGTTACGAAGGTGTTAAGTGATGATCTTAGTGACTATAATACTCATTTTACCTTATGGAGCATTACTCGTCAAACTGTTTTACCATATCAAAAACAATACTCCTGTCGCGCATGTGCTGCAATCACATTTCGACAGTAAGTGATTTGCTCCGACATTCTCTCTCTAGCGCAAATGATTGTTAGTTTTTAAAAGATAGTAACTTCTACATTAAAACTTGTAAGGGACCATAGGGAAAACCACACACTGAACAGACAAGCAGACAAAAGCGTGAGACAGGAGACAAATTGTAGCTTTCAAACCGTTTTTTTTTTCTTTTTTTTTTTTCGTTATCAGGGTGAAATGTCGCTTGTCTGTCAGTGTGTGATATGCTTAAGGCTGCGTTTAAAAAGCAAAAATGGCTGAGCGTCCTGCTAAAGAAATAAAACCACTCTTTTCAAACCCCATTTGTGATTTTTAATAAAAGCAAGGGATGATCAACAATGGATTCAACACTGGGTCAGGAGATAAGATCAAACTTGAAGGAAACCTTTCCCTTCTTGTAGGACATCTAGCACTTTACTTGTAAAGCCACAAAAGATTAAAAAAGCCGCAAAACCACAAAAAAGCGTTGACTGGCACAGAACTAAAAAACGAAACAAGCATGATAATCTATCTGAAGCTTAAATCGGGAAGAACAGAATGATAAGAAAATTATTCAAAACATCTTGGCCGTCCTGTTCACACCATCTAACTTTTTAAAATAAAATTGCGTGTAAAGGTATTTATAGAGCATCATTTACCGGAGTGATGTTCCTAGCTTAGCTGTCATAGGGTTCCATATCAGTAAAAAGTATATTCTTCAGAAACAAGCTGTGGGTTCAAAACAGACTGGAATTTTTTTAAAGAAATCTGTATCGATTTCCAACCGGGAACAGCAAAGTGATAAGCAAACTATTAAAAACGTCTTCGTGGACTCTTCACTCGATTAAACCTGTTGTGATTCTTGGATGTGAAGCTATTTAAATAGCAGGATTTCTCCTAATGATTTTTCAAACTTAACAGTTTTCAGGTTTCTTATCAGTAAGATCATGTTTAGTTCCTTTATCTAATATAAAATCTATAGCTTGAAGTGTATACGTATTTTCAAATGTCTCCTAAGAAAATTAAATTATTTCAATTCTTTTACTATATGCATTTCTTCAAAGATGATTATTTCTGTTTTATTTTGTACAATATTTTATATATATATATATATATATATATATATATAGTCCCATATTTTATATATCATATGTATTCTCAAAATTACATATACCACAAAAAAACATTCATATTGTGTAAAATATGCGAGAAATTATCGAAAACAAAATAAAACAGATAGAATAAAATAATCTGCATTCATATTTTCCATTTTTACTTCAGTACTTTTTTTTATGTCCGGTAAACCGTTTTGATTATTTTATTGTTTTACTGTTTTCATTTTCATTTTGTCTCTTTATTTTATTAATTAATTATTTTTATAGTTTTATTAATATTTTTTGTTATGTTTTACGTTTATATTATTATTTTATGTTTTAATTATATCGTATTTTTTTATAGGGCTATCGAGTAGTTGTAAAGATAAAGAATTGGAATATTTGATAAATTAAAATTATAAGGAAAACTTGGAATAGACTTACTCTAAGATTTTAAAATTCAAACCCATGATATTCACAACTGGAAGTAAGAATAAGCAGAATTTCTGTAGAAAGTTGTATAATATCTTCAACAGAGATTATGTGTAATAAAATTTAATTATTAATCTTGAATACGCATAATAACGTAGAAATGGATACACATACTATATTCAATCTGAATAATACAGATTCGGCACTTACTAACACTCATATAATAGAAACTAACTTTTCTTTTCAGAATTCTTCATTACCTGTTTTAGGATTTCAAGATCCGATTCCCTATTATGGTGAACATTTAAAAAGATTTAATAGAGGATATGGTGTTGTTCACGGTTATCTGAGTTTTATTGTTTGTGTTTTCGGGATCACAGCCAACGTTCTAAACATCATTGTGCTTTCAAGAAAAAGTATGATTTCGCCTACAAATGCAATTCTCACAGGATTGGCGGTTGCAGACATGCTTGTCATGTTTTCCTTCGTGCCATACACTTATCATTTCCATATTAGGAAAGGTGCAAGTGTTAAAGAGAAATTTTCATATGGATGGGGAGTTTACGCACTCTTTCATGCTCATTTCAGTGTTACTATTCATACAGTAGCTGTATGGTTAACTGTGCTTGTAGCCGTCTGGAGATTTATGGCTGTTAATTTTCCAATCAACAGTACAATTTGGTGTTCGATGTCAAGAGCAAAGTACGCAGTGGTAGCTACATATATCATATGTGTAGTATTTTGCATACCAGTGTATGTTACGTTTACTTTGTCTGAAGTCAAACTTACAACAGGTGAAGTGGCATACAGAATAAAATTTAGCCAACTTGCTGAGCGGCATGATAGACTGCTGGAAAAAATAAACTTCTGGGTTTATAGCGTCATCGCAAAATTAGTACCTTGTGTAGCACTTACAGCATTAAGCATTGGGCTTATTCGTCTTTGTATAATGCCCAGAAAATAAATGAAAGATTAGAAAAAAGAAAAATACAAAGTGAGACATATCATGACAGAATAACGAAAATGATACTAGTTGTATTGTTGCTTTTCTTAGTAACAAAATTCCCATCAGGAATATTAACACTCTTATGCGGCATTTTAGGAAGACAATTTTTTCAACACGTTTACCTTAACTTTGGTGATATTATGGATATTCTTGCTTTGATAAACAATTCAATAAACTTTATAATTTATTGCTCAATGAGTAGAGAATTCCGAGATACCTTTGTATTATTGTTTATGTCAAAATTTATACGCAAAGAAAAAGTTTCTCCGACAGCAGAACCATCTGCAACCTTTGTCTCGACATGTGTATAAGATAATAAATTCAGGTAAATTTAGAGATCAGTGATCTAGTGAGTTATTTAACTTGTTTATTTCTTCTAATTTAAGAACATGTGAAGTACTGTTGTTAGCAAAAATAAACTTTTATGAAATTTATTTTTCATTAGAAACTTTGTCTATTGTCTTTTGTCATTGGATTTTAAGAATTCTAATATTGATAAAAAACATCACGTCATATCATTGTTGGCAGTGTAACAAAAATTCAACTAATCTGTTGTCAGAATCAAAAATCTCAAAAAATTGCATATTACTCTTATTATTTAAAGTATTAACTTCGTGCATTATTATTTTTCAATTGTTCAGTTAGATATCAAATTAAAATTGCATTCTTTTCCCTGTTTTAGCTAGGTAAAATAATATATGTAAAATTTTAGAATTTTTTTCAAAGATAGGCATAAACAGTATAATGAAATCTTATTATATTTACTATTCTGTCATTTAATATTGCATTAAAAATTTCTGAAACTTAATGCACAGTTCAAACAAAAATGTCAAATTATCACTTATTAGCTCTCAAACCAGTAAACTTTCCTGCAAAAAATTGGCATAATTGTAAAAAAAAAAAAAAAAAAAAAAAAAAAAAAAAGTTGAAATACAAGTGCGATACAAAACTAGTATGTTGGGCCATCACAAAACTTTCTTCTATATAAATCACGTCAATTAAATCATTTAAATAGTATAAGAAATTACATCAATTTAAAACCAATTCGTATCAAAGTATACCTGAATTCGAAGTTTGATGAAAATCTGTGCGTTAGTTATTGAGATAGAACTGTAGGGGAAATTCTGAAAAATTCAGCATAGCAGCGCCACCTGTTGAGCGATTTGCACCAAAACACAAACAGCACTAATTCATATTAAGGTATACCGGAATCTGAAGTTTGATGAAAATCGGTGCATTAGTTCTGGAGCTAGAGCTATTGTGGAAATCACAAAAAATGCAGCACAGCAGCGCCACCTGTTGAGCGATTTAAACGAAAAGGTCCAAAACATCATTTCATGTCAAGGACTAACTGAATCTAAAGTTTGATGAAAATCCGTGCATTAGTTCTGGACATTGAGCTATCGTGAAAAATGCTGCATAGCAGCGCCACCTGTTGAGCGATTTACACCGAAACATAAACAGCACTAATTCATATCCAGGTATACCTGAATCTGAAGTTTGTTGAAAACCCAAGTATTAGTTCTTGAGATAGAGCTATTGCGGAAATCTCAAAAAATGCAGCATAGCAGCGCCACCTGTTGAGCGATTTACACCACAAGAAGCAAAACGTCAATTCATGTCAAGCACTAACTGAATCTGAAGTTTGAGGAAAATCCGTGCATTATTTCTTGATATTGAGCTATTACGAAAATCGTGTAAATTCTTCAAAATGCAGCATAGCAGCGCCATATGTTAGGCGATTTGCACCAAAACGTTACCAGCACCAATTCATATCAAGGATTAACGGAATCTGAAGTTTTATAAAATTCCGTGCATTAGTTCTTGAGATAGAGCTTTTGCGGAAATCCTGAAAAATGGTACATACCAGCGCCACCTGCAGGGCGATTTACACTAAAAACTAATCAGCACCAATCTATATCAGGGACTACCGAAATATAATTTTTTATTAAATTCCGTGCATTAGTTCTTGAGATAGAGCGCCCACAAAATTTGTGTCACATACACACAGACAGACAGACAGACAGACTCACAGACAGACATTTTGTAAAAACATGTTTTTTGGAATCTCTGACCCCTAAAACGTATAAATCCATCGAAAACTGGAATTCGAAAATTTTCATGAAACCAATACTTTCTTCTTGTGAAGATATAAGAAAGTAAAAAGTGTATTATTTGCTCCTCCATTTTTTATACCATAATTCATTTTATTTTCGCAAAAATAAATTTTGAATTGAAAGTTCAAAAGTTTAGCTTCTATATTTCTTTTACTTCTTTTTGAAAAGCAGAAATACATACATAGAAATATAAATGTATGTATATATTAAGAATTATTATGTATTATGTAAATAATTATTTATTTGCAATAAAATAATTATTAAAGTGTCATGATAATTTATAATTTAATGACGCATATATTCTGAATATGAGGGTTTTTTGTCTTGTTCCATGAATTAAATACACATGTATGATATATAATTAAGAAGAACTATCCTCTAATTATGTATAAAAATTATTTAAATATTATTTATATAATCAGATTATAAGAAATATAAAAATGCACTGCTGCACACACACCTATACCTACATATATGCATACATTAGAACCCCATTTTTTACTCTTTTCATGGGCAGTATCAGAAAAAATATAAATTGCGGAAAGATATAAATGACATGATCTCGTTTTTTGTGTAATTATTTTTTTCTTATTACAAGCAATCAAGTATAATAAAATAAAATATTTTCATAGAGTATTTAATAGAACCAAACACTTTTAAATATCAAGCATTAAAAATACAAATTGATATGCAAATAAACCACATGTAAATGTTCACAGTTGTACAAATAACCAGCCTTCATGCTCATATATTGTTAGAATGTTATTCCATATGGAAGGCATGAATACGAAATTCCTCAATAGGTAAACAATAAAAAAGTTAAAAGTTTTACCTTTATGCTTTGATGTGTTTCAATAGAAATATATTCTTCTTAGGATGAACAAAAAAACATTTATTAGCAGATTGAATACACTAAAATAATATATATGCTGTTCAAAATACGGATCACACTTCACAATAAAACAAAACAGATGAATAAGACTATTTACAAACACAAAGAAATACTTTGAACTATGGTTTGATGCAGTTTTTTTATCATATTATATTCCTTTGGAATATTATTGAATTTTTTTAATCAAGCAGCATTTTGCTGCCAACTGCTATAAGGGAAGGAGCAACACTAACTGAACTGAGTGTCTGTAACAGTAGATCAAATAAAAAAGATTGTCTGATGCTGCCACCTGGTGGATGTTCTTGAAAACAAAAGAGCATTTTCTAACATCTCTCCCGTTTTGTGATAGAATCTGACACCAGGTGGATAAGGTTTCTACAAAGTTCAAATTTGGCCTTTGGCAGTGGCTTCGTCATTATATCTGCTATCATTTCATTTGTTGATAGATATTTGACATCTATAACATTTTTATTTTTAAATCTCGTATGTAATGATACTTTGTATCAATGTGCTTAGTGCGAGATTTAAATTTTTCACTTTCAAACAATTTAACTGTAGGTTGGTTATCCTCAAAAATTCTAATAGGAAAATGTTGTTGTAAGTTGAGGTCGTTACACAATTTTAAAATCCATAGCACGTCTTGAGTTCCTTGTGACAGTGCTTTCCCATATTCAGCTTCTGCTGACGATAACGTCACACATGTTTGTTTTCGCGAGAACCAAGAAATGCAGCTATTGCCTAAGAAGATTACATTTCCTGAGGTGGATTTTCTGTCTCTAGCATCTTGTCCCCAGTCTGCATCCGAGTATGCAACTATATTAGGATATTCTTTTGAAGAAATGTGGAGATCAAAGTCTTTCGTTGTTTTTAAGTATCTTATTACCCTCTTAACAGCATTCCAGTCCTTTTGTCTTGGATTATTGCATCTTCGACTTAGTATGTGTGTAGGAGCGGTAATATCAGGTCTTGTGCATGAGGAAATATATAAAAGACTTCCTATAGCTTGTCTATAATTATCATTTGATGATAAAAGATTTTCTTCTTTATCTAAACTATAATAGTTAGTTTCCATTGGGGTATAAGTTGGTTTGGCTTCTTCAAGCTGAAAATCCTTAACTAATTGAGTTATTTTATTTCTTTGTGAAAGTAAATAACTTCCATCTTCTTTTCTGTAAATTTCTATACCTAAGAAGTATTTTCTTCTCCTAGTGATGTTATGGGATAAGATTTCTTTAAGTAATTTATTACTTCATTAACTTCATTTTCATCTTCTGAGCTCATCAGCATATCATCTACATACAGTATGAGATAAATTGTCTTCTTTGATTTTTCTTTTATCAACAAACATGGATCAGCTTCACTTTGTTTAAATCCATATGCCTTTAGAGAATTCTCTATTTCTTTATTCCAGCACTTGGCGGCTTGTTTAAGACCATATATAGCCTTTTTTAATTTATAGACTTTGTCTTTATTTTCTTCATCATGAAAGCCTTCTGGTTGATGCATGTATAATTCTTCATCATCTAGTTTATCATGTAGAAAGGCTGTTTTAACATCTACTTGAAATACTCTGGCTTTATGATAAGCTGCCCGGGTCAGAAAAGCTCTAATAGTTGTATGTTTGACGACAGGAGAGAAGGTTTCATCATAATGAGTGCCTAATATTTGAGCGAAACCTTTGGCAACTAATCGTGCTTTGCATTTTATTGCTTCTCCATTTTCATAATGTTTTGTTTTGTAAACCCATTTACAGCCAATGGCGTGCTTGCCTTTGGATAAAGTAACAAGCTCAAACACTTCATTTTCCTTTAAAGAGTTACATTCTTCCTTCATAGCTTGAAACCATTTCTGTTGATCTTTTACTGGTAATCGTAAAACATCTTTAAAAGTTTCAGGATCTTGATTTTTGGAACAACTGTCTTCAGTTTTGTAAGAATATCTTTCTGGTGGAATTCCTTCAGTCTCTCTGTTAGATATTCTTCTCTGGAAATTATCTTCACTTTCTTCAGTTGTTGGGTTATCTACTGATTTTTCATCCATTTTTATTTCTTCTGCAGTATTTTCTATTCGGATAGCTTCACTATCATTTTCAAGATTTTCTTCTGAAAAATTGAAGTGCATTAAATCTGAGATTCGCTCTTCAGGATTTTCTTTAAAGACATTTTCACAGTTCATATTTTCAAAAAACTTCACTGTTCTGCTTATCACTATTTTTCTACCGCCTATATAAATTCTTTATCCTTTGCTTCTTAAATCGTAACCAACAAAGACTCCTTCAGTGGCTTTTTCGTCAAATTTTTGTCTCTTCTGTTTATGAACATACACATATGCTTTGCATCCAAATACTTTAAGGTGACTCAAATTTGGCTTATGCCCATTCCACAGTTCATATGGTGTCTTTTCAGTTGATTTTGTGGGTAATCTATTTTGTAAGTAGGCTGCTGTAGCTATGGCTTCTGCCCAGAATGTTTTTGGCAGTTTAGCATTTATAAGCATTGCTTTACTCATTTCAATAAGCGAGCGATTCTTTCTTTCTGCGACTCCATTTTGGGACGGTGAATATGGCGTCGTTGTTTCATGATTTATTCCTAAGTTTTTAAGATAGTCTTTGACAGATTCGTTGCAATATTATGTTCCATTGTCACTACGGAAGGATTTAATCTTCAATCTAAATTTATTTGTTGTTGATGCAACATACTCTTTTAATTTATCAAATACTTTATCTTTAGAAGAAATAAAATATACTTGTGTATAACGAGAGTAATCATCAATAAATGTAACGAAATATCTTTTTGATCCCATACTTTTTGTTTCCGCAGGACCACATACATCGCTGTATATTAAATCAAGTGGTTTTTTATTTCTGTGTTGTGTTTCTTTTGGAAATGATTTTTCTGTTAGCTTAGCTTTTATGCAACTTGAACACTCAGTATTATGAGAACAATTATTCACAGTAATACCTAAAGCTAAATCATCCTTTTGAATTTTCTTGATGGATTCCAAATTTCTATGGCCCAGCCTTTGGTGCCATTTTAGAATTCAGTTAACATTAGAACAAACGGGTAATATTTCTGAAGCACTATATACCTTTTCATTTGTAGGTATTATTTTTAATCTGTATAACCCCTCATAAGCTTTTGCATCTGCAACTAAGATGTTGCCCTTTTTAATTAAACATATATCATCTTTAAATGTCACAACAAAACCTTTGTCAGTACAAGACAGGACAGATAATAAATTACTATCCAACTCGGGAACATAAAGCACATGATCTAATGTATCTCTATTTGTTTGACCATTATGTGTTTCAATATTAAAAGTACATTTACCCTTTCCCTTTGCAGTTAATTTAGTTCCATCAGCAATTGTAATTGTACCTTTATTCGGACTTTTTAATTCTGAGAACAGTTCCAAAGAATTAGCTAAATGAACAGACGCACCTGAATCAATAACAAAAGACAAATTTTTGCTATTTCCATTTTGTTGAGATTTCATAACAAAACTCGAAGAATTTGATTCTTCCATTAATTCATGATAGTTTTGAGAATCTGATAGATTTTCATTTTGACTAGCAGTAGAGGCAGAGAAATTGTTTGTTTTTTTAAACTGTTGGCGTGATCTATCTTGGGTGAAATTTGGTTTTGTTTTGTTAGTATTATTACCCTTTAAGTGAAAACAATCTTCACGGTTGTGATTATTCTTTTTGCAATGAGAACAAAATTTCTGCTTATTTAAATGCTTTGGTTTATCCCTATTACCCTTTAAAGCAATAGATTCAAATTTTGTTGAAATTTGTTTAGTTTCAACTCTTCTAAGATACTCATCAATTAATTTGTTTTGAACATATTTTAATGATAAATCTGTTTCATATTTACTTTCAATAGCAGTTATAAAGGTACTATAAGAATTTGGTAAGGAACAGAGCAAAATAGCTATTAAATTATCATCTTGTATTACTTCACCTATACTTCTTAATTTTTCTGCTAATTCTAAGACAGAATTAATATGTTCCTGCATTTTAATACTTTCATTATATTTAATGGAATACAGCTTCCTAAGAAGATAAAGTTTATTTGTTAAATTTACTCTTTCATGAACAGATTTCAATTGATCATATGTTTCTTTAGCACTTTTAGCATGTCTGACATGAACAATTTGTGAATCTGAGGTATTTAAACAAATTAATGCCCTAGCATTTCTATCATTTTTTACCCAATTATCATCATTTTCCTTTTTAGGTTCAAATACAACATCATACAGACCTCTTTTGATTAACAATTGCTCTATTTTAAACTTCCAAACTGAATAGTTGTCATCAGTTAATTTATCCACATAATGAGATTCTTTAATACTAGACATTATGATATAATAATATTTTCTTATTTCACAGAAAATAAAACTTTTTCTCTTATTAATACATCAAAACAACAATTATAAACTCAAATATAATGCTAATGATGAAATAATAACAAAATAAAATTCTTGAGAACAATTTTTGAAATTACTTTTGATTTCAGAAAATCTGTTCTTAGATGTTCAGTTGTTTGTTTAAAACATAAATTTACATTTACAACTTATATAATAAAATTTCAATAAGAAACTGGCAAAATAAAAATAAAAATAATTTCTTTTCTTATATACACAATACTTTTGATTTCAAAATAAGAACAATTCTTTGAATTTTCTTTTATATCATTCACTTGTGACAAATACAATATTCAGAAAATAATTACTTCTTTGAATTTAATTATATTATATTTTCTTCTTTTATATTATTATATTTAAAATTGCAGTGGTGGAAAATTGGCGCAGAGGCGGAGCCTATTGACACCACTAAATTTTTATGGTATTATTCAGTTAAAAACTCAGAAATTTGATCATTAGATAAGAGGCAAAATACTGCTATAATTTAGTGGTGTCAATAGGCTCCACCTCTGCGCCAATTTTCCACCACTGAAATTGAGATAACTTCACTCTCATAATCGACTGTTAGAATGTTATTCCATATGGAAGGCATGAATACGAAATTCCTCAATAGGTAAACAATAAAAAAGTTAAAAGTTTTACCTTTATGTTTTGATGTGTTTCAATAGAAATATATTCTTCTTAGGATGAACAAAAAAACATTTATTAGCAGATTGAATATACTAGAATAATATAGTATATGCTGGTCAAAATACGGATCACACTTCACAATAAAACAAAACAGATGAATAAGACTATTTACAAACACAAAGAAATACTTTGAACTATGGTTTGTTGCAGTTTTTTTATCATATTATATTCCTTTGGAATATTATTGGATTTTTTTAATCAAGCAGCATTTTGCTGCCAACTGCTATAAGGGAAGGAGCAACACTAACTGAACTGAGTGTCTGTAACAGTAGATCAAATAAAAAAGATTTTCTGATGCTGCCACCTGGTGGATGTTCTTGAAAACAAAAGAGCATTTTGTAACATATATTCCTCAAAATTACCTCAAAAATTGCAGACTGGAGAAGCGGTGTGGTATAGGGAAAAAAGGGTTCTGCGTTCACTTTTATCAGCGGGCAAAATCAACGTCCCCTATATAAGGGAGAAAACCTTAACGCTCTTTAATGTGATATCAGAAAAGTCATACGAAGCATGAAAAAGAAAGAAAATGATTTTTAGGGTTTCGTTCATCTGACGAAACCCTATTCGTCTCACTCCTTTGTATGTCTGTATGTCTGTCCGTTACAGAGCACGTTCTCATAAACTATTCATGTTAGAGACTTGAAATTTTGGGTACTTATAGCTGAACACCTCACATCAAACAACAAATCATAAAATTTTGAAAAAATTGGTAATTAACCTAATTACGGGCTAATTAATTTCTAAAATTAACCAATCAACCTTTTGAATGCTGGTGCAAATGCACGTTATCGAAATACTCCCCAGTTTCTCCTAAGGGTTGCCAGTAAATTCGGCGGATGCTCCGTCAAATCCGCCGGTGCAGGGTTACCACGGAGTACTTTAAGCAATAAATGAATTGGACCTTTAAAAAGCAAAATCGGATCTGCCGAAATATCGGTCGTACAAATTCGTAACAGGTGTAGAAATACGCCGAAAAAATTCTACTTTATTTTGGTATACATTTCAAATTTCTGCGTAGGATAGAACGCAAAAAATCCACTAAAAATCGATCGATAAAAATTTAATTTCTGTGTTTTTAAAGACAATGAAAACAGATTACCATTCACCGGAAGGCAGCTATCGTCATCTCTCGACATATCGGCGCGGGAGAAATTTAAGGGGAGGAAAGTCTAATACGAAATTTAAACATTTTAAATATTAAATTTTTCGATTAAATTTTTTGACATCCGGGCTGGAAATCCTCGCAGATTTCATACATACCCAGTTCAAAGAGATTGCTTCATTACGAGCTGAGATATTAATTATTATTTTATTAATTCCTTTTATTTCCATCAAATGCCAGATTAAGATGGAGGCACGTGCTTTTTTAACGGAGATTTCATTTAAATTAGGAAATCTAACAATTTGCGTGGGGTGTTTCGACGGCGCGCTATGAGATAAGTATTAATTATTCAATATGAAAAAGTTTATAGATTTATAAGTGTTCATCCCACTATTTCCGAATAGCAATTTCAGGAAATATCTTAAATTATTGTTTAAGACCGCCACTCGATGTGTTCGAAACTTTAAGATAATACAACACACACATAATATAACACATAAGAAAAAGTGTAAAAAAGAATGGAGTGTGATATTTCGAGGAGTGGGGGGGGGGGGACTAGATTTATTTATTAAATCTTAGCGTTTGTTATCGCAGAAAATGTTTTAAATTGTTGGTTAAGACTGCAACGCCACCCTCCCGACCATGTATCTACGGAAAGATTGCGCAAAGGAGTTTCGTTCAGATATGCTTTTGTTAAGAATAGAGTGCGCTCCCTGGTGGTGGAATGCGGAACTAACGTAACGCGATTTTGTTAAAATTAGGAAATATAACAAGGCGATCCGTTTGCAACTTTAAGATACTTCATGACACATAATAAAAAGCTTATAAAATAATGGTGCATGCAATTTCCTGTGAAGGGAGGGCGGGGGAGGGGCGTTGAATTTCTTTTTTTAAAAATTAGCGTTTACGACCATTTTAGATGTCGTTTTTTGAGCACTATGATATACTCAGACACGTGATGCTTATGAAATATAAAAATGTCAAAATGTTAGTTATCACTATTTCCGAATAGTACTTTCAGCAAATTTCTTAATTTCTCGCTTAAGGCCGCCACCAACTCGAGTAACACATCCACTGATAAGTTGTTTAACAAAGTTTCGATCTGATACACTTTTGTTATGAATAGTGTGCGCTCCCTGGTGGTGGAATTTGCAACTAACATAACGTAATTTTGTTAAAATTATGAAATCTAACAAGTCGATCTGCTGGAAACTTTGACATAGTTCATAACATATAATAAAAAGCTTATAAAAGAATGTTCCGTTCAATTTCCTGGGGCGCCTACCTATCTCAGGTGCTATAGAACCGATCCCCTCGACTAATATACCTACGGATAGGTTGTAAAACGGAGTTTCCTTTGGATAGAAGTTTGTTTAGAATAGAGTACGCCACCTGGTTGCGAAATGTGGAACTAACAGATTTCGCAAAAGGATAAAGTGTTTTAAAGGAATATTAAACGAAACCCTCTGTGCGATCTGTGATCACACTTACCCACTTGTTTTTCTTTGTTTTATCTGTTTTGTGTGATATTTCGTGACGTCACAATAAATTGTGTCACGGCTTTCTTCAATCTAGGAGCCGTTGGTGAAGTTGGTGCTCAAAGTTGAATACTATAGTTGAATACTTTATAACTACTAGTATATGTTTTCACAAAAAACATTTAAAATTTGAAGGTATCGCTAACATTCCTTGTGTTAGGTGTCCTTGAAGACACCGTGAAAAATAATTGTAAATTTACGTGTATTTTACCGTAAATTGCTCCCGCATATTTATGGAAAATGCTCTTTTCCAAATAAACGGTCAAATTCAATAAATTTTATGTTTTACGGACTAACTCGTTTATGTAAAAGTAAATCCCGTTTATACAGGAGCAAAGCTCGTTTTCAGCTCACAGGCTATCAAAGCCTGAGAGCTCATGTGCCCGCCGGTTCTGTATGTACGTACGTAACGATAAAATTTGGATAAAAATATCCGATTTGCTTCAAAATATTTTTACACTTTCATTCTGATAAGGCGCTTCCCTGATTAGTTTTTGGGGTTCATTGGTTAAGGATAAAGGGGGAAAGGGGGCTAGTCCCCCCCTCCTTAATTTTAATAAATAGTTTTTTCATGCAGAAATATTCAATTTGTTTCAAATTGGTTATACCGGTTTATTATGCTAAGGAGCTTCCCTGATTAGATTTGGAAGCTCATTACTTAAGTATAAAGAGGGGAAAGGGAGGCTAGGACCCCATAAATTTAGATAAATGGGTTTTCATGTAGAATTATTCGATTTGCTCCACATTTTGTATACCGGTTTATTATGTTAAGGAGCTGCCTTTATTACATTTGGAGATTCATTAGTTAGATATAAAGGGGGAAAGGGGCTACCACTTCCTTAATTCAGATAAATGGGTTTTTCATGCTGAAATATCCGATTTGCCCCTAATTTGGTATACCGGTTAATTATATTAAGGATCTGCCTTGATTAGATTTGGAGGTTCATTAGTTGAGTATAAAGGGAGGAAAGGGGGGTTATACCCTCCCTTAATTTAGATAAATATGTTTTTCATGCAGAATTATTCGATTTGCTCCAAATTTGGTATAGCGGTTTATTATGTTAAGGGGCTTACCTGATTAGATTTGGATGTTCATTAGTTAAGTATAAAGGGAGGAAAGGGGGGGGCTAGAACACCCCTTAATTTAGATTAATGGGGTTTTCATGCAGAGTTATTCGATTTGCTCCATATTTGGTATACCGGTTTATTATGTTAAGGAGCTGCATTGATTAGATTTGGAGGTTAATTGGTTAAATATAAAGGGGCTACGGGGTTAGTCCATCCTCCAATTTAGATAAATGGGTTTTTCATGCATAATTATTCGATTTGCTTCAAATTTGATATACCAGCTTACTCCGATATGGCTTTCTTCATTTCATTTCAAGGTTCATTGGTTAAGTATAAAAGGGGGAATGGGGGGCAAGTGTCACCTCCCCTTAATTGAGATAAATGGGTTTTCATGCAGAATTATCTAATTTAGTTTTTTTTTTTTTTTTTTTTTTTTTTTTCTAGGTTTATTCTAATAAGGAGCTTTTCTGATTAGATTTGAAAGTTCATGGGTTCAGCACAAAGGGAGAAATGGGGGAGCTAATACCCCCCTGAATTTAGCGAAATGGTTTTTTTCTTGCAGAATTATTTGATTTGCTTCAAATTTGGTATGCCAGTTTATTATGTTAAGAGCTTCCTGATTAGGTTTGGAGGTTCTTTGGTTAAGTATAAAGGGGGGAAACGGGGGCTAATTCCTTCATTTATTTTTCGAGGGGCAATATTTTTGAAATACGAGTATAATATACAATTAATGTGAATAGCCTGTGAGCTCAATGCTATCAGTTTAACTGGGCAATTTTCTTTTTATTTTATGTGCATTTCCCTGGAATTTCTGCTGCAGTAAAATTATTGCAGCAATTTTTTACAGTGTAGCATGGCGGAAATTCGGAACATACTATTGTATATTTCTGGCAGTGGTTATGTTAACAAAGATTAAGAAATATTTGTTTTTATTTAAATTGCCTATGATTTACTTAAAAAAAATCTTTTTAAAGTATTTAAATAAAGCATATGAAAGCAAAATATTTATCTTTTCCTATTTCAAAATATTTCACCCATCATAAGTCGCAAGTAACGTAATACTATAACTGTCATGTTTGTAAGGATGTATAGTTAAGGCGATTTTCATTAGCAACTAATAAAGAAATTAGTATTACAAAAGTGCAGTTTAACTATATCTTTCGAACGCATTTTCTCTTTGATTATTGAATGAATAATATTCGATTTGAAACTTCTGAATTATTTTACTAAAAATGTGCTAAAATACATAAAAAAGTTTTCTAGAACACAAAAAAATGTCAAATGATGTTAAAACGCAAGCGCTTTCAACAGTTACAAAACAGCCATTATCAGGGAGAATTTCAGAGAAGGTTCACACCACTGAAACACACACAACATATCCAAGACATGGTAAAGCATACTAAATATATCTAGATGTTTTGAGACATAATTATCGCATTTTCACACCTTTCAATCCACCCTTTTCCCTTTCCTTGAAATAGACTCGTTTCCGGTTATTAAAGAACCCCACCAGTGGCTGAGACGTTCTGCTCTCGGAGCTGGTAGACGGGAGGTGCTCAATTTGAACCCAATTGCTCCCGTCGGCCTAACCGTTAGGAGTTTACGTGGTTTTCTTCCAACCTCGGGAAAACTTGCGTGAATACGGCTTAGGTACCTTTAGAAAGGCCCCCACGGAGGGCACTCCCCTTGGGTTGATATCCCTCGAGTAGATAATCGGACGTCAAAAATCAACCCAATCCAACCGATTTTTAAAGCATTGAAAATTCATTAACATTCACATCTCTGAAATTTCCCCTCATGATGTCTGTTTTGTAAAAGTTGAATACGCTTGATTTTTAACGTCATTTATCAGTTTTTGTTATTTTCTAAAAAACTTTTTTTACATATTTTAACCAGTTCTTAGTAAAATAATTCAGAAATTTCAATTCGTATATTTTTCATTTAATAAAAGAAAGTACTAAAAAAAAACTATAGAAATGATTCTGAAAAATTACCGAAAATCTGTGGCAGCAAATGAAATTTTTTAGAAAGGCTTTTTTAAATGTTGAAAATATATTAGTTTTAAGATTTCTAAAGATAATGAATGAGGTAATGGTCGGCTGAAAGGGTTAACGTGTTCAAAAAACTCCGAAAAATTTGGAATAAAATATGAGAAACATGCAACTAAGCCTACAAACGTTGAAACCCTCTTGTAATGTTAGGATGGAGAGGATTGGAAGTTATAGATTCGGATTTCCAGAATCTGTTTTAATTCAATCCTGCATAATTGAACTACTTATATACTTTATTTATAGCCTTAAATATTTCATATACCTCTAATTTTAATGTTAAATCAGCATTACTTATTAGGGAATCAATTTATATCAGAAACATTATATGCTATTTAAAAATGCCCGTCATAAAAAATATACGATGCAGTTAGAGCGAAACTCTGTTAGCTAACAGAGACAACAGAATATTATTCAAGTCCTTTTAAAACGTAAGTGGTGTTTAATAAAGCCAAAAATTTAGGTATTCCATCCAATAAAATGGATCCCATTCCGTAAAATCTCATCCCTTTAAACGCGAAACCGTCGTTCTAAGAAACAAATTTGCCTTCGCTATATCGCCAGGTTTCATTAGAATTTGAAAGTGCCATAAGATTAAATCTAGAGTGGAAATAAAATTAGTATTCATTATATTTGCCAAAATTTCATCTATTGCTGGTATTGTGAACCGGGTAAACTGCTTAAAAGCATTTAACATGCGGTAGTCAATTGCAAATCTCTATGACTCAAGAGTATCAAATTTTTTTGGTTATCATTTACACATAACACTACTGGCGATGTAGAAAAAGGATTAACAGAAATTCTAATCTCATTATTTAACATGTTGATTATATGTAAATCTTCTATATTCTGCTTATCCTGGCAACGCTTATACTATTTGCTACTCATAGTTGTGGTAGCGATGGGCGATTCTCGAAAATTTACCAATCGAAAAAAATCGTCATCGTAAAAACACAGTATTTGATTACTTTCGAGGATGTACAATTGAGATGTTATACAATCGATTATTAAAATCACTGTTTTTGTATATTTAAAAGGCAGATTTTATTAAATATATGGTAACTGAAAACAGATGGGATTAAAAAACAACAAACCAAAGGGGGGCTAAAATGGAGCCACAAGAGTGGAAATGTCATGTGACGGCGCCTCCTGGATGAAAAAAGTTGAAAAAACGCGAGTAGGTATGAAGCGGTAAAGGGAGTTTAAGTATCAAAAATTTGAATTTTTCGGCAATTAGCACCAAAATGTCCAAAGAAATAAGAATCAAAAGCACACCTTAGGGGCAAAGACATGAACTAAAAGGATGGTAAATGGGATCAATATTTTTTTATTTTTCTACGTCATTTGAGATGAGATCTATAATATCCCCATTATTAGAAAATCTTCTACTGGAATACGTTAAACGAACCCCCTCTGGGAGCAAAGTGTGGGGAGAAGCAAGGAAAGAGCATAATATAAATAAGTGGTCACAGGACCTTCCAACGATGTATCACATTAGGGGAGTCGGTTAAATTTAGAAAAGTGTCCCCGCGCGAGGGCAAAGAAGGGGGAGGAGCGTGGTAGATATATAAAATAAAATAGTAACCACAGGGCTTTTCAATGGTATATCACCTAAGGTTTGTCGGCATAAGATAGAAAAGAGTCACCACCCGCAGGATTCCACCTATCGTGCATCCCGGAATAAACCATGCCCATCCCTCTCTTTGAAATTTTCATATCTTATAAATTATTTATCGGAGGGCTCCGTAAAAAAATCCGATCGAAAATATTAAAAACGCTACGATTTAAAAATGTTCGAAAAGTGTGCCTCCCTCGGAGCGCCAAACTAGGGAGGGGAGAAGAAAGGTTCATAATATGAAACAGTAGTCCGAAAACTTTGCTATGATATATCCCATGACGGGTCCAAAAAATGTTTGAAATTTACCCCTCCCACGGGGATTCAATCTTTCTTCCCAGAATATACAAGAAATCAAGCAGCTCCCTCTTTTAAATTTTAATATTTAATAAATAATATTTACTGGAGTGCTCCATCAAACATTCATATCTAAAACGATATTTATTGTAGTAATCGCTACAATTTAAAAAATTCACCCCATCACCCCCATTCAACGTTTCATATGTTGGCCGAGAATGAGAAGTGAATTTTCTTCACTTCTCGGTATGTTGTTCTCGATAATTTTCTTTTCACACGTTGGCCATGAACGAGAAATCAATTTCGCGTCTCGTCAGAGAAGAGATGTGAGAAGATTTATCAAGAAGTACCAAGGGACGAGATAGAGAAAGAGGCATTACAATGAGTTGTGAAATGATGCGCTAAATTTCAAAGTTTCTCCTATTTTAGCCCTACCAAGATGTCACATATCTGGAGCCTTCGGATAAATATTATTTATTAAATATAAAAATTTCAAAGAGGAAGATGGGTCGTGTGAATTCGGGGGGCATGAGAGTGGACCCATGTTGGGTGCAATTTTAAAAATTTTACCGAACCCTTCCTGTGGCGTATAATCGAAATGTTTTTTGACCAGTCTTTCATATTATGAACCTTTCTTCCCTCGAAATGTAATTTTGGGTGTGGTGAGGGAGCGAACAGATTTTTAAAACCGTAGCGATTTCTAAAATAAGTATAATTTAAATGTGGAATTTTTATGGAGTTTTTCGGTGAATATATAAACATAAAAATTTTGAAAGTGAGGGCTGCATGAATTCCGTGGTGAAAGAGTGGACCCAGGGGGGGGGGAGTAATTTTCAAACTTTTCTCGTCATGTGATATATCATCCGAAAGCTCTCGGATAACTCTTTCATATTATGAGACTTTCGTCCCCCTCCCTAATTTTCCCCCATGTGGGGTGTAGATTTCAATTTTTTTTTCATTTTCATCATTTTAGATCGGATTTTTTTACGGAGCCATCCGGTAAATATTATTTATAATATATGAAATTTCAAAAAGTGGGGTAGTAATCCGGAGGGTGTGGCAGTTGTCTCCCTGGGGGAGTACTTTCCTAACTTTTACCGACACTCCTCATGTGATATATCATTGGAATGTCCTGTGACCACTTATTCATGTTATGCACTTTCTATCCACACTTTGTCCACAAGGGTACACTTTCCTAAATTAAGGCAAGAACCCTCATGTGACATATCGTTGGAAAGGTCTGTGATTACTTAGTGATGTTATGCACCTCCGGTATCCTCCCCCCCACTTCGCCACCACGGGAGGCACTTTTCAAATTTAGCGGAGACCCCTCATGTGACATATTGTTGGAAGGGCCTGTGACAACTTACTCATGTTATGCATCTCCCGCGCCTATCCCCCAACTTTGACCCCCGCGGGAAGGGCATTTCTATAAATTCAGATCGAGACACCTCATGTAGCATATGGTTGGAAAGACCTAAAGCCCTGTGACGACTTATTCATATTATGCAGGTGCTGTGCTCCTCCCCTCACTTTTACCCCTCCTTCCAGGGATCCGGTCCGAGGTTCGTTCGATTCGAGATTTTTTTATAAGCTTTTGTAGTGCGTGTAAACCACGCCTGCTGTTATCTCTAATAACTTAATTTAAAATTCATAAAAAACTACAACTGTAGTTATCATAGCAATTAACGGCACTTCTAAGCGACAAAATAACTCTGATTCAAAGATTACGAAAAGCAGTTACATGATCAAAACTTTAATGCATACTAAACATTATTTCCCGTTTACACTTTCGTCAGAAAGAGTATCTGACGTCATTGGGCACAGCTGCGTAACATAAGATAAACATATAAAGCAATAAACAACACTTAATGATTTACAAAAGGATTATGATAGCAATAAATCTTTCTGATTGAATGGGAAAAGCACTTTACTTCATTTTTGATTAATTTATGATATCTAAATTATATTTATCGATAACACCCTCCCCCCTTTTGAGTTGCTGACTAGCTACTCAAAACTACATTCTACTTCCCAAATCTCTGGGGCATTTTGGTCACACGACCAAATCTGGTTGTGTAAGTCGTTCGCTCAGACTCTGTCAACAAATCTGAAGAATCTGTCCCCACCAGAGCACCTTGATTACTGCTTCCTAGCTGAAAAGGAGAAGGATAAAAATTAGTAAGAGGTAATTCTAATGGAAAAACTCGTTGTATGGGTCTTATAACAACACCATGTTCAGTTTTCAATTTGACTGTTCTAATTTTGCCATCCTTTCCAGGAATTAGGTCTACAATCTTTGCTAGAGGCCAATTGAGACGTTTTTGTACATCGTCCCCAATGAGCACAAGTTCACCCAGCTTCAAATCTGGTAACTGGGCGATTTCACGACGCCTTTGAATAAGTTGACCGAGATATTCAGTTCGAAAGCGCATTCTTAATTGTTCCATGAGCTTAAGTCTGTATCGCAGCCTTTTGCGAAACAGTGTTGCGTCAACTTCATCAATGTCCGTGACACTAGAACTAGAGTTTTGCACTAAAAACATGTTCGGTGTTAATGGAACTAAATCCTCTGGATTTTCGGATTGATATGTGAGAGGCCGAGAATTTATAATATTTTCACAATCACACAAAATTGTTTGCAGTTCCTCAAAAGTCACGACAGCTTTGCCAAGTGTTCGTCGGAGAAGCTCTTTGATTACACGGATCAGCCTTTCCCACCAGCCACCCCACCAGGCGGCTGAGGGAGGATTGAACTTCCAAACGATTCGTTTCAGGTCGGAGAAACGAGTCAATTTTTCCCAATCAATCTTTGACAGATCATTATTGGCACCTTTGAAATTGGTGCCATTATCAGAATAGATTATTCTAGGCCTGCCTCTTCTTGCGATGAAACGTCGCAAAGACAGCAAATATGCATCAGTTGACAAAGAGGAGACAAGTTCTAAATGAACAGCTCGATAGACTGCACAAGTATAGAGCACTATCCAGGTTTTATCTGCATTTTTAATAAATAAAGGTCCAGCTAAATCAACTCCTATAATTTCAAAAACTTTAGAATCTTTAATGCGATCTAAAGGCAGTGGCACTGGATCGGATTCACGTGATTTAACTTTGTAGTGCTGGCAAGGAATGCATTTACTTACAACTTTTCGGACAGTTTTTCTACCTCTTTGGATCCAATAGTTTTCTCTCAAAATACTTAGAAGAATGTGAGTTCCAGCATGACAATTCGCTACATGGAAATGTTCTATTAGTCTAACCGTGAAAATACAGTCATCAGGTAAAAGAATTGGCGACAAGAAATATGGTGTATCAATGCGTTCTGTAATTCTTGTCTTTACTCTAATTATACCGTCTTCATCTTTAAAACAGACTAGGTTAGGTATCGAATCTACATCTGGGAAAAACTCACTTTGTACCATTGAAATTAAAGTTTTTTCAGCATTTTCTAATTCCTCAACTGATAATTTACCATTTTTCCTTGCACTGTATCGCGATTTCACATTATTTATGAATCTTAATACCCAAGCAACTAGTCTAATAATAGATTCAAATTTTGAAAATTTCCTAGCGTACCAAGGAATATTTTTGACTGTTGTGTTTACATTACACAATTTCACTTTTCTCCTTTCACTAGTAATCTCTGGAGTTTCACTATCAAGAGTCTCAGTCCTGGGCCATTTTTCCTTTTCTTCCATGAGCCATTTCGGCCCTTCCCACCACCGAGATTCTAGCAATTGCTGGGGAGAACACCCACGCGAAATCAAATCCGCAGGATTCATTTTTCCTGGCACATGGCGCCATTCGCTATTGGGGAAAAGACCTTTTATTTCTTTCACCCTGTTCGAAACAAAAACGGACCATTCACCGTATTCACTTATCCAGTACAACGCAACCATGGAGTCACTCCAAAAAATTGTTTTCATGTTCTGGACACAAAGTGCTTGCAGTACTGAATGTGCCAACCTAGCTCCGATGTTACACGCGATTAATTCTAATCTGGGAATTGACGCTTGCTTTATAGGAGCAACTCTAGCTTTTGCTCTAATTAATTGAATTTTTACAGCTTCCGGGGTTATAGTTCGAAAAAAGACGCAAGCTGCATATGCCTCTTTGCATGCATCAACGAAAACATGCATCTCGGTAGTCTCATTTATTTCAACATATCGCGGAATTTGAACCTCCTCTAATACATTTATTTCACTGAACCATTTTTTAAAAGGTCTTTGAATTTCCTCCGGTAATGGAGAATCCCAACCTAGACCCAATTTCCAGGTTTGTTGTAATATAATTTTTGGTGGCAATGTTGCCGGGCACAATATTCCAATCGGATCAAAAATTTTCTGCATAGAGCTCAAAATTAATCTTTTAGTGAAATTTTCATTGTTATTTAATTTATCAAAAGTTAAATTACACTTAAGCATATCCCAATCAAGATCCCACAATATCCCAAGCAATTTTGTTACACCCGAACTCTTTGAAACATTTTGAGATTTAACATTACTTTCCCAACTTCTCAAATTAAAACACCCTCGAGACATAATGCATTTAGCCTGCTTGATAAATTCGTCTTGTTCCGCAGCATTCGAAACACCTGTAACACAATTATCAACATAAAATGAATATTTCAATTTTTCTGCCATATTCCTATAATTATGAGATACATTATCTAATAAATGAGATATCGAAGCTGCCAACAAAAATGGGCTCGAACTCACTCCTAAAACCACCCTGCAATGTCTATAAGTAATTTCTTCGTTCACAGAAGGATAAAAAAATCGTAAAAAATCTGTATGATCCGGGTTTATGCTAATCTGCAAAAAGGCTTTTTCGATATCCGCAGAAAGACCAATTTTATAAATTCGAAACCTATCGATAATATCCGGTATTTGCTCAATTAAATTCGGGCCTTTATACAAAATATCATTTAAGGAACACTTTCCATATTATCTAGCGGACGCATCAAAAACGTTCCTAATTTTGGTCGTAGCACTGTCCACTTTCACCACAGGCCGATGCGGCAAAAAATGCTCTTTCTGGACGTCCCCCGTTACTTTTTCAATTATTTCTAAATCTTCCCATTCTCTGAAAACATTTTCATAATCAATAAGTAGATCCCCCTTTTGTGCGCGTTCGCACATCTTTTTATGTCTCTTCCACGTCATTTCTTTATTACTGGGTAATTCAATCGTATCAGATTTAAAAGGTAAACAAACTTCATATCTACCATCTGGATGAATTTTAGTATTGGTTTTAAATTCCTCTATTATTTTAGAATGCTCATATTGATTTTTCAAACTTTCTACAGGCTCACTAATACCGATCGTTTCAAGATCCCATAACTCATTAATAGAAGCATTTTTTACATACAAAGATACAACAGACAAAACAGTATTACTATCATAATTACTACTCAAATTTTGATTGGGTTTTCCAGTTAATACACAACCCAATCGTGTTTCTAACATAAATAAACCTGAATTTAATTTCATACATTTATTAGTGAATAATGTGCCAATTAAATCGGCACCTAAAAGTAAATTAATTTCCGAATCTTCGGATTCAAGATCAGGAAAAATAATTAGTTTTTCTCTAAGTTCAATAAGTGCCTCTACACTAGAAAGTTTGGGTACAAAACCAGTAATTTTATTTTCAGAGAATACCTCAGCTCTACAACTAAAGGAATCATTTAAATCAGAAATAATTAAATCATAAACATCATGTATTTGAACTGAGGTTTCTCTCCCCCCAAAAAGGCAATGGGTCATTTTAATTTTCCTCTTAGGAACCAGATGTAGATTCTCAACCACCTTTTTACTAACATAACTGTTTTGAGAACCAGAATCAATAATAGTGCGAACCTTTAGTTCCACATTCTTATTTTTCACTTTAATCATTAATGTCATGAGATAAACATTTTCACTATTTGAATGATTTGTCATAGTATTAGTTTCATGACTTTCATTTTCTTTCTTATCATTTTCACTATTATAATCTGGGCACATAAGAAAATGATGATATTTTTTACACTTAATGCAAGTACTTTTAAATCTACAGTTTTTAGATATGTGGTTAGGCTTAAAACAATTAAAGCAAGCATTTTTCTTCAGTAAAATATTTTTCTTATTTTCTAAAGTCATATTTCTAGCAGCAAAACAATCTCGCGATGAATGTTTTTTATTACAAAAAATACAAGTAAATTCTCGCTTACCTGTATTTCCAAAAGAAGTGTTTACTAGAGATGAAGCGGTTGCAGGAGAGGAAGTTTTATTATCCCGGTCATATCTTTTATTATTAGTATTAGCACCAAAACCACTACGTGCTAAAGCAACCATCTCTTCGCTTTGCACTTCGTGCTTTAGAAAAGACATTAAATTTTTAAGGGAACGTTCTTCGTGCATCGCATCTTCGGCATTTCGTTTTCTTTCCCATGACATCAAGACTTCTTCAGGGAGGATCGATTCTACTAACGGGATCAGGAAATCGCCGTATTTTTCTTGCGTACGTCCTAAACTTTCCAGAGATCGCAACTTTCCCTCTAATTCATCGTACAACTTTGGTAAATCTGTTTTTACTCGACCAGCGATAGCATTTTTCATAACCATTGTTAATAAATCCCGTATATAGACTTGTACGAGCAGATCTTCTCTACCAAATCTTTCTTTGATTTGGTTTATTGCTTGATGATAATTAGCAGCTGTAGCTGGAAAGCTCTCCACCACTCTGGCTGCTTTTGAATTCGGAACGACCGCCTGTATTAAATATTGAAATTTATCCGAATCCGAAATACTTTTATCTTCATGTATCTTCTGAAATTGAGACCAAAAAGACAAATAGTCCTTAACATCACCATTAAATTTTTTCAATTCAATCTTCGGCAATTTAAAACTTCTCTTCTCAAGAGATTCGTTTCGATTTTCAAAAACGGGCGTCTGCAAAGAAATCATTTTTTCTTCTACTCCAGTCTTCAACTCAAGGTATTTATCCCGGTATTCTTCGGCTGCTTGAAAATCTTCCTCACACTCCTTTTCGGAACTTTCTTTCAACAGTACGCTACTTATATTTTTCTGACATTCCTCTAACCTTCCAAATTTATCCTCTAATTGTTTCTGTAACACAGACAGACTTTTAAGATAAATCTCTAGTTTCAATAATTCTTCTGTAATTTTATTCGTACATGACGAAAAACTTATTCGCAGATTTTTTCTTTCTAGTTTCAACGCTTTTATATCCATAATTGCTATGTCGTGCCCCACGTTTTCGCGCCAAATGTTATCTCTGATAACTTAATTTAAAATTCATAAAAAACTACAACTGTAGTTATCATAGCAATTAACGGCACTTCTAAGCGACAAAATAACTCTGATTCAAAGATTACGAAAAGCAGTTACATGATCAAAACTTTAATGCATACTAAACATTATTTCCCGTTTACACTTTCGTCAGAAAGAGTATCTGACGTCATTGGGCACAGCTGCGTAACATAAGATAAACATATAAAGCAATAAACAACACTTAATGATTTACAAAAGGATTATGATAGCAATAAATCTTTCTGATTGAATGGGAAAAGCACTTTACTTCATTTTTGATTAATTTATGATATCTAAATTATATTTATCGATAACACCTGCTATACGGTACTTTATATAGCGGGGGACCTGTTCGAGATTTCATATTACAAGATTACGTATAAATTAGAGGCCCCGATTAAAGGAAGGGGGCCCACTAGTGGGCGATTCTTTTCCGAGAATTTCTTTATTAACGCCTACTCATTTCAGTTCACCCGCAGACGATTCTTGATAAATGTATGATGTATAAAAGTAATTGGCAAATTGGAGTCATCGAGAAAAATGTTACACAATCGAAAAATATCGAGATATTCATACAATCGAGAAAATCGATAATAACATCTCGTTATTCGCCATCACTAAGTAGTGGTATTATCCGTATAAATTGCAAGGCAGGAGACATGAGTGATACCTTGCTTATCACAAAAACTTTACTTGACCCCACCCCCCACCCCCATAAGCTTCTTAAATTTCAGTTTCATACCCTCACTAAAACCATCCTACTCTAAATCAACAATCGAAAGATGACTCTAGTAGTAATCACTATTAACATATTGAGGACGGGTCACGTGAACTGACGTTTTCGGGGATTCTTGGAAGAAAATATTACTGGTACCGGAATTTTTGTAAGGGTGAGTAAAGGATGCAATCCAGGTTTTGCAAGTTTTGTAAGGATGTAATCCAGGTATGCTTACTTCTGATGGTTGTGAGCAGGTTTTAATTTCTAATGACATTTGTAAACGTAAATTCCGTACTCGTTTTCGAAAAATGACCCGTCCTCAATGTATTAATAATAAAGGTATTCTAACAAAATATCCAGAATGTAACCTCTATCCCTCATATAATTGACGCCAACTGTACATTGTGTACTTAATACTTAAATCACAAATTATTATCTTACAGTTTTAACAGAACAACTTTCAACATATAGATCAATCCGCACTGTGTATACAAATACCACGCATTTAGAGCACTGTGAAGCGTAATGTTTAAAACTTTTAATTTTTATACCTAAAATACTTATTATAAACTGAATAACGAATAAAATCAAGCTAAGTGCCGGTATCGAAAAAAAAAATCAAAAACAATTCCATCGATATTATAAAGAACAGTGGAAGTTTAAATGGATTTAGAATAGCATGTTTCAAAACTACAAACTTGCTAGATTGTATCCATATCTTAGATATACTCCTGTTACCATCAAATGCAATCAGTTTTATCAAACGAGAAGGAAAGAAATTCCTTTCTTGTCATCTACATCTACGAATGTTAAAAAAAATGTTCTCTATTCCCTAAGTTTTCCATTTTTAGTACTACCATTATAACAAATTCCTTTAACCATTCTTATGCAAATTTCGATCACGACTTCCAAATTCTATACCCCTTCCTTAAAAACCATTTCACATTACCCTCATTTCTAAACTTGCGTGAAAGAAAAGCACTAAATTCATAATTCCAAGTCTTTCTCTATCTTGGGAAACACGATTCTCCACCAGGATGAGTTTCATATATATCACATTTCGTATTTCAGCAACAGTTAATACAGTTCAGCAGAAGTTATAGAAATTTGCATCCCGGTATAATACTGCATCGTTACAAGAAATAAATGTAATAAAATGTCAACAGGTTTTTTCAAAGTCTAATTCTAGTTTGTTTTAAAGCTTTATTTTATGCAAGAACACTTTAGATTTTCTGAAACACATTCTGCTGCATAGAATAAAATTTTCTCCTCAAACTATTTTTTCTGTATAGCTGGAATTGCCTTTTTTTAACTCAAAAACTAACTGTAAATGTCTTTTAGTTCGATCATTAAAAAAAAGGCCAATGTTTTCAAGCTATAAACCCGCAACTCATTTCAACGAGGAATTTGGTGAGAAATATGTCTTTCTATATGGATTATTTTTATACAGAATATAATATTCGTGGGGTATAAAAAGTTCATTTATATATTCTACACCACTAAAAATGCATTGTGTGAAACATGTAATGGCCTCTATTCGAAATCTGTTATGGGGCCATTTTTGACATATCCTTCAGGGCTTTTCACATGAATGGCGTCTATGACACATATTTAACAAGAACACGGTAAATTATTTAATACGATTTACAGAGATATTAGCATTGTAGTGGGTGGATTGTAATCGAGAAGATGAAAAAATAAGCCCATGTTTACGAAATACTAAGAGGGGGTAAATCCTCCTAATCTTTTTTTAATTCAACCCCCTTAACTCAGCTGGGATTGGTCTCGCCGTTCGCTTTGTAGCAACCTAAAGAAATAATAGGTTATATCACTGTAAGATGGAACCCCATGAATTCCAATGACATCATATTCGTTATACGTAGCTTAACTTCTTACCAAGCTGAGAAAAATTCATAACCGTTTTGTCTATCTAAAAGTGTTAATTGAAACTCCGATTGAAGTTAACATGTAGCGGTAGAATACTTAAGGACAAGTTGCGCTCGCAATTCATCGAATTTATATCCCTATGCATTATATATAGCAACTAAACAACCACAATTACATAAATAATATATCATTCCAAAAATAGGCACGGCAATATGATTTGTAGAAAGTCATGTATAATTTGAGAAAGTTAAGGAAATGAGAGAATAGACCTCATTCACCCAGAAATGAAAATATTCACGACAAAATGAACTCACTCTAAATCTCAAAATTCTGTGACAAACTATGAGCTTGGCGCTCTACAACATTTTGGAGCAGGGAAACGTTAATTTTTCAGGAAATGCAATATTGAGTTGATGAAGATTAGTCTTGGCAAAGAGAATTTCCAGTATTTTCAATGCAAAACAGCAACTCAATTACCAACTATTTACAGGAGTTCTTTAAAGTGCGTGTAAAATCGAATTGAAATTTCTTTGGAGACATAATTAGTACAATGCATGACATTCACTCCAAATCAGATTAACACGGTTGAGTATTTTTGTTTGAACATTTTGCCACCATTTCAATAGTATATATATATATATATATATATATATATATATATATATATATATATATATATATATACCCTGAAAAGTATTTTGGGATACAGCTGTTTATAGAAAAATTAGCTCAATATTCATCCTTTCTGAAGTTGACACTATCCTGAATAAGAAATTGTAGCAAAAACGAAAAATCTACAAAGATTTCACGCAAGATTTTGACTCTATTTTAGATAGAATAAAAATATTTAAAAAAAGTCCTTCCGGCCAGTGCCGGAAGGAAGAGGTAGCTTTCATATTCCTTATTTTAAAAAAGCCAACTTATATCATTCAAACACACGAAGCTCAATTTAGTGGAAACCGAATATAGGATATTCAATACTAATTTTTATCAATATAATGAATGAGAATTTCGCGAAATTAGTCAGCTTTATTCAAGCTGCTTTTCTTTAAAGTAACTTATATTTGGCTGCCAAATTCGGCGATTTCTTAAAGTGCCTGCCATTTTAAGACAACATGGTGGATGAGGCTAACCAGTGAACTTGGTCGAGACCTTAGTAATTGCTGTGCACATGTTCACTCACATCGGAATCGGTTGATATATACGAGTGCTGTCGCATGCAAAAAATCCGATTTTTCAAAATGTCACCCACAATAGAAATTGAAACTGCTATATCTGAGCCATTTTGTAAGGTAAAGACAAACGAAAAATGCTCCTGAATCCTTATATCAAGGCCAAATACTTAAGAAAGAAACCTTTTTCAATTTCTAATTTTTTTGCACCTCACTTTAAATAAATATATATATATTTTTATTTAATGGCCGACATTTTGAAACAAGACGGCTGATGAAACTGGCCAGCGAACTTGGTCGAGGTATTGATGTATACTATCCACATGCCTTCTTACATCGAAATAGGTGAATACGTGTGTTATCGCGTGACAAATACAAGATCGTTTCAAAATGTTAGTCATGCTAGAAATTCAAAGTGCTATAATTCAACCATTTTTTAAGATATAAACAAAAGAACAAATTTTCAGAAACAAAAACTGCTCCGGAATATTTGTATCAAGGCCAAACACATAAAAAAAATCTTTTTCATTTTCCAATTTTTTAATACTTCATTTTAAATTTAATTTTTTTTTAATGGCAACCTTTTTGAAACAAAATGGCGAATGAAGCTGACCAACGAACTGCGTCGAGACATTGGTATGTACTATATACAGACCAAGTTACATCCAAATCGGTTCATAAATACGCCTGTTATCGCGTGACAAAAATCAGGTCATTTTAAAATGTCAGGCACAATAGAAATTCAAAATGTTATTACTCAACCATTTTTTTTAGATATAGGCGAAACACAAAGTGTTCCGGAATGTTTGTATTAAGGTCAAACACATACGAAAAAAAATCTTTTTCATTTTGAAATTTTTTGCTATCTCAGTTTAATTTTTAATTTTTTTAATTTTTTTTAAATGGCCGCCATTTTGAAACAAGATGGCGGATGAAGCTGGCCAACGAGCTCGGTCGAGATATTTGTATGTACTATGTACACACCAAGGTACATCAAAATCGGTTCATAAATTCGCCTGCTATTACGTGACAAATATCAGGACGTTTCAAAATATTAGCCACGCTAGGAATTCAAAATGCTATAACTCAGTCATTTCTTAAGATATAGACGAAACAAAAACCCGGTCGAGAGATTGGTATGTATGTATGAACGGAGTTACATCCAAATCGGTTCATAAATACGCCTTTTATCGCGTGACAAAATTCAGGACGTTTCAAAATGTCAGCCCCGCTAGAAATTCAAAATGCTGCAACTCAGCCATTTTTTAAGATATAGACGAAACAAAAACTGCTCCGAAATCTTTGTATAAAGGTCAAATACATAAGAAAAAATATTTTTTCATTTTCAATTTTTTGGTACCACATTTCAAATTTTAATTTTTTTAAAAAATTTTAAATGGCCGCAATTTTGAAACAAAATGGCGGATGAAGCTGGCTAACGAACTCGGTTGAGACATTGGTATGTACTGTGTACACACCGAATTACATCGAAATCTGTTCATAAATACGCCTTTTATCGCGTGACAAAATTCAGGATGTTTCAAAATGGCAGCCACGCTAGAAATTCATAATGCTATAACTCAGCCATTTTTTAAGATATAGACAAAACAAAAACTGCTCCGGAATCTTTGTATAAAGGTCAAATACATAAGAAAAAAATATTTTTCCATTTGGAATTTTTTTGGAACCACATTTCAAATTTTAAATTTTTTTTTAAAATTTAAATGGCCGCCATTTTTAAACAAAACGACGGATGAAGCTGGCCAACGAACTCGGTTGATACATTGGTATTTACTATGTACACACCGAATTACATCGAAATCGGTTCATAATTACGAGAGTTACAGTGTGACATAGGTCATATATATATATATATATATATAAATCAATTTTGAACGGAGGGTGGTTTCGGGGTCTGGGGGTCATGATCGATGAAAATATACCAAAATTTTTTGAAATCGCTTTCCTCCGAACTTGCTGTCAGTGCTTCTATTGGTTTAATGAGACATAGTAACTTTTCACTTCAAAATATCGATTTCTCTAAAAAGAAAATTTAAAAATAAATCTGAACTTATTCCCTTCGGGACGAGCGTTTTTTACAAAATTTTCAATCTTTTATCACCGGTTTTTTAAAACCGATATTTTTGCCTCGTTGAATCGGGAAAAAGGTCGGATTAAATAAGGCAAAATTTATAATAAAAATTACTGTTGAGAATAATAACTGATTCTGATCACCTTACGCAGCAAGAATACCGGTCGCTCCTCCCCAAAGGGTTAAGAAATAATTTAATGGACACCGCATAAAAATCCAGTAAAAATTTCGCCCGAAGAACTAAAAAGATAAATATTAACTATGATTTACCTTTTAAAATGATGAATTTTTAAAGTTGATTTTCTCAGTCGTAAATTTTATATCTAGTATCTGGGAAGTAGCTATGCGTTTCAAAAAATAATTTTGGCATCGACGATTTTTGTATACGTAATAGTTTGGATAGTAAAAATAATGAAACTTCGAGTCGAGTAGCACATCAGCGGAGGATGTTATTAAAAGAACATCGTACAGCTTGCTATAATGTAAAATGAATGACAACCCCATTTCTAATGTTAGCCCGATGTTGCTATGGTAACAACCAGTTGGATTACCAGCTAATTGGCTGGTCCGTGATCTGGATTGCGTAATTTTTCATATACAGGGAGTCCACTTTCAACAGTGTTCAATGGCTAAATCCTAAACCATTCGTCACAGATATATATTTCCATTTACAAAAATGTTTTAAATGAGGCAAAGAACTATTTTAAAAGGGATTTATGTCAATAAACATATTTCTTAAAAAGTTACGAAATTTAAATTTTTATGCCTTTCCTCTGTCCTATAATTTATATTAAAAAAAATATATATTCTATTACAGTATGTAGTAAGATAAGAAAAAAAGTCCAAATCTTCTACGATTAAAACTGACAGAGCTGTTTAAAGATTGAAGAATAATTTTTCTTGCGAAATAGGGGTCATTCACAAATTTACTACAAATATAATTAATCGTCAGATATATATAAAAAATAGTTGGCATTGAAATTAATATTAAAATACAAATTTGACATCTATTTTAATTATGACATATTAAAGCAGAATATACAAGATGTTCTAAAAATATAAGTGAAAGAATAACACAATATTTGTTAAAATAAATCATGAAAAGAAGCAACATTTATTAAAAAAAAACTCGCAGTGCAGATCTGCCACGGTCTTACGCTTTTTTCTACCACCAAAGTTTAACAGAAAATTTTGTCTTATTTAATCGGCAGATTACGACGATTTAATAAAGTAAAATCAACTGTTATTTTTTTGTGGTACAAAAAAGCATAAGTGTTGGCAGTTATGATTACAATTTGTATTTTTTTTTTTTAAGAAAAGCTTTGAAATAGGTAGATTTAGAAGTAATTTTTTGAAAACATTATAATTATATCGTATAATTTATAATAAACATTAAAAGTTTCAATACTAACACCAAATTAAAGCATGACATTTTGATGCAACAGTAAATGTTACATTCGGATACGAAATGAGCAGTCATTATGTCAAGTAGATTAGAAATTATGCATGTATAAAATGTGAATTTATAATATAAATTAATTTTTAATCATTGCAAAAAAGTTTGCAATGCGGATAGTTATTATAAAAAATTACGCGACATAATGATTTGAAATTTATGATTCGCATTTTTAAAACTTCCAGAAATCTGTTTCTATTAAACACTTTAGACATTGCAATTCATTTTTTTTTTCGAAAAATAACTTCAAATTATATATATTTTTTCCAAACTAACTTCAGAAAAAAATGTGACTCATAAGCTGTAAATTTCATAACAAAATTAGATTTCTAGAAGCTTCATATTTTCAAGTCCAAAATTAGAAAATATTTGGAACAGATGCCATAAGTTCCCACAGCCGCCATCTTGGAATTTTTCTTGGCGTTAAAACCCCTTTTCCGCCAAGTAGTAAATGTGGCCAAGCACCGGTTTATACGCATGTTTCGCTTAACGAAAATAAAATGTAAATAATAAACAAAATTCGTCAAAGTGGCAATCAGTAATCTTGTATGAGCGCTTCGTGCACATTAACCGAAAAAAAAATCACTGCATTCAGCAGTTCTCCCGGTGTAGCATTCTCAAAATTCAGCAGTTCTCGCTTTCTAGAAATCTCAAAATGTAAAAAACTCAAAGCAGTAAAATATACATAAAATTATCAACATACCTTAACAGATATCTGCTTTCTTGAAAGCTTCAGCACGAAATCTCTCTCATAACACCACCGTCATTTTCCATAAAAGGCTTATGAATACGTATTGAAACACAATAAACAAACCTACTTTTCTTCTCAAAATTTCCCCATATTTGTTAGTTACTTCAGCAAAATCGTTTAAACGGATTACAGAAACCATAGTCAGTCAAACACATCCAATAAATTCAACATAAAAATAAAAAGACAGAACGATACAATACAATACCAAAATACATCCACAAAATCCACCACTTCTCAGGGGTTGCCAGAACACAACACGTCAAAATACACACGTCACACGGGGCTCCCCATATCGAGGTTGCCATATCTATAAACACCACCAATACTCCAACAAAAAATCGCCAAACAATTCAAAACAACGGCTGAGGTAGCATAAGGCATCTAAGCCACATATTTGTTAAGTACAATTACAATGTTTTTTTTAAAAAACGACCTACATTAACTATTATAAATACAGTTTTTTATAATATCTTAGAAGGAGAGCGCCGACCTTGGTAATCACAGATTTTGATTATTTTAACATATAGTGTAGGGTAGAGACCCCTTAGACTCAGGCTCAACGGATTTTATACAACGCTCCATAGTTCTTGAGGAACAGGTGAGGGGGTAAGGGGGCGTATAAAAACCAATATTATATCAAAACTTAAATACTTTCTTTGTAACTAGCGTATTACGTTGATCGTAGCTCAGTTGGTACGGCATTTGCTCGTTATTCCGCAGATTCGGGTTTGATACCGAGACGTGCTACATTTGATTTTCTGTTTTATAAATATTATTGAAATTATAATTTAATGATCTCATTGTCAATTAAATATTATAATATTGTATATCATTTATAATTTTAATTATTAATTTTTTACTTGTAACTAAATAGTTGTATAAAACATTATAAACTGTTATTTTTTAAAAAATTCACTTTTAAAATATATTTCACATGTTCTTTAACGAAGAAATGATATTGAATAATTTTCCCAATTCGTGATTTTAAAGAAACATCATTTATGTATTGCCTGATCAAGGGAATTTAATACGATGATAATATTACTGTGTTTTTAAAGTAACAAACATGATTATATTAAAAATTATCATCAAAATTAAATTACAACCTATTTTTTACATATTAAATTTTTTTTAATTTGTAATACGGATGCTTGTGCTTATTATTTTGCTTTTTCCTTTGATTTTATTCTGCTTTTATTTTTATTTCATTTGATTATGTTTTATTTTATCATAACTAGAGGGATCCACAACAGATTTCGTTACAATTTTGGAACTTTTATTATTCTAAATCCAATTTCTTTTTAAATCTCTTTAAAGGATGTGAAGGAATAATTTAAAAATAAAAAAAAAAGATGAATCAAAATTTAAATATGTTACAGTTATAATTAATGTACGATATTAAAATTTTGAACTGATATTATTAAATTATAATTAGAAGTATATATTTATAAAACAAACAAAAAAAAATTGTACCGCGTTTTAGTATCGAACCCGGGCATAAGGAACAACCAGCAAACGCCGTACCAATCTAGCTCCGACCAACTCCTCCGCGTGTATGTGTTATAATTTTAGTATGTTTAATTAATTTGTTGCGTTATATTCATTTATACAGTGTGATTCATAAACATAGAAACAATATCACATTTCCTTAGATATTGACTCTACACATACACTACCAATTGCAAATTTTTGTAAAAAAAAAAGGAACATTTGATGTAGTAAGTTAAAATCCCATGGGGAATCCATTTGAGAAAATACGAAAACTAAATTTTTATACGGCCCTCGTACAGCAAAATTTCCAATTAGAGAATTTTTCCTTATTCTTTCCTGAATGAATCACAAAACATTCCAACTTGATATTTGCAAAATTCACAGAAATATGCCCATTTAAATAATTCGCCCGGTTTTAAAAGAATTAGACACAAATTGAAATGCGTATAATTCAAGAAATAATGTTACTTTAAGGGGTCCGGGGAGTATGTTCAAAAATATATTTATTGAGTTATAATTTTGATTTTTTTTTTCTGTTCACATCCTAAAGTTTCTTACAAAGTTTAAAAAAAATAAAATTATTATTGTTTTTTTTTTTAACGGGGTTTTAATGTGTTTGTTTAATGGGGTAATTTAAAACCGTTACAACTCGAAACACTATTTGTCGAATTTAAAAAATAAATATTTAATTAAAGAGTAATACATAATTTGAATTTTGTTTAAAGACTTTTTTAAATGTTAATTAAAAAATATTAAAAATATAAATTAAAAAATGATGCAACTCATTAAAAAAAAAAATTCATACTTTCAAAGCAAAATATATTTTCAAATTTGCCGAAATGAAATTAACGTAAAATAATAAATAAAATATGTTCTATGTTTCCACCTTTTCTTCTTTAACAATACTTGACTTATAATAATTAAGACAAGAAATGGTAGGAAAAATCCCATAATGTAGAAAAACGCATTTAAGGTTTTAAGCAAAATTGCCTCCTAATAAAATGTTTAAATGCCTTTAAAAAGATCCAGGTGGGTAAGTAACTTCGACCTGTACCTTAAACTGCCGATTCAGTTTAACTTTCGTCCTTTCCACTTTCTTTCAGTTCTGTTTAAATATCCGTTGGTTGATTTAAAACAAGGCTTTTTCAATACATACCGATTCCAAGTTTTTTCAAAATCTAAGCCATCACAACTTCAGATTTTATATCATCCCGGAGAAGCCGTTAAAAAGTCTTTATACTGGCGTCCCGGGAGAGTTTTCCCTCTTCTGCAAGGGGCAAAATTTTCAGACCTGGTCTCGGCCCAACCCGTATTAAAATCATTTTCTCTGACTGACCCAAGCGATGCAAAACTCAGCCCAAAATATTTTTGCAAAAAATGCTGTTTAAAAAATATTTTTCTTTTAATTGCCATTATTTTACAATTAAACTTTATTTTTTTTAGGACAGTAGCTTTCTAGACAATAAAATTAAAATACAGTAAAAACCGTGGAAAAACCTGTCAATTACGGAATCCTGTGTTAAACGGAAAAATGTGTTGATACATGCAAAATGAACATAATAATACTTGGGAAAAGAATGGAATACGTTTACACCAGCTGAGAAAGGAACATGTCTGTAACTCTACTAATTTTACTGTGTAGTATTTTTCAATGTCTCCAATACATGGAATATGCACTAACGACATTAATGATAAGTGAAACATTTCGATATAAATAGCGATTCATTAAAAATATATATACAGGGTGTCCATAATTAAAAGATCCTACTTTAAAGTTGTCTACATACGAAATTATTTGTGAGAAAGTTGTGAAATTTTGTGATGGACATAATGAAGGAATGGGACTTTGTTTGAGCGAAAAAAAAAAATTCGTTCAAATGTTTGCCATCAGAGGGCGTTTTTAATAAATTACACTATTTTTAACAATTTAGCCACCACCCACTGAATACTAGGCCTCATCTCTGAGAAAAAATGGCGGCCATCGTAGGAGAATCTTCTTTCAGAAGTTGCACGGTCCGTTCAATTCGAACATCAAAAAATTTTAAAAGTTTTTACGCTTTATTTTTGCATGGGGAGGTCTGTATATAATCTGTCTTATATAATCTGAGAAAAAAGCGTAAAAACTTTTAAAAATGTGTAATTCATTAAAAAACGCCCTCTGGTGGCGAAATTTTGAACTAATGTTTTTTTAGCTCAAACAAATTTCCATTCTTTCATTATGTCCGTCACAAAATTTAACAACTTTCTGACCAATAGTTTCGTTTGTATACAACCTTAAAGTAGGATCGTTTAATTGGACACCCTGTATACATCACAGCCTAGGGATCCTCTTTAAAAATAATGATTATGAACATGAAAAAAGGCTAAAATTTGTATTTTTGGTCGGACCTCCACGTGCGAAACAATTTTTAACCATATCGACGTAAAAAACTGTGTTTTGTAGAAATTCATCAGGGCAGCCCGGGCTCGGGCTGAGGTTTTTACCTTTTTCAGTCCCACGCCGACCCATAGGAAAAAAAGTTTGGCCCGTCCTGGGCCTGAATTCGGGCGTGGCTCTTTCGATCGTGCAGAACTCTACTGCAGAATTCTAGTGCAGACATCCAGCATGTATTGAAAGCAAGTTTAATGTAAAATCTAAAGGCTTCTATATTATGGCCAAAGCAGAAGCACTATCTTAAATCTACTTTTAATAACGTATAGTTTGTGGATGATCCCTAGCTTGCATTCGAAATGCACCAATATCAAGTCGCTCAGAGATATGCTCAAGTGGTATAAGTCACGAATTTTGGATTGTAATATCTTTGTGAGTTTTGTAGATATCGAGATGAAATTTTTTGTGTTTAGTTCAGGAATGGATAAGGAAAATTTTCCTAATTGGAAATTTTGCTCAACGAGGGCCGTATAAAAATTTACTTGTCGTATTTTTTCAAATAGATACCCCATGGAGTCGTAACTTATGTCATCATTTTTTTTATGAAACTTTGCAATTGGAAGTATTGGTCTACGGGCAATATTAAAAGAAGTTGGCTATTGTTTCGATGTTTCTGAATCACACTGTATAGCAGTATACTGATATTATTAGAAAAATAATCACAGCAGAAACATTGTATAGCAAAGCGATTTTTTACTGGTGTATGGCGATTAGTTTTCCTCCTAACAGTAAATAATTCGTCAACATAAATTTATCCAATGAATTTTTCCCTACAATAGAGGTCTATGCCTCTTTTAAACGATAACAGTGCGTATTTATTGTGACTTGCCAACAGTAAATAACGCAATTCAGGATATTTACATCTTTGGTTATGACACAAAAATCGCCGAGTTAATAAATATGACGAACTGCTTCGGGGATTTTGTAAAAAATAAATAAATAATAATAATAATAATACTAATCCTTTAAGACCTGAAGTGTTTTGGTAGAAATTGAATGTTTCGGTGTTTAACCTAATTAATAGGATCATATTTAATGAAAAAAAAATATTTAAACAAATTTCTGATGTCAGGTTACACCAAGGGAGGATTCGCACAATTGTGTGGTGCTGGCTCGGGTTTAAATCACAGAAAAAAAGGAAAATGTGTTTACTATTTCCTTAAGATCACCTGCACAATTGTGTAGGTCAGGTCTTAAAGGTGAAGATCCATTCTCGAGGCAGAATTTGGCGGCTAGAGTTGAAACTATTGTTTTTAAATTTGATTGGAAAACAAGCATTTAATAGTTGTATTTATTAGCTTACTTCTGATTTGTAGAATAACAACGCGCTCGCAGTGAAATGTGACTGCTGAAGTAAATTTCTGACAAAAAACTTTTTCTGGAGTCTCCTGTAATCGTCAATTTAATTGTTGTTTACTCGTAATCGAGTTCATACAGCAAGAATAAATATAGGGATGCCCATTCATTACTTGTGACCATTTGAGTAATTTTTTATAAATAATTCTTATTTTATTACAAAATATAATTAAGATAAAAATTTATATAACCAGGTAAGTGCTACTGTGTTACACTTAAGTAACACATATCTATTTTGTAACAAAAAGCATTTTACTTATCTATAGATTAAGTCAGAATTTTGTTACTCTTGTGATAGTCTGGTCAAAAGAGTAATAAAATTTTGATTTACGAAATAGGCAAGCAAAATGCTTTTTGTTAAAAATTAGATATATTTTATGTGGGTGGAGCATAATGGTATTTAATTGGTTATATCAATTTTTATCTTACTTATATTTGTAATAAAATAAACAGAATTATTTATGAAAATTTATTCTAAGGTTCACAAGAGTAACAGTCAACGTTCCCATACGTTCATTGACATTGGATGATATTATTTTAACTAAAATGTTTACCATGAGTAATAGAAATTATTCATTAGTTTCTAGACGCCACAGACTCCTGTATTGATCTGCAAAGATATTTGACTGGAGTAGCGACGGTTCATTGTATTGACAATTATTCATGGAATTGGCAATAATTCTCAGAATTAAAGCAGTTTTATAAATCGCTAACTTTTTTTCTGCCAATTCTCTTCACACATTATATGTTATCCCAGAATATTAATGGAACTATGAAAACCAGAAAAAATATGTAGCACATTTGGTTATATTCTCTGCGAAACATTCGTATAATGATAAAAATATAAATTATAAAGCTATTTCTTTAATTAATAACAGTAATTTAAAATATACTATTTATTTTATCAGCTACGTAGTACTGTCCTTCCGCCTTTATTTTATTTGTTTGATAAAAAGAAGCTGCCAAAAAAGTAAAAAATGATATATTGTGGCACTCGAATCCGTTTTACAGTGAATCAACATTGTGGCGCTAGTGTCTGATTTTAATAGTAGAGTTATTATGACCTTTTGGGATATTTAATGAATGGTGTAAATATGTGTATGCGTCACAACTACTGCATAATATACCAAGCAAATGGTATTGACAAAATTTACAAGTCCGAACATTATTTATACGTGGTATCGTTCAATATTTAGATTAATGTTTTCTGAAACATTTTGCAAGAGCCATAAGTTGAAATACTGAAACAATAAGACAAAATGAAAGGATACAAATAAACATTTTTTCTATTTTATATAAGCTTTATAATGTTGAAAAATCTATGAATTATTCATCTCAATCGTGTCGAATATTGGTTGCCGAAGAATATTCCAGAACATTTTTATATGTTCCGAGAAGTACTCTTAACCTAACTTAAGAAACGCTTATCTAAAAATAATATCTAGTGAATTGCTTTTAGAATTTTATATTATGTAAATATTTTCTTTTCTGAAATTTAAATTGTCAAAATTAATCGCAAGGAACATGTTCATGCATATAAAAATATATAAACACTTATTAATAAAAAATATAAATGAAATATGCTATCTATGCATTTAACCCCTTAAGGGCGGAGGTTCATTTTCGGACCACTTAATTCTAATTCCTAAATGCCACATTGCCAACAGAATTCTGGAATGTAAAATGTCCTTTTATTATGATGTATATATATGAGTAGAAGAGCTTTTAATTATTTTAAAATAAATACGTTTGTAAATACTATTGTCATTCTATCGTTTTAACATTTTACTATTAGGCGTACTTTGCACCTGAAATCGAATTCTGCCCCTGAATACTTAAGTACTTTTTTGTAGTCAAAGATTGTAAATATATTCGCAAAATTACAATATGCACAAAACATTTGTCGGAATTGTGACACCAGATAAATTGTTGCATTAAAAAATGAAAAGCACACAATAATTTTTCCTGCTAAAACCTTTTACATATTTACTTTAATATATATGTATTTATTTGATGACATGTTTTAATTCTATTTTTTTTTTCTTATAGATTTATCAAGTATCTGGAAAGATGGAGATTTGAAATTCATGTTTAATTTTGAATTATTAAGAAAGCATATAATCAGTTTTACGGCTGATATATGATTTGTAAATCATGATAATCACAACAGGATGTATAGATATATTTTTATACACAACGCAGTCTGTTTGCATAATAGGTGATGTTTATTATAACTAAAAATCACAAGATATATTTATCCTAATTACAAGCAATAACTTAGAAATGGATGCACATACTATTATATTCAACTTGAACGACACAGATTCGTCGTTTAACGATTCTGACATTACAGAAGCAAACTTTTCTTTTCTAAATTCCTCATTACCTGCTTTAGAATTTCAAGATCCTTTACCGTATTTTGGAGAATATTTAGCAATTTATAATAAAGGATATGGTGTTGTTCACGGATATCTAAGTTTCATTGTTTGTGTTTTCGGGATCACAGCCAACGTTCTAAACATCATTGTGCTTTCAAGAAAAAATATGGTTTCGCCTACAAATGCAATTCTCACAGGGTTGGCAGTTGCAGACATGCTTGTCATGTTTTCATATCTTCCTTTTACTTATCATAACTATATTAGAGAAGATATCAGTGAGAAAGAAAAATTTTCATATGGGTGGGCAGTTTTCACCCTCTTCCATGCTCATTTCACTGTTGTAAACCACACAATATCCATATGGTTAACTGTCACTGTAGCCATCTGGAGATTTATGGCTGTTAGTTTCCCAGCTAACAGCACCAGTTGGTGTTCAATGCCAAGAGCAAAGTACGCAATCACAGCTACATATGTCACCTGCGCAGTATTTTGCATACCAGTTTATATTACATTTACCGTGTCTAAATTCAAAGGCATAGATGGTGAAATAATGTACAGAGTTGATTTCAGCCAAATTGCACAGCGGCATGATCGACTGCTAGAAAAAATTAACTTCTGGCTTTTCAGCGTCATCACAAAATTAGTACCTTGTGTGGCTCTTACAGCTTTAAGCCTTGGACTTATTCGTGTTTTGTATGAAGCAAACAAAAGAAAGCAAAGATTAAAAAGCAGAAAAGCCGAAAGTGACAGATCTCATGACAGAACAACCAAAATGCTTCTGGCTGTATTGTTGCTTTTCTTATTAACAGAATTTCCTGCAGGATTGCTAGCACTTTTAAGCGGAATTCTAGGAACAGAATTTTTTAATAACGTTTATCTTAACTTTGGTGAAACTATGGATGCTCTTGCATTGATAAATAGTGCAATAAATTTCATAATTTATTGCTCAATGAGCAGGCAATTCAGAGACACTTTTTCATTCTTATTTATACCAAAATGTATAAATAAGCAAGAAGTTGCTCCGATTGCAGAGCCGTCCAAAACTGTCGCTACGACATGTGTATAATATGCTAAATTAATATTACTTAATATATATTAGATATCAGTGGTATTGTGACTTTTTAACGATATTTAATTTATTTATTTAATTCTTTATACAGCTTACTCATAACGATAAAACTTAATTTACGAAGATAGTACTTACTTATGGGATTTTTTTCTCTGATCTCCTTTATTTTCAATTATAAAATTATATCTATTGTATTTTTAAATCCTCCCAGCTGGATAGAAATACTATTTTACAGTTTTCCATCATTTACTTTTCTACTTTTAATGATGTAACAAAACTCCAACCTATATGTACTTAATAACTAAAATATAGTAAAATTACCTCCAACCTTTTAGCATCTAAAACTACAACGTATTATCTTGGAACGTCATCGCAGTTGCTCGAAATATGCATTGTGATAAAAACTAAATATATTTTAATTTTTCGCCCCTTCAATAAACATAGAAAATTAATTTATGTAGAAGTTTACATTTAAATTAATTGAATTAAAGTACAACAACTTATTATCATAAACCTCTTTCGTAGTTTGTTCTTTCATCCGCCACAAAACAACAGAAAATATTTCATAGTTTAAATAATAATACCAGCTTATACTTAATTAAATTAAGTTTTAAGTGTTATTGTCCAAAATCATCATAATCGTAAATATTTAATTTTTTACATATACCAAAATTCGCGTGAGACACAATAAATTATAGCTATTGTTTTTTAAATTTTATTATGAATATTATATATATATATACCAAAATTCGCGTGAGACACAATAAATTATAGCTATTGTTTTTCAAATTTTATTATGAATATTATATATATATATATATATACATATATAAACTTTCTGTACAATAATACCATTGAAAGATAATAAAAATGGCCAATAATATGAAATCAGAAGTACCACATAAACGAGATAGTATTTATATTTATATATATATATATATATATATTGCATCAAAATAATTTATGAACTCAATCTTAAATGTTTTGCTTACAATTTTATTTTCGAAAATTATAAATACACAAATATACATGAAGAATTACAGTATTTTATGAAAATAGTTGATTCTTTTGCAATAAATGTTTTAATAATATGTTATGATATTTTAGATTGCAAAGAAGTATTCATTCTAAAAATGAGGATATTTTTATCTTGTGCCATTAATAAAAACACATGTATGATGCATTATTAAAATGCTAAAGCACAAACTTTTGCATGCTGATTAATGGCACAACAGTTATGTAAACTAATCCTTACAAATATAAAGAGACATTGCTCAATAAGTACAAAATGTGTCATTAATATTTATGTACATATAGATCACAATTATATGAACAAAAGTTATGCATTTGTGCACATAATTATATTATTTATTAAATTGTGTTGAAAGACTGAAATATTTGTATGCATGTTATGGTTTTATATAATTTTCCATTATTTCATTTTATTTAATGATAACAAAGGCTTAAATTATAATTTCGGTTCATTTTCGTATTTAAATACCGAAATTAAATTTCAGGGCTCATAAGCCTTTGTTATTTTAGCTGTTATAAATGTTTGAATTATAAATTGTTTGGAAAAGTTTTATTTATTGTAAATTGATAAGCCTATAAACCATTGTTATTTCATGTTTAATGTTATAATTTATATTTTATTAAATAAACCTGTAAAAATAATTTCTTGTTTTATCTTTTAAAAGGCACTTAAAAAAACCGATAACAAGTCTTATATATCTCCTTTTTTTATTCCTATCTAAAAATTCAACTTTGATAAAAATGATTTAATATTTACCATTGTTAGATAATAAAAGACACAGCGCAGTTTCTTAAAATTTATGAAAGTTTCGTATATTTTTACTTATAAGCAGAGAGAAAAGAAAATTTAATTTGAAACAACAGCAAAAAATCGTGCATTCAGCATGTATTACGAAGCATTTTCCAACACATGCAGAATACCGTTACAAAATCGTAGAGTTTGTTAAGGTGAAAGATTTTAAAGAAAAATTGATCTCTAGATTTATACATAATTATAATATTTAGTACAAATTGTGTTTTGAGACTGAAATATTTGTATGCATTTAATGATTTTATATCAGATTCAATGTTTTTTTTTTTTTTTTTTTTTTTTTTTTTTTTTTTTTTTTAAGATAGTAAAGACTTATATTGTAATTTCGTTTCATTTTCGAGTTTAAATACCGAAATTAAATTTCAGAGAGCTCAATGATTTATTATTTTAAGCCGTAATATTGCTTTTATTTATTTTGAAATAGAATCTTTCAAAGATTCCGGTGGGAATTCAGCATTTCACAAATATAATTGCTTGCCCCTCAAGGGGTTAAATATATTGAATTATAAATTGGTTGTAAAAGTATTATTATCATTGATAAACACCTAAAAACATTTTACTTCGTTTTTAATGTTATCATTCATATTTTATTAAATAAACATGTGAGAATAACTGCTCATCTTCTTAGTTTTTTTTTTTTTTTTTTTTTTTTAATACGCTTAAAAAAATGCCCATACGATGCTTTGGAAAAAGAAAATATTCATTTTATTTTCCATCTAATAATTCTCTTTTAATAAAAATAATTTAATATTTACCATTGTTAAATAATAAAATACACGTAGCAGTTTCTTAACATTTCGGAAAAATTCTTATATTTTTATTAGTGAGCATTAAGAAAAGAAAATGCATTAGGAACAAGAACGCAAAATCATTCGTCCAGAAGAGATTTTGAAACGCTTTTCAACACATTCAGAATACTGTAACAAAATTTCACAGTTTGTTAAAGGCGGAAGATGATGTCTAAATAACAAGTAACAAGGATCACCCCAGACGTATAGGAGCAGATTCCCAAAATCTGGAAGGAGTCACTGTCTCCTAAACACCCAAAATCCTGTGACCACACTGTGAAACAAACACATAATAACAATAGTGTTTATATGGTAAAAAATTCAAAGCGAAAAATAATTTATTTAATATATACAGATGTACAATACAACATAGACGAATTACAATTGTGTATATTTAATTTAATCATGAAACTTTTGAAATTAGAATATTAACTTGGAGCAATATAAATCTTAAACTATGTGCAGCTAGAAGATGAATTTGGGCAATATACAGTTTAAAAAAAGCATACGTAATTTTAATTAATTTTTCAATTAAATTTCAGCAGTGAAATTACGCTCGAAATTGTTGAATATATAATACGTGATTCATCACATTGCTAACGAAGCGTAGAACTAACTATGTGAAAAATGTTCAAGCCGGGAATCAAACCCGGAACCCTTGAAATAGCCCTCCAAGTGCTCTACCGTTTAAGATAAGAGGACGATGCTCAGCTTAAGGGGATTCTTCATGCACTTGAAAACACACGCTCCGTAATGTTAATCCTATGGTCAGGTTATTTTCGAATTTCTCGTTTCAATTTGAATATTTTTAAACGATTTTTTTTTTTTTTTTTTTTTTTTTTTTTTTTTTTTTTTGCATAGGATAATTGAACTCAATATTTATTATGACTCTTTTTTTACTTTTTCGATTTTGGCTGCAGATTTTTTTTAAAAAGGTACTTTCAGTTTCGAAACTGGTTTCGATCATTATGAGCGCACGATCTTGTGACGAAAGATGAGACAGAAAAAATCCCAGCATCGGTGAACACATATATAATTTTAATTAATTTTTCAATTAATTTTCAGCAATGAAATTACGCTCAAAATTATTGAAAATATAGTATGTGATCACGTATTATATATATATATATGCTAAAAAAACATGTATAAACTAAACAATCATGATAGAGGGGAATATTAGGAAAACAATATTTCTTATTATGATTTTGTCATACAAAAGTACTATAATAAATAAATGTGAATGTGTGAGATTATTTCACACTATAAAAAGGAAAATTCACTTCAACTATTTGTTTTTCTATAAGAAGAATTATCTTTTAAAAAAAGATCATGGCGACTTAGACACCAAAATTTAGTGGCCACAGCAATACATTTAGCCGCCATGTGGCGACTGGCGACCGTGAATCTGAACCTATACGCCAGACGGAGCATCAACCCGAAAGTTTATGGTTTTATTGCTCTGGCGAAAATTTTTCCACCAACATTTATCAAAACATGCTCCGATAACGGGTGCTAATTTTATCAAAACAAAAAAATCCATGCAACAAGTAACAGTAAAAAGCATAACCAAAAGGCAATTGTCTTTGGTCAGATAACCTTAACTATAACTAAAATTGTGGCCAAACAAGCTATTGCCATATTCACAAAATTGATGATCAAAATGAGATGTAATTGACTGAGTGTAATCGTCTAAATTATAATACCAACTAAACTAAGAATACAACAGGGCATCCAAGCAAGAGGGTAACACAAAGGTACAATTGATAGAAAGAAAACATAAATTAATTAAAAGTGTAGGTAACAGAGCTTTCCAACCAGGAAGTCATACTAGAATTACGATGTTTATATAACGATAGTTGAATCTCAAATTTCATAAATACCACAATTCAGCAAAACAGTTCGCAAATACCAGTTATAATGTTCGTTATATTAGGGTCCAATGGAAGCTAAACCAAAGTCAAGTGTATGTCTAAATATTTCTATACACATGTACAGTCGTGGGAAAAAAAAGTAAACACCCTCTACTAAGTCCTCAACAAATTATCGTAGACTAAAGTTACTGGTACCCAACGACTGGAAATAAAGTCTACTTTTAAATGACGCATATAAAATTTGCTTAGGGGGACCATCTACATATTAAAACGAATCTAAATTTCATTTTTTTTCAATGGCAATACCCAATTTTAACGTGATATTTCAAATATTTGGCTCAAAGTATGCGTAGACATCAAATTTCAAATCATTTGAATGATAAGTTTTGAATTATAAACAATCAAAATTTAGTGCTTCTAATGTTAAATTACATTGTCATGCAACCAACCTTCGTTTTTTATCCTCTAACGTAAGCAAAGTGAATAGACCGTCTCCCAACAGTAAGTGAATCGAAGTGAAGAAGGGAGATCGGCAGTTGTGTTGGTGTTCGTCTTATGTGTAGGATGCGGGAAGGCATCTGAGATAATATTGGTTTGGTTTTGAGAAGTGATATAGGTAGTTTAGGTGAAGTATTGTTATTTATAAACAGCAGTCAAAGTATATATCTTTAAACCAGTGTAAATACTTGTAAATATAATTTTGTGTTTAATAAACTTTTAATAACCAAATTCTGATGCCATACTCGGCTGTCCAGACATCACATACATTTTCATATTTTTATTTATAATTTCTGAAATTATGATCCTAATGTTTTAATTTTTTGTGTGGCAATAATACTAATATACCCAAACAAAAATACCTTGAATTTGCAATTTTTATAATTTTCTGATATAAAAATTATGAATTATGAAGTTAATATTAAAAAAAAATTATGAATTGCAACCTACAACTTTTGTGGTGGATTCAGATTTATTAAGTCCTGCTTTATGGAAATCCAAAATTTCACACTTTTCTTCCAAGTAGTTTTCAAATTATGCTTAAAAAAACGGCAAAATGATGGTTTAAGGGACAGTCTATAATAGAAGTGACTAAATATTTTGAAAGTTCTTGTGTTATCCTGTAATCCAACATGCTTAATTGACTGATTAAAGTGCCTTGATCAAGAAGGGAGCTCTCTCGGTTAACAATCGAGTACCGAACTGCAATTTGGTTGGTTGCATTTATGACGGCCAATTATCTGCACGAGGGATATAGGCCCAGGGGGGAGTGCCCTTCGTGGGGGTCTTTCTAAAGGAACCTAATCCATATTAACGCTTGGAAATCCAAGGTTCGAAGAAAACCACGAAAACTCCGAACGCTTAGGGCCGACGAGCGCGATTGGGATCGAACCCAGCAGCTCCCGTCTGCCAGCTTCGAGAGCAGAACCTCTCGGCCACGGGTGGGGTGAACTTCAGTTTGGATACAGCCGTTAAAATAAGCTCGTTTTAAAATAATTAATTTCTCGGAAACTTTTGGTACGAATTGCATAAAAATTTATATTTAGACTAATTGAAGGGTGTAGAGTTCATTTATGCTGTCAGAATTGTCTACTGCTATTGAAAAAAAAGTTATGGATCGTTTTAATATGTAGATGGCCGCCTAAGGAAATTTTATATACATCAATCAAAAGTAGACTTTATTTCCAATCGTTTGGTATGAGTAACTTCCTTCTACATTAATTTTTTTGAGGAGTTAGTAGGGGGTGTTTACTTTTTTTTCCACGACTGTACCAATTTTTCAATATATGTAATTAGAATACCATCAGTACTATCAACGAAAATCTTCAGTTTTCACCATAAAAACTGAACTTAACAAACCAGCAGTACTCGATGCGAAATATACATAATGACTCTACCGAAACTAAACATATGAAGTCACATATAATTAACTATTTTATGTAACTTTTTTCAACACACACCGTTTTTATAAACATTTTTCAACAATGATCAGTAAATTAATTGCATTCTAATGCGAAACTTTAATATGCTTTAAGAAGAGTGAAATAAAATTTATTGAACATCAATACTTTATGTGTTTAAACTTTTTAAAACATATTATTATTACTGAGTAATTCAAATAATTATCTATATCGACAGTGCAATAATCATAATTAATTGTTTACACTAATAAGAAATTGGTTAATCTTAACCGTTAGGGCAATATTATTCTTTGGAATATCGTTGTGTGAATTTTATTAACACAAATTTTGAATCACGAACTTGCTCCACCTTGATAATTAATTTCCATAATCTCTGACAACATTTAATAATAATATGGCATTTTCATAAGGATTCCATTAAAACTAATTTAATAAATTGGTAGTTGTAGCTATTTTTCTAAAATATCTCCAAGAATAATTACTATTACGAACCAAAAATACTATTACGAAAATCTCATAATTCTTATACAAACAATGTAAATAAATGTATTATGATCCTATATGTAAATTAGAAGCTTCTTGTAATTGAAAAAAAATCATTTAAGGGGGTCAGAGGCTAAAAATTCTCAAAAAAATGCATTTTTATTTTTGGCTTAAAAAAAGTTCTGAGATTTTACCGTTAAATACCGCAAACCACATGCTTTTATCTTCATTATATCTAGAGTTATATAACACCTTTTGCCTTGAGAAGCGATGCATCAGCTACCCTCTGATGAGAACTTTTTTTCGCGATTTGTCAAATTTAAAATAATACATCTAAAGTTCTTTGCAAGATATTTGTATGAAATTTTCAACAGAGATTTTATGTTATATTTGCAACAAATTTTCTTCAGTATTTTAAATTTTGGTTGATAATTGTGAAAATATGCTAATTAAAACAAAACTCACTCATAAAAAAACTTCATATTTTTACTTAAATTTTTTTTATAAAATTCAATATAATCAATATTGTTAGAAATCCTGAAGACAAATTAAAATCACACATTTTCTGTACACAAAAGTGTAAAAATTTTGTAAATCGAGTAAGTACTTCTAGAGTTATATCAAAAATTAAATATGTTTAATATTTTAAAATTTAAATAAAAAAAAATATTTTAAAAAATTCAGATTTTTTTTACATGCAATATTCTTATTATATTAAAACATATTTCAGAAAAAAATTCATAACAAAATCTCTATAAATAAAAAAAAAAATTGAATTTTAAGCCCCGGATTCCCTTAACCTTTTCTCAGAAAAGAAAAGCTATAGCTACCTAAATGTTTGAGAAAATAACTACTTTAATATACACCGTTAAAAATATTCAGCAATCTGACTAGACATTCGACCCTTGACCCTCACGGTAAAATGGCCATATTATTAAACGCATTCTAAAATCTTATTGATCACATTACTGTCTGAATACAGTTAAATTACGGTTATTTAAACGTTTTCAATAAAAACGATCGAATGCCTGGACAGTTTGCTGTAAAATTTAAACAGTGTATTTTTAGCGAAACAGCACCGAAAACTGGCGATATGAAACTATTAAAATAATAAAGCTTCGTAAAAAATCACCATAACATTAAACAAAACATAGGGCACGTTTCGAGCTATAAATATTAACAGCTAGTCATCAGCTAAAGTAAATACGTGTCCGAAAGGGGACAAGGTCAGAAATGAACTGAAAGGTAGAGAATAGAGCTTGCAAAGAATGCGACAGATGGCGCTAGCTGAAAGGGTCACATGCAGAAGACGAAATTGTTGCCAAAATGATAGAAGAGAAATTGAAAGGGAAAAATGGAACTCTTCTACCATTTTGGCAGCAATTTTTTCTTCTGCATATGACCCTTACAGCTAGCGCCTCCTGTCGCATTCTTTGCAAGCTCTATTCTCTACCTTTCAGTTGATTTTTTGACCTTGTCCCCTTTCGGACACGTGTTTACTGTAGCTGACAACGATCTGTTAATATTTTTAGCTCGAAACGCGTCCTATGTTTTGTTTTATTTTATGGTGATTTTTTACAACGCTTTATTATTTTAATAGTGTATGTTTAGATTCGACTGTTTTCCTGTGCTTCTTACATGTGATGGAGCAAAGTAGGTTTTTGAAATTTACACCTTGATATTACTCATAGACGGATTGAATATACAGGGTGTCTTAAAAGTTCAAATTTTAAAATTAAAAAAAAAATCAAGTAATTTTCGTACAGAAGTGCTGTTTGGACTAAAAGGCTTCTCACGATGAAAAGTTTATTTAAAGAGAATAAGAAATTAGTACCTTTCGTTATCCATCGATGGCGCTGTGCCTTAAACTAATCAGAAAGAAGCATAAAAATCTCAAGACAATCAGTTACAGATCACTTTATTTTGTAAAAATCAGTTAAATAATAATAATTTGTGCAATACATACTTTGTAGCTCGAGCCATATTCAAAGGGAACTCCAGTTCAATCCACGTGTTCGCTAGCATTGCTTGCAGAATTGATTGGATCACATGCGTGATTCTCGTCTTCAGCACTTAAATTTCAGCCGGAGCAGAAGCACACACTTTATCATTTTTCGCTGGAAGCCGTCATTTCTGCGTCTAAACTTCAAATGTAATCTTAAAATCAGAAAAAAACGCATGTTTGAAAACATTAAACCAAACATACGGACAAGTGGCTCCCTTTATGATAGAACATTTTTCATTCGCTTGAAGAAAACTTTTCATCCTGAGAAGCAATTTTGTCTAAACCGCGCCTCTGTACGACAATTACTTGATTTTATATTGAATTTTACAATGTGTCAAGGAAATTTGGAACACTCTGTATCTATATCTATATATATATATAACCATTAATTAAACATTACTGACCATCATTAAAAACCGCAATATTGTGAATGAAATGTCAATAAAAATGGATACCACAAACTTATAATATAGAACTGTATGTATAAAATAAAGTGCCCTATACTTAATTACAAGTATTAATATGGAAGAAAAATGAAAGAATATGGATACCGAAAAAAAATGAAAAACTTATATATTGAATTACGTTTTCAAGAGTACAGAATTCTATGATATAAGCATATCGGTGGTTTTCTATGAGAAAAAAAGCTAAAAGCTGAATTTTTTTCTCTCCTGTACTCAAACAACCAATATGAGAAAGAGAATAGTTTCAAGATGAAAACAGAACATTATCAAATGGCATGGAATGGAAAAAACAATACAACCCTTTAAATATTTAATTTATAGCATAAAAAATAGAAATATTACACAATATACCGAATAAAATCCCAGTTGATCTTCAAAATATCATCCCGCACATGGTATCCAAAAGCATGATAAGATTAAGGTGAATGAAACAGTTAAGTTAACACAGAAATTAAAACCTATGGATTCAGTTAATTCATTTTGAAATACCATGATAAATTAATATGATATAAATAGAAAATAATTACATTATTAAAAATACCTAAAAACACTTTTAAATTGTTTAATTTATATTTTACAATATTGCCAATAAACAGCGTTCAATGCCACCTGGTGTAAAAAATTAAAATTATTACTCAATAGAAGCATTAAAATTTTTGGTGCTGTCATCTATTATGTTATTTTAAAACTATTATTATTATTCAAATGTCACAAGAAGAACCTAATAAAAGATAATGAATTTAAAAGAAATCAACTGCATTACCACACAAATCCTAATATATAAATAATACCATAATATATATCAAGAAAATTAAATAAATTAAATGTTAATAAAGTGCTTTCAATATATTCTATTACCTAACCCATTTAATCTACACTGAGAAATTAAATAATTTTATAACATTGATAATATATAGAATATAGCTATATGCTATAACATAAAATAAATTATATGTAATAAAAATATTAAAAAACTTTAATAATTACTATTAAATATAAAAAAAATAATAAATTAATAAAATGAACAGGAAAAAAAAAGATGTTTATAGAAGATTGTCAGATTCTAAAATTCCCAATAGCCTAAAGATCACAAATATAGTGTGTGGATTATCTTCATATTGGCCATAAAAAAAAAACTAAAAAATATGATTGTGACAGTCAAACACATTAAACCGATAATTAATCATGGAATACAAAGTTGAAAATAAAACAATATTAAAAATTATAGAGGAATAATAATAAAAACTAATTACCCAATTTCAATACACACAGTATAACATTATTTATATCAAATAAACTTATATGCATATTAATCACTATAAAGATGGTATACTATTATTAATTAATATGATATTGTCCTGAGTAGACTAAAGTTTAAAAACAAGTTAATTTTGAATATGATTAAATAAGCTTATATTAATTTTCTTATATAATTCGTCAAAGTAGCACCGGACCATATAGGCATAATTACATTTGAATATACATTTCATTATACATTCATGATCCATCATATATGATTATTTCAATATAACCATTGTGAATTTCGTAAATAATAATATTAATTTTCTGACGACGATGTTAATTAAAATTAAACAAATAAAGTGTGTATTCTTATTTTCGAAGAAATAATAATTGTAAATCAATAATAATTAATTTTTTGCACATTCAAACACATTTTCAAAGAAATAGATTTGTTGTTATTTTAAAAGTTAAAAATTTACAATATGGCTGATACTTGGATTGCCATAAAATAATCAATAAATATTAATATTTAACCAACAATGTTAAACATTTTATATTCATCTTGTGGTAAATGAAGTGCGCTAGCAAACAGGGAAGGGTCATGAAAAGTGTTGCCAAATCCATTGTTAAAAAGAGTGCGATGGGAAGGCAGAAAAAGCAGGAAAGTTGTTTTCAATTCGGTACACAAAAATACAATGAATCCTATGAAAACGGATCCCGTCTATCAACAATTTGAAACTTAAAAAAACTCTTGATGTATACGGAAGGAATACCATACAATTATAACTGTTAAGACGAAAACATACCTCTAACATGCTTTTACTATATTAAAAGAACACAGGGAAGGGTGAACGCTCGTGAATCTTGTGAACGCTCGATTCCCGCTAATTAGCAGAGGTGTATTTCTTGGTTAATAGATCACTAATGCTTTAACACAGAATATGTAGTTTATTTAAAGAGTACATAAAGACGTTATAGATGGCACCACACTATATACAATTATGTACAGATTATAAAATTGAGGTTTCAAGTGCATAATACTGACTAAATATTCACTCTCATTACTTCCATATTTATTTTACACAAATAAATCTTTACTTCACTAACTACTAAAATTATAATACTCCGCTGCTCGTAGCACCTGACACACTTTCGTTTTATATATCAAAACTCTCGCCTGCCTACATGCACGGCCTACCTCTACATTTCTCAAAAACCTCTTCCACTGTGAAAAATAGTGTCCCCTTACCCCTCTGCGCCCACGTATCACGTGACAATGGCGCCAGCAGAAACTAAAAGAAAAGTTCTCCAGACATCACAAATCTCATAATGTGAAATCAGTGAAAACGAATTTCTAAGACCCAAATCAAATTTCCGTTTTGGGGGGTTACTCAATATAGCTGTTATTCTATGATATTCCTTCCATAGGCACTATGAAAGTTTTACGTTTAAGACAAGATTACCTTATAAACAGGTTCTACGTGGGTGATTCAATATTTATTGTCCCGAGTGTGCATAAAATACTTTTACTTCGATGGTTGATGTGGAATTTTGAAGGCTAATGAATTAGATGCCTATATTTTGAATTTCTGAACTGAAGGTGCTATAATAACAAGTTTTTTGTTTTTCGTTTTGGGTGTTAGAGGTGGCACCTAGCTTGAAAGAAGGAAGTTGGGGGAAAGTCTGGTTTTGAGCTTATGGTGACAGCCTTGAAGTGTCATAAATTTGTGGCAGTGGATGAGACGTGGCTACGTCAATATGATCCCGAGTCCAGACGACAGTAGCCACGTCTCATTAACTGTCACCTCCCCCAACCGCCCACTTTCAAGCTAGGTGCGATTTCTCACGCCAAAAACAAAAAAAAAATTAATATAGCAGCTACAGTTCTGAAATTGAGCATATAGGCATCTAAGACGTTAGACTTCAACATTCCACATCAACCCATCACATTACAAATATTTTATACTCACTCGGGACAATAATTATTGACCTTCGTATTACTACCTTCGTATTTTCACGGGTTTTAACAAACAAAGCACACTATAACCTGTAATCATAGAATTGCGATTGATCGGAAAAGCATTTTATTATAGACAGGTTTTCTTTTCACAAGTTTGAATTCACTCACTTAATGCAGACTAAGTAACAGCGCTGGATTAAAGTAAAAGGGTTTGTGCATCACGAAAAATTGGGACATTTGGTTTCCGGCGCGGCTGTTACCCTGGACAGGACTTGGAAACGCTGAAAATCGGGACTTCCAATGCAAATCGGGACACCTGGCAACAACAGTCATGTAGATGCAATGAAGCACTATAAACCAGATTTGCGATATTCTACTAAAGTGCAGGTGTTACTAATTTGATAAAAAAATCTTTATGCTTATTTTTATTGTCTCAGTATAAAGAAAATAGTTATAGGTGAGTGCGTTAAAAATACATTGTACGAATTATACACTATATGGCCATCATGCTCTGAGCAGTCCCTCTTAGGCTATCAAATCAAATCATGACCGGACATTTTAGATTTTAGACATTTTGTCGAATATTTAGAAATATATTTGTCAGATTCTTCTGGAATTTCAGGATTGAAAATAACAGATTTGACCTCGTATTTACCAACGTCGATGCGATAAGCAGGACAAATAGGGGGCCAACAAAAAATGAAAAAAATATATATAATACTTGGGATCACCCTGTAAATAAAACTGCGCGAAAAGATCTATCGCAGTTGAATACAAATATGCGGATACTGTACAACATGTTTACTGATTTTTTTGTAACAATGGCACGCATATGCCTGGAGATATATCGATTTTTCTTAAAAGTTCAAAATATTCATGCATGTTTTTAGCTTATACCATGCAGGGTTTTCAACCAAACATATTCTTTAAAATCCTGAAATTCCAGAAGAGTCTGACAAGTATATTTCTAAATGTTTGACAAAATGGCAAATATTTAAGGTGCCCGGTCATTAATGACCATATAGTATATATTTTAATAAATTACTTAAATATCAGGATGCAGTCTGTATGCAGCATGCAGTCTGTATGCTGCATACTTAGTACCACTGATTTGAAGTAATATTGTATTAAATGTAATATAAAATGTACGCCTAGTATCTCCCCGCCTTCCCCTTTGATCTCGGGCATGCGTTGATATTTTAGAATACGGTGAAATATTGGTTTGAGGGGAATTATTTGGTTGAAACGTTTGGCGGAGCAGTATGCGCTCGAAAGAGAGAGTTTTAATGGAAAGCTTACGGCATATTGCTGCATTATATTTCCAAGACAAGCAGTTTATTAAATAAATTGCATTACGATGTGTTTTAAGAACACTCGGTACTAGACATGAGTTTAGGCTCACTTTTTGTATCCCGAGCTCGACGATTTTAAACCCGAGTCCGAAACATTTTGTGTCATCAGATCCCGAGCCCGCCTGAGCCAGGTACTGGAAATATTCAATACAAAACAAATGCATAATATTTAAAAGTTGTTTAAATATTATGCATTTATAGAAATTATCATAGAAATTATCATTTTCTTATTTTTTCTCATTTTATAACAACTTCTTACATGGAAAAAACTGTTAATCCCAAGCAAATAATTAATTTTATAAAATTTACATTAAATATATAATAAAAAATGTATAAAATAAAAATATACTTCTTTAAAACTATTCTGATAATTTTCTCCCTCAGCAAGCAAATTTGATGGATGCGTTAATGAAGTGCGTTTTATGAATAAATGAATGGAATTACGATTTATAAAACAACGTTTTTAAGTGCGTTCGTAATTATATAAATACGTAGCACCTATAATGATTGTTCAGTCCGCCTGTCCGTCCGTCTGTTTATCTGTCTGTCTGTCCGTCTGTCTGCATATAACAGAGCAAACACTACCCAACCGAATGGTATGACATTTTAAATATATAATTTTTGCAAAATTTTGTTGCGTCATTTCAAATTTTATGAAAATCGGATGCACGGTTTAATTGAGGGACAGTCAAAAGTTCTTCGTTATATTACGGCCAATGTGAAAAAAATATTTAAGTGCATTTTAATGATGTTACAGCCTTTGGAACAGAATGACATTTATATGCACTTATGAAGCGCACTAAAATATACATTCAGTAGAATATGCGGTACAAAAAATATTTATAAAATTAGTTAGAGTACAATCGCACCTCATTTGCCACTTTTGACGTGCAATTTCCAACTTGTTCTCTTTCCTATAAAAGGTGTTTATCTTAAATTAGAATCGGTTTCTTCCTCAGTAAAAAATTTTCGTAACTCTCGTATCCTTTAAAATCAGCTTAAAGTAAAAATTTAAAACCGTTATCTGAAAGGTCCGATCTGCTTTCGTAGGAAAACAGGAAAAACTGTCCGATTGTTTTCTATCGGAAAAACAATACATGCTAATTATATGTACTTACGAATAAAAGAGACTTTGTGAATGTAAAGAGCAGAGCCGTTGCATGCGAAGGGTTCATTATGACATATTTTAATCCTTATAATATTATAAATGTCAATGTGTGTCCGAAAGTTTGACTGAACTGAACGTCTAAATGGATGAAGTAATGTTTTTGCATTTTTGCATAAAGGTGTTTTATAAAACGGAAATGAACATAGGGTATAGTTTATTTAATTGTGCGTATTTGTGCGTTAAATCGTTGTTAAAGATTTTAACTTTTGTGTTAAAATTCGCACAAAGTGTTTGATTAATGCTTATATCAGCATCTAGTTTACATGCTTCTTTTCACTTCATTAAAGCATCTTTACTTTCTGTAACAAAAACACATTAAAAATATCTATTGTTATACATGTGGAAATTCATGTTAGAATAAAAAATATATGCATTTCAGAAATAATTGTAAGCGTTTTTATTCTTGGCAGTGATTGAAGGCTATGGTCGTGGTAGCGTATTTCCTAATTATATTACAATGCAATTTCCATTATCCAATGAAAACTGCTTTAGTGCCCATGATTCTATTTGGTGATTTTGAAAGGTGAATAGTTATTCTACATTTCTATTATTATTGTAGAGGCTTCTGACTTTAATGCATGGCTAGTATACCTCACTTAAAATAGACAAAAATATGTTTTTTTGGAAATTTGGCATAAAATTTTGGAATGCATTAAAGTCTGCCCATGGTGGGGTCTACTTTTCTGTGTTTCATTTTACCATAGGTAAGCATACAGCAGTTAAAAATGATGGGATGATTTCAATTTAAAGAGCTACATGTGTCAAAACTATAGTGAAATTTCGAAAAAAATTCAATTTTTGAAGCCTCCTAGCTCACCACATTACACATATCCCATAATTTTTATTCTCGAATAGCAAAGGTCCAACCTTACATAATACAACCATGCAATTTGTTTTGTGGGATAACTTCAATGCATATCATGAGAAGTACTATGCAAAACATAAAAATTCAATTTTTCAAGCGGCGCTCTGATTTTTGACCCCCCAGTAAATGAAAACCAATGGTCCCACGGCATTAATATTCTCGATTTCTTTCTTTCTAATGGTCTTCTCTCGGATAAAAAAAAATCACATGAATCGGTTTACCATTTAATCACAGACCCCCGATTTTGGGTGATTCTTATATGGAATGACTCTTAAGTGGTTAGTTGTTGCCCACTATTCTTACCAATTAAAATTTTAAAAAGTCATATAATATTTTAATTAATTAATTTTAAAAGATGGCAGTTAAAACATGTCACAAGGACGTTTTTAGTAAAAGCTTTTATCGGTTAAAAATTATCACACTGCTAACAAAGCGTAAACCAACTTAGTGAAAAATGTGCAAGCGGGGAATCGAACCCGGGTCCCTGGAATAGATCTCCAGTGCTCTACCACTAAACCACAAGGACGATGTCCAGCTTGGCATTTCTCACTTATATAAGTCGGTAAGGCTGCTACCGCAGCACAAGATGGAGAAGTCTTCATGAGCACACATTCTAGCGGCGTAACATGAGACGCAAATAAACCCAGCGTCTGTGAATATACAATTTTTAATTAATTTTTCAACTACATTTCAGCAGTGAAATTACGCTTGAAATTATTGAATATTAATGACGTGAATTATCACACTGCTCACAAAGCGTAAACCAACTTAGTGAAAAATGTCCAAGCCGGGAACCGAACCCGGGTCCCTGGAATAGATCTCCAGTGCTCTACCACTAAACCACAAGGACGATGTCCAGCTGGGCATTTCTCACTTATATAAGTCGGTAAGGCTACTACCGCAGCACAAGATGGAGAAGTCTTCATGAGCACACATTCTAGCGGCGTAACATGAGACGCAAATAAACCCAGCATCGGTGAATATACAATTTTTAATTAATTTTTCAATTACATTTCAGCAGTGAAATTACGCTTGAAATTATTGAATATTAATGATGTGAATTATCACACTGCTAACAAAGCGTAAACCAACTTAGTGAAAAAAGAATGAAAATGAAAAAGAAGTGAAAATGAATGAAACCACCGATGCTGGGTTTATTTGCGTCTCATGTTACGCCGCTAGAATGTGTGTTCATGAAGACTTCTCCATCTTGTGCTGCGGTAGCAGCCTTACCGATTTATATAAGTGAGAAATGCCAAGCTGGACACCGTCCTTGTGGTTTAGTGGTAGAGCACTGGAGATCTATTCCAGGGACCCGGGTTCGATTCCCGGCTTGGACATTTTTCACTAAGTTGGTTTACGCTTTGTTAGCAGTGTGATAATTCACATCATTAATATTCAATAATTTCAAGTGTAATTTCACTGCTGAAATGTAGTTGAAGAATTAATTAAAAATTGTATATTCACCGATGCTGGGTTTATTTGTGTCTCATGTTACGCCGCTAGAATGTGTGCTCATGAAGACTTCTCCATCTTGTGCTGCGGTAGCAGCCTTACCGACTTATATAAGTGAGAAATGCCAAGCTGGACGTCGTCCTTGTGGTTTAGTGGTAGAGCACTGGAGATCTATTCCAGGGACCCGGGTTCGATTCCCGGCTTGGACATTTTTCACTAAGTTGGTTTACGCTTTATTAGCAGTGTGATAATTCACATCATTAATATTCAATAATTTCACTGCTGAAATGTAGTTGAAAAATTAATTTAAAAAAAGATGTAATACTTTTTTCATGGAAAGCATTACTTTTAATACGAAAACATTAACATATCTTTATTTTAATTTCGTCAAAGCGATGTCGTTTTCATTACACCAGCTTCGAAAGTTAAAACGAAATCTTAAAATAACAATATACTTTCCAGAAATAAAATTTTGCATCAAAAGTCGCATGTTTTCAAAATGAAATTTTAGCTTACATTTTAAATACGTTTTCTTACTTGAAATTTAGTATATTTAATAAAAATAATATTTCAATGTTTTTCTAAATGTACAATAATAGTGGATTTCATTTATTGGTTTCATGTTTTCAATAAATTAAAATGCATAGTCTTAAATGATTCATGAAGTGAAAGAATATATATTTATTTATTTCGACAAGTATCATTCAGTAGGAAAAACTAACCTTCTGAAAGCGTCGTCATATTTTAAATAATTAGCTGCTTTTCATTCAGAAAATATTAGCATTCTATAGCAGTTTTTATACAAAATGGCGTGATTTGCACAGAATTTAACAATCGCAAATATATAAGTTTAACTGTATAATCTCCCAGAACACTGGTTTCAATAAAATTTGATAAATGAGACAGAAAAGTCGACTTAAAAAAGTTTAGCAAGTAATTTAAATTTGAGATTAGGCTTTAGATGTGACATCATTTACGCGTAAACAAGAGCGAAAACCACTAACTAAGCAATAAATTTGCCTTTCACCTCACATCCCTCTAATTTTTAAAGGCACCGTGTTTATCGAAAAGCGCAAAGGAAGAAGGGAAAATTTCTTTCGATTTTAAATTAACGAAATCTATATTTAAAAATCTCTCTGAAACACAATATCTGTTCCCCCATTGGAGAATATTCCTGCAAATTTCAAAGCTTTCATAAGCCAAAATTACAGCACAAAAAGAGATATGAAAATGTTTATAAATAATTGGGGTGATTTTCCACAAATAGATTTATTTCGCGAAAGCAATAAGTAACCCCATTGCTTTAATAATAAGTATTTAAAGGCTCAAGGGTCTTCGGAGCGTGATAAACGTTTTGATATTATTGGTAGATCTAGAGCTGATAAAAGTGTGGTGCCATGAAATTAAATTATAAAAAAATATTTGAAAGTTAAAGATATTTCTCGTACTCTTATTATTTATTTTTGAACTTTGATGCTTCACCACGTTTGATTATTATTTTTTAATACCATTTACCTTCTTTTTCCTTCCGAAATGTGATTTTTTGTAATATAACCATAATGTTGCATGCTCATTTTTCGATTATTCTAATCATATCAAAGTCATGTCTGAAGTGACCTGCTAATAACCACTTTCCTTTAAAAAAATTTATTAATATATTTCTTTAAATAACATTCTTTGTCTCGAAAACATAAATTAAATCAATAATTTTGAACGGAATAAATATAAAATAGAATGATTATAAATAATAAAATAGAATAACAGAGATGTAAATTTATTCCTCATTTAATCTTAGAAAAAGTACCGTATATACTCGCGTATAAGTTGAGGAATTTCTGACAATTTTTGGCAAGCAAATTGGAGGGGGGGGGGGGGGTCGAATTATACGCGTGTCAATTTAAAAATAAAAAATAGAACCTCGAATACTGCAAAATTCTGACTTTTTATGTGTATGAATAATAAAATATTACAAAAAATATACAAATAATAATAATTTATCATTTAAAAACTTTTCAATGATTTATTTTTATTTACTTACTACTTTTTCGCATAGACAAGTGAAATATTTAGTTTGATTTTGAGCAAAATTGAAGTAAAAAGTTAGGGGGTCGACTTCTCCGCGGGTTTTTGATTTTTGGCAGGATTTGCATTCGAAAGTTAGGGGGTCGACTTATACGCGAGTACATACGGTATATGAAATTTCATGCTCACGAACGAAATTTAAATGACCCTACACATATAAACAAAAATAAGCAAATTGGGACCATCAGAAGCATTTCTACTATAAAATGTGATAAAAGCTTAACTATATATGCTTTTTATTACCGAAATATTTTCTTAATTGATGAATTTCTTATTCTTTAAAAGTTACGTGAACGCAGTCAAGGGTGACAGCTAGTATAATATAATAACATTATTTTCATATAAAGTGTGTGACTCGCACACAAGAGAAGACTAAAAATTTGAAAACCTTACAATAACGTTGTTTGACAAAAACAAAAGAAAATATTCATTTTTCGTTAAATGTGTAAAAAATATAAATAAACATTCAAATAAAAAATATTCCAATTGCGCCATATCAAGAGGTCGTCGCCGTCAATGCCAGACATAAATAAATCTACTTATATATATAAAATCCAAACGGAAATTTCGTTCCGAACCTGTATATTTCGAGTTCTACTGCGTGGATTTTGACGGAAACTTACACTGCTGGATAGATATCGTTTCAGGGAAGATTTTAAGCTATAACACATAACTCAACGTAGAATAGTTATAGAATTATGACGGAAAGTTCTGTTATTTTGGGCGAAAGGGTTACTATTATTTTATTGGTGATAAATTTCGTTGATAAATGAATTGAAACGGCTGTACATCTCGGAAAAAAAACTTTTACTAATTTTATTTAAAAGAAAAAAAAAGAAAAAAAGAGAAAATAAAAAACACTTTTGACGAGTGGTAATATTATAAAACGACAATATCGAATTTAAACATGAAAGGTAATGTCCGTAATGCTTAAAAATGTATTCAATATGAAAGATTGCAGTGTTAAATAGTAATATATCCAAGTATATTTGACAATTTATCTCTTCCGTCAGGTTAAGAAAAATGCACTAGAAAATTTGATAAAATAATATCTGTGTGACAATTTTTTTTTTAATTAACTTTTTAATTTTTATTTAACTCATCCATCATGTGATATGCAGAAGAAACTAGCAGATGTAAATATAAAAATGCGGTACTTGTGAGTTACATATTTTATGTTTATTTACAATTTCATTTTATCGCAAAACAATTCAATTTTAAGCCAAAAATGTATAAGCGTGCCATCGGTGTGGGCGACGTTCACAATATTGGTTATTTTACAAGTAGACGACTACATTTTTTGAAAAATCGAATTCTACTTACATACATATATATATATATATAGAATTCAAATGGAAATTTTCTTCCGGCTGCTTGGAACTTGTGTTCTGTTGAACTTACACTGTTAGATTGGTAATTTTTCGGGGAACTTTTTAGTACATAAAACGTTGTTCTACGTTGCTTGTTATCGAATTATTGTTTAAAGTTCTTTAATGACATGAACCTGATAATGAAAAATTAGCCTTTTTAAAAGATTTTGCTGAATGTATTTCGATGGAACTTGGACTGTTAATAAGATAATTTTCAAGAGAAGGTTTCAGTATACAACATGTCCTTCTACGTTGCTTAATCATACAGTTTTGGGGAAAATTCTGTAATCTGGTGAACTCATTTATTACAATTTATCCTTCTAAAAGAGTTATAAACGGTTTTTGATAGAATTTGCATTGTTAGAGATAGTTTTAGTACATAATATATTTTTAGATACTGTTTAGTCGTAGAGCAATGGGGTAAATTCTGTAATTTTCCAATATAGGGCCCTTTGCGAGGTGGAAGAAATGGGCTAGGCGTAAGAAGGAAAGTTTTTATGCATATTTTCTGTTCAATACTTGTGAAATTTATTTACTATAAAGAAGACATTTATCTCTTTTTATATAAAAACAAAAGTAAATTGTATATAAATAACAAAACTATTAATATTCATAAATAAAAAGTTTATATATAGGAATACATATTTTAAAAACCATAAAAGTTCATTTTAGTTTATTCAAAGTTTAGTTTATTCAAGTATGTTTTCTTAACTGTCTATATCAATTGGCAACAAATCTCACTCTCTGATGCCCAAATTCCGTCAAGCTATTTAAAAAAAGGCCAAGGCGCCTATAGTGGGAAAGTGCCAATTTTTTTTTTGCAAACTGTGCCAAACAGTGTGGCTTGCTATTTATTGAACTCGAATTTCTTTTGGCTTTAATTAATATTTAATCGTAAACATGCAAAAAAATTTAATTTACTATTTTTTTTTAATTGAAAGTATTTTTTATTATTAAGTAAAATTAAGTTACAACTTAATTTTTGTTGATTTTTGTTGATTTAATTGATGTTTACTGAAATGCTAAGAAACACTTTGAATTTCATGTGCGTAGTTTAAATGACGATTTTGAAAAACAAAAAATATAATATCAGAACCCACACCAAATTGGCTCATTTTACCGAGAATGTTTTGTTACACAGGGAAATACATTTGTTGTAGAGATGATCGTAAATCTCAATACTCGCCGATTAAAAAGTCTTTAAAATTATTCAGCAGAGACAACGAGAAATAGCTTACGTTTCATAAATTTTAAAAATCAATATTCTGTAAGATCTATTTACTTCTGCTTCTACTATACATGCAAGAGTAAAATTAAAATGGGAAATTCTTCCCGGCTGCATATATCTTGAGCTCACCTGACTGGATTTTGATGAGAATTGAATTGATAGTATAGAAAAGACAGTACAGGAAAGATCTTAGCATATAACATATCGTTGCACGTTGCTCATACATATAATTATGTTTTAAAGTTATATAATCATACGAACTCGATTATGAAAGATTAGCCTTTTTAAAACATTCAACCGATTGGATTTCGATTGAATTTGCACTGTTAGTTAGATAATTTTTCAGGCAAGATTTTAGCACATACTATATCCTTCTGCATTGCTTAATAATAGAGGTGTAGTGGAAAGTTCTATAATCAGTTGAAATCGTTTATGGAAGTTTAGCCTTTTTAAAAAGTTCTAAAGAACGGATTTTGATAGGAATTTCATTGTTAGTTAGATACCTATTCAGATATGGTTTTAGTATTTTGCATATTATTGCTTAGTAATAAAGTAAAGTCGGAAAGTTTCATAATCATGTGAAACCGATTATGAAAGATTAGACTTTTCAAAAATTTCTAAACGTTGGATATTGATAATACTTGCTTTGTCGATTAGACAATATTTGGGGAGGTTTTAGTTTATTGTATATCAATCTACGTCGCTTAGTTACAGAATTATGGGGGAAAGTTCTATAATCAGATGGACTCCAATATGAAAGATCAGTCTTTAAAATAAGTTTTACTGGATGGATTTTGTTCGTTTGTTTGTTCGCATTATAGTTAAATAATTTTTCAGGGTTTATTTTATTATATTGTACTATCATTCTTTACCAAATCCTACTGTGATTGACCAACTAAAATGATTAAGATCTTAATAGCTGAAAATTTGTCTGCACATTAGAAAATATAGTAGCAATATGGCGAAGTTGGAAAGGACATTTCAAGTAAGGTTCCATATTGCTTTAAATCACAATGTCAAATTCACTGATACATTTTGTTTGATTCAAGGTTCATTTGGATAAACACACCAGCGTATCGGACATAGCCTGCTAGTATGTAAATATCACAAATACTATTTTAAAATAGTTTTCCAATAGTAAAGAAATAAAAATATGATTTCTGTTTCCGATTTATTCGGATCAAATAGCATTAAAATGATTTAACATGGAATAAGTAAATTTGAAGGGGGGAAAAAAGTTATTATTATTTTGTTCTACACGAGAATAAACAAAATTGATTATTTCAGAAAGACTGAGCCCGAGCCCGCCCAATCCCGAAGACTGATTTAAAAATCCAGCCCGGGTCGGGTCCGGACTTGGGCTGATCCTGTCTCATCACTACTCGGTTCATTCAATTTTTCGAAAAATGACGAATATATCAATTTCGAATTTTTCTTTACTTAAAGAAATTCAAACTCGTAAAGCGTTTTGTCAAAGTTCCATAAAAATCCGATACTAAATTTAAATTATGGAAAGGATTTTTGCCACAATCTAAAGGAGTGTTACTAATTTAAGGACAGTTGGAAGGCAAATTCGTTAAAAAAGGCCTTTTTCCATATTTTAGTATTTTGAATCCTTCATGTTTCGCCTTTTGAATGGTATATTATTTTTGTTTCAACTACAATGAGAAGTTATTTTTTTTTACGTAATTCTGTTTGTGTATATCATGCGTAAGGATTACATACATAGACTTGAAACTCGATTTTCTCAATTTTTTTTTATTTTTATTTTTATTTCTATTTTTACTTTGTTGTGTCTTTTTACACAACTACTATATATTATTGTTTTGAATCTTACCTGAATATTTTACAAATATCCCTCATTAAATTGGAGAGAACTTTTGTTATAAACATAAGTGCAAAATTTTGATAAAAATTTTTTTTTGCAAAAATGTAAGTTTTTGTTATTTAAAAGGGGTTTTTATTCCAGTTTCGTTTAAAAAATAACTAAAGAACATCTGTTTCTAAAATTGACTTCACTTTTTTAGGAATTATTCATTTTATCTGCATAAAAATTTCAAGGGGATATCTTAATCGAGAAAAAATACATTAAATTATCATGGTAGATATAGGGCCTTACAAGTGCTTTTAAATGATTTATTACAATCTTTAAATTATTTTTTTTATATAATAGTATAATCAAAATGCTTGAATGTCAACATATATTTTTCAATTAACTTGATTTCTGTTATATACATTCCTTTTGGTTCGATTCATATAATCGAGTATTAGAACTTCAATAATATGAATAGATTATTTTTAAAAAGTGTTTTAAAAGTAAATAAGTCTTTTTTTTGTTATTTTATCGCACCTTAACGCAATTTCATCAGAAAAGTCGAAATAAAAGATATTGCAAAAAGTTTAGACTTGTAGGTGAAGTGTGGTTATAATTTTTTTTAATTATTTTTTATACAAAGTTTTGAAATTTCTATATCAAGCTCGCATTATTTCTTTATTAAAATATTTTCCTTCATAAAACCGCTTAATTATATGTAAAATAGTTATTGTAAAATACACAAAATGAAATAAAGTTAAACTGTGAGCAACTTCCGCTATCGAAGTTTGAGTAATTAAAACTTTATTTCTTTAATCATAAAAAAAGCAAACAAATAAAATAAAATAATAAAAAAAGATGGTCAAATTGACAGCTTTTCACTACTTGGTAATAGTAATATAGTTGCAAAAATTCATTCCTGACTTCTTTAAATGAGACTGTGGAGATATTATTTAAGTCTTCCGTAATTATCTGGAAGGACTCTTCCATGAAATTGGATGTGATTTTGTTATGTATCGCATTCAAGTGTTTCGCTCTTCATACAAAAAATAAACAAATAAATAAATAAATAAATCGCTTGGCACTAGATTGGGAGAAGGGATAAACTACATTTATGAACAACTAAAACTTCAATTCTTAGAAACTGATAAACATATAAATATATACTCTTTTTCATTATTTAACATCTATAGATTAAAGCACATTAAGTAGATAAAATTTAAATACCAATTATTTTTTAAGTATTGTTATGCAGACAGAATAAAATTCTTTATGCATAAGATTTTAATTGTTAGTTATATAATCGATTGTAAGCGATAATACAAAATTAATGCACATAAAACTTGCCTTTCATAATTAATTGCAGGAAATATATTTTGAAATATATTATAAGATACAAGACAGTAACGAAATGATTGTAAAAAACGTTTTAAGAGACTGTTTTAACAAGTGGAAGAAATATGGTCGCAATTACGTATTTTTTAACTTAAAGTAAAATGTATTTTTCATTCATTACAATATAATTTATTTCTTCTAACATTATTCTTTATCGTAAAAAGTGAGATATCGTCTTTTATTAAATAGGGTAGAATATATTTTACCTCTAAATTTTACTTTGGTTTGAGTGACTATAAAACAGACATGGATATATTTGCCAATATTTAAAAAAAAAAAAAAATTACTTATTTCCGCGACAAACGTAAACTTTCCAGTGTTATTTACAAATAATCACTTTGATCTTGAAGTGATATTTTATTTACAGAAAAAAATACTTTAAGTTAGTTTATAATAAATTATCTTTCATATGATTTTTACAGAATAATCTGTATAGTTTATTAGGTTACATATAGTAATCATATATATTTTTTTAATTACAGGAGTTGGTTTGAATTATTGATGAACAATAATTTACAATGGAGACTTATCATTAACTATAAAATAACATGTTATAATTAAGCTACAGTGTGTGGGTTTCAGATAGTTTATAAGCACTAATTTGTGCTTAAAAAACACTTTAAAGATTTTTCTTTAGTACTCTGTTACAGAAAACATTAAGATGTATAAGAAATGATCATCTTTATTTGAACATACTTCGAAAAATCCCCTTGTACTTATAAAACAGGTTGAAGGATTTATTTTTAGTAGGCTGTTACAAAAGGCTTTAAAATATATAAAAGGAAAGCTCGTCTTTATTTGGACATACATTATAAATGTTCTTTTGTACTTAATAACAGGTTAAAGGATCTATTTTTGTATGCTGTTACAGAAGGCTTTAACCCTTTCAGGGGCAAAAAAAAAAAAAAAAAATCGTAAAATGGTGAAATAACTGACTGACACCAGAGTTTACAAACGAATTTCTTTGAAAATAAAAAACCTGTTTTTCTACACTTTCATTCATTCATGCAAATTTTACACCCGTCGTTTATCTGGAATTTGTCAGTTATTAAGCAATTTTTTTTAATATTAAAGATTGGACTTTACCCTGTGATACTATATGAAAGAATATTTATACAATTGTTAAAACAGTGTACAAGGGGAACTATACACAATATTTAAAATTTACATGATATTTAAAATATGCATGACGTTTACATGCCAAAACGATGTTAAAAACTTCCCAACGGTTTCAACCAAAACACTTGGTCTTTCTCAAGGTGCAGATACACTGACGAAGGCTCACCTTCCAAGACAATGAGGGAGTAAAAAAATCCTTTTTTTTTCTTTGATTGTTTTTACTTTGCTTTTCTTTTTTCTTTTTTTTATATTTTTGTTGAACTGAAGAACCTAAGTCGTAGACCATCCCCCCCACCCCCTTTTATGCTATCACTGCTACCCATAGAATCCAACCTTATCATCTACCTCACATATTCAGTTTCCGGGGAAGTGGGGCATAAGTCCTGATCTCCTCGGCAAAAAGTCTTCGTATCGTATATTTTCATTATAAAAGCAAAATTTTATTAAAATATTCTTGTCGTCGCTTGTCAATTTTTGAATTAAAAGTACGTAGTCACGCCGTATGATCCCCGCCATTGGAAGGGTTAATAAGTATAAAAGGAAAGCTTTTCTTTATGTCAACATACTTTAAACATGTTCCTTTGCACTTAAAGAAAATGTTAAATGATTTTTTTTCAGTAGGCTGTTATACTTTCATTATAAAAGCCAAATCTTATTAAAATATTCTTGTCGCCGTTTGTCAATTTTGGAATTAATATTATGTAGTCACGCCGTGCGATTACCGGCTTTAAAAGGGTTAATATGTATAAAAGGAAAGCTTAGAAGGCTTTTAAATGTATAAAAATAAGGCTCCTCTTTAAAGGGACGTATTGTCAAAATATTTTATTAATTAAACTGTAATATTTTATGTGTTTTTTATTAAAAAAGTTAAGGCGATGTTATTTTAGAAATATTAGCGTACTAAATTGCTAACTTGCTCTTTTCGTATAATATTTAAGGCACAGTAATTAAAGTAAGTAATTTTTGTACAATGATAAAGGGAATAATGTTATAAAAGAATAACGTCTACGTAAGGTCTCCTAGTATAAAATAAATTCTCTTTTATTTCTCTAAATTAGAAATAGATTCGATGTTAGAAATTTGTATAGCAGTCTTTTATAATATTTCTGCTTTTAAAGTAATTATATATGATTTTTCAACCACATATATTTAATTATAATACCAATTCTTTATTTTAATTTATTTAGCAAAAAAGTAATTCATATAGTTTTAAAATAATACATATACATTCAAGTATTTTAAATTGTGATGTTTCAAACTTATTACGCGAATAAATAAATAAATAATAAACCCACATTCATTTTCATAATTTAAAAGAAAAAAAAATGTAAATTAATTTTTATTTTCTGCATTAAAAGCGGCATATTTTTCCTCTTTATAATTCACGAAAGAAGTTTAATGAATTTTTGTTTGCTAAGTTAAACAATTTTTTTTAAATTATTTACTTTTCAAAACAAATATACACAAAAGAAAATACTCAAAGTACTCGCATACATATACTATATATATCATTTTTCAGATTTGTTTGAATAATTATTTTACAGCGGAAAGATTTTAAGAATTAAATTCAATGAAAATGTAACCTTGTTGTTTAGAATTTGAAAGAATTCCAAAAGTTTCTGGGCTTTTGAGTTTATTATTTTTTTTTTTTATCTGTAATTTTGATTAAAGAAATGATGTAACCATATCCGTTTGTATTTATTCATCTTTTAAGAATGGACATGATTTTTTAATGTATCATGAATGTGTTCAGTTTAAATAAATGGATTCACATTTAAGTAAACATTTGCGGGCAGTGGATTGATGATAGTGACTGCAGTTTATAACTTTTGTTATATTTTATTGTATCAGAAATCATGACATAAAATATGGCATAATAAAGACATATATTTTAAGAATAATAATAAATACATGTGGAAAACATGGATAATCTTTTTTGTAAAAGTTTCTGGTATGATTTATTAAGGGCCCAACGATCATAGAAATGAACTATATATTCACTTGATTAAATAAAAAATAAATATAAAAAAATCAAGAAGGATGCGTCATGCGTATATTATGAACCATTTTCTAACAATTTTTTTAAAGTAAAACAAAATGCCTTCGTGTAACAAGGTATTTGAGTAAGCAGTTTGGTAAAAGCATAACATATTTGGAAATCCAATTTCACCAATTGCTGTCTATAGACCGAAATGTATTCAAATTCCTGTATGAAGCCCTTCATATCGCTCACCCACAGGAAAAGTGACACATCTCGCAAAAAATCATTTTTCGTTTCATTCCACTAATAGGCCTGTCATAGGTGTGTCTTTCTACACAAAAATTTTTATAAGAGCAGTTATACGAAAAATCACTTTATTACAGAGCTAAGTGCTATAATTTCAAGATAAAATAAATTCATGTAAATTTTAATTTGCGTGTCTTGTGAAATTTACTTTTGTCGAGATGTGTCACTTTTCTAGCGGATGAGCGATATGATCTATAAATAAGTATATGTATTACATAATAGGCTAAAATTTAATTCAGTTGGCAAACGCATAACACGCTCTGACAGAAAAAAACTCGTCTGTATACACTAAGTTATTCCTCATTTTTTTAACAAATAATTTCCGTACTTCTACAAAGCATGTCTTATCCGTGAATTCTTCTCGAAAGTCTGAAAATGAAGGAGAAATTGCGTTCATTCCCAGCACACCTGCGTATTGGGTCTATTGATAATATACCCGAATTTATTTTAAAATGAAAAACCAAAAATTCTCTAAATTAAGATTTCTAATTTAATCAAAAAAGACAAAAATTTTTCGAATTTCAAAATAAATAACACTTACTTTCCTCATTCATTGAAAAGTGCTAACAATTTATTTTTAAAAGTTGAATAAAGTTAAATAAAGTTGAATTTATAAAGTTCATTATAAATAAATATTCGCACATAAAATATACTTTAAATGAACATATTAAAAAAATATTTTAATTAAGAAAATTAAATGGAGAAAAATCGAAATTACTCAAAAAAAAAAAAAAAAGTGTCTAATAAAAATATAATATTCGTAATTTTATTGACTCTATTAATACTAATATCCATATATAATTAATACTGTATCAAATAAATATACTTATAATTCATTTCACAAACTAAAAAAAAAAATTGAAAAAAAAAGAATTAAAAAAAAAAATCTAAACCAACAACAAAGGAAACAAAAGTTTTCGAATTTAAAACTATATAACAATCTATAAATATATAACAATATATAAAAATATTCGCATTTAAAATGTATTTTAAATGAACATATTTAAAATAGATATTCTAATTACAATACTCAATCTAAAAAAATCAATTTTACTCAAACAATAAATCTCGCTAAAAAATAAAATATTGACATTTTTACATCCAACAATCTGAATAAAAGTATTTATAATTCCTATATTTATCCTATTTTAATACTAAAATATTAAAACCCCTGCCACAATCTCATTAAAGACGAAATCTTGCCAAAATTAACTTCAAAATTCAAAGCTTTTATTAGAAATTAATCAAGCCATAACAATCTGAAGCAAATATATTTTCTTCAAACTCTTTCACTACTGTACAACTGTAACAGAGTGGTTGGAATACGGGTCTCGTAACACCAACAGTCTCGTAACACTGGTTCGAACGCAAGGTCTGCAACTTATATTTTATCCCCATTTTTTTCGATTGATGTATATTTCACCTCCTGTAATGTAGAAAAAAAAGAAACGGATATTCGTCTATTAACGGAAAACTCCTGGTAGCAATTCTACCAGGAAAATTTCCGTGTATTGAAGGAAGTATTTCTAAGAGTGCGGTTCAAAATCCCCCTTCAGTAATTTTCGTCAATAAAAGGAAATGTACTCGAATTTGCAAAATAAGGAGTAAGATACTTTTCTGTTTTAAGATATTTTTCTAGACATCCAATATTACATTGCCGTTTTCTTTATATTAAGATCACATGTAATTACACAGAAGAAATCTTCAAATTTTAATTTAAATTCTCTGTTGATATAGAACGACATGATGTAAGTGCATTCGATATGGAAAGTGATTGGAGAGTGGTGTCGATAGTTGTGATGCTTCGGACAATTTCACTAAAAAGGTATTGTTGATCATACCGATCTGTATTGAGTGCTTTAGAAAGCTTTTTCTTATTTGCTGGAATATTAGTTTTAAAATTGTATAAGTTCTAAAGAAGGTTGCGTTAATTTGTAGATACATGGAGCACTGGCTGAGGGCCTAAAATTTTTGCTGTGGTATTTTGTTTAACGGGACAGTAGACGTTCAAAACCATTTTATTCGTTTTTCCATCAATGGTACGGAAATTTTGCACACATAATAATTAATACATTTTCTAAGTAAATTAATCAGTTTTTTCAGAAATATATTTAAGTAATAAACTTATTAATTAAAATATATTAATTAATTAATCTAATTAAAATGCGTTTTAAAATTATACTATAATATTGAGAAAAAATTATAAAAAAAATTCCAATATTTACACTTTTTTATGAAATTTCAAGGAAAAAAGTTATATAAACTACCAAATTTTCCATTTACTATGTATGGTAATACATTGCATATTAATACTAAGTTTTGAAATACAGCATACTGCAAACAATAGTACTTAATATAATGAAAACTAGATTAAAAATAAGACACGTGGAACATTTTGAACATAGTAACGCGGCGAAAAGTCTCATTTTGAGAAACGCGATTTGAAATTTTATTTTTAGTGCTACTCAATTAGGGTGCACAAATTTGATATGCTTGTAACTTATGCTAGAAATATTTGCAATTTCATGCAGTTTTTTGCAAATGATCCTGTTGAGATTGAAGATTATTAATAAACAAAAATAATATACATCGATTTTGTAGTCAATGTTTTCCTAACTGAAACTCCACTGTTTATTTACAGTGAATCAATACACAACAAAATAAAGATACAATATTTTACGTGATACATTAATAAACACATAAATAATAAATTGAAATTTTGGGTTTTTCTATTATTTTCAGAACTCAAATAATTGTTGAGTTTCATATTTACGATTACTTAAAAAATATTTTATTTTCTAAGCTTAATTAATAATTAGTACCTTGTAAATTTTTTTTGTGTGTATGTGTGTATATTTTGCACAATGCGAAATATTTTCAAACAGATACGTTATCATATGTTTAATCGCGTTCTGCACACTGATGATAAATTAGTTGAATCCTCAGAGAAATTATGTAGATTCTCTAAGAGATTAAAGAATGTTTCCTATTTCAACACAGTTCTGTAAATGTAAATAAAATACCTATTTATGAAGCCGTTACGTTTGAGGGAAGTATTACCTCTCGATAGTTTCTAGAGTGCCATAATTTAATGAGGTGACGACAGTTTCAGAATAACATGTAAAATAGTTGACAATAACGTTTCATTTTTGATGGAACTACTGATATAAGTTCAATATATTTTTAAGGGGACATACTGCTCTTTAAACAAATGAAAAATGATTTCGGAGATAAATATTTAACGTGGCTCCATGCACTCATTTTTGCATTAATCACCTCTTTTATTTTTTGGTCGTTTTTTTAGTACTATAATATGTTCTCTATGCAATATAATATATAATTTTCATTAAACACCGTATAAGTAATTGATAACAATGTATGCTAAATGTATGCTTTAAAAAAATTAATGATAATGTATATAGCGTGCGCGTATGATTTAAAAATATCTATATCCTGTAGAACTTTGAAACTTGTAATATAAGTTTAAGAATAATACAAAAATAAAATGGACTAAAGACTAAGAAATAAACAAAAAATAATCTTAAGTATTTTTTGATTTTCAAAATAAAAATATGAAAATTTTGATAATTTTTGTCACCCGAATACCCATTCAATAATTTTTTGCATATTTCTCAGATTTTGTTTCAATTTGAAGAAAAGGATGTAGTGAAGATAAATTTAAAGTTTCGATTCATTACCTTTAATACATTTGGAGTTATCGTGCGCGCAAGTACAAAAATATCGATTTTGTGAAAAATCAATTTAAACATAAAATGTTTCGCTTGAAACAGACCGAGGCTAATTTATATTTTTTTACTATAACGAGCGCAATTTTACGAATATTTTGATGCGTTTTGTGGCGAATTTTTCAGAAAAACATTAGCTGTCAAATGAATTAAAAAACCCAAAGAAATCGATATTTTAAAGATTTTAAGGGTCTATGTCCCCTTAAAGAGTCTAACTCAGTAGTTAAATTATAAATTTATCGTTACGCGATAAATAAAAGTCATCCCTTAGTTTGCTTAGTTTTAAGCAATTTTCCAAACAGAAGAAATAGTTTTTGGAAGGTTATTTTATTAATACGTCTATTCGATTTTTTTTTTCTTTTTTGCCGTACGATACATTCATAATTTAGCTAATGTCAAATGCACTAAAGAAGAATTGAAAACGTTTCACTAGTTCTCTAAAAAAAGTTACAAAAATTTTAGTTGTTTTCATGTTGATGTGTTTGTTTGCGGATTCACTTAACAATTGTATTTTTGTTTCTATTTCTTATTGAACTGTCAATTTATGACTTAGATACAGCTAAAGTTGCTACAGAAACGTGTTAATTTTTTTTAGCAATTCCTGTAAAAAGATACACTAATGCTACCTATTTTGCATGTGATATAGATACTGTTGCCACCAGATAAAATGAAATAAAAGAATATTACTAAATTTTATTTCAGCTAAATCCTTGTTATACATAAATACAACTCGACTCATAGCTACAGGACAAAAATACTTCAAGAACAGTCTAAAAACTATTGTCGATAAAAAATCACGGCATGAAAGCGATAAAGAATATCACGACAAATGAGACACACTTAGCGGGTTCAACGTATATAGGTAGAATTTTCAATACACCAAAACAGAAAAAATACCTGCTTGCTCGGCCTAAAATTACAGATAGATTTCGAAGTAAAGTACTAATTTCACCAACAAAAAGTAAATCAATATTAGAGATAAACACAGTTTAACAATTTTATATGACCGTTTTTGAGAAGTTTTTAGATAATACGTTTTGTTTCTTCAAAACCTATTTTTTCACCCCTTGAGATTATTTGTAGTAATGTCATCCATCAGTAGAGTTCATAATATCAAAAACTTGGTACTGCAACAATTAGATTTATATAATAAATTTTTCCGTGCGGTGATTGTTTCATTAAATGAACCACATGCAATATTTCAAATTCTAGCCTTTTTTTTTTTTTTTTTTTTTTTTTTTTTTTTTTGTTAAGACGCGCGTTTAACAATGCAACCCTATATAGAGCATCTCTGAAAGTTGTCAAAAATTTTCATCACGTCAATGATAATTTTCTATCGCCTAGTGGCGTCTTAACCGAGATGTGATATCCCCCCCCCCCCCCCCCCGATTTTTCTGTAAGAGTTGGTCCTACCAAAAACTTGTCAATATAAAAGTTGTAGATAATAGAAAGAAGAATTTTAATAAATTTTAGTCTTCTGAATAGCCTAAGTTATGCATTTTGTTTTCTTCACTCACCCCCTAATTTATTTTATTTATTTATTTACACTGACCGGAAAAAAAAATCCCAACACCAAGAAAGACTTGTGTTAGATAAACGAAATTTGGTAGGCGTATTTATACATCTGTAAGATGACATCGATTGAAATTTCGCGCTTCGCGCAAAAGTATGGCGCTAGAGGCGCAACTCAGAACTTGCAGATAAGGTTTGCTTTAAATGCGTGCTGTAAAGCTCGTGGGCGTTATTTAGCTTCGAAATGGGACGTATTGAGTTGATATTAGCCAATAATTCCTTTAACAAGACGAAGAAGCCACTGTCAACAGCTCACCGAGTTCGAACGAGGTCGCATATTTGGGCTACGAGAAGGTGGATTTTCTATCCGCGATATTGCAGAAAGACTTGGCTGGAATGTATCCACTGTGCATGATTATTGGAAGCAATGGTCAAGACATGGTACTGCCTCAAGAAGACCGGGTTCCAGGCGGCCACGTGGCACTCCTGAGAGGGAAGATCGCCATAATCGGCGTACGACTGTGGCGCATCATAATGAGTCTGTGGCAGAAATTCGAGCTGCAGTTGGTACCACAGTGACACAACAAACTGTTAGAAATCGGTAAATTCAAGGACAGCTCCGAGCCAGGCGCCCAAGTAGCGTGCATTCTACTGACTCCAAGCCACTGCCGTTTGCGAGGCCATTGGTATCAAGCCAGATCTCATTGGAGGACGGAGTAGAGATCTGTTGTGTTTTCTGATGAAAAAGAAAGACAACAGCTCCCCACTCCGCCCACCAATGAGCTCTGGCTGGATACGAATGGCGTCGCAAACGGCAATGGCTTAGAGTCAGTAGAATGCACGCTAAAGGGCACCTGGCTCGGCGCTGTCTTTGCAGTAACTGATTTCTAACAGTTCCTTGTGCCACTGTGGTACCAACTGCAGCTCGAATTTCTGCCGCAGACGCAGTACGATGCGCCACAGTCGTATGTCGAATACGGCGATCTTCCCTCTCAGGAGTGCCACGTGGCCGCCTGGAACCCGGTCTTCTTGAGGCAGTACCATCCCTTGACTACTGCTTCTAACAATCATACACAGCGGATACATTCCAGCCAAGTCTTTCTGCAATATCGCGGAAAGAATATCCACCTTCTCGTAGCCCGAATATGCAACCGCGTTCCAGCTCGGTGAGCTGTTGACAGTGGCTTCTTCGTCTTGTTAAAGGCATTCTTGGCTAACATGAACTCAATACGTCACATTTCGAAGCTAAATAACGCCCACGAACTTTACAGCACGCATTTAAAGTAAACCTGATCTGCAAGTTCTGAGAGGCGCTAGTAGCGCCACACTTATGCGCGAAGTGCGAAATTTCAATCGATGTCCTCTTTCAGATGTATAATCACGCCTACCAAATTTCGTTTATCTGACTCAAGTCTTTCTTGGTGTTGGGATTTTTTTTTCCGTCAGTGTATTTATTACATTATATTGTATATATATTTTTATCTTTAAGAGTTGTTACTATCAGAAACATGTCAAAATACGAGTTGTAGGTAATGTTACGGCCATTTAATATAAACTTAAGTGGCCTTGATAAGTTGCGTATTGACGAAGTTTTGATTTTTTTTCCCCTTAAGATCATATTTATTTTGCCTTTTGAGACCATTTTTAATGATATCAAAAATCTGTCATACATAAATTGTTGGCTCTTTTCTTAGAAGTAATAATAACTGTAAATTTATTCGATATGTATCATAATCAAGTAGTTATGGTTTTCTTTCTGTTTTCACAAAACTCTCCGCATTTCCATCCACTTCGTCCGATTTTGACCATTAACGAACTTGACAGAAAGTTTCTGCCTCTTGATTTTATGTATTAGTTTGGACCATATTTGTGCAGAATTGTGAAAGGTTCATAAAAATCATATAAATAGATAGATAAAGTTTTGATCTGAGGGTGGTTTAGAATTCTAGGGGATATTGATCTTATGATCGGCGTAGATAGGGATTTTTTTTTCAGCAATTCCAACATAGGGGAGAATGTAATAGTTTTAGTATTTCTTACGAAATGTACCTAAAACTTATAGAGGCTACAATAACTGTGAGATAAGGAAACGCGAAATGCCTATAGATCAAAATTTTGTGATTTTTTTTTTTTTTTTTTTTTTTTTTTTTTTTTTTTTTTGCGAAGTACATGGAGCAAAAATTTTTTATTTACATATACATCTCTACTATACTTTATTTATAAAATGCAAATGGAATTTCCGGCTGCTTATAACTTGACTTTGACTGAATGGATTTTGATAAGTCTTTGACTGTTAATTATATAATGTTTCAAACAATGTTCTAGTATATAACATATAGATATGCGCTTGTATATTATAGAGTTTATAGGAAATCGGTTTACGATTGCAAAATATTAGCTTTTTAAAAAGGATTCTGCTAAATTCATTTCCACGGAATTTACACTGTTAATTAAATTATTTACCGAAGAATATTTTAGTATATAACGTATAGCGTTACGTAGTTACGGAAAATGGAGGAAAATTCTCTAATAATGTGATCCTGTTATGACGTTTATAGACTTTGATATCAGGAACAAAAATATTTCAAAATCTTTTATATTTGAAACTATAACTAAAAAATTAACATTTTTGCAATTATCTATTGATCAGCGATAAGAAGTGTGGCCCTGCATATTAAATAATCTTAACAGAAATATTTTCCAATCGTAAATTTATAAAATTTACTACCATTTATATATTTTAGTTTATTTTATATTATTACATTAATGCAATATGAATAATGAAACTGTTAATTCAATCGAATTCCAAAAATACTGAAAGGTATGTTTTGATATCTTTTATTCACATTTTCGCAGCTAGAGCGTTAATTATTCTGAATGGAATTTGGCAAGAAATCTCATTTTAAGGATCATTACTGAATCATGCCAATTGGCTCACATAAATTCCTCCTCAATTAATATGAAATGTAAATAAGTGTAAAGGGTGCGTTGGTTTGCTTAATATTCTATTTAAAATAACTGGTATTCCATTATTAAAATTTCTAAATATTATCTCTGCATAACAAAATATTTTACAAAACTTTTTTTTTGTTTTACTTATTATTTGAAGACTTTTGAGGATCTTCACCATTATGTAATCAGTTGCACTTCATCAGATCGAAGAAGGTTTCTTTTTTATTGCAGAAATATATATATATATTTTTTTTAAATTAAAATTACACGAACAACTGTCGTTTAACATATATCCTTATGTAGGATTGGATTAAAAATCTGCTACAATGATTCAATAATATATGAATGAATTACAGTTGTATTCAACATATTCGGTTTAACAAAAATTCCGGACGTTTCTGAACAGGAAAAAATGTTTACTTTTTTGCTGATAATTAATTCTTCATTGAACAAAGAGAAATACGATGAAAAGAAGTATAAAACTCTCTTAAAAGTAACACAAATTAAAAAATAATTGCTATTAATTTCTCATAATAGGAAAGTAATAGAATGTAAAATTATAATTTTGGTGATTTCTTTACCATAGAAAATATACTAATTGCATGAAGATTCGTGACAAATTGACTAATAAAACTTCTTTGATAAAGTAAATTGAACCGGTTTCTAATCCTCTTTTATGCAGTAAATGTACAAAACAAAATTCTTTAGCTTTTCACTAAATCGGTTGGAAATTTTTCCCTTTGAAGAAAATACTAAAATGAAAAATTATTATATATGTTGAAAATTACATTTGTCAAAGAGAAAATATATTATGGAATACGTAATGTGATTTTATTAATTGTTACAGATATCAGTGGAACATTAAAAATTTCTTTATGCATGTACAGTGTTCTTACACCTCAAGCTATTAAAGAAGTTTGAATACGAAAATTCTCATAAAGTAACGGTCTAAACATTAAATTACAATTGATTTCATTTAAGAAAGCAAATAATACTATACGTAAAAGTCTGGAAAATTCACTGTGAGTTGTACAAACTCTGAAATACACACTTTGCGTTACAAACCGTCTGAATTTTCCGGAAGGAATAAAATAAAGACAATCGTCATTCAATCGGCTAGCATTGAATAATGTAGAAATACTTTGTTCTTATTATTACACATGAATATGCTTATAAATTAAATATTTTAGCTGCACCTATAATTAATATTGCGATTTTAGTAAATTATCTATAATGAGAATGTGTTTATTATCCTCTATATCATAATACGCCTATTCATTTTTTAATTATTCAGAATTGAAAAATCATCGCAAACATTTCCAGAGATCTCGTAAAATCCTCTTCTCAATGAAAATAAATGGAAATGTAAATCTAAAATTCTGTTTTATTTATGTCAAAAACATTAATATATTTTCGATGGATATATAGATGCTAGTTATTATTTCACATTCTTAATAAGAAAATGCACTTCATTTGACACTAAACCTCATGTAACAACTTCGGATATATAACTGGTGTTAATTTCACCGCACTACATTCCTTAGTTTTGTAGGACGAGTTGTGTAGTGTAAACACTCATCCCTCTTTCAATATAATAGGTTATTTTTATAATAATACACATTTATTTAGCTTCGTTTGTTATATAAACTTTTCAAGCCTGCAGGACATTATAAGTTAGTTCTAGAACCAAAAACTGCTCTTCGCACGGTTGGTATTACAGAAACAAGTGAAATAATAGTGATGGTGGCAACAATAGAATTGCAAGAATAATGTCAACGCAATAGTTAAAACAATGAAATTAATTTTGAGCCAAATCTCGCTCGGGTAGAATACATCAACAATATAGTTTTACCTGTATATGATAGAACATTTGTAAAAATTATTAAATTCTGCAGTAAAATCGTGTTACTTACATTTTAAAGTTAAATTTCTTATTATTTTAATCAAATGCTAGCAAAATACCAGCTAAATAACATTTTAGCAAGATTTAAAAAAATAAATTTAGAAAAATTCATGGATAATGGATAAATCACATTAAATGGATAATGGGTCCCATAAAATGGAGAAGACAGGATAAAAAGTAAGCCAGTTATTAACAATATAGTGAATAAAAAAATAAAGAGGCCCGGAAAGTGGGCGGGTCTTAAAAAAAAAAAAAAAAAAAAAAAAAAAAAAAAAAAAAAAAAAAAAAAAAAAAGAGCTTTAGGTGCATCAGGACTTACCTTCAGAAATCCGCACATAATTTTTTAGGCTTCTTCGTGATGTAGATTCCGCTAGCCATGGCATAATAACAGACAGAACCAAATTTTATTTTATTAGTATAGATTATGATTTTTTTTTACTCCGATTAATAAAATGACGCAGATATTTAATATGAAAATCAAAGTTCATGTAGCATTGAAGTATAATATGTAACAGGTTTTTGAAATATTAACATGTATGAAAAATAAGAGAGTTTTAGGATTGGCGCATCCGATTAGTTTAGCTCTGAATCCAAAGATGATCTTCATTTCTAACCATCACGTCAAGATTTTAAGCAAGCCGCAAATATTTAAGTTTTTCAAAAGTCGAAATATTGCAAAAACCTTATACAGATTTTTGCAATCCGATACACATTTTTTTCATTACAGATTATAATGTTTTTACTCCGATTAGTAAAATGAAGCAGATATTTCAGATGGAAATCAAAGTTGGTGTAGCATTGAATATAATCTGCAACAAGTTTTTGAAATATTAAGTAAGGTTTTGAAAAAAGAAGAAAGTTTTGGGATTGGGACATCCGACTATTTTAGAGCTGAATCTAAAAATGATCTTCATTTCTTACCATCACGTTAGGCTTTTTTGCATTCAGAAAATATTTAAATTTTTCAATAGTCGAAATATTGCAAAACTCAGATACTATAAAATAGATCTAAAACGTTTTTCATAATAATGTATTATTTGTTTGGCTTATAGTATGTATGGCTTATTTTTCTTTCAATTTCAGCTACGTTATAGATTATCTCAATCACCAGCGTCAAGTAACACCGCCCTCCACCACCTTTCATCATTAGATTCTTCAACTGCTTAATGAAGAATACATCATTAGCAATCATTAGAATACATCATTAGCAATCATTAGAATACATCATTTAGCATGGTGTAAAATGTATGAATAAAAAAGTGAATAAAATATTATAAAAAAAGCTTTAGATCTATTAAATAAAATCATCTTTTCGCGATATTTCGACTTTTTGAAAATATTTAAATTTACGATTTGTGAAAAATCCTGACATGGTGGTAAAAAAAAAAAGATCATTTTTGAATTCAGGGCTAAAAGATATATGAATAAATTATCAAAAGTTAAAAAATACAACTATCACACGTTTGTCTAATTTATTCGTACACCAGGATAGAAAGATTAAAACTATATTATGTTGATAGTTTTTTAGAAGCAGTATGTTAAATATCTGATATTTACTTAAGGTCTTTTTATTTATTATAATATTACAGTACTACAGTAATTTAAGGTGACCGTGGAACTTTATTTGAGCTAAAATCGACCAAAAAATCTTTTTTTTCTTTTGGTCGTTAAAAAAAATCGTTATATATGCAAGATTATACGTGCTATTCTCATACAAATACAAACAAATGGTTTATAATATTCACAGAGTCATGTGTTGCAGCAACAGATCCTTCCAAGCTTTTGACAGAATGATCTCAAATATCTCTTTGTATAATTTGTTGATGGTCTGCTAATCGCATTCGAGATCAAATCCCCGTGGAAATATATGAAGTCAAACAAACCTTGTCCTTTATAATTTTAAAAGCTCTAAAAGAATTCGTCAACTTCTGTGTGAAATCAAAAGCATCAGAGTGTTTTTTTTTTTTTTTTTTTTTTTTTTTTTTTTGTCATACAGTGTGTTGTGTGATGCTTCCATTTCCATCCAAGGACCAAAAACCGAATTAAAATGTGGGATTTTCTTAACAATATTGGCTGTAAAAAGTCTTAACTGAAATGAAGAAATGGGGTGTAATTAAATGGATAATGGGTCCCATAAAATGGAGAAGATCGGATAAAAAGTAAGCCAGTTATTAACAATATAGTGCATAAAAACTTAAAGCGGCCCGGACGGTGGGCGGGTCTTACAAAAAAAAATTGAGCCTCAGGTGCATCAGGACTTACCTTCAGAAATCCGCACATAATTTTTTAGGCTTCTTCGTGATGTGGATTCCGCTAACCATGGCATAATGACACACAGAACCAAATTTTATTTTATTAGTATAGATTATGATTTTTTTTTTTTACTCCGATTAATAAAATGACGCAGATATTTAATATGAAAATCAAAGTTGATGTATCATTGAAGTATAATCTGTAACAGGTTTTTGAAATATTAACATGTATGAAAAATAAGAGAGTTTTAGGATTGGCGCATCCGATTAGTTTAGCTCTGAATCCAAAGATGATCTTCATTTCTAACCACCACGTCAGGATTTTAAGCAAGCCGCAAATATTTAAGTTTTTCAAAAGTCGAAATATTGCAAAAATCTTATACAGATTTTTACAATCCGATACACATTTTTTTCATTACAGATTATAATGTTTTTACTCCGATTAGTAAAATGAAGCAGATATTTCAGATGGAAATCAAAGTTGGTGTAGCATTGAATATAATCTGCAAGAAGTTTTTGAAATATTAAGTAAGGTTTTGAAAAAAGAAGAAAGTTTTGGGATTGGGACATCCGACTAGTTTAGAGCTGAATCTAAAAATGATCTTCATTTCTTACCATCACGTTAGGTTTTTTTGCAATCAGAAAATATTTAAATTTTTCAAAAGTCGAAATTTTGAAAAACTCTGATACTATAAAATAGACCTAAAACGTTTTTCATAATAATGTATTATTTGTTTGGCTTATAGTATGTATGGCTTATTTTTCTTTCAATTAGAGCTACGTTATAGATTATCTCAATCACCAGCGTCAAGTAACACCGCCCTCCACCACCTTTCATCATCAGATTCTTCAACTGCTTAATGAAGAATACATCATTTAGCATGGTGTAAAATGTATGAATAAAAAAGTGAATAAAATATTATATAAAAAAAAAAAAGCTTTATATCTATTAAATAGTATCAGCTTTTCGCGATATTTCGACTTTTTGAAAAATTTCAAATTTACGATTTGTGAGAAATCCTGACATGGTGGTAAAAAAAAAAAAAAAAGATCATTTTTGAATTCAGCGCTAAAAAATATATGAATGAATTATCAAAAGTTAAAAAATACAACTATCACACGTTTGTCTAATTTATTCGTGCACCAGGATAGAAAGATTAAAATTACATTACGTTGATAGTTTTTTAGAAACAGTATGTTAATATCTGATATTTACTTAAAGTCTTTTTATTTATTATAATATTACAGTACTACAGTAATTTAAGGTGACCGTGGAACTTTATTTGAGCTAAAATCGACCAAAAAATCTTTTTTTTTTTTTTTTTGTATGTGTGTGTGTGCAATTATTCTTTAATGTATACTGGGTCGTTTGCGAAAAACTGCACGCAGATGCCAAGAATTTTCGCAAAGTTATAAGTGTTTTAAGGGGGTCCGGCACACAAAAATCTTCAAATTTTCTAAAACCTTTCATTGCATTAAAAATTTATGTATTTTTTTCTACTTAAAATGACGTATAAAATCATATTTCTATCTTAATTAGAATAGGAAATATTATTTCTTTCGTTTTGTTTTGTTTTCAAAATCTAGATTTCAAACAATGGTTATCGTGAAAACGGCTTCTTGTGAAAATGAGTTTTTCTTCATGATGAGTTTTTTCGCCATTTCTCGAATTTAAATTGCTATAAGTCCAGAACCGTTCAAGATAAACGGTTTAAACTTGGAGCATGTCTTTTTCATTTGGTTTACTTTAATTTTGAATCAGCAAATTTGAAAAAAAAAATACTTATTTTTGAAAATATGATTTTAAAAAAAGTTACATATATTTTTTTTTAATTTAAATATTTTTAATTCTTATTTAAATTAATATTTTAAAAATGTTGAATCTAAATTAAAACTTATATATTTCTGCTTATTTAAATGAAAACAATTGAAATTCTGCAAATAATATTTCGAGTTACAACGATTTTAATTTACCTCACTTTTTTAATAAAATTTTAATAAACAAAAATATGAGAAGTTTTATCATGTGATTTTGTTTACAAATGATATGGTTAATCATCACAAAAAAATTCATAATTTTAACTCAGTAATTAAAAATTCTTTTGAGATGTGTCGCGGTCCTCCTTAATTTTGCACCCAACAATTTTTCGGCTCTTTAATATATTACTTTAAATTCTGTTTTCTCAAAGTACATTTTTCAACGTTTTCAGATTTTGAAATGCTCCATGCGCATTAATTTTTGATCAAAATTAATGAAATTTATAAGGAAGAAACCTGATGTTGCTTACAAATAAACTGTATACGCATTTCAAAATTCGACTTCATTAAGATAATTAAATTTTATTTTTAAATTATTAGAAGGAAAATTTCGATGAAAATCGGTATAGAATTTCGAAGATACTGTCTAAAATATTAAAAATTCAAGGGATTAAAAAATAGATACGCAGATTTATTTGTAAGAGAGTTTTATCCTCTCCAAAAGTAAGATGTGTGGAGCATTTAAAAAATATGTTTTAAAAATTTATTATTATTTTTTTTTTAAATCTTAAAATTTTAATAAGATTGGAAATTTCTTTTAAAGTATTCTATATACTTGCGATGAAGTGTATATCAGCGCAAAATTTCATAATTTTATCATAAAAAATAATAATACATCTACCGTCTCCTTAAAAAAAATAATCTTTCTTATTTGTTTTAGATTGTATTTAGTTGCTTTTTAACTTTGCTTTTTTCGTTTGTTAAGCTAAACTATTTTTGCATTAAACTTTTAAAGCAGTTGCTGATTGAAAAAGTTTCTTAATGTAATCATATATCATTTTGAGATTTTCTTGCAGAATTATCGAATAGACAAACGAACTTTAGAAGAACAATCTGTAAAAAAAAGACACGATTAATCATAAGTTGAATGTATTCCAAATTTTTTTTTAGCTTTCAAACATCTAATTTCATCTTTCGATTTTTTTTTTTTTCAATGAATCATAAGTATGACTTTTTACTTTCATTACGAAAACTTATTTTTAATTCACTGAAAGTAGTTTTTGCTTTATTTTTAGCCATGTTGAAAATGTTCCATTTCAGATGAATGAATTTTTATAAGCCGAGGGACGAGAAAAGAGGGAAAATTTCTAGTTGTATTTTTATCTAATTTTCATGCAATCTGAAATAATGGCATGGTATTTGACATTTTAAAAAATTGATCTGCAAAATAAATCAATATTTTATTTATTTATTTTTTTTTTTTAAATTGACAGACACAATCCATTCGCACGTTTTCATCAAATCTTTTAAAAATTAATGTACTATTGCTTATCAAATATGCTATTTAATTTCTCATATTAAGCAATTGACAAACAGTAACACATTTATGTCTTCATTTTTCTGATAATTCAGAAAAGAAAAATATTTAATATAAGTTATTTACATTATATATTTTTGTATCATGATCCTTGTCACAAATATAATGCATGAAAAAATGCATCATAATTCTTTTTCATAGTAATGAAATGTATTTAAAATTATTACAAATATATGTATATATATATATATATATATATATATATATATATGTGTGTGTGTGTATGTGTGTGTGTGTGTTAAATAAAAATTTTATTTTGCAATATTTATTTTAATTATTCTAATTTTTCAGCATATTCATTATTTCCCCATTTCTTAATAATCGCTATTATTTATTTCTAGTTAAATTCCATTAAACTTAAAATGAGTATATTAATAATTATTCGAAATCTTAATCTAAAACTTTAAATCCCTTCATTATTTTTGATCAGCTACCAAAACTATAATATTCTGAGACAAGCTACCTTGTATTTTTCGCGTGTTTTTAAAAGCCATTTTACTATTTCTTATTTTATTCCTGAAATAAGCTTCCCTCGCATCTATCTGGCGTTGGACATTTTACATCGAAATCCTTGCATGAGCAGATACGGAACTCATTCCCTATTACACGCGTCTATCGTTCTCCCTCGGCGGAGTAACCAAGCGCATTTCATTATGTGGCTCGTTCCTGAATCTGATTGGTTCGTCATGAAGTTCACATTCCAATCTGCCTTCCTACGCAAGTCCTAGCAAAACTAACGTACATGAGGTTAGAAAGGCAAATCTGTGTTCTTCAATTGCTTTAAGCTCTGTTTCCAGGTGTCTTATTGTCAAGTAGAAAGTTTAAATTTGTTCATTAAAATCTTTTTAGCATAAAGTAATGATTCGTGCTCTAGCCTGAAGGCCCTACGAAAACTCTCGTAATTTGGGAGTTGTTATGGCTTTATGTATGGCTGAATAAACATTTAAAAGTGATTTTGACCTCTGTTTTAATAGGTAAACCACCGGATTTCTTAATATATTTCTTACTACTCATATAACTTCATAATCGAAATAGAATTCGACTGCTTAATGAATTGCTTAATTAATGGTGTTTCGATTGGCCAATCTCACTACTAAAACCAAATCAAAATAGTTGGTTCAATTTTGCAACAGTAAGGTACTCAGCCTGTCAAAGCTGCCATTATTCTACGAGTTTGTTGCCTCCAGCAGCAATGTTTCACTAGTGTGGTACGAATTTTATACAACCGGCCAAAGCCTGACTAGGACTTAATAATAATTCGGCAGGTTATAATTTAAACACACACACACACATCTCTCTCTCTCTCTCTCTCTCTCTCTATATATATATATATATATATATATATATATATATATATAGCACATTATATATTAAATGCATTCGGCAGACCCAGAATCTTGCACCATAATTAAACTAAGAATAACCAAAGCATCCAAGAAAATTTAACAGATATAACCTGAACAAGAAAAAACCAAGCAGAAACAAACAAAAAGCTGTGGCTTCGTCAGCAGTGGTCATTTTAACCCTTATGTCAATGACCGGGTACCTGGGTACCTTTCTTCTCTTTTCATCCCGTTTTCAGGGTGTTAATATCAAAAGAAACTAAAATCAATTGAGATCCCCATTATTTGTAGTATTCACTGTCCATTAGTATAATCACTTTAAAGATTGGAATTTTCTTTATTATTTTTTCGGGGCATTAAACATTTTTATACCTGTCATCAATGACCAGGGTACTTGGGTACCCACGCCAATTTTCTGTGGAAAAATACAGAAATTAATATATTATTTAGATATAGATCAATAAAACATGAATTTAATTTGAAATAAAGAGTTAGACATATTTTTTTAAGGTAAAAAATATTTCATTTACGTGAAATTTTGTGAAAAAGCTGTACAATAGGAAAAGGTGTACATAATATACTGGTTTTCCACATTGTTTACATAATTTTCTGGTTTTTCTGCGCCGTTTTTGTGGTTCTAACAAGCACATCTGACACAAACTGCTTTTATTCTTCATGTTTCATCTCGCCTTAAGCTTTCTGGACTGGGTTCTGAACGTGTGGCAGCTTCAAATACGGTCAAATATTTTTTTCAGTTTACTTTCAGTTCCGGATTTGCTCGAAAAATGTCTCATATCCTGTGCATTTTGTGATCTTGAATTGCTGGAAGCCTCAATATCTCACCTTATCCCAGCAATAACAGGCGACGATTGTCTGTTTTATTTATGATCATATCATTATTTGCAGTATGTACAACGTAAGCAGCAAGTGTTGCTATGTCCACAATATAGAAAAATAATGCAAGTGGCCATGTGGTTGTACGCTTGTGTGTTGTATATTGACCCTCTAATTTATTCATTATAGCCATTCCATATTTCGTTTCCTTATAAAATTGAATCATTTCGAGTTTATCATTCGGTCCGGTGATGGTTTTATCATGATACATAGTAGGCATTAGAATGATAGCTTTGTTCCTTTTTGGAACGTACGAACAAATACTTATGTCTTAATTATGCCAAAATTCTGTAGATAAAACATTCGCGATTTACATGGCCTTATTTCTTATATAAGAGTTATTTCTTTTCAAAGTTCCAACCATTGTGAGATTCCATTATAATAAATGCTTGGCCAAAGAAAAAGGAAGAAAAATAGTTGGCCGTTAAGAGGTTAACAATTATTTGTATCACACACCCGCCATATTTTGATCCCATATTTAGCCGGTTTAGACGGAATATATTGTTTACTCTTCCGTCGGTCTGTATTTTTTCAATAGGTTAGGATTCTGCATCGTCCATAAATTACGAATTGCTCCAGCTTTAACAGTTTGAAGACATTCCTCTCGTGTGTTCTGATTGTCAAAACGAATAAATCTAAGAATATTCCCGAATCAGTCTACACTCACACTTGCTCGATAAAACGGATATAAGTTTTCCACATTTCTAATGTGTGATCTTTGTTTGAATTGCTGACACCTGAAGTACAGTAGAATCCCGCTTGTCCGAAATTCCGGTTAATCTGAACAGGTTTTATTTAACGGATAACTGTCGGAAAAAACGTGTAGCGGTTAGAATTAAACAAAATATGGCAGTAAAGCATTTAAAAAGCTTGAATAGAATCAACAAAATACTCAATAATGTAAAAGTACAACATATGTATGCAAATATAAAATGAAAACGTGCGCTGTAGGCCTAACTGACAGAAACGCATCTTAAAAAAAGTGTCGAATATCAGTTTCTTTGCCAGTACTATAAAATTATTTTGTAAAATGCAAAACGTTTTTAATTCGGATGGTAAAAATTTATTTTCCCATTCAACAGTTTGATTTCGCGAATTATCTACAGAAAATTTTTTCATACCCCTCGTCGACGTGGTGACTGAGCTATCTGCAGATTCGCGATTTTGAACCGCTTGTAATGGGTTGTTACGTAATTCCTCATCCTGAAGTTCCATTGGATTATTATGAACATCAGGAGTGATTAAACAAGGAACAATATTTTTTTTTCCGAAAGTCGTGCCGATTACCCAGATTGCCAAACCTTAGTATGACGGATTAGCGGATGTTTACTGTACTACTGAATAATTATAACTTACATTTTTTTTTAGCACGCAGCTTTTTCTTTTCTATTTTTATTCAATTTTCGGATAATCCAAATTTTTTGTAATCCGAACAGGCACCGGTCCCAATTAGCTCGGATTAGCGGGGTTCTACTGTAACTAATATTTATAGAAAAAGCGTCAAATTCCTTTCCTTAAAGGCAAGCTGTTACACTGTATGAAATTTTATGATTTCTCTTTTGAAAATTTTATGATTTCTCGTGTGGTCTGAGGTATTCAGCTATACATATGCAAAAATTCATATCTCCAACTAAATTAGGAGCTCTCATAGAAAGAATTGCTTAAAATACATATGTGGTAGCTCAAAGGGTTAAACGTAAGACTTTTTCAAGATTTTATGATTTGTCGCCTGGCCTCAGATGTTCTGCTATAAGATGCAAAATTTCAAATCTGCAATTTAATAAGGGGCTCAGTTAGATAGAATTGCTTAAAATACGCATGTGGGAGACCAAAGGGTTAAATGTACGACTTTTTCAAAATTTTATGGTATGTCATTGATGTGAGGTGTTCGCTATAAGTATGCGAAATTTCAGGCCTCCAACTTAATTAGGGGCTCACTTAGAAAGAATTGTTTAAAATACACATGTGGGAGACCAAAGGGTTAAATGTGCGACTTTTTCAAAATTTTATTGTTTGTCATTTGATGTGAGATGTTCAGCTATAAGTATGCAAAATTTCACGCCTCCAACCTAAATAGGGTCTGACTTAGAAAGAATTGTTTAAATACACATGTGGGAGCTCAAAGGGATAAATGTACGACTTTTTCAAAATTTTATGATTTGTTGTATGATGTGCGGTGTTCAGCTATAAGTATGCAAAATTACAAGTCTCCAACATGTATAGTTTCTGAGAACGGGCTCTGTGACGGACAGACAGACGGACGGACAGACAGACAGACATGGGAGCGAGACGAATAGGGTTTCGTCAGATGAACGAAACCCTAATATTAGGGTTTCCCTTTCTTAGAATTGATTTGAAATTAGATTGAGCTGCCGCAAGCTCCATTCCCGGTATAAGTGGACACTTTACCCCCACCCTCTGTGTCCACGTCCTTGTTCTAATAATAATAATAATAAAAAACTCTCCATTTCGAAATTTGAAAGGCCGTACTGCTGAGTGCCACAACATTCGAATGTTATTGTACCCTCTGATTCTAAGCAAGCGCAGGGAAGAAAACCCCTTTTGTCATCTTTTCACGAGCAGAAATTTTCACAGCTGCAGAGTTTCAAAAGGGGAGGAGAAGAAACAATGTCATACTTTTGCTACGTATTCGATTACTGTTTATTTACGATTGACACGTCTACCGTTCATGGACGATTCTACTCTGGAAATGGGTGATACGCTTATATGGGTACTTTTCGAAATTCTAGCTCGCGTCTGTTTGTTCAGTTTTTATGCTGTTTCTTGCTGTTACTTCGGATGATAATCTTTCTTAGAGCTATCAGTGAAATATCTAGTTTCGATCTAATGGGGGATCTGATAGTGTTTACCTTTTGTTTTTTACTGTAATTTTTTATTGCTGTTGCTTTTTTCATCATGGTTTTTATTCAGAGAAAACGAGCCATTGTAACCATAAATGAGAAATATGATATTGTTACGTGATTAGAATCGGGAGAAACTATTGCAAAACTTAAAAAGGAGTTTAACGTTGGCCTGTCAACTGTTGGTGACATGAAAAGGAACTCTGAGAAAATTAAGAATTTTTTGCTGAATTATATTGCGCCGCCAAATTCCGAAAAACCATGAAATCAGCTGATCATACCGATTTAGATGCTGCTTTGTACAAATGGCTTCTTCAAAAAAGGTATGAATGGAATCCGCTATCTGGGCCGATGATACAAAAAAAGCTTTAATTCTTAATTCTAAACTAGGATGACTTTAAAGCCAGTAGTGGCTGGCTAGAGATAGTCAAAATTCGTTATGGTATTAGCTTCTGTACACGAGACTTCTGCTCCTTGGCTAAAAAGAATAAATGATCTATTTACTGTGCTAACCTGTTCCAACGCTTCGGGTTCTCACAAGCTTAAACTAACTGTTGTTTGTAAAAGTTAGAATTCTAGATGCATTAAGAATGTAAACAGATTTTCACTTCTTCTCCTCTATTTCAATCAAAGAAATACTTGAATGGATTCCCATTTGTTGTCAAAGTGTTATATATATATATATATATATATATATTACATTACGAAACAATTTAATGGGTGTAGTCGAACAATCACGTCGTGCTTTTTACGACATATTACTTGATTCGTACCACCTTTTAATCAGCCGTTGGTGAGGTTGAATAGCAGGCATATAACTTAGCACAAGTAGAGCGATGAGAATATTGGTAGAGTCCAATGAAACTCCTATTTATTCATGATGAAGACAAGCCAGATTACGCCGCGAGAGTGGTGAAAAAAAGGCGTATGAAGAAAGCAGGGGTTTTCCCAATTAAAAACATGGAAACGTAGTCATGGGAAACTATTTATTCCATCAGAATATACCAACATTAAACAATTCCCACAGGATGAGAAATCAGAGCATTCCATTCGAGCATGGACTAGTTACTCATGCGGAATACATGTTAATTCACGAAATGATTATTCTACATGGCTTAGGACACCAGGTAACAGGTTATGTAAACAATCAAACAGCACAAAAAATCTACTTCTGAGCTCATGCTCGAACTATTTATTAGGATGCGCGGAGGAAATCCGATTGAAATGAAAACTTCTGGCTAATACAAACAAAATCACGAACGAGACTCCAAGTGAAACTGCAATCCATCACTCAGCCAATGGAGAGCGACCGAGAAACGTCACAGAAAAGAATCCCGTCGCCGCTACTGGAAGGATTTCGATGTGAAAATGCTGTCGCCTAGCGGGCGGGAAAATGAGATGAAATAGAATAAAAATGTAAAAATGGCTTTGATAAACATTCGAAAAATAAGTAACTGCGTTCAGAACTTTACAGTTTGGGAAAATTAATGAAGGGATTAAAAGTTTAGATTACGTTTTGGAATAAAACTATTATTAAGATACGCGTTTTAAATTTATAGGAATTTAACTAGAAATAAATAATAGAGCGTATTTAAAAAAGGAAATAATGAATATACTGGAAATTTAGAATAATTTAAATGAATAGTAAAAGTAAATTTTTTTTATATAACATATATATATATATATATATATTTGTGCCTTCAGTGAAATCTTGGCAAGAATAAGCGATTTTGGATGGAGCTCATTTATTAACTGACGACTGCCCGGCTCATCCGAATGCTGACTTCTGAAAATCTTGAAACATCCAGTGTTTATTTTAGTTCCCAAATACAACGTCTCTTCTGTAATCTATGGATCACGACATTTTGGAGACTTTAAAATGGCGTTGCCGAAAGACAATCAGAAAATTACTTTTTTATGGAAATTCTGCATCTGGTGCAGTTTCAATATTTGAGATTTAGATAAATGTCAACATTGAAGACTACATTTATATGATCAGTGAAGCATGAGAATCTATGCTGCAACTGTCACTGAGATGAAGATGGCGAAAACTTTTATCAAATTTTTCAACTGGAGCAGGCAAAAAATGTTACAGACATTGTGAAATATGATGCTAATGAATTTTTCAAACAAATTTAGCAGGATGCGGGGTTTGAAAACTGTGGGATCAAAGAAATTGCAGAATTGGTTAAATTGTGACGTGGAACACAGGCTTCCAGTTGCTTAATTATGAGGAAATTATCGCAGAAGTTCGACATTCTTTAAAAGAAGACGAAGAAGAAGATGATGATGAAGGCGATAACAGTTCCTAAGTAAAGATTCGGCCCCACCAGTGGCCGAGAGGTTCTGCTCTCGAAGCTGGTAGACGGGAGGTGTTGGGTTCGATCCCAATCGCGCCCGTCGGCCTAATCGTTCGGAGTTTTCGTGGTTTTCTTCGAGCCGTGGATCTTCCATGCGTTAATACGGATTAGGTTCCCTTAGAAAGACCCCCACTGAGGGCACTCCCCCCGGGCCTATATCTCTCGTGTAGATAATTGGCCGTCAAAAATCAACTCAACTCAACTCAACCCCTAAGTAAAGATTAGTAACAACGATGCTTCTGAGTGTTCTTGGTTGGTTGGAACATCAATAACAGTGTGATTTCTATGAAGTAATGTTTTTATAAAACTTTGCGACAAGTTTTTTTTTTTTTTTTGGAAATAAAAATTTAATGTTTATGTATAATTTGAATTTAGATATTTACTTAGCCGTTTAAATAGTTATAATAGCAGTTCGATGATGATATCACATATTAAACTAGGTGATTGTTAAGAAATTCTAGATTATATGGAAATTTCGATTATTCGATGTCGATTCGCTCCCAATTACGGCGGATAATCGAGGTTTTACTGTACTTTTAGCTGTGGTACAATACGTTCTCTGAATTTCATAGAAACAATTTAACATACTGTGTTTAACTTACGAGTTTTTTATTGGCCTTAACTCATATATAACTAATAACAATGACAGAATATATTATTAAATTGAGTTAAAAATTCCATAAAAAGATCTTCCTTTTTATCGATATGAAGAAAAGGTGGAAGGAAAAAAGAATATATTTTTATAGGAATGAAAAGGTACATTTATTTGAGGTGATGTATTTAAGTGAAAATTTCATTTTAGTTTTCGATAGCAAACAATGCCTTTCAATTTCACCGATAACCATTTGCTGAATTCAATAAATTCTTTTACTGTTTGTGAAGTATATGTTTCATTGCTTATTTGAAATACGAAGTATAATGTAAAATTAAAATTAAATGCCACATTTTTATATATAAATTCATGTAATAAATCTGAACATTTCTATCTTTTGATTTTAATTTTTAAGTTTTGAAACGAAAAAAGCAGAGTTTTAAAAAACTATGGCCATCGCCGTCTCTAAAAAGATATTATTACCACGTTTAAGCACCACGTCAGCCACCGGTGATTGACACTGAGCATTCTGTCTAGAACGCGTCATTCACCGACTAAAATTTGATATACAACTAAAAATACATATATTGTTTTAAGTAATTACTGAAAATTTATTTAAAATTTACTTACCTTTTATTTAGGACGGGATTATGCTTTCTTAAAAATTGCTTAAAACATTGTAAATTTTTCAGCTTCAATTTCAGTCACCGTGGCACTCAACGTGTTAATAATGTTTGAGATTATGAGAGAAACGTGTGAGATAACGTTGTTTTTTATTACATGAATTTCTTAAATAAATGCAAGCGTTTTTCTGATGAAATGTGTAATATTAAAAGCTAAAAAACATTAATTTATAATGTTTCCTCTAAACAGTTTTTTAGCCCAACAATTTTATTTTAGAGAAGGTAAATTTTAGGAAGGGCATTAAAATATTTCTCTTTCATATAGAATTTCAATATTTTATTTTTCCATTTGTCACGGGAAAGATGATGTAAATTTTTCAGCTTCAATTTCAGTCACCGTGGCACTCAACGTGTTAATAATGTTTGAGATTATGAGAGAAACGTGTGAGATAACGTTGTTTTTTATTACATGAATTTCTTAAATAAATGCAAGCGTTTATCTGATGAAATGTGTAATATTAAAAGCTAAAAAATATTAATTTATAATTTTTCCTCTAAACAGTTTTTTAGCCCAGCAATTTTATTTTAGAGAAGGTAAATTTTAGGAAGGGCATTAAAATATATCTCTTTCATATAGAATTTCAATATATTATTTTTCCATTTGTCACGGGAAAGATGACAAAAAATATTTTGGCAAATATTATTTCTTATTTACATAGAAATGTAAATAATTGGTTCATTTTATTGGGTGTTCTTTTAAAAACGTCTACTTTGGAAAACATTTGTCTTGTTAAAGTGTTTCAAATGCAAAGTTTTATGTTTTTTTTTCAATACAATTAAAAAAAAACCTTTAAAGTATAAATAGAATTTACGCCTGTATTGTAGTGCAATGATTTCTTATAAACGTAGGAAAAATTAGGACACATTTATGGAATTTATTTGTAAACAAATAAATTGATAATAAGATAAAAAGAGTTAGTTTGACATTTACAATAAATAGGTCGATTATATGAATTTGTCTAGTATGTACATAATCAGCTTAAATAAACCAAATTTCGGTTCATAATTACTGCAAAACATGAACGATTTATCGAAAACTTGTATTTGAATCAAGATACCTCTCATACGTATCACATTTATACATACATGTGAACTTTTGATTCATAATCAAAAACGCAGAAATATTGATTAACATACTTAAAAAAAAACACATTTCGTAATTTTTCATAATTTTTGTAATATTTAATAATATAATCATGAATAATAATATTTGGTGAGGTAAGTAGCTTCGGTTCAATCTAATTTTAATTATGATATTAATATTACTTTGATTTACAAATAAATCTTTTTTTTCTACAACTATACAAATCTATTAGGAAATATCAATCTCTCTAAATTTGAAACGATTTATTCCCGATTTAAATTTGAGATTTGCTGAAAATCATTATTCTTCATAGTTTGAAAGAGAATTGCTTATAATAGAATTGCACAAAATATGCATTCTAATCAGATGGCGCTTATATTATTTTTGCAATAATTCATAGGCAGTAAATAAATCGAACATCTTTATTTATGTTAATCTACAATACATTACACAAAAAATCTCGGATTGCTCCAGCAAACAAAACCTGAATCTATTTTCAATTTACTAAATCTTTTAATTAAACATCATCTAATATTTAAAAATATATAAAATATTGAATCAGTGATGTATTTTGGAAAATAATTTTGAAAAATGATCTAAAGTTGCAAATAATAACGAATCTTTTTTTATTAAAAAATAAGTGCAAGCATTGACAATTACTCTGGCACATTATTCGCATTCATATTTCCAGTATTCCAGTAATATATTTGGAACGGCAATATGGATAATTTCAGTATTTTTTTGTAAATAATCTGAACATGCTCTCATAATTTTAATAATAAAGTTAATTTTGAATTACAATTTATAATACAATGTTAGAAATTTTGTGGAACTGTATAACGATTTGTACACTCATATTTATCAAAAACTATCGATTAATGTAAAATTTATATCATAGGAATTTTTCCATTAGTATTAAAACTAGCGGATAAAGTGTAGGTGAAAACCATTCTTTTAACTCTAATATTTTCATTTATCAAACGCGATATTATCATATTACCCACATGCTTAACCACTTCACCGGCGACTGGTATAGGGAAACAGTGCTTTTACCCCCTACTTCGGGGCAAGCGTTGAAGTGGTAGTTATTAGCCCAAGATTTTGCTACCTATGGCAGCCTTTATGATTCTGATCATTTCAGTGCTTTAAAAGCTTAGTTAAAATTACATATATCTGAAATTTGTGTTTTATTTATATTATTTTAATTTATTATTTATACAGGAATTTTGAATTTTTTGTGGAATATTAGTCACAATAAAATGCTGAACTCTTTACATTCATTTAAGTGCAAAAGAATTAATCTTTTGTAATCAATCTCCACGCCATAGAGATAAATTAAAAAATATGTATGGCTTGAAAATTGTTTTTAAAACCATAGACAGTCTGTAAACTGAGAAGCAGATTGCAAACAAATTTCATTTCAAAGGAATTTTTGTTTTCTATTTGGCGGTGCAAAAATTTTAATTGCTCGATTATATGTACATTAAATTTGTGTTTTTTAAATATAATTCTTTTATTTATTTATAGAGAAAGTTCTAATTTTGTTATGGAAACTTAGCCAAAAATAAATGCTGAACAACTTTTCTTGCTTTGTGTGGAAAATGTTTATTGTTATTATGTAATCAGAAATATTTTGAGAAACCAGAAAACCAGTAGTAACCAGAAATATTTTGAGAAACCAGAAAACCAGAAACCAGAAATATTTTGAGAAATGGGAAGAAAAAAAATTTTAGATCACAAGAAAAAGTTCGTTAAATAGAGAATGCACTTCGCTATTTGGAGGTTATTTTACGAAGAAATTCGCAAAATGTTCTTAGTTCCAAGCAAAAGTTTGCAAAATAGTGAAATTCGCAAAATAGAGGTTTGTTAAATAGAGGTCCGACTGGAATTTATTAATGTTCGTAGTTCATTTTTAGCTCTTTTAAAATTTACATAATTTGCCTTCACGTGGTAGAGGTAAATTACAAAATTTCATGCTTGAAAGTTATTTAAAAAAAAACATAATAAATCAGTCAATTAAGATACAGTTTTCAAATAAATTGCATTTGAATGTAGATATTTTTCGCCCATAAGATGGTGAAAAATTAAAAATGCATAACGGTTCGAATATTAAAAAATTACAATAGCGAAAATTGCAAAACCAAAATTTCATCATAGAGTGTTGCCATTCGCAAAATGGCGTCAGTGTTACGCACAGATACGTTTCTCCATTCTGATACGGAAATTAATTACGCCTGATTTCATAACATCTATAAGCGCATACTGTAAAAAAAAAAAAAAAAAAAAAAAAAAAAAAAAAAAAAAAAAACGGGTGTTATCTCTTTGTGATAATAAAACTAATCATCATTTCCATTTATGGCGAAGCTCTCGTTGGCGACATATTAATAAGTCTTAATAAATTATTTAAAAAAGGCAGCTAGATATGTCCAATGATAATTTTAAATTATCAGTGAGAGGAGAAATACAAAATAAGAAACTTTGTACTAAAGAAACATGTTTTATTTAAGCATTTTTGAAATAGAATTTCATTTATATACAACTGAAAACTTCAAAACATAGAGAAATGAGATTTTTAATTAAAAAAAAAACTTTTTTATCATGTTTATTCATTACAAATTCTTTCGTCAGATTGTTCGTAAAGATAAAAATAAATTTATAACATATAATAAGAGCTTCTAAAAGGTGACAAGAACATTTGTTCGATAGAAACATGTTTTATTTAACCATTTTTAAAATAACATTTCATTTATGGACATCTGATAACATCAAAACATAAAAAAATGAGATTTTTAATGAAAGAAAAACTATTTCTTTATCATGTTTATTCTTGACAAATACTTAGTGTCAGTATAGAAATACAGAAATGCATAACAAATATTAAGATCTACTAAAATGTGATCAAAAACTTTGTAATAAAACAAAATATTTTATTTAATCATTTTAAAAATATTATTTCATTTCAAAGAAAATAAAAACTTTGAAACATAAATAATTAGAATTTTAATGAACGAAAAACTATTTCTTTAACATGTTTATTCATTACAAAACCTTTCATTCGAGTGTTAGTAAAAATGAAGAAAAATTATAACACTTATTAATATCTCCTAAAATGTGATAATTTTTCTTCTAAAGAAGCATGCTTTATTAAACCATTTTTAAAATGATATTTCCTTTCAGAGGCAACTGAACACTTCAAAACATAAAAAAAAATAAGATTCATAAAAAAATAAGATTTATAATAAGATAAACTGTTGTAAACTGTTATTAAATACTTGGGTGGAATCTCTTCATGACCTTAAATAAAACTAATGACCATTTCAATATTTGTCAAAGCTTTGCTTTTTGGCTACAAATTAATACGTCTTAATAAATTATTTTATAACGTCAATTGTGTATATCCAATGATAATAAATTATCATTGAGTGCAGAAATATAATGTAACAAACTTTTTACTAAAGAAACATATTTTATTTAACCATTTTTAAAATAATATTTCATTTGTACACGGCTGAAAATTTCAAAATATATAAAAAAAACCATTTTTAATAAAAGAAAAAATGTTTCTTTATCACATCAATTAATCACGCCAATTATCACGTCAATTATTATCTTATCAAATAGTTGCATCCGAGTGTTAGTATAATATATATATATATATATAACGCATATCACGATCTGAAAATTGTGATAAATTGTTTGTACATTTTCAATCAATCAACCCTTCGAAATTTAGTACTATTTCACGTAGGCATTAATGTGTTTTCGAATATTCACGTTCTTATAATTATTTATAATTGCAAATAAACACTATACCATATCCATAAAACTAATTGAAGATTATTGTGGGGATACGAAAAAATTATTTTTTCTTTTTCTTTGTTAGTTAGTTTGTCTGTTTCGTCATAACTCTCGCAACTGATTCTGATTAGCATACAAAAAAGCAGGTAAACTGTCTACACAGTCATACAGCGACCTACAGTCATACTACAATTTTCTAACATAGTTGAAAAGTATTTATGAATTCAGTTTGCCTGACCAGCTGTCTGAACGTCTGTACGTGCTCCAACTTGTATAAGTATACTTGGATTGTCGTTTAATTGATATACACATAATTGAAATTAAATGTAGTTAAATTTTTGCATACTACTTGGTGTGTATTAATTGTATATATTATATATATAGCTACATAATAACATTCGTAATCATTCCTATGTATAGGTCTGAAATCCTTAAGAGTAAATTTTAATTGGGTTATGTTTTTTCAAGCTAAACATTTTTAGTAAACAAACATAACATAACAGTATAATATTACAGCAATCAGAAAGAGGGCAATTTAAAGAACATGATATATGACCGCCTATGGATGATATTTTCTGGAAGAAGCATTTCAGTAGTTGAAAGCATATTTTTTCTTTAATGAAATTTTAGCTGAATATGCGCCATGTATAAAAATCAATAGTTCATATAGAGGGCTTAAAAAATAATTCAAATAAAAGAATTTTAGTATTCTTTAATTATTTAATTTCTAGGTCAAAAAAGATTACATTTTCTCTTACAGGTTTTTAATTTCTTAAACATTTACTACATAATACTACGAAACATTTTATAAAAGCAAAATAACGAATCTTTGATTGAATTTACACCAGTTAATGAAAGTTGCCCAGATATATATTCTGGCTCATAATATGAAATGGCAAACATTCGAAAGTGTCAACACCATGCACAGTGACTGAAATTCTTGGTCATTAATTTCACTCATGCGAAACATTTGTCAACAATGCCTACATTTCAGACTAATGTATTTATCATCATCTGCAACTTGCAGTCAAATTAAATCATTTAATTTCACTAGGTCTTAAAACAAAATTCCTGTGTAAATATACTATAATAGATATTTCAGTTTACCTTAATGTACTATTAACTAGTTTTATGAATACAATAAAAGACTCAGGGTGATGCATGCAATTTCTTTCATATAATGCAGGGCTACACTTGAAAATTTCTACAATAGAGAAAGTTTCAAGATATTTCAATATATATTCATTATTTTGACCTATTTACATATTAAGATTAAAAGCTATCATTTTTGCTTATTAATTTTTATTTAATTTAATCCTATATGATCGAAATATAATTTAAATGTAAAAAATAATGATGAACAAATGATATTGTTTACCATTTTATGTAATAAGGTAATTCTGCCAAATAAAAACATTTTTCTTATGATGCCTATATACTGTAAGGAACGTCTTCTGACCGACAAATGTCAGCATAGACCTGACAGTTAATCTGCCCTCGAAATGTGCTGATAGTTTCAACTATTATCAATAGAGGGTAAGTCGTCATTTTTGGATCATTGTAGTGTGTTTCGACACGTTGTTAAAAACAGTAGGCAAAATGTTATATGAAATTAGTGTAAATTTTTGATTGAATTTTACAATCTTTTCTTGATGCTCAAGATGATTTAATGATTTTTTGACTGTATAGTGAAATATTCCGTATTTTTCATTATGTGTGTGTTTGAAATTAAAATATGCGAAAAACAGAAATATTGTAATACGGCCAGGAAAAAAATAAGGTATGGTCTTATAATGGTGCAATTTCATTGTATATTATAGTTACCGAAGCTATTTAAAAAATTTCTTTGTTAAAATTTTTTGACATCTAGTGAATCTATAAAAGCTCCGATAAAGGAAACCCAATTGAGTGAACGGCAAATGGAATCAGAAGATTTGGCTTGGCTGTTCAAAAGGACATGTCCTTAAGCAGACCAGCCTGGGCTCGAAATGGAAAAATCCACGAACTGGAACGCCATTTCAAAATTATTGTCGGTTATTTTTTTTTCTTGAAAGTACAGTAAAGCCCGATTATACGAGTCCCTCTTAAACGGGTTATTTTCTTCTGTTGGACTGATGCCTTCCATTGTTATGAAACAGCCATTATAAATGAAGTGTTAGATGGAGAGGAAAGAGCAACCGTAAAATGTTAGAACTCTGATTTTCTGGTCAGAATGGAGGGAAAATGGCCATAATTTTTTTGAAGAAAAAATTATATCCATTTTTTTCTGTAAATCTGTTTCATAATAATAGAAGCCATCAGTCCATCAGAAGAAAATTATCCATTCCAAAGGTATAAGTTCGATCGAAAAAAAGCTATTTAATACATTGAGCAGAAAAAAAGAGGCTACACCTGCCATTTTCATGACACTAATAGAATCATATAGCTGCCAATTTGTACGGTTTTGTTACCTCTAAAATTGAATACAAATTTTTCCCCCTATTTAATCGTTGACAATTGTTAGATTTTGGTGATTCAATTAGGCAAAAATTACTGGTAAGTTTTAGAGGTAAGTAAAAAATCGTAGAAATTGATAGCTATACAGTAGCGAAATGCTGCAGCAAAAAAGAAAGAAAATAAATAAATAAATAAACTGCAGTAAAATTAAAATTCAGCAAACAATAAACTGTCGAGGGCTTTTTCAAATAAACAATTTCATTCCCCGTATTTCTTAAAAGTAATGGAAATGTACAGTCGTGAAAAAAAAAATGTAAACACCCCCCACTAACTCCTCAACAAATTATCGTAGACAAAAGGGACTGGTACAGAACGACTGGAAATAAAGTCTACTTTTAAATGATGTATGTAAAATTTCCTTAGGGGGTCATCTACATATTAAAACAAATCCAAACTTCATTTTTTTCAACGGCAATACCAAATTTTAACAAGATATTTCAAATTTTCGGTTCAAACTATGCCTAGACACCAAATTTCAAGTCATTTGAATGATAAGTTTTTGAATTATAAACATTCAAAATTGAGTGCTTCTAATGTTAAATTACATTTTCATATTTTTATTTATATCTCCTGAAATTATGCTCCTAATGTGCTAATTTTTTTGTAGCAATAATACTAATATACCCAAACATAAATACGCTGGATTTGCAATTTTTATAATTTTATGATATGAATTATGTTTTAGAAAATTAATAATGAAATTATGAATTATGAAATTAATATTCGAAAAAATTATGTATTGCAACCTACAAATTTTTTGATGGATTTAGATTTATTAAGTCCTGCTTTATCTAAATCCAAAATTTCACATTTTTCTTCCAAGTAGTTTTCAAATTATGCTTAAAAAACGGCAAAATGGTGGTTTAAGGGGCCGTCTATGACAGAAGCGAGTAGATATTTTGAAATTTATTCTGCTGTCCGGTAATCTAACAGGCTTCATTGACTCCATGAGTAACGCTTAAGGTGCCTTGATCAAGAAGATGGCTCTCTCGGTTAACAATCGAGTACGGAACTTCAATTTGGATACAGCCCTTAAAATACGCTCGTTTTAAAATAATTAATTTCTCGGAAACTTATGTTACGAATTGCATAAAAATTTGTTTTTAGGCTAATTGAAGGGTGTAGAGTTCATTTATGCTGTCAGAATTGTGTACTGCAATTGAAAAAAAACAAAGTTATGGTTCGTTTTAATATCTATATAGCCCCCTAAGAAAATTTTATATACATCATTTAAAAGTAGACTTTATTTCCAATCGTTCGGTGCCAGAAAATTTCTTCTACGATAATTTGTTGAGGAGTTATTAGGGGGTGTTTACTTTTTTTTTTTTTTTTTCCACGACTGTACATCAAAGAAATGTTACTAGTACCATAAAAATTAATGAGTTAAGTAAGAATTTCTATTTCATCTCCTTAGTTGGTGACGATTTGTGTGAATCCGGTTTACACGAGATTTTTGCTTATCCGAAGTGAGCTTGGTCCCTATTAACTCGGATAATTCTGACTTCACTGTATAGCAAATTTATATTTAACCGTAGAAAAACCAATTTAAAACAATACATTCAAGATTCTATTTAATAATAATAAAGAAAAGTTACAGAGAGCCTAGTAACAAGTATGAAACTGTAATAATATTTTTTAATAATTCCACGAACCGGAACAATATTTTCCATACTTTCACGAACCGGAACAATATTTGGCACAATTTAACAAACCGGAACGTCGTTCTGGTTTGCTCCCGTATATTTCGAGCCCTGAGACCAGCCACAGAATATTGTATTACGAGAAGAAGCATTTATTTTGCAAACATAAGCAATATAAGCTTTAAAAAGCTTATCGTTTTACTCAAGAGGCGACAAATATATTAATAATAATGTAGACGTTACAAGTTTAAAACATACATTTATTTAAATAAATGGAAAAATCTAAAATAAATGGAACGGCAGTTAAATATTTTTCTCTACATAAGATTAATCCAAGGTACTGTTACTTCTACCAGCTACCCTAATAATTATAGACTGTCCAATTTCAAACGAAGTGACGTATTTCAATTAATAGAACAGCAATTAATAAAAATATTCCCTGACGATGGCCGCGGGAATGCAAGTCGAAATTACTAGGTAATGTAAATAAAATGTATATTTTTATCATCTTCATCGCCTTTTAAGTAAAACCGTGAGCTTTTTAAACTCTTATTGTGTATTTTGTAATTGAATCAAAGTGGAATATTGCATTTCGTTTTACAATTTAATTTACCTTTTTATTTTGTTAAATTTAGTTTAATACCTGCACAAGGTTTGGTCATTAGACCTAAATCACGTATTTAGAAAATTACGGCCTTATTTAAAACACATGCTCTTAATAAAGCCGCTTTAAAGTGTCTTGTGTTTTGAATTTTCCATGCCAAAATTAAACAACGTCAAAAGTATGCATGATTTAATATTGTAAATATATGTATAAATATTACATCTAACAATATTTAAAATGTTAATTCTGATATAACACAGTTTTCTGTCATCTAAAACCTTAACGTTTCCTAATTTGTTGCAATACCTTAATTTGTTTACCACCATATAGAATAACATGCGTAATATATAATACACATGTAGTATAAAAGCATCTTCTGCACTGAAATTTTAAATAGATTTCGTAAGAAATACTACCTATTGCAGTCGTTACCATGGTGCGACTTTTGAAAAATTCCTTCATAACTTTTCATTATAGGACCCCAGGAACCCAAAACCACCCCCACCTAAAAAGTTTATATATATATATATATATATATGTATGTATGTACTAAATATTGTCCGCACGATAAAAGACGCAATTATGCACGGATTGTCCTCAAACTCGCCAACAACTTTGATATGGCTAATATCTCGGCGGGGATTGAAAATGGGCGAAATCGGCCCAAGAGGGTGGAAATGGGGAGGGTTCAAAATTTTGAATACTGTCTTAACATGATTCTGATATAACCAGCTCTTACACAACAATGGCAGGAAAAAAAATAAAAGTTTTTCGTTATAGCAGTTGCCAACAATAAAAAAAAACAATAAAATTCTCACCACAACAATTACTTTTCTAATGTAAAATTTTCACGTATAAAATTAAATAGTTTGACAAATTGAAAACAAATTGAACATTACGTCATAAGTTTTCTACAGCAAGATTTCAGCATGAAAACTCAAAATAAAAAAATAGTTTGACGAATTAAAAAAATACGTATATTGCGTCATATTGGAAATATAATGGATCTCAGCAGGTGAATATGTAACGCCATGTGAGTTTGAAGAAACGTATTAAAACATGATAAAAACCCGACTATGGAAATATTAACATATTTTAACACTTTAAGGTTCTCTGAATTTTTTGTAGCCATTTTTTAAACCTATTCCATATACATGTGTGTGTGTATTCGTGTATATTATAATTTTCACAAAAAGTTTAGCTCCCTACAGCTCACTCTTTGTGAAGAAACTGGGTTTATCTCTAATCTTGGTTTAAGTTTTGTTGGAGAATTTAGTACTTAACTTCGAAATCTACCTCCGCCTGTAGGCCCGAGCCGGCAGGGATTTTTTTTTTAGTCACTGATAAAAGTTTCCCTGGAGAAAGATATTATTATTTTCCTCCTGATACTACTATATATTTATCAAATTTCAACCAATTCTCCCTTTGGATTAAAACATATACTTAAAAATTAAAATGATTTAAATATTATGCTATTATTAATATCTCCAGCAAGCATATAAATGAGAGAGATTTGTATATAGGTGCGTATAAGCATTTGCGTGTTTAATTAAAGACAACGCAATGTGGCCGGGTGTTTCATTGGTTGATTCACACTTCAAAAACACATAAAAATAGAAGTAATAAGTATATCTAAATATAAAACTTCTTCTACTAAAAATTGACCATGTTGGTATGGGAAAAAACTTTACTTACTGTAAAAGCACTTATTTTCGCGAGGCTTTAATTTTCGCGATTTTTGCAAGCCCGTCGTAATCGCGAAAGTTTAAGCCTCGCGAAATATACATATTTTTTTTCGCCTCAAATAATAATGAAAAATCAGAAATTTTTCACTTTCGAAATTTAATGATTACAGTTACTTAAATAAGAAATAAGTACAAAAATTTCTTGGATACTTACAACTATTTCTTGAATATTATACAACTACTTCTTGAATAAAATCAATAATACAACTAATAGAATGCAGTTCATTCACTTACAATATTTATACCAGCTTCTTTGAAGCCATTCATTTTTAGAGTGATGGGGAGAGGGGGGGGGGGGGGAGAACTTTTCTGACAAAAGGAAGTTTCTTAAATTGCCTTAGCAAAAGGTGTTCTATTTAGGTAGTTTCGGAATTTTTCAACTTTCGGTTCAGTTGATATAAAATTGGCGAAATTTTCAGCTCGCGAAATCGCCGATATCTTCATTTCCGCGAAAATTACGGCTCGTGAAAATAAGTGCTTTTACAGTATAATATTTCCTAATAGAGGAAACTGTATAATATTCAGGCAGATTACAGGAAAAATATCTTTATTTGATTCCAGATTAATCATAAAACTTCTTTATAATACAAAACGTCGAATGCATCATCCAAAGCAAGTAAGCACACCATTTCCTTTCCTGTATTTAAACAAATTGAATATTACTATTTAGTACGAAATCCACTGCATTCATCACTATATGCTGCATGCATAAATGGTGGATAATCTCAATGTGGTCCACTGTTAATGGGAAAAGTATTGGGAAAAGTATTGGGAAAAGTATTTTAAGAGCTTCAGAGAGGATTTTCAAATAAAAAAGTGCACTATCAGAAATGCTTCCTTCAACTAAAGGAAAATTCCCAAGCAGCAATGCTAAAGGAATTTTCCGTTAATACACGAATATCCATTTATTTTTTTCTCCGTTGCAGGAGGTAAAACATACGTCAATTGAAGAAAATGGGGATAAAATAAAGCTGCTGACCTTGGTATCGAACCAGCTACCTCAGTGTTAGGAGATCAGTACTTTAACTATTTGGCTAATTTCACGCAGTAGTGAAACAGTTTGAAGTAAATATGATTGCCTCAAACGGGTATCGCTTGATTAATGCCTTTAAAAAGCTTTACATTTTGAAGTTAATTTCAGGAAAATTTCGTCTTTAATGAGTCTGTGTCTTGGGTTTTAATAATTTAGTATTAAAACTAATTCGTCATAATATACTCTGCAAATATATTATGACGAACCATTATTTTTCTTCGTTTTTTACAATTTGTCACTATTTTTCAAAATTGTTATTTATTAGATTTTATAACTCAAATTCTAGGACATTCATATAACAGGTATTGCACGCTTCGGGGGATTCATGGGATTTTAGGTGTTTTAGCAACAGAAATTTCCTAAAGTAGATATTTCCTATATCTGAAGATAGAAAGTTTTTTCATTAAATAAACCAAGTATTACTTTATGAAAATTCTGGTAAACGGTTCTTGAAAGTCCTTGAAGAGTATGAACTCTGTATAAATAAAAATTTCAAAAAAGTTTTCTACACATGACTTCTTTTGTTGATGTTAGCGAAAAAAATTCTTTAACATGTTATAAAATTTACAAATTATTCTGAAACCAATTATTTTATCATTAATTTTGAAAAAAAAAAGTGTTTTCCAAAAATATTCTTACCAAGATTTAAACGGATGAAAATGAATACGCAATTGTCAAATTGATATTTTATTTACTGCAAAAGCGTTGATAATTTTAAGATATTTAAATATACATTTGCTAACAGCTGTTATGTCTATATTTTCTATTTTCAATATTTAGTTTTATTCTGTTATAATTTATTATAATTAAGTAATTTCACAAAATTATCACTTTACAAAAAAGTAAAAAAATATTTACCTTTATACGATTGATGAATTTTGTTGCGTTTTAAAGTAGAACACAGTTTAATACAGTGTGATTAAAATGTTTATATAATTTAATTTTATTAAATTAAATTTAGAATAAACAATGAAATCAATGTGTAAGAATAGTAGATTAACAAAAAATATTTATTTTTATTTTATGTTTACTTCGAGATACATAAATTGTTTTTCATTTTATTCTTGCAAATATTAAATTCACTATTTAAAAAAGAACATCAAATTAATAGTAAACATAGAGTAAGAACTTCATTTGACATGATAAAAACTTTTTCATCTTTTAATTAATCTAATTAAAATTTTGCGATTTAATTAGGTTGTATTAAGTCTTACACAAATTTGCGACGGCAACGTAGTGCGTTTTTTAAAAATCGTTTCTTGAAATTTGAAGTATTTTTATAAAGATAAAATATGAAAAATATTTACAATTTAGAAAATTCAAAGTTTATAATTTATATAAAAATACGGGATACTTATTAAGGATTTTTTTGTAAACCACTGCATTACCAATATACGTCTAGGTTCTGATGCTTAAATTCATATTTTGTTAATTAACTTAGGTAATAGTCGGTTTTCACTGAAATATTTCAAATCCACGGATTACATAGTAATATAAGTAATTAATAAGAGCTCAATTTCATAATCCGAATAAAGGCTCAGCAGAGTTTTGATCAAAATTAATGTTCCATCAATCACCACTTTTTCGTCTTAAAAAAAATTTCGGATTTTCACCCGATAAAAACATTACAGTGCAATATCATGTGAAATGCCGTGACACACACATTGCGAATAACTTTATTTCCCTTCACCAAACTTAAAAAAAAAAATAGAGTTGTAGCCAATAAAGTCCTGTTCTGTTTGGACTTACTTTAAAATCAGTAGCTGTTGTTTTTATTCTCATGAGCTTCATTCACCTTTGTTACAAACTAAGATTACATCATGTGTTTGATATTTTAAAGTCGTAAAGTCACAAAACTTTTTTAAGTCCGTCGCAAGAAATAAGATTTTGATTGGCGGTTTTGATAAAATGAATTAGTTGGCTAAGGTGACCCCCGATATCCGCATTGTTTGTGTCAAGATCTATCATAAGAGCTAAGATACGATTATATGTCTACTGACTTAAACTGCAAGATAACAATAATGTTCAAGTCAGTCTCTAAAGGTAGTATTTTGACTGGCAAAATCCAAACTTTTGGACAACTTGATAAAAAGCAAATAAATTTATTAGAGTTGTACATGTCACGACTTTTATATGAGCTAAAATACTATAATGTGCACGGTGGTGTAACGACGTAAGGTCGCAAATATTTTTTATGTTTGTCTCAAGAGGGTGGGATTTGATTTGCGGCTATCATATTTTTTTTACCATTTGAGTGAAGGCAACGTTATTTTTATTTTCAGTATTAAGATCTTCCGTAGAAACTTAGGTTCGATGACGTACTCGATGACGTAAAATAATTATCCAAGACTGTTTTAACAGATAAAGTTTTGAGCAGTATTAAGGCCAATTTTGGCCCACTTTATTGAAGGCCCACTTCAAAAATCTCTGTATTTTGATTGGCATAAATTTTAAAAAAGGTAAGGTACAAGCATGTTCTTCATGGCGTAAAGTCGTAAAGTCGCAACCACTTTTAACTTATGTCTCAAAATTAGGATTTTTTTTATTATTACCCGCAACCGAAGTTATTCCCATTTTGTAAATCAAGACCTATCATTTGATCTAAGGCTGCGTAAAGTAAACTAAATTGGTAAAATGCGCATATATGTCACTTTCTGGTACGAGCATTTTCTGAAAAAAAAAATCTTTGATGGTTTTAGGGACTTCAAAGAAAGGCTACGATTTTTAAATAAAATTCCGCTGATTAGCGAGACAGCAAATGACTGGGAGCGGTACTTGATCTACCAATTACGGTATTAGGACGATAGTCTAACTGTTTCATTGAAATTGCATATTTTCAGTGTTTTCAAAAGGGCGAGGAAAATTCGTTTGTAAAACGGTCAATCCCAATTAACTAAAAAATTATTTATTTATTTATTACATTTAGTTATTAATAGGGAAATGAAATACACTCCAATGGTTTTGCACATTTGTATGTTTACGATTTATTGTATGATGATCCATAGGAGAACGCAAACTTATTTGTTTCATTCCTCAGACGTAATGATAAAAACAATTCGGGGTAATCAACATGTTATAAATTAGTAACTCTGCATACAAAGCAGATGGAAAATATTTGTTAATGAATAATATTATGAGTCATAAATAATATGTATATACTATTTTTTTTTATCTACTTTTAATTCATCATTAGTGTTTTGTATTTTAACATGCTTCTCAATGGCAGCGGAATGTGTAGAAGAATTTGGTTTATTTTCATGGACGCGGAATGTCGCTTTTCCCTATATGGAACACAATGGAACATCTGAAACATTTTATTGTACTTAATTCACAATAGCCTGGAGAAAGCGACAAACATAAAATTTAAGAGGTCTTATGCAGTCTTATGAATAAAAAAGTTCGAAAAGAGAGCAGCCTACAACCTTAAAGAGATGGTTTTAGAATAACCCAATTGTCAAAATTGTGAATTTTGTCGTGTTCTCTCGAAGTTTTAAAATCGATATAAAAAAATCAACAAAATCGATATCAAAAATTCAACAAAGAACACAAATAACAGAAACTATCTACGAGATCATAACAGAAACTATCTACGAGATCATCTGCATAAACTTACTATATCTGTTACAAAGGACAAACGTGGTTCTGCGTAACGCGGACGTCTTTTTGACAGCCGCAACCGCAGACGATTAAATTTAACTTTTATCCAGTTATATTGCATCTTTTCAGTCTTCTAAACGCCGCACATTTTCAATTTTTACACCGTCAAATAGGTACAAAAATCTACTTTCAAACGCAAGTTGTTTGAAAACAATATCGCAATTAGTTTGAAAACACTATCGCAAGTTATTCAACTTTTATTCTTTTTTAAATAATTTTCAAGCATATTTCTTTTCTCATTCGTGTCTAATCTATCTCTAACGTGTTCAGACGATGACGAAAGCTAAATCCATTTGCACATAAATTAATATAAATAGCTCATTATTTGCTTCCAGTTTATATAACGCAATTAGAACACTAATCAATTAATAAATAAAACAATAAAATATAAATAATCCCACAAATTTAAGACATGTAATAGAACTTTGTACTTAAGCCACTGAAAGTTTTTTTTTTTTTTTTTTTTAATAAAAAACTGATTGTAAATAGAGATATTCGGCGATTTATTTAGCTGTTAGCTCCTGACGCGAGGCCAATCGCTTACATTACGTTTTAAAACTTTATTTGTACGCATTATTGCTATTTTCCAAATAAATATGATGTTTAGTATTGTTATTGTGTATTCTAAAAAATATATATATCAAGTGTAAAAAATCAATTAGAGTTTTCTATTCAAATGAAAAATACAGTAGACCTATGCGAGGCTTTCTCGCCGCAATTTTAGAGATTATTTGTTGACACGTTTTTGCCCTTTTTTTTAATTAACTGCATAGTTTTTAAACAACGTGTTTTAACAATGTGTAAGTATATTACTTGAAACCGCTGTCATAACCTTCTGAAAAATATCTCATTCATCGCTCTACCTTTAATATGTGCAGAGAAAATAATTATGTTAACATTAGAAATAATATATATGATAGTTTTTACCTATATTCTGTAACACGTGAAGCCCGGCTTATTTACTTGTAAATATAAAAGAAATTTCCTTTTAATCCACTCATAGTTAAGCATTCAATATTTATCTTGAATCCCATCCCCCCCCCCCCCCCTCCACCGCCCCAAAAAAGCTTTACAGTACATTTAATAGGCATGGTTGTCAAACGGTTTGCTTATGTTTATGTTTTGTTAAAAAGCGTGAATTAGTGATTTTTTTTAATATATTATATTTACTCTACTTCTTTTTCAAGATATAGAAACAGGAAATAACAAGAACGAAAAATCATGCGTCAAGCATAGATTATGTAAAACTTTCCAACACCTAATAATACTGTAACAAAACTTCACAGTTTATTAAAGTGAAATATGATGTCTAAATAGACAATTTCAAAAACCCATACCGCATTTGAAAACACAATTTCTGCTGTAACTATCAGTATCGGAAAAATATCAACTTATTTTTTGTGTGTGTGCAGCCCTGTATATCATCTATGGATTTATATGTATAATATATTGTAAATGTTATTTAATGAAAATTAGAATTAGTTGCTAAAAGTTAGTGAGACGAATAGTACCGTTGAAAATTTTCATTCAGCAATTAAAAAAAACCAAACATATTTTTACGTAAGAGCCGTGTGGTGCACCTCAGTAATATATGCTAATTGCAGTATGTTTAAAATAGTGTAATATTATGAAATTACACTGCAAATGATTTTTCTCCATAAACCTTAATGTAACGACGTTTTTCGGGTGTCTCTGTAAATTAATTACAAATGTTACACACTTCCTTTTTAATACAGTAAATGTCCGAGTGTTACACAATAACATCTATTAATTGCATGGTAATAGGGCTATATTTGCGAGAGTTAGAGCACGGCTGGACAGGCAGACAGACAAACGAAATTCATAAACACTTTTCAACTTTGTTGGAAAGTTTTAAAAACGTCACATTCTTTCATGATTTTTTTTATGATTCTTGAATTGATTTCTCAACGTAAAATCATATTTTGAGAGCAATGAAACATTTAATTGAAGGAACATTATATTTAAAAAAATATAATACACACATTATTTGTTATTTAAATTTTCCACTTTTTAGTGTTTGAAATATTTTACTGTTATAGTTTTGCAGCTAATTGTACTTTAGTGGCCCGTAAGGCATGGTGACGTCACGGCGACGTCGTTGTGAAGTCACACTGTGACTTTGTGACCGTCGATGTGACGTCACGTGACGTGGATGTGACGTCACAGTGACTAGAATGCGAGGTCGTTATGGCCGTTTTAGAGGTCGTTTGTGACGTCACATTGTGACCACTCTGTGAAGTCACGGTGTGACTAATTTGTGAAAAGTGTGTCATTTGTGACTATTTTGGCATTAACTTTGTGACGAACCTGTGACGAAAGTGACAATGTTTTGAAGTCACACTGTGACCAATTTGTGAAATATGTGTCATTTGTGACGAACTTGTCATAAACTCTGTGATGATTTCAAATGAAAATCAAATTTCAAATTAATTGCTTAAAAGGCGCAAAGGCGAACTAGTGAAAAAGATTCCATGCTGGAACTCGAACCCGGGCCATCAGTATAGCGCACTTACATTCTACCGACTAAACCACACGGAACGATACCCAGCCTGGAAAATTTCTCACTATTACATGTTGGCAAGGCTACAAACGCAGCAAAAGATGCAATATTTATCGTCAGCCACCGACATGGCGCAAACACGAAACTTAATTAAATCCAGCATCGATTGAAACTATATTAATACTTGGAAATTTTTTTCAGAGAGAACCATTCGCCTTGCATACAATATTTCAAATGAAAATCAAATTTCAAATTAATAGTGTAAAAGGCAATTTTAATTTGAAATTTGATTTTCATTTGAAATACTGTATGCAAGGCAAATGTTTCTCTCTGGAAAATTTTCCAAGTATTAATATAGTTCCAATCGATGCTGGATTTAATTAAGTTTCGTGTTTGCCCCATGACGGTGGCTCACGATAAATATTCCATCTTGTGCTACGTTTGTAGACTTGCCAACATGTAATAGGGAGAAAATTTCCAGGCTGGGTATCGTTCCATGTGGTTTAGTCGGTAGAATGTGAGTGCGCTATACTGATGACCCGGGATCGAGTCCCGGCGTGGATATTTTTCACTATGTTGGCCTTTGCGCCTTTTAAGCAATTTATTTGAAATTTGAATTTCATTTGAAATATTGTATGCAAACCGAATATTTCTTTGTGGAAAAATTTCCAAGTATTAATATTGTGATGAATTTTAAAATGGACAATTTTAAAATAAAGTTTTGTTTGAGATATAAATTCGTATCTTTTTACCGTACTTTTTAGCAAAATATAGCTATTTTGGAGTCCTATTCTTCTAAAATAGTTTTAATTTTTCCACTTAAAAAACAATGTTTGTCAACTGACATCTTTTTTTATTAAGTTCTAAGCTTGATCTTGAGTTCAAGCTTGATATTAAGAATGTATAAGATTTTAACGTGTTGTGGTTGTGATTAATCTTTGCTTTATTAAATACGACGTAAGCCATATTTATTTAAATTTTTTATTTCCGTGTAAATTGTATTTTGTGAATATGAGCTTAAATAGATTTGGTATGTTCTATAGGAAAAGACTGATCTGGAAAATAGAAAAAACAAATAAGAAAATCATGCGTTAAGCATAGATTATAAAACACTTTCCAACACTTCCCGAATGCTTTAAAAAACTTCGTTATTTAGGGAAATAAGGTAAATAAGAGAACTAAGTAAACATTTTAGAAAACGCATAAAACATTTGAAAAACTCATTTCCGCAGTTACTGGCCATAGCTAAATAGGTTTTCCAATTCTTTTGAACAGCCCTGTATTTGATCTGTAGGTTCATATATATATTATATAATGGGATAATTTAGTTTAGCAAGAAAACGCATAACAGGTTGAAACTCTCTTTCAGCAATTTATACTAATATATGGAAACATACTTTAATACTTTTGTACAACCCTGTAGTTGACCTAGAACCTTCATTACACGCCACCGTTTAGTTAAAATTTAATTGAAACTAAAACACACTTAAAACAGCTGAAATCACATTTCCAGAAATTATAATTTATAGACGGCCATGTATCCAATTCTTTGCATGACCCTGTATACCATTTTATCTATATTATACAACAGTAAATTAAATTCAGTTCAGCGTAAAAATGCACAACTCATTTAAAAACCACCTTTAAGTAACTTGCGCTCATACCCAGTAATCCTTGCGAATACTTTTGTGTAGCCCTGTATATGAATTATAGCATTTATATACACCATATACTATGCATAAATATAGTGAATCATAAAAGCGCATATCATAATTAAAAATGCATTTCCAGCAATCATCACAAATGAACAGTACTTCGGATACAATATAGTATCTGAACTATATTGTGTGTGCCTGTAAATGCTATATACACTTCATATTCTACATGAAAAATTTATAGTATGTAAACCTCAGCGACGTATATCATTTTCATTATATATGAAATAGATTAACATAATTAAAGTACGCCGCAAACAATTCCCTCCACCGCTATATCATTATGTATTGGAATTTCTTTTTAGCCCTGTAAATGAACAATAACTATTCTTTGCATCTCGTATTCTTCAGAATGCATATTTTAGTACGTTTCATAAATGCATATCAATTTTTTTTTTGTATGAAAACGTGTAAAATCATGAAAAAACCTTTGAAACGATTTTTTCCCAGAGGCCGTAATGTAACGGAATACTTTTGACTGTACCTGTAAATGAACTAAATATGCTACAAACGTCGTTACACATAGGGACCGTGCTATGGTAAAGGTCAATAACATCTAAAAATTTCAGACCAATCCGAGTATATTTACGAGAGTTAGAGAGCGGACAGACGGCTAGACAAACCAAAGTCATAAACACTTTTCAACTTTGTTGAAAGGTGTTAAAAAGGAAATATAAAAGTAAAATAAATGATTGAAAGGAAATATAAAAGTAAAATAATGAACTTTAAAAAATATATACTAAAGCAGTTTAATCTATAAGCTTCCTATCAGGCATGAAAAACACTTTATTTCAATGCTTAAATATAATATTTTATTTTTTAAGGGTGTATTTCAATCCAAACTGCTTATTTTCTGATTCATTTTTTAATTCCTTTTTATTCTCAAACGCATCAAACTGAAACATTCTCTTATTTAGAAACTACCTAATGTGCCGTGCTTCTCGATTTTTTGATAAATGCAGAAAATATTACAAAAAAATGCTGTCAAAGTAGGCGTTTTGAACCGAATTTTTCACAGCGGAAGATCTGGGAATGAAAAAAAAAAAAGGGGTCTTACTGAGAAAATAATTATTTAAAACTTAAATTCTAATGAATTGAGGGGAAAATGAAATCACACGGCCTCTTAAACATCTCTTCAAAAATCACCTCAGCAAGTTTCATGTTTTTACTTTTAAAAATGAGTCTGAAAATGTCTCAGAAAATATCGAGCTGTTGAAGGTGGAAAAATATTTTTTAGAATACACCTTTAATGCCAATATTTATGTGTATCGAAAACGTAGAAAATGAGTTTACAATCGAAGAAAATTTAATAACCGATTCTGAATGTCTATAATTAAATATTTGATTAAAATCGCAAATAGAAAAAAAATGCTTACATACAATTAAAAATAAATAAATAAATATACCAATTTGAAAAACACTAAAAATAATAATTAGTATTTTTAATTGTACTATTAAACAACAACTAACTGCAATAGATGAATTAAATGCATTATTAGATTTAGCAATTTCTCAAAAATCTTTTCATATGTTATAAGGAATTCCTATTATTTTATAATTTTGGCAAATGTTAAATCTGAAAACATTGGTATGAAGATTCAGGATTTTAAATAATAATTTAAAATATTATTAGCAAAAAAAAAAAAAAAATCTTTCAAAAGTTACTCTATTATAATAAGTAAAAAGACATTTTCCCACTATAATGTTAATTTCTAAACTGAAACAGTTTCGTAATATCATACTATTCGAATATAATATTTAACTCCAAAACAATAATGACGATAAATACTGTTATATGAGTGTTAGTAATCAGAAAAAAAAAATAAGAAGCCGAAAAAAATTCCACATCACTGTCTCAATCTCAAGTAACTGCAAATTAATGTTTATATTCATCCCACTATGAATGTAGATATGAATTTTTTTTTTTTTTTTTTTTTTTTTTTTTTTTGAGCGATGACCGATTAACACATTTTACAAAACAGTGTCGATTAGGAAAATTTCGCTTCAAGACAATTCCAGATCAGTCACTTTCTATATGTATAACATAAATCTATTTAATTCATAATCGTAATATACAAACAGAAATAAAAAATTTAAATTAAATAAGACTTACTTTTTTTGCTGTAAATTAATAATATCCGAATATTTTTGCCCGAAAATGGCAGACGTCTTTCTCTTACATTTAAAAAAGCAAAAACAAAAGCTGACATTGTAGGCTTGGTCATGTTCTTTTCCCGCGTGTATGACAAAAAGTTCTCTGTTTACCCTGCGGTTGCGGTCATATAATCCGCCGCAGACGATCTTCAGCAGCTGATTTTACTGTTTATTTGCAGTCCTAACTTTCAGGCGGAATAGTTTTATGAGTTAGTCTGTAATTAAAATTTTCTATTTGAAGAATTTTCCAATGCATTTTACCATTTCTTTTTTATCAGTTTCAAAAAAATTCATTTGAAAACGGAAGTATATTAGATAAAACACTGCTTAAATTTTTAAAATGTGTAAAAATAAATTTAATGGTAATAATACCACCCCCCTTTTTTTAAGTAAAGTTTGTTTCATGCGTAATAAATAAAAAATATCTTCTTAATAAATAAAAAAAATGTTTTCGAGGATAAAAAATTTTTCTTTGTCAATCTGTCAATATTTTCATGTTAATTTTCTGCAGAAGAAAACAATTTGTAAAATAACTTTTTTAAAAGTCATACCTCTAAAACACAAATTGGAAATGCGAAAAATTAATTATATCATGTGTTTTGCATAAATTTTGTATATATATTTTTTTTTCGGAAAAGGCTAACTTTATTTAAAAAGGCTGAAAAAAGTAAAATTTTTTTAAAAAAGCAGTTACTAAAAATAGATTAACAGGAAAAAAATATGACTTGAATGCAAATTATAAAGCAATAAATGCATATATGACTAAACTCTGAAGATTCTTTGTGCGTGCTCATTAAAATCTGCAGACTTAACTGTAATAGAAAATGTTTAGTTTGAAACCACAGAAGTGTTTCGACCAGTGGTCGCCAAAAAAGTTAAAAAATTTCCTCCCTGCAAACTAAATATGTAAAAAGTATAGATTTAATATTTCTAATTCTAAATATGTTTCAAATTGCTCCAGCACATAGCATTTTTCTGAGAAATACTTTTATAATAATAACAATCCGTGATGTATTATTATATTAAACTGCAATGCTAGATAAAATTGAAATCATGAAAAAAGTATACTTTCACTTCTTAGATATCAAATTGATAAAATATAGCATGGAAATCTAGTTTGTTGATACTTGTACCGTGCATTTTTCTTTTTCTCCCCTCCCCCTTCTTTTCGTGTCCGAATTTACTATTTGCTGTCCACTAATATTCATTCCTTATGCCGCTGTAACTAGGGCATGTTTTAAATATTTCTCTTCATTTTCAAAAATTTTTGAAGTTAATATTTTTGTCACACTGTGATTTACAATATGGTGGTTTTTTTTGTCACATATATGACGTGACGTACGTTACATGCAGTGACATAACAGTGACGTTACAATATTTTTTTAATTGCCGGAAAAATAAAATTTTACAATAAGTAACATGTTTTGAAGAATTTTTATAATTGTTTAAAGTTTTCTAAGAAGTTCACATCTCAGTCACAATGTGACATCACTGAGTGGTGGCATTTTGGTCACAGATGTGACGTGACCACAGTGACTTACAGTGACGTCACAATGACGTCACTGTGACCATGCATGCTATGAGGGGGTGAATGTGGTCTGATGCATTTTTAAATCGATAGTTGTTGATAACGCATATAAAACTATTACCACAATTTAATATATGTAGATATGTCTCATGTGCCCGGATAACGGACAAATGACCTAAAATTATGTTTTTAAAATATTAAAATTCTATGTTGCCATAGGAAACAAACCTATTAACATGTGTTTTTATACTAGCATTTCAGAAAATGTATAGAAAAAAATAACGGAATTGCATCTTTTCATACAAAAGTCATGTTGAGTTAAATAGGAAGTGTGTTGAAATTAATATACCTTAAACTACACATAATTATGTTCATTCTTAAATATACAGATGCCTTCAAAAATAGTCACCTTACTGAAATACAAAAAGAAAATTTACGTCATCTCATTATTTCCAAAGTTAATTTTAATTCCAACAATACTAAATCGAATCTCACTCTTCTTGAAAATACTGCCTTGAAAGATCTCAAATCTAATGATAATATTGTGATTACGAAAGCTGAAAAGGGTTGGCAGATTGTGATTCTTGGTAAGAAGCATTATATTGAAGGAATAAGAAATCTTATCAGGGATACTCCATATAAACTTCTACCTCGGAACCCGTCCTCTCAGGAATTAACACGCATCAAATCTGTTATAAAGTCTTGAACTCTACTTCCTAAGTCAACACAAACATATATTTCTCCTTCGGTTGCTAACAGTGCACGATTTTATGCCCTTCCAAAAGTTCATAAACCCAATTTACCTTTTCGTCCCATAGTTTCGAATATTGGCACGGCCTCGTATCGCTTAGCGAAATATCTAATCACAATTTTTTCTCCTCTTCTGTCCACAAATACACATACGGTAAAGAATTCTATTACCTTCGCTAAAACTATTCAGAATTTACGCTCTACCAACCTAACTATCGTATCTTTTGATGTTAAATCGCTATTCACGAATGTTCCGACATGTGGCGCCCTCTCGTGTCTTGAAATGAGACTTCGTGAATTCCATTATTCGCCTTTAGAAATTAGTGAGCTAATATCTCTTACTCAAACTTGTCTCTCAAAAACAATTTTTTTATTTCAGGCAATTACTACAGACAATCTGACGGGTTAGCGATGGGTTCCCCCTTGTCACCTATTCTCGCAGACATCTACATGCATTATTTTGAATGTTCACTTTTTAGTCAATTCTCGTTCCCGTTCTGGACTCGCTATGTTGATAATACTTTCACTTTAATTGACACATCTCTTCACAATATTGATAATATCGTTAAAATTATGAACTCAATCGATAACAGTATACAATTCACTTATGAAATCGAAAATAACGGTTCTCTTCCGTTTCTGGATACCCTTGTCACAAGTACTGCGGACGGTTTCTCTACATCGGTCTATCGAAAAAGTTTTGCAGTTTGTCTACACCCCATGCTCGCTCTTGACAACTTCCCAGCCAGAAAATGGCAGCCTTTTTTACTTTCATAAATCGTGCCATTCATCATTGTTTTGATTCTCACTTACTTAATAGTGAAATTCAATATCTTAGAGCCATTGCGATTGACAGAAGTAAAAGCCCTTCTATTATCGATACTGCTTTACGTAAACCAGAGCAACCACGTCCCACTAACTCAAATCAGTCCTCTTCTCTCTCCAGAAGCAGCATTGTGTTACCTTTGTTTCCTAAATCCATCTTTCCTATTGCCAAAATTCTTAGACAGCATGACTTCAGAAAATTTTTTACCCCTATGAATAAGCTTACCCTCTCGAAGCTCAATGATCCTATTGATTTATACAACTCATGGGGTATCTATAGTATTAATTGCCAGTGCGGTCTTTCCTACCTTGAACAGACCAAACGGGGATTAAAATTTCATATTAAAGAACACCAACAATATATTCAAAACCAGGAAACCAATAAATCTTCAATTGCTAAACTTTGCTGGGAAATGAATCACTCTTTTGATTTTAATTCAACCAAAATCATCTCTAAACCCACTTCTGTACATGAACTCAACTTTCTTGAAGCATTTCATCTCTACAAAAATTATGATAATATTGCTAATAGTGAATTTGCTATTTCCCCTTTATTAGATTGCTGGAAATATTTCAAAAAATCCTCTTTTGCTTAATCACTAACATTTTTTTCACATTTCTGGTGGCATTACCTTTACTATTCTCCCATTGGCTGGTACCCAGGTTTTCCTGTTTCCCCATTGGTTAATGAACTTCTCGGTTGAATCCTCTTCTCCTCTATATAAATGAGCAAGTTTCCTTTATTCTTTGCACTGAGGACGGTACGCTAAACGCTACCGAAACTAGTCTGCGGAATTTTTGCTTATTCTGGCATTTTTAACGTTGCTTTTTAAATTTATACAGATTTGTGTTTGATTATGAGGCACCAAATTCTATTTTATTCTGAAGACCTCAAAACCAAGCTAACGAGCTGATAAAGTACTAAAAGGGGCCATAGATACATAAGGATTATTTTGACCCAGTGGTCATAGTTACAAAGGAAACTGAGAATTGAATTTCTCCTACAATTTTATTCATCGGTGTAGAAGTATATTCCTTTGTGAATTATTCCTACGTAGCAGTGCAAGTTTTCCCCGGATGTAGAGGAGAGTAGCCAAATGCGGACAACTTCACACATTTTCAGGTGTAACTCACTTAATTTTTGTAATATCTGCAAAACATCACTACACGGGGTCAATCTATTCATCAACTAACTAAATAAATCTTTGATTAATTTCTTTTTGAAAATCTTATGTTTTATTTTAATTCGAAAAATTTGTCAAAAGTGGTCCAAATTCAGAAACTGGTCGCCTAAGTTGGACCCCCTGTCTCCTAAATTTGACCAAGAAATATCAGCTTCTTTCAATGACTAGAAAATATAACTAATTTTATTCTTGTTTAAAATCAAAATGTATTCCAAATATAAATCAAAGTTATCAGTAATTAAGAATAGAAATTATGGGACTAAATACCAATTACTTGAATATATGTAAGAAGTTTCAAAGCTTAAACATTAATTTCGTTTATTCATTTTTTATTTCAGCGCACACAACATGGAACCGTATTTGGCAATCTGAACACTGAATCATTTTTGCAATTCTATTTTTCTTACAAAGTAGGCAAAACCAATCGTCACTGTCTAGATTTTTCTTATTAGATTCTGAATAATTAGACATTTTGTTTTGTTTATTTGTAACAGAAGTTTTCTTTACCTTATGTTTGTAGTTCTTCCTTTCCCATTATTTTCTTTCCAGTTGCATCACACCTGTTTTTTTTAAACTTGATGTTATAATTTCTTTTGTGCTGTGAAAGCTTCCTTTTTTTTCATTTCAGTGTTTATTTTATATGACGAAGATGTTAACACAGCTAATTTTTGGCTCCATATGTACATTGATTTAAGTGATTTTAAGAAGGGAGATAACATTTCTAATGATTCTTTGGTTTTGGGGGGAAGTTGTAGCTGCAGCCTTCTTGCAGGTCAATTTCTTCACAAGTTACTCCTTCCTTTTCGTTTCCTAAATCTTTAACAGCTTTTGCTGTCACGGGTCTTTTTCTTCCAGACAGTTTGTCTGTGTCGTTTTCAACATTTTTCAATTGTATTAAAAAAAGTGTTTAAAATATGCTATATGAAAAAAAAAAATGCTACGATTAATCAAACGCAAAACATTATATATTCAAACAGTGTTCAATTCAGGGGATCCCCCCGGAGCCTTGAAACAACCACTCACCTCGCAAGGCTTGAGAATTAAGCGTTTTAATTGCAAATGTAATTACACTCTGCAGAACTGTAAAAAGTCTGCCGCTCCACAGAGAACAGCAAATATCCTTCAGGGCGAAAATATTTGAATTCAACTCTGTAAATCAAATACGCCGTTGGAATAAAGAATTCAAAGAAAATAAATACAAATACATACATGATAAAATAAATTGCAAACAAAATTTATTGCATAAAGATGCAAACATATCTTTATGTTTATATAGGCTGTATAAAGAATTTGATCTAAATATATATATATATATACAAAAAAAAAAAAAAAAAAAAAAAAAAATTCAAACACTTGGATGGAGATAGATCCATTATAAAATATTGAAAAACAAAAAAAATAGTGTACAAGGCGTACAGCCCTCGAAATTAATTCCTTACTTTTCAAATTTATGATCGTATATCTGGTCCGATTTAAACAACTTAAATTAGCCCAATTAGGGGATCTGTGCCATTTTTTAAAAGAGATAATCTCAAGACTAAGAGCTAAAACAAAATCAATTAACTTGGCTTGAAAAATATGCGCCATAAATAGACGAATTTAGATATATACATAAATAATAAATTACATAATAAATTACATTAGTTTTAAAGTATTCACTTACGCTTAGTAGAGAAACATTAGATCCAAACAGCTAACTTTAGGTTTTTTTAAATTGTCTGAAAACAGCACATGGCGGGCGGGTGCTTCTTCTAATCATAAATGACGTCATTCTGAGGAGTAGGATTTCAGCGGTAGATGGCGTTTCTTTCCGTAATTAAAGGCAAAATGGCAACTGTTCATTTAAAGCAGCGGTCCAAATATGACTACTCTCCCCTGTGACAATGAATGCAGAAAGACGTCTACTGAAAAGTATACAGATTCATTTTTATCAAATTGTTCAAATTCATGCACTTTTATCAAATATTCATTTTGTGTGATTAATTTGTAATATGTGTAGTGTTTTTTGTAACTGTGTTGCGTTTTGCAGATGGTCACTCTTTTATTTAAAAAAATCTATATGTATATTAATCTTAGTAGAATATTTACTATGAAGGGAATTTGTAAGGATATTCAATATTATACCGACTGATCCAGAAGTTCCGGGAGTTTTGAAATGTTAATAATTATAAGACTACGCACAATAGAACGGTTCGGTTAAATAAATAGTTAACATTTTTAGCAACAGATGGTGCTGCTGTACAACATCGAAAGTATCTCTACCATGACTTATAGTATGAGCAAATGAGTTTATTGCGAAACATCTTTCCTAAGATATTGCTCAGATTTCGTTTTAAGGATTGTTTATGTTGAAACGCTTTTTCGAAGATTAAAGAAATTAAATTTAAAAGGAATTTTGATACAAATTGTGATGTGTAACTTGAGTACTTAGACATGCTTTCTTTGCATGACAAAGCTTTGTTAGTTAAACTGTTTTACAAAAAAGATGAATCAGGCAGTTTAGCTTTGCTTTCTTATCATACAATGCGTGGAGTTAAAACTGGAAAACGACCGATGACCTACAAATCTGAAGGCTATGATAAAAATGTTTGAGGAAATGGGCTCATTGGGAGATCGTCAAAAAACGGGAGACCCCAAACATCTGTTGCAGTCGTAAACGAGTTAGAACACAATGACAATACACAATCCGCTTTATTATACCATCGCAAAACTATATTATCAATTTCAGCACCACCTGGGGGCAAAAGATGTAACTAATACGACATATTTGTTTCATTATAAAACAAGTCCTACAAGTTTCTATGCATTTCTGTGAAAACCGCATTTTTCTGTTGTATTCAGTTTACTAATTATTAACATTTCAAAACTCCCGGAACTTCTGGATCACCCAGTATTTTGGTGATAAATTTTAAATAGGAAATTGTGATTTATCAACGAATAATTACTGTAAAGACATTTAATGTTTTACATATTTTTAATTTAGGATTTCAAGAAAATGATCTAAACCAATTTTAGTGACAGTTAAGAATGGTATATATTTTTTTAAGGAATTTTATTTTTAAATGAGTTTTGTGTGGTGCAATGCTTAGGATAGTTTTAAGGACATTTTTCCTTACCATTGAACAATTCCTTTGGATTTTATAGGCACATTTTGTCGTTTTGATTATTATTATTATTTTTTTTTTTTTATCATGTTCGTTATGCTTGTTACAAATGATTTTAAAAAATCTTTTATACATATATATATATTTTTTTTGTTTTGTTTTGACCCATCCAAATTTCTATATATGTAGTTTCAAAAGTATGGAAAAGAATGTAGATAGGGATGCAGTATAGAATTATACTCTTGGGTTAGTGCGTTATTACAAGTTTCTACGATGCATTTCTAATATATTTCAAAGAAAAAAAAGGAAATTTGTGGTGCTTAGTCAACACGAAACAGTGGATGAGTTATTATCACAGAAAAAATATCCTATAACCAATCTTCCATTTCAACTTAATATTTTTTTATACACCGAATGATTTCTGAGACACACATGTTATATTAGTTTGGTCATTCTGCCTCATAAATATATTAAAATAACTGGCTCTTGAAAACCAAAAATTGTGGATCTTGTTCACACCGATGTATGGTAAAGTCTTAAGATTGCAACTATTTTCAAGTCCGTCTGAGCAAGCCAGGTTTTGATTGGAAACAATCCTTATTTCAGACCATTCGAGCGAAGGCAACATGATTATTTTGAAAGGTGGGAGCCATGAACATTTGTATAAGTGAAGATCATGTGCCAGATGACTCAATGTTGTATCCACTTAGGACCACATTTATCGGTTTAAAATGATTCTCTCTGAAAAGCTTAAAGCAGGCAACCCAGTGTATTCATTTTATCACATCCAGTCATCCAATTAATTTTGATATCATTGCCGTTCATGTATTTTGCGACGTAAGTAGGACGTAAGAAATAAGGTATGATGTAAATGAATAAAAAATAAATAAAAAATATCAGAAGTGGACACGTTCTTTGGAAAATCATAACCACTACGCTGTCATTCCAATCGGCTTATTTTAGCATACAGCTTTGAAGTTTGCTTAGAATAACTCTTGTACATGTGCATCGATTTTTGTATGACGTAAGGGTACGGGACTATTGGAATCCCGGTATTTTTATTAATTAATCGGAAATAGTTTCGTATCACTAAATGTTTTCTTTCGTAAATTTCACAGAAATTATGAATAACGAATTATATTTTTATTAATCTTATTTTATTATATCTTTACTATTCTTGAAATATTTAGTATTTACTATGATAAATAATCTGGAAAATTATACACTCAGAAAAACATTAATTTAACTATTTTACAACTAACAATATTTTTTTATTATTAATATCTTACTGTAATATTTTCAAGCATTTTAGCACTATTTATAAATTTTTAATATATCATCTAACAAGTGGAATAATGTTGCTTCCTTCTCAATTTCAAAATTGAAAACATCTTTATACAAAGTTATAATGTTTCGCAATTTAAAATTTATAGTATTGTGAATTATTTTGTAGATTAATTTGATCATGACAAAAACTTTTTTCAAATATAATAGTTTTTAAAGAGAATTATGAAAGAAAAAAATTTCAGTACTTTGTTGCATTTCATGTGTTATATTAGTACCTAAACTTTTTGGTTTTGTAAAAAGCATTTCACACTATTTAATTAAACATTTATGTAACCTCTAGATATTACAATGCGTAAATCTCATAGTATTATGTACGAAATGATAAACGATTTTCAAAGGTATGTTACTTAAAGGAGATTGAAATGATATCTTCAACAATATATGATCAGCTGCATCTCATAAACCAGAAATTGATTTTCTCTCAAAGGAATGTTTAACGTCAATATCTGAAGATTAAACCTAGAAGACTGACATGATGAAATCTCATCATTATTTTGTGAATTTTATGCAGCACATTTTGAGAAAATATGTCGCAAATTTATTATATATGTACATATATAATAAATATGCATACTAGCCTCATATACCTCATATAGTAGCCGATCCGCCCGGCGTTGCCAGGCACATCTGAAAATAACACAAAATCTGAAAAAAATCTAAAAATCACAATAACAAATCTGGAAAATTTTGAAAACCGCTACACGAAATCCGAATAAACTTCAAATATTCAAAAGAATTTACAACATCGCACTAGAAGATCAATCGTGGCTGGTTTATTTTCACTTATATGAGAAAATAACTTCTAAAATATATTGACATGGGAAAAACTTGCTAAAATTTCAAAAATAGTGATGAACAAAATGCACTATGTTCGGCTAAAACATTAAAACGTAATTTCTTTTACGAATGCCGAAAACTCATTGTGCAGTGTGAAAAATCTCTAAAAGTATAAAAAATCGAATAAATTTTCAATCTATACAATAAAATAGAAAAAATTCCGTACGAATTCTGAATAAACTTTTTTGAAAAAAGAGCTATGTTAGGCTGAAAGTTTAAAACCGGAATTATTTTATTAATGGGGAAAACCGCCACAAATTGCAAGAAAAACTCGGAAGAAAACCGGTAAAATTTCAAAAATTGTAAGGGGAAAGCTTTATTAAAATGGGTTCATTAACGAATGTAAAAAATTCGACCCGAAACATGAAAGAGCGCTAAAATCCGCAAATGTACCATGTTAGGTTAATAGTCCAGGCAATAGGGGATTTTACATGGAAAATTAATGTTAGTTCTGGAAATCGGCTTACTTTATGTTTTCTGGGTCGCTGAATCTGAATTTGCAACTTCCCACCAAAACTTTCCCCGGCAACCCTCCCCAAATTTTGGTAAAATGCCCCCAAAAATGTTTTTATTAAATAAAAAATCATTTTTTTTACTGTTTTAGGGGAAAAGTATCTAGAAATTCAGAAAGTATACAAAATTTGTAACAAATAAAATATATGACATTATGACATGGGATGAATGGGAAGGGGGGATCTGCCTCGGAACATGTGCCGCGGTGCTGCGTGGACTAAGTTGCGCAATTCTCCTTAACTGCTCACATCGTTTACATTCGCCCTCATGTCTCCCCTCCGAACTTTCCCTATAAGGTTTACTATTAGTTTTTTGGGTCGCTGAATCCAAATTTTTAACTTTCCCCCCCCCTAAACATCCTCTCCCCATGCAACCCCCCCCCCAATATAGTTGGTTTTAAATTAAATGTTTTATTGTTTTAGGGGAAAAGTATGTAGGAATTCAGAAAGTAGACAAAATTTGCAACAAATAGGATATATGACAATATCACATAGAATAAGCGAGGAGAAGTGGGGCTGCCTCGGAACATTCCCCGCACACTGTTCTCAAAACCAATTTTTTTCAAAAAATCAATTTTGTGGGAGGGTTGCCGGGGAGGGGGAATTCGGGAGGGGAAGTTACAAATTCGGAATCAGGGACCCCAAAAACATAAAGTGAGTCGAAATCCAGAACTAGCATTAATTTTGCCAGATAAAAACCCCTATTGCATAGACTTGCATAACTTGGTGCACGTAGCGCCACAGTGCATGTTCAGAGGCAGCCTTCCCCCTCCATATTCATCCTACGTCTTAATGTCATATATCATATTTTTGCAAATTTTGTCTACTTTCTGAATTTCTACATAACTTTCCCCTAAAACAGTAAAATATTTAATTTAAAAACAACTATTTGGGGGTGGGGTGGGGTGGGGGATTGAGGGAGGAAATTTGAGGGGAAGTTAAAATTCGGATTCAGTAATCCAAAAAACTTAAATAAACCTTATTAGGGAAAGTTCAGAGGGGAGAGGGAGGGCGAATGTAAACTATGTGAGTGGTTAAGTGGAATTGCACAACTTAGCCCACGCAGTACCGCGGAGCATGTTCCGAGGCAGATCCCCCTTCCCCTTCATCCTAAGTCATAATGTCATATATCTTATTTGTTGCAAATTTTTTCTACTTTCTGAATTTCTGGATACTTTTTCCCTAAAACAATTTTTAAAAAAGGATTTTTTAAATAAATCCTTTTATGGGGGCATTTTGCCAAAATTTTGGTTGCCGGGGGAAATTTTGGTGGGAAGTTAAAAATTCGGATTCAGCTACCCAAAAAACCTTTTTCAGTCTTTTTAAGCCTTTTTCCAGAACTGCCATGAATTTTGTTAGGTAGAGCCCATATACGGTCTCTATTTAGCCTGGACAAGGATGCAAATTAATGAAACAAAATTCCTTTTACGAATGTCATAAAGTCACCGTTTAACATTAACAAATGGTACACATCGCATTCAAAATTGCAAAAACTTTAAAATTTACTATGTTGGTTTTAAAACGTTTGGAACCGAATTCGGTTTTCGAAGATACAAAATGCAGCTGGATGCCAAAAAACGATAAAAATTGCAATAAAAATCGCTAAAATGTCAAACAACACAGAGAACAAAATTTATTTTACTAAGCTCAAACTTTGAAAGTAAATTTCTTTCATTAATGTTAAAACAATTGCTACAGAACACAAAAAGAAAAACGCTAAAAGTCCCACGGAAAAGTGCTCAAAAATCCAAAACCGCGGACAAAATGTTCTAGACTAAATGTTTAAAACCAACTTACTTTCACGGAAGTGAAAAAACCGCTGCAGTACGCGAAAATTCCCTTAAAATATCATTTAAAATTACAGTAAAAATCTTGGAAAATTCTAAAAGCGTGGAGGACAGTAGTTAGTTAAAAAAAAATAATTGTTTGATACTAAATTCTTCTTATGGATATCAAAACGGCAGCGTAACGTAAAAAAAAGTCACAAATAGCGAAAACGTGCCTTAAAAATTATTAAAATATGAAAAATTGCAGAGAGCAAAATTAATTTTAGTAGTTTAAAAGTTTGACACCTTATTATTTTCGCGAATGGCGAAAAATCGCAGCTAAAGTCGATAAAAACTAAAAAATCGCAAAAAAATTAAAATAGGGGAGGGAAAATTTACTATTCGATAAGAATAAAACCGAATTACTTTTACTAATGTGAAAATCCCCCTATTATAAAGTCATTGATATCCTGACAGATCGTAAGAACGATTTGTTACTCAGGTGTCGGCTGTTGACGCATTAAACCTCATATGACAGATTTTGCGTTTCAACGAAAATACCTGCAGAATTAGAAAATATTTTGTCATTACCAGAGGAATCCATTGCCAGCGGCTAAGCCATACCGTCTTTGTAAATTTAGCCTTGTATTTGCTCGTTGCACTGGTGTTACAAAGCTGATAACTGCTGAGTACCAGATAGTGAATTTTGTTGTCGTAATCGTATCGATATTCTGGTTTCCAAGATTTTTGCTTATAGCGCCATGGATCCAATACTTAAACAAATCTGTTAGGATAAAAACTATCCGGCTTTTAGATCCGCGATTGGAAAGGATTGATCTAATTAATTCTAACAACAATTAATAAGTTAGTGCTCCAAAATGCACATGACTTTCTTCAAATATATTTTAATAAAAAATATTATAGCGTTCCTTTGAATAGGATCTGTATTACCATCTCTTATGCAACAGATTCTATATATCTTGTACATTGTGTTCTCCAGTGCTTATTTCTTTGAAGGCAATTGTTTTCGCATGAACGAAGTTTTGAACTTTGATCCGACCGCTTGTCATTATTAAAACACAACAGCAGGTATGGAAGGCATCAAACTACTAAACTTAATTCAAAAGACGAATCCAATGAGCTATAAAAAACCTAAATTCGCTGGCAAGGACTCTGGTAGTTTTGCGTGTTAGAGATGGGGTAACTGTCTTGTCAAAGTGTTCCTGCTTAGCCATTACCTGGCAGTGGCAAAGTGGGTAAATTTAGGACCAAAAAGATTTTGATGCAGGACGTTTTTGATTTTTCTTCAGCTATGTTTAACATTTGGATGAGCACATCATCAGAATGCAGTTAGAGCTTGTGGATCAGGTTCTCTCCGTCTTTATAGCAAAGTCGGAAGTTAACATTTTTAAGACGTGAACTATCAACCACTTGTGGAAAAGTTCCATATTGAAAATGTAAAGACTAATTCGAATTTCTGCCAATGTTCATTCAGGATTAGTTGGACGAATTTATCTTTTAAATTTTTTCGGTGGGATTTTCCGTGTTCGATCGTACTCTACCATTCTGGTCAGTGTTGAAAATGAAGGGATCTCTGTTCGACATTCGGATGCTCTTTACGTGAGTAGCGTTAATCAAAATTTATTTAGTTGAACATAATTTGAATTTTGTCGCTTGTGAATATATCCTTAACAGTTTTAAAGTACGCAAATTTAAAGGCTCAACATTTACATCCATTTTGCTGCCCATTTTATTCAAATGTTTTATTTGAATTTCACACGTTTCATTTATGAGATTGTAAATGGAAACGTTACACTAAGTTTTTAGACTTCCGGTTTCTGACGGATTTACACTTTACACGTTTTACGTGTCAGAGATCCCAAAAAACATGTTTATAGAAAATGTATGTCTGTCCGTGTGTCCGTATGCGCTCATGTGTCTGTCGCTATTATACAATCAAAAAGTGTATGAAGTTGTACATGAAATTGAGCTATTTTTTTTTTAAGTTTTCAACTATTACAAGAACGATCTCCCTTAATATGAAAATACAATCTGCCAGAAGGGGGCGCTGTAATAGCAATTTTTGTGCCATTTTCAATATTGTACCATCGAATATTTTATGAAGTTATGCGTAGAATTGAACCAAATTTTTTATGTATGTTTTTTGCCATGGTAAGAAGGTCGTCCCTCAATTTAGAAGTATTAATCTGAAAGGAGGCACTATAATAGTGATTTTTGTGTAATTTTCTTGATTTTTCGTAGTTTTATTGTATACCGGCGGCTCTCTTTTTTCTAACCAGTGACCAGGGCCGAACTTTCTATGTCGCCCCAGCTGAACGGGTTTGATACCAGGTATCGGGGCGGTGACCGCCTAATGGCCACGTAGCGGCAATAAATCTGACGAGAGCCTAGATCTTCATCCTATCGGCTGTGCCTACAGCTTAGATGTGAACTTAGTTATTCCGGTTACTTAACAATTTGATCTTGTTGATTTCTTTTTACGCTTTGCTACAAAAGATGACCTCGTAATTTAGAACCTTGATCAGGTGCCGAGACCTTCACCTGGCAAGGCACCTCCAGAGTTATAATTCACAGGTAATTTCGAGGATTTTGCACCCACGACGGATTTTACATGCACCAGACTCCAAAACGATGACCAGACCCCTAGCTGAGAGCTTTCCCTAGCCGAACAAGTATACTTGTCTGGCACCGGGGCGGATGTCCTCTTGATCGCCGCATGGCGGCCATCCAGTAGACCAACGCCCCTGCCGACGTAATTGCAGTGCCTGGTATTTGCTGGTTTCTCTGTTGTAAAGCGACGGGAACTTCCCATCCTGATAAGCCGAATATATCGCGAACAGTTTAAATACAACAGAATAACGGAAAACTAGTGATTTAATACAGATCATGATCGAGATTAACTCGTTTTTACTCCGATTAATTGGCTGAAGCAGAAATTTAAGATGAAAGTGAAAGATGATATAGCATTGAACTAATAAAAATGAAATATTGACATTTGTAACAACATTTTGAAATATTAAAATATATGAGATAGGAGAAAGTTTTGGGATTGGTACATCCAACTAATTTGATCTACAAACAAGGCAATCATCTATACGAGCCAGAGACATTTGGAAAAGTATTTTTTTATACTTCAACCGCTGTTTTTATCTTCCTGATCATAAATATTCCGGTTCTCTTGAGAATTTGTAAGGCCAGCTTTTATCGAATATTTGAATTCTAAAGGTTTGAAAATAACAATTATGGGATATTATATTATTATGGGATTTTAAAAATAAATGTTAGACTTAAAGTTCCAAAACCTTATTGGATCAATCCGACTTTTAAGTGTAATTTTTGTGTAACTTTTGGGATCGAACAGATTTTGTAAAATTCATACCCTAATCATAAATTTTATCACCCCACTTCACATAATGAATGATCCTTTTTGAATAGACATACCAACTTAAATCCAACCTTTTAATGTTTCTTTTATAATGAATGTTTTCCTATTTAGCGGAATGTATAAAACTTCAAGCTACTTTTTCTTTTTTTATTTCTCTAGATCGAAGTCAAAATATACTTCTAATGGACAGAGTAGAAATAAAGCGAATGGGCAATATCAAAACTATCAGCCGAATAGCGCAGTATTTACAAATATATAAGGCTGGCGTAGGAGAAAAATAAATTTATGTTTTAATGTTTTCTGTATTTCCTGTAACAAACAACTTTCGTAATTCAACATCCCATAAATTTAGAAAATTATAATCCCATAAATCTAGAATATAGATTAATCCCATAAATCTAGAAAATATAATGTTGAAAAATAATTTTAAGTAATCCAATAATAAATAATTATCTGACGCATTTAATTAAAGTAAATAAACCTCTGATTTTTCTTTTTCATCTGAAATATTCTTGAAATAAATATGTTTATATTAAAAAAAAAAAACTGGCATAGTTTAAACGAAACATATATTTTTACAAATATCTGAAGTAGCGTAGGAAATAAAGTTCATTTATATCAAATAAATCCTTTATAAATATTTTATTTGATTAGTATCTCAAACTTTATTAAAAATTTGCATTAGTACTTTTCTAATCTTAAAGAATAATATAAATCTACAATCTTATTATATAAATTGATTTCAGTTTTATCATATTTCCTTTTGTGATAAATGTTATGCTTTTCTCAAAACATAAAAATCTTCCTTTGTTTATAAAATGTTTTTAATAATAGATGTTAATAAATATTTTCACTGTTAAAAAATTACTCATTAAATTAGTAGCATATTTTGGAGTGACAATTAAATCGAACATCACATTTTATTTTTGTCACTTTTTCAAAACTTTGTGCACTAAATCGACTACGAAATGTATCTTTAAGATGTTAATAAAAAATATATATATATGCATATTTTGTTATTTTATGAAAATTGGCTTTAAATAATTTAAAGCAAAAATAGAAATTCATAAAACCTCTAAAAATAATTCTGTTTGGTTACACAAATTAAATTAGTTATAGAAGTATTTCTAAGAATAATGCCAGATAGTAATTATCGCTTTATTCTAAAATTAGCACCGGCGTTCCTCGTGGCCCGTTATAAGAAAATTAACTCATTTAGGACTGGAGTACCATTTTTGGGACGCTTCGAGTTCTAATAAATTTGTATAATTTTCTTCTTCTTTCTAACATGAAAATTGCATGAAATGTTTATCTATAAATGTTACCGAAGGATGGTCGCATAAGATGGATATTTATTTGCTTAAAATGACGGCGGTTTTCGGAGTTTATGGATTTTTTATTTTCAAGATGGCGAAATGTAAAAAGTAAATTTATTTTTGTTTTTTCTACCAATTATCCAAATAAATAAGTCCTAATCGTAGCTTGTAGACTTCTTTGAAATGGGTATTTTTTTAACTTGTGAAATTATGTGTTCAAGCCTATTTTTTATGCATTTTTGTAACGTACAAAATGTACGGCGGTAGACACGAAATGGGTACAGATTTTTATTAGACATTTAGGGGACAGTTATTCATGTAAATTTCTTTTCAAGATAATTACGAAAAAAAAATTAAGCCTCAAATACAATTATTCTTAGTTTATTATTACTAATACTTATAATGTTATTTGTCTCTGTAATGAAATGTCTATATTTTTTTAAGTAACTCATAAAAATACAAATTATAGTACAATATACAATTTAAAAGTTTATTTTATATAAATTTAGACAAAACATATAATTATGCATATTATATTATTACAAATAGTATGCATATTCCCATACTTAGTACGGTTATATTTTATCAAATAAATTTAAAAAAAAAAACGTATTTTTTTTTTTAATTATTATTTTGCCAGTTTATTTCGTAACGTTTTAAAATAATTTTACCAACAAATTTTAGAAAATAAAAATTCAGGTACAAATCGGTTAAACAAAACTTAAAATGTATGATTTTATATCCTTTGAAAATTATTGTTCAGTAGTAGCTGGAGAACCTAAGATGTTATTAGTAAAAAAGCTAGTGAATAGGATTATCTTGAAAGGAGCTATAATAAGGGGCCCATATGGGGCCACCTGAGAGTTAAGAGCAGGGCCCTAACATTAAATCATGTTTTAACGTCTTAGCTCTTGGCACTTTAGATCTTCAATTGGTCAAAATTAAGCATAGGGCATGAGTTAATCATTAGAATGAAATTGTAAAGAACTGCGCAAAAATGGGTGGGGCAATGCTTACAAAAAGGGCAGTAGGATCCCAGTAAAACTACGAGGGTGTTTGACCTGGGAGAGGATTCCAAGACTCAATTTTAAAATTATGCATTGAGAAGGTGAAAATTAGGGTGTGAAAAATGCGTGGCGCACAAAAAGCTCAAGGGGCCCCGGACCGTGAACTACGGAACCCTAAGAGCCATAGGATTTTAACTGGAATATAGAAACGGGAGAATAACTAAATGGAAAGAGTGTTACAAAAATGAAGATCCGATTAAGAGGGGCAATTTATTAACGATTTATGGTGTGAAAACTTCAAGGGGACCTGTACAGGGACCCTAAGAGCCTTGGCTTAACTGGAATGTAGATGGATATAAATATAATTTTTATTAGTTTTAAAGTAATTGGAGGACCGCTAGAACTGTGTTACAGAAAACTGCAAGCGATTGGGGTAATTTTTAAGGAAGGCAAAGGCCTCAAGAAGGCGATTAATATTTAAAATTGGTGGTAGCTGAAGTCTGGAAAATTATTTGTCGTTCAGTATTAGCAGGATAGCTTAGGAAATTACTTGAAAAAAAAATGCTAGTGAACCGGTCTTTCTTGAAGGGAGCTATAATAAGGGACCCATAGAGGGCCAACTCATATAGTTAAGAGCAGGACGCGAACATTAATACATGTTTTAATGTCTTAGTTCTTACCACTTTAGATCTTTAATTAGTCAAAATTAAGCATAGGGTATGAGTTAATCATTAAAATAAAATTGGAAAGAAATGCGCAAAAATGGATGGCGGCAATGCTTAGAAAAGGCCCTAAGGTCCCATTAAAAATACAAGGGTGTTGGATCCGGGAGATGATTCAAAGACTCAACTTTAAAATTATGTATTGAGAAAGCGAAAATCCGGGTGTGAAAAATGCATGGTGCACAAAACGTTCAAGGGCCCCCAGACGGGGGCGAGACGAGGGCCGATTTCGAGAACCTAGAAGGCCACAGGATTTTAAATGGAATGTATAAATGGGAGAATAACTAAATGGAAAGAGTGTTCAAAAAAGTAAGAATGGATTAAGAGGGGCAACATAAAAACAATTTATGGTGCGAAAACTTCAAGGGGACCTATACCGTGACCGAATGGGCTAGGGCCTTATCTGGAATGTAGTTGGGTATAAATATAATTTTTTAGTAGTTTTAAAGCAATCGGAGGACGTTAGAACTATGTTAAAGAAAATTCCAAGCGATTCGGATAATTTTTAAAGAAGCTGCACCAAAGGACCCGGGAAGGCGATTAATGTACAAATTTGGTGGTAGCTGAAGTCTGTGAAATTTTTTTGCTGTTCATGTAGGGGCTGGAAGACTTGAGAAGTTGTTAGAAAAAAAAGTTTGTGAATCGAACCTTTTTTAATACTTTAATGCGCAGCTTTGCATATATACAAACAACAGTGTTTTGAATTTAATAGATTTTTTTTAATCGTATATACCTAATTCACACCAGAAAATTAAAATAGCAATTTTTGCTTTGATTAATAACAGACATTCGGTGTTTAAATAAAGCGAAATTAACCATTGAAACTTTCTGGTGCAAAGTGAGATTCTCCGAACTATGTAATTTCTAGAACATATTCTATCTCGAGAATTAAAGGGTTAAATATTAAGTTTTATAAAATAAATAATTATACAAAATAAGGAATTTGGAGACGTACTTAATAAAATATATACTATTTTGCAATATTTTAGCGTAAAACAGCCAGATGGCAGTAGTTTTTAATTGTATTGCAGATGTACAACAGAAGAAGCTATTGACTTATTATATGAAAAATGTATCTCTAATTTTTTTTTGTTGTTATTTTTCCTGTGTAATAAACCTTTCTGAGAATCATATATAATTTTTTCGAAACAAAATAAAAAATCTCGCATTTAAGGGTTAAGGCAGCTATAACAAAGGGCCTAAAGGGAACCAACTGATAGTTAAGAGAATGGTCCTAACATGAAAACATGAAGTTCTTAGGACTTTAGCTCTTCAATTAGTCAAAATTAAGCATAGGTAAGAATTAATAATAATAAAAATATTTTTAAGAAATGCGCAAAAAATGGAGTAAATGCTTAAATGCTACGGTCACAATGAAAATATGAGGGTATTGGTCCGGGGAGAAGTATCCAAGATGCAACTATAAAATTATGCTCTGAGAAAGTGAGAAAATTAGGGGGTGAAAAATGCATTACGCACAAAAATTTCAAATGGCAACTGGACCAATCAGTATGGGATCCTAGGGCGCCCATGGTCTTAACTGGAACGTAGAAACGGAAGAATAACTAAATGGAAAAATATCACAAAAAAGTAGTTCGTATTAAAATGAAGCAATTTATTAACAATTTAAGGCGCGAAAAATTCAAAAGGCCCTGTACCTGGCGCGAAGAGGCCAGGGTCTTACCTGCAATGAAGAAATGGGGGATTAACTAAATTTAGAATTCGCCCTACAAACGAAGAATATCGTATGAAATGAGGCAAGTTATTAATAATAATAGGGCTTTAAAACTTAAAGGGGTCTATGGACCCCGGCCGTTACAAAATTAAAAATCTGAGCCTCAAGCACATCAGGACCTGTTTTGGACTATTTTCACCTAAATTTTGCAGACTTCTACGTGCGTCAGATGTCGCTAGACAACGCAGAGAGACAAACAGAGCGAAACTTTCTGATGTTAGTATAGATGATGGACAGAAATTTTTTTATAAAACTTGAGAAAAAATGAGAAAGGATAATTTGTATATATGTACATTTCTATTGGGTTTTATGAACTTTTAGAGCATATTGTATTTTAAAAAATACTGTTACTTTTGGTATTTCTTGATTTTAAATAAAATTTTATGAGCAAATTAATTAATGTAAGTGTTTGTGGGAAAGATTACCCTAGAAGATTTCGAGATCGGTGTTGTTCAAATACAACAGTTACAATTTAAAATCTGCACAAAATTATTCACCCCAATGTTCACAAGCAACAACACTGTGAAAATATTTTTTTTTACATAAAGAATTGATACGGAGAATATTAATTGAATCATGCAAATATTGATGTGACCGTCACATCCCGAAATGTTGGTGGCAATGAAACAAAAGCATTTTGTGACGTTTTGTATCAATTCATTTCAAATGTGTGTGCCTTCTATTATTTTTTAAATATTTGCTATTTTCTAGTTATTTTTGTAGACTCCACACCTTGTTTCATATAACCTAATATTTAAAATACTGAAGGTATTTTTTTAAACCATATTGTAAAATGGGCATATCCTGTGATTTAAAAGAGTGTTTTAACTTTCTTTGCCATTATGATGTAAGGTATTATCAGGCAAAAATATAATTTTAGATAGAATGATTTTTTCTTATAAAAATAACTAAAACACATTCAATGCATTGCTATTTTCGACTTTTATTTCAATATTTTCCAAGAAAATAAAATAGTTTTGGGAAATTTCGTTGTCAGATACAATAAGAAAAGTACCATTTACCTTTCAAGTTTTTTCTTAATTTTTTTGTATTGTGGGATGTATTTTATATGTTTGTAGAATAGGATATATCGTTTTAAAACTTTTTCGGTTTAGAACTTATAAAATATCTTTCATCCACTTTAATTCTATTAAAGGTTTTTATTAGATAAGATCTGTTGCTCACCTATAACAAAATTGATAAACTGTGTGCTCTGGTGTTGATTTCTCGGAGTATAGAATGAAATGAAGCAAATTTCCTGGTTTACAAGTAACATACAAAACACTGCAATTTTTACAGTACAAAAAGTTAGGTTTTATATTAACATGTCAATCTTAATGACTTCCAAAAGTTGAGGAGAGGTACAAACCGACAAACAGAGGTGATAGGTAAAATCGGTTTTGACAGTAAAATTCAATTATATTCAAAGAAATAATGTGAAATTCAATCTCATAGGTAAGGGTCTGTAAAATTATCGTTACACCATAACATCCTTTGGTAAACCGCGTTACCAATAAAATATTTGACTATGCTTTCAAATAAACAAATGATTTGGCAAAAAAGTGAGTTTCCTGTGAAACTGGTTACCTAAAGCTATATAATTTTCATGAGTGCTACCTGACAAGAAATTTTTGTGGTTTAAGGAGCGGTGGGGCTTGGAATGACGTGGCATGCATTTTAAAAGTGCGTTATAGATTTAGTCAAAATATCTGTTTATGTCTTTGAAACTGAGGACACTAACGATCGTTAGATAAATCTGCAGATAATGCTCGACATGGAAATAAGAGGGCGAATCCGAAATGAGTAACAAGGTCCGAATGCATTTCGTTCTTTTTAATTTAATTTAGTTTAATTTTTTTCATTTTTTGCGTTGTTAAAGTGATGGTCACTCGTATGTAGGCCTCCTAAAAGAGGTGTGGGCAGTGCAGACAGAGTGTACAGGCAGAACCAACGTCGCATGAGAAAGGAGTGGACGCTTCTGCTATCCTTTTATAGATTTATTTATTTTAAACCTTAATTTTAAGTGATAGAAATAATTGCCTGCGATACAAAATAACTTAAATTCTTTTAAGCTTATCCGATAATTTACAATATTTAAGAGCATTAAATTAACTTTAGAAATTGTGGAAGTGTAGGAGGATGGGATATAATTTATAAATTTATAACTATACAAAATGCTTGTCTTTTGGAATTGCTGGGGGATGGGTAAATTGATAAAGCAATATATATAACAGAAACACTGTTATATGTGCATCAGATAAAAAAAATCCAGTAATTCACATATTTATTGTCAGTTTCGAAATGTTTTGTAATAAAGTGATTTAATTCTGTTATTTTTACAAATTTATACTTTAATGTGTCTGTGGCAACGGAAATGCACACACTATGTTTTTTTCTAAATTAATTCTACTGTGATTGCAAATTTTCAATGATACTGGGTGTCCTAAAATGGACTGTCTCTTTTTAAAATTCAATAACTTGCAAATAGTGGCAGCATTTTTTTTCAGGAATATTACATGAGCTATGAGGAGCATTTTACTGTAATTTCCGGTTTTCGTTCAAAATAGCACTGATTGATGGAGCTGGAAGTAACAAGCGCTCAATCGAGAAAAAAACTGAAATCCGCCGGCTTTGATGGGACTGAATGAGGTTAAATGTATGCAGTGGTCCCTAAGAACAACACTCTTTTGTCGGATGAGACCCATTCCATCTCTTCCTTCGCATGAATGCTGGGTGATTTAGATTTCAGCATCGACTGAGCGCTTGTTCCTTACAGCACCATCTATCGTTGTTATTTTTAACTAAAAAATCTGTATCGCAGAAAAAAATGCCTCACATCTTACATGATACTCCTGCAAGAATATTTTAATAGCGGCCATCTTTGGCAAGTTACTGAATTTTAAAATCAGCCACTAAATTTATGATACCCTATATATTACTTACCAGCTTATTTTAAAGAAAGCACTTCAGCTTAATTATTAAGATATTTATTACAGTAACTAACTAAAAGAGTAACTCTTTTCCTAATGATGTTCGTGAAAAGTGTAATTAATACATTTTCTGTAAATTTCAAAGCATTAACTTAATTTGTAACGACTGTCTATATAACAAATATAATATACCACTATCAAAATATCCAATTTAGCTTACATAAGTGAATTTATTTTTTTAAATATATTCTTAAAAAAAAGATAAATTTTGTATGTTATTAAATATCTTCTGCCCTTTCGTATGTAGGCATTAAAAAAAGTGTGAAGGGGGAAGGCAGACAAAGTTTCTGGGTAAATAAAAAAGTGCGCTAAATAGGAGTGAACGCTTCTTCTATCCTTTTATATATTTATTTATTTTAAACGAAAATTTTTAAATATAAAAATAATTGCCTGCGAGGCAAACTAATTTAATGTTTGGGAAGCTTAGCCCATCATTTACCATATTTAAGAGTATTAAATTAACTTTTAAAATTGCGACAGAGGGATGGGGGCTAAAACTTGTAAATTTGGAAAAACAAGTAACTTTTGAAATTGCTGCCAGGATGTAAATTGATAAAACAATATATATAACAGAAATTCTATTATATGTGCATCAGATTTAAAAAAAAATCCATTAAATCGCATATTCATTGTCTGTATCAAAATGTCATCTAATAAAATGATTTAATTCCATTATTTTTGTAAATTTATACAATAATTTGTGTCAGGCGACCAACGGATAATTAATTGTACTGTGATTGCAAAAGTTCAGTTATACCGAGTGTCCTACAATGGACATCCTTTTTAAAAATTCAATAACTTGGAAATAGCTGAGGGCTATTAAAAAAAATTCTTGGATGAATGTTATGTAAGATGTCAGGAGCTTTCTACTGCAATTTCCTGTTTTAGTTCAACATAGCACTCAATCGAGGCCAAAACTGAAATCAGTCAGCATTGACGAGTTATCGCTTTATGTACATACATATACATACATGCGTACATACATGCATACAGAATCTGCGGGCACATTAGCTCACAGGCGTTGATAGCCTGTGTGCTAAAAATGAGAATGTGTACAATATTTTCATTTAACATTTTAATCCTTTTGTAATTAGCACACTGATTTGCTTGTTATAACTATTTAAGTTTTCTTCCAAAAAAAAAAAAAGAAAAAAAAACTATTACAATGTGTATTGAAAAATTTCCAGCATTGCCAAATAAATCCTTCTTATAGATTTGCAAACTTATATTTAGCATTAAAAATATTTTTTTTTTCCGGAAAATGCTACCTAATAAATTTTTTAAACTTGATATTTATTTACCCTTTTTCTCCCATATACATATAGTAACTAGTTATCCTGCATTATGTATGATTCACGGTTTATGTATTGAAAGAATCTTATCGGTTTTTTTTTTTAATTCTTATATAGTAAATATTAAATTATATGATCTCCGATCGACTTAATAAGTATAATTTACATGTTTTAAAACGATTTAATTTTAATTATTTAAGAAATTTAGTCTCCTTGATTTGATAAACCTTAAGCAAACGTAATACAAATAAAACAAATAGATAAATATAATTCGTTTTTCAGACCGTCATCATAAGGAATTAAGCACCGTTAAATCATTATCTAAACATCGCATTTAAACTCGTCTATTTATTTAAAATATTTGCACATAAAATAAAAAAATCGGAGTATGAAATATGTAAATATCATGGGAAGTAAGTTGGATTAAAAAAAAATTACAAATGCAATGAAATGTGTATTTAAATATATTGCAGGTATAAATATATTATTATTTTGTTGTTTTCTCCTTTGAAATGCAAAACAGTCTTTCTATAACTAGAATTTAAAGCATATAAGTCATGTTGATTTTTTAAATATTAATTGAAAGATCACACTTTTATTATGTAGTAAATTATTCAGTTAGCTTTTAAAATTTGTTTACAACAGTAGCATGCATTGTCTACAATTGCAAAACATTACAAATGCAAAATACATTATTAAGATTTTTAAAACTCAAATGAAAAATCTGGTAAATTTATTTAGATAATCCGCAACATGTTTATAAACATTTCAACACACAACAATTTTAAATATTTAAATGTTAATTTTTATAAGTGTTTGTACAGAAAAAATATATGAATATTTTAAGAGATCATTCTTTATCATTTTATTACGTTAAAAATATGTACTTTTAATTGCAATCATACAATAGATTATTATATGTAAAAATCTATTTTCATAGCTTTTTTTAAATTAAAATATGTAATATTTTATAATCAAAATATTATAAAAATATCAGTTTTGAAATGTTGTAACATTTAATGTATGATTTGATTCAGGCTACTAATTTTATTTGAATTAAACCCAAAGCTGTCAGATTTGAATTATTGTGGGAATGTCTGTTTGCATGCACATCACTCAAAATCTACTGAATTAATATTAATACAGCCTGTATTCTAAATATATCTAAATACCTAGATTTAATAGAGCTCTACGTTAAAATCCGAATGGAATTCTATAAACATGACCATATCTTTTTTTATATTATATTTAAAAAAATGTAGTTACCAAGGATAACAGTTATAATAACTGCAAACAAAATATTACCCATTTTCCACAGTTTTGATTATCTTCTAAAAGGAAAATCAGAAACATGGATATTTCTTTCATCCTAAAAAACTTTCAGAAAGCATAGTTTTATTTAACGTCAATTCTTTAGATGGTAAAACATATTATTAATTTCAGATTTACAAATGAACTAGAATATTCTTTTAACAGTATTACTTATATATCATGATCGAAAATTGCATGCACATTTCAAACTACAATTGTTGTTTGAGAACAGGTTTCGTTAAAGGTAATATTTAAAAAACATTCCAGCTATTGTAATAAATTAAATTTAGAAATACAGAAATTATAATTGCAGACATGGCTAATTAGCATAGAAAATATATGTTTTAAATATAATTTTAGTATTTACTTTAATATTAGATTGCATATCGTGTAAAGTTGCTATTATTACCTACTATCTGTAATTTGAACGCACGATATATACACATGAAATTCATGGTCCACGAGCATGATGATTAAAATCTTTGAAAATAAGAAAAGAGTTAGTCTCTCATTTTTTCCATCGTTCATGAAGTATTTACACGGTAGATGTCAACAAATAATATGTATTTATTAAACCTATATTAGAATATTGCTATATTACTCGTATATAAGCCCTCACTTTATTAGACACAGAGTTCCAAGATTTGCTACACGAAGGCACTATTATATAAGGGCGATCTTATTTTGTCAGTTATCAAGAAGATGGGATAAAGAAACTGAAACGAGTATTAGAAGCAGCATCAGAATATGGTTTAAAGATTAACATAAAAAAATGCCAATTCGTTAAAATAAAATATAATTCATAAGGTATACATTCGAAAGTAGAACAATAAAGCAGTGCGAATTGGAAAAGAAGCCTGTATGAAATTTCAGTAGATCAACAACTGCAAAACAATTAGAATCATTTTTAAGTTTAAAAGGATACTTCAGAAAGTTCATCCCAAACAATACCAAAATCGTAAAACCTCTTAGACATTTATTAAGGAAAGGACATTGTTTCAAATTTGAAAGAGAGCAGATCGAGGCATTCATGAGTTAAAAGAAATACTGTCAACAAAGGCAGTTATGTAAACATAGATCCATACTGGAGATACATTCTGACTCACGAGGCTTGAGATTTAGTTTCATCACAAAAAAGGAGATGATGGGAAATTTCACCCATTGCAATACATGAGCAAGAAAACTCAGCAATGCAGGCTAAATTTTTAAGTTATGAACTTGAAGTACTAGCCATAAAAGAAGCTCTAAAGCAATTCTGGAATTACCTAATGGTAAATAAATTTAAAATGGTAACATATACTAAAAAATGGCGGATTCGAGAAAAAAATTAAATAATAAAAGATTTCGCCCCTAATGTAGCAAGATGGGCATTCCTCATTGAAGAACATGTCTACGATATAGAACATGGATTTACAACACTAATGAAACATGTAGACATATTTATCCGCAGTAATAGCAATAGCGCAAGGGCTAGGTGAGTCCATAAAAGAGATCAAGTTGCTAGTTATAGATTGATTGTCCGATAATTACGTAAGAAAGGATGACGTATTATAGAGGTTCGAGAATTGAAAAAAAATGGTGATAAGAAATGCAAGAAGAAATTACATGAAAACTTTCATGAACGAGAACACTTATTACCAGGAGCTGTATCAAATACGGAAGAATTAGTGAGGAATGAATTTTATATAGCTGGATTAAGGAAGAAAGTAGAAATCATAATTGCAAACTTTGTTGCATGTATTTTGTATAATAGGAAGGAAGGAAAAGCCGAGGGTTTTCTGAAGCCTATACCAAAAGAAGACATTTAGAAACCTATCACATCAATCACATACGTCCATTGTCTCTCACAAATAAAAAATACTGACGTAGTTTCACTGTTGTAGATGTGTTTACAAGGTTCAGAGGTTTTATCGAGTGAAATCAACGTCGGTTCAGAAAATTATACACAAATTGGAAGAGCAACAATCAACTTTCGGGAATCGAACTAGAATTATATATAATAAAGTAAAAGGTTTTACTTCACGGAATATTTTCTAAACAAAGAATTAAACATCTAAAGATAACAAATGGTATGCCAAGAGGAAACGGACTGGTGAATTGAACGCACAAAATAATGATAAACGTGTTGTCCAAAGTATTTAGCGATAACGAATCGAAGTGATATATGATCCAGAACTACAAAGAATTATTAAAAACAAAGTAACGGCAAGCACCAACGGCGTGTCCCATTGAGTTAATGACATGAGTTAAAATGAAGGAAAGCAACATTGAAGACATATTTTTTTAAAGAAGAGTAATCCCAGCATATCACGGAGGAACGCAAAGCCATGATAAAAGAGAAGAAAAAAAGATCTACCTAAAATACAGGAAGAAAATAAAGTGCAGTTAATTAACAAAACAGAACAGTCATGAACGTACGAATTAGGAGATATCTTCGCTGTAAAGAGGACGCAGTTTGACAACGTTATGAAACAGAAACAGAAATATTTGAGCCATATGAGATCATCGCAGACAAGAATCGATCACCATGATCGATATAAAAAAATAAGAGATAATGAAGGTCCAGCAAAACCGTAAACCGGAGATGCATATATGAAGCCGTGGCGTATGTTTCAAACTCATGGATAAGTTATCGTAGATTAAGTACATATATGTGTATGCATTTTGACCATAAAATACTGTGTTATAATCAAAATTGTCTGTACAAGAAAGAATATACCTCAAAATTTAGCATATATATTAGGATGCAGCGCTCGCCTCTTGGCAATTCCATTGCTTCTAAATTGTAAAATAAATTATTTTTGCCTTATTACTATAGTTCTTTAAGAATAATTTCAAATTACATTCTCTTACATAGGTTAAACAAAAAATATAAAACAATTACAATTACCCAAATTTCATATATTTAAAAAAAGTATAGTCGTTGAGTTAGTATAATAAAAGCGAATTTGATATTAAAATTACATAATTTTACTATAAATATATGATAATAATAATAATAATTCGATGATCCTCCTTTTAAATTAAATTAATGTAAATAGTTTGTCTATTTGAGGAAAAAAAATGGGAAAATGCACAACTTTTACGTTTTTTCTCAATATTCAATGACATTGTGGCAGTATTTAATATTAATATTTTTCAAAGATATTTTATATTTAGAATGAGGATTTGACAGTGAAACTTTTCCACCCCACCCAATTTTTATTTGAGGAAAAAAATCGCTCCACTTTAGTATATATAGCAGTAATATAAAATACGCCAAGATATTGTGGTCAACACGCCATTAAGTCAGGATGGCTGATCGGTAGTATTTGTAAATAGATAGAATCGTGTATTTCATTTATGACGTGCGTGATCAATAATTTATCTAACTCTCCAGTACTTATCACTGTCTATGATTTGAATACATGAGATATAAGAGTAAAATTCATGGATCACGAGCTCAATGACTGAAAGCTTTGAAAAAAAGAAAACAATCAGTATCTTATTTTGTTCAATCGTTCCTGGTGCATTCACACTGTATATGACGGTAGGTAATAAATGGATATATTAAGTTTAATTAGACGTATTCTACATATTGTATGTTTTAAGTGTTAACCTTAGTATATTTGAAGAAGTTAGTTATAAAGTATCTTAACTTGTCATAAAATATCTGTTGTAAATTAAAGTTTGTGTGATTTCTGCAATCTTTTATCATTTTAATATTTCAATAAATTAAAGTTTTGCATATCACCTTTCTACATGTATTTTGTTGAATTATGTCTAGGTATTCGCTTGATTTTATTAACGCAGACTTCACTCAAGTTTTTCGCACCACTTGCTTAAATAAATGTTCGTACTAGTGACACTTGTTAATAGCATATTTTTATAATTTTCCAGCAAGCACTATTACATTTGCCACAGGATCGAAGAAGTTTGGTGTTTCCCAGTAAAATGACTATTAAACTGTTATCCATAATGGAAAGATATTTATTAGATCATTTGAACGTCGTACATAATTACAACATCTGCAACGAATAGGAATCCATTTTACTCAATAAGAATAATTACGGTTTTAAACTGCTTCAGCTTTTAGTTAACTCTCCACCATAGTCAACTTAGATAATTAAGCTTTTCAATATTTTTTAAATATGATATCACTTCCTGGTGACGTACGTACATTTTTAAGCAGCTCAAAAACAAAAACATCTTGACTCCAGTTCTCACCTATGTCAATACATACCAGCCGGCGAAGGGATTTTTACGTAACGCAGAAAAACCAAGCAATAAATAGAATCATGTAAAAGCACATGCTCTATTTCCTAATCGTGGTAGAAAAATTATGTAAAGCATTCGTTCCGAAAATCGCGGGGAAATGTGTTTTAGAATATTTCCTTAAAAATGGTAAAAAAAGAAAAAAAAAGAAACTTGCAGAACAAATAATTTTAATAGTGTTCATATCGGGATATAAAAATTAAATAAAAATTAAAAGATTTTAAAACAAAAATAATATTACGTGAAATGATTTTCTTTTAATATTTTGAAACAGAAATAAAATATTAATATACAAATTTACACAGAAAGTTAATTCAATTAAAACCAGATTTATAAAATTGTGTTACATAGGAAATATTTATAGAATACTTTAAATACACCACGAAAATAAAATTTTTGACATAAATTTATATACATATTTAAGCAAAACTTTATATCGTATCCAGCAACTCGAACATTTTAATAAAAAGTGCATCTGAATAAAAAACAGAGAAAAACAAACGTAAACATAAACCAGGGTTCGTAAGGGTCCTTGAATTTGCAGAATATGAAACTTCTTCGGTACCAGTGTTTTTTATAGAAAATTTCTTGTTACATAAGGCAAAATTTCGCGTGTTTAAACTAGATTTATTTTTCTATAAAATATATATATATATATATAATATGTATATTACATCATTTCAAAATGCTAAAACACCATAACTTCAAAAGGAAGGTGTATATCTGCAGAAATTTTTTATCTATAAAATATTTATAAAAACAAGAAAGACAGGTAAAAAAACAAAAACAGTCTCTTCTTCATCAGTGGGAGGACAGACAGAAAACTAACTCCAGCCCCCACTATTAAAATTTGCAGGTTTCTGAACACATGTTCACCCCGCATTCAATACTGAAAAACTATTGTCATTTTATTAATCTAATTCCATAAAAAACTAAAACAACTCAAATTAAAAACTAACAAACATAATATTAACCATACAAAAACAAAAAACTTTAATAAAAGGTCTTTTAGAGGAATGCTTAAATTATCATTAAACTAAACACAAAAGAAAAAAATAAGAAAACAAGCATGAATGCAGAATAAACATGCGCCCCCCCCAAACCCGCAAAATGAAATTTCTCAAAACATGAATACCTGTATAATGTTTCCTACCCGTCAACTATAAACAAATAAATTTTTCTTCCAAATCCATTATCAAAAACCAGAAATTCCAGGTCTGCAACTTTCTTTCGTTTCAATTCATCAATAAACAGCCGTTCTTTTAACAAGACTTTCGGATGCCCATTTCATACAGAAAGATCCAGAAGGCTGCCATCACATGTTCATGCCGCCAGTCCACATCGTTGCCATTCACTTTTTAGAACTGCCTTTAAATAATATTTCAAAAACTTAATGGGGTAATTATTATTGTAAAATAAATTAGCCAATAACTTAAAGATCTGTTTATAAAAATTAATGTCTCTGCCACAAATTTTATTGAAACGTATCAATTGATTAATGATTATATTTATGTAAATTTTTTTATGCAAATTAGAAAACCAATGTGGCATGCTTCTAGTAAAAAAATTAAAACTATTTCTTTTATCGTACAAATCCAAAATCAAATTATTATCAATAATTTTGAATAAAATATCCAAAAATTCTGCATTATAATCATCGCTGTTTGCTCTATTCAATTTTAAACAATTTGGATATATAATATCATATTCATTAGAAAATTCAAAATTCAAAATCAAAATATCATCAGTATACCTAAAGACCTTTAAAGACTTATTATATTTCATAGTATATTTAAATTCATAATAAAATAAAAATAAATTTGCTGCTTTACTAGAATAGTTTGTTCCCATCCCTATACCACATATTTGATTAAAGGTATTATTGTTAAAAGTTACATAATTATTATAAAAACAGAAATGACATAAGCTTGAAAATAAATCTCTATTTATATTTAATTCATCATTTATACAAAAAACATCAAAAATACTCATTAAAACTTCATAAAGTGAATCAATAGGCATATTGGTGAACAGATTTTCAAAATCGAATACCTGCATTTTCAGAGGAGTCAAAGGCAATTTGTTCAGAATTTCAACACTATTATCAATTGACCAGAAATAACTATACTTCTTAAATTTATACTTTAGAAAATCATATATCTTTTTTAATAAATTCTGTAAACCAATATTAAAATTTTTATTAATGCTTTTAGAAGTACTACAAATAAATCTAAATTTAATCGGATCTTTATGAAATTTAGGCGTTAGGAAAATAAATGGCAAACAGTGATGATTAGAAACATCAAAATTATAAGAAAACATACTTTTAACTTTCTTTTTATATGCAAAAATTTTTTTAACGACAGGATTTTTGTCAATATTAACTTTTGAATAAAAATTTTCATTACCTAATTCACACTCTATTTTATCAATATAAAACTTTTTTCATATTATTGCATAATTATTAGCTGCTTTATCCACAGGGACTATAACAAAATTATTTTGTAAACTTTCAATAAATTTTATATCTTCAGATTTAAAACTTTGATATTCATATTCATCAGAATTTAAATAATATCTTAAAAAATTATTGAAATGCCCCAAAATTTGAGACTTCCATTCAAAAAATGCCTCCAAAGGCATACTAAATTTATAACTATATTCCTTTATAAAATTATTGACATTATCCTTAAAAATTTTTAGTACCTTATTGCTATTAATTTTACTATTGATTCTAAATTTTGTACCAAAATTCATTAGATATTTTACATTTTTATTCTTGATTATATCAAGATTACCTGTAATTATATGTCCATGATAATTATCTATAAAATCTTTAAATTCCATATTATTACAACAACAAGTTAAAACTGTATTAACATTTGAAAAAGCTATTTGTCTGTAATTGAAAATCTTATTACTTAATGGTTTATGATAATTATATGCAACTGAAATGATACATTCTTTAAGAGGAAAAAGGTCGTAAATCTGTTTGCATATTGCATTTAAATTCAAATTATCAAAAGATTTTTGTTGAAATTTTATATTAAAATAAATAACTTCTTTATTAACTTTATCTCTATTCATTAACTTAAAATTAATTAAATCATATAATAAATCTTTAAACTGTAAATTTTTAAATTTGAAAACATCCAAACATTTTTAAATTTTATTAAGCACATTTATCTTTAATTTAAAAACCTCCATTTTAACATTTTTAACACTATAATTTTTATCAAAAACAAATTCCATATCCTTAATCCATATATTAGGAATTATATAATTAGTAACTTTATTATATTTACGAGAACCCCTCTTTCCTCTTTTTATATCAACTTTATCATTAAAATTATAAAATAAATCATATACATTTTTAACCTTCAATAAATTAACTTTATTAACCAATGTATTTAATCCAAATGGATATATAGTTTTGAACTGCAACATATAATCATTTTCATTTTCCAATCTATTATTTTTAGCTTCAACATGATCCAAAATTTGAATATTAATATTATTAAAACTGTGAATTCTAAAATGTAAAATTTCAAATGTGGGGCATTTCTTATTATCATTATATACATCTGATCTATGCTGATTAATTCTAACATGTAATTCACCTTCCGTCTGCCCTACATAACTTTGCTGTCAAGTTAAACAATTAATTTTATAAATTACGTTATTATATTTACAAAAAGGAATATAATCATTTACTTGAGGTGGACTGTCCGCATGAGCAACAATACAAGTTTTACACCGTTTATCTTTTCATTTATAATATCTCATATTTTTATCTAGATATATATCGTAACATATTTATTCAAAAAAAAATTTTATAAGCACTTAGGCTTAATATGCCAATAAACAACAAACAACAAAAATAAACAAAGATACACCAACCTTCAAAGCCGTAATGAAATTGAATAAATATATATGCCAGAAGCGCAATAATGCAGCTTATCTGAGTCACATATAGCAATATTTTATTTCAAAATTAATGATAAATTACTGCATGAATGGCGCTACAGCAGCACATATCAAATGCAATAAAACATATTACATCATTTCAAAATGCTAAAACACCATAACTTTAAAAGGAAGGTGTATATCTGCAGAAATTTTTTAACTATAAAATATTTATAAAAACAAGAAAGACAGGTAAAAAAAACAAAAACAGTCTGTTCTTCATCAGTGGGAGGACAGACAGAAAACTAACTCCACCCCCCACTTTTAAAATTTGCAGGTTTCTGAACACATGTTCACCCCGCATTCAATACTGAAAAACTATTGTCATTTTATTAATCTAATTCCATAAAAAACTAAAACAACTCAAATTAAAAACTAACAAACATAACATTAACCATACAAAAACAAAAAACTTTAATAAAAAGGTCTTTTAGAGGAATGCTTAAATTATCATTAAACTAAACACAAAAGAAAAAAATAAGAAAACAAGCATGAATGCAGAATAAACATGCGCCCTCCCACAAATTTCTGGTTTTTGATAATGGATTTGGAAGAAAAATTTATTTGTTTATAGTTGACGGGTAGGAAACATTATACAGGTATTCATGTTTTGAGAAATTTCATTTTGCGGGTTTGGGGGGGCGCATGTTTATTCTGCATTCATGCTTGTTTTCTTATTTTTTTCTTTTGTGTTTAGTCTAATGATAATTTAAGCATTCCTCTAAAAGACCTTTTTATTAAAGTTTTTTGTTTTTGTATGGTTAATATTATGTTTGTTAGTTTTTAATTTGAGTTGTTTTAGATTTTTATGGATTTAGATTAATAAAATGACAATAGTTTTTCAGTATTGAATGCGGGGTGAACATGTGTTCAGAAACCTGCAAATTTTAAAAGTGGGGGGTGGAGTTAGTTTTCTGTCTGTCCTCCCACTGATGAAGAACAGACTGTTTTTGTTTTTTTACCTGTCTTTCTTGTTTTTATAAATATTTTATAGTTAAAAAATTTCTGCAGATATACACCTTCCTTTTGAAGTTATGGTGTTTTAGCATTTTGAAATGATGTAATATGTTTTATTGCATTTGATATGTGCTGCTGTAGCGCCATTCATGCAGTAATTTATCATTAATTTTGAAATAATATATATATATATATATATACTGATATTTCACCTTGAAAATAACGGCACCCGTACGAACTCTGTAAATATAAACATTAATCCTCTCGTTCTTCTGAGCTCCATAAGAGGCTACTAAAATAAATGATAAAAGCAATGTCTTAGAAAAGGCCTTTAAGTAAATTTTAGTATTGATTGATGTCATGTAAACACACAGATCTCATTTATGGGTTAAATAATTTTCTTATCGCTATCTTTAATAGTCCAAGAGCCGACAGCACAAAAACCTATGTTATCAAGCACAAGGAAAAAACCTTTATTTTAAGGAAGAGTAGAAATAGGGGAAAATTTTATGATCCATGTCTGCCGGAAGTGAAGAGGTGCATGAGCCAAAACTTAATATCACCAGTAGTTCACTCGTAAGTTTATCATTGTGTTTGTCCTAAAAAAAAAATGAAAACATGGAGGACTGGGAGCAGGAAAAAACAATAATAAACCTACGAATGAACCACTAGTGGCATTAATTTTTAACTTATGCACGACTTCATTTCCGACAGGCATGAATCGTTAGATTCCCCTATTTCTACTCTCCCATAAAATAAAGGTTTTTTTTCTTGTGTTTGATAATATAGGTTTTCGTGCTGTCGGCTCTTGGACTATAATAACATCATAATTATTCTTTTTTAAAGAATAATTCGTGGAAAAAGAAACGTGTAAGAGAGGATTAAACTTTCAAACAAAAATTAACAAAATGTATAAAATTCAAAACTTTTCAGGCAGACATGCAGGTTTGAACATGTTTGAACTGGTTCGCTTGAAGTTTTGCAAATATTATAATCAAAGAAATTCATGAAAAGATCAATTACATCAAATACAGTATACACTTCCGAGTATGAACCATTTAGCGGATGTTTCCTTAAAAAAGGACACCTAATTTTTATTTACTGGCACCCAGAATATAATCAAAATTTTCATTTTTTAACGTACTTGACGTAACAGAGTTTCCACTTTGAGGGGCTTCCGATCTGGCGTCACCTTTACGCAAAGTCTATTGATGAATTTCTTATAATGAATGAGCCATTGGGATAAGAAAATATTGCTGTAGTATAAGTACTAGGTGATAATTTTATTAAAAATAAAAATTTTAAAAATGTAAAAATGCTTTTTAAGAAAAGTGTTATTATAAATATAAAATTGTAAAAAAAATTACTAGTTTAGAATTAAAAGAGAAATTAATTAAAGAAACAAAAGTAAATAAGTTAAGTTTAAGAATATATAAGTTAAGAGAAACAAGAATTTTGACAATGCCAGTAAGGATAGATCGGCAAAGGGAGTGACATATCTTATGTCACAGTATAAAACAAAGGCGCTTTTCAGAGTCCATACATTTTTTTTTTTTGTTACAGAGTAATGGCATTTTGATCGTAAGATCGTAATTGTTCTAAATAACAGTAGTTTTTAAATAAAAAGTAAAGAACGTAATATTAATGTTTAATACAGTAAAAAATAGACAATAGTGGAAATGGTAGGCTTGAAAATAAGCAAGTTCGTTTTTCCTAATAAATTCGTTTATAAATTCTGTTGTCAGTTTGTAAATAGAATTATTCCGCGCCGAAAAGGGTTAAATGCTGCGGAATATCAAGAACAATCACCTATATACCCAATTAATCTTGAACAAACCGCTTCTTGAATCGAAAACTGACTTCGTGTCAGTTAGATAGCTCTTATGTTTTATAAAATTAAACAGCAGTCCATTCAAGAATACGTCCCTAACCTAGCATTGTCATGCATTTTAAAAATGTTTCGAATCATATGATTAATATTTGAGCTTAACCTTTCGATACGATTTATACAGTTTAAAAAGATATTTCTAAAAATATACATGTCTACTTTCAAACTAAGATGTAGGCTTTTAGACGTTTCAAAGGTGATACCATTTCTTTTCTCGTTCACTCTTGTCAAGCTGCTTCTATATCTTATTTCTATGTTAATGTTTATATAATTGGCATTTATTTTATCCCTGGAGGACAATTTGTAAGTGTCAGGATAACAACTGAAGTCGAAATTAGTTTTAGTGTCGTTAAGATAGAGTAATAAAATATCATAAATCTAACTGTAAAGCAATATATGTTTGTTTAATGTGATTTTGTTCTCATACATATATAAGTAGATCAATAGAGAAGTATCTATAATGTGTTAGATACACATTATCCCTTCCATTGGGATATCGCGTATCTCTCTATAACCTCCTTACATTGATATAAGTAATTTTCCTGTGCTAAGAATTGAAGTATATTTGAAAACTCCATAGCAATAATATATTGTACATTAAATTTCTTGCAAAAATCCAAAACTTAAAAAAAATAAATAAATAAATCAATGCTATTATGCATATCTTGAAATTAATATATACAGTCTTCTTTAATAATTGATTAAGATGGAGACAAATTTACTTAATCTACACAGTTTCTTCGACGAACAATGCCAATATTAAGTAAAGTTAAATATGACGGTATGTGTGTGGTTCTAAATACTTTGGCTTATTTGCAGTGGATTTGAATCGATTTATGAAATATTAATGATACTTTACTATAATATATTTAATAAAATATATAGTCAAGATTGCCATGAATTTTTCCTATGTTTGGCAAGTTTAATTTCTGTATTTTTATACAAAGTATTTATTTAGATCCGTGAAATATATATTCAGGTGTTTTTCTTCTTGCTTTAAATTAATTAAATTTAAATTTAAAATATAATATACTGTTACTTGAACTATTTGATTTTGATTTTGTAACTTCACTATACGATCATGCGCTTAAATTCTCTTGCGTGCAATTGCATTCATGCAGATTTAAGATTACCCGTTTCATTCAAAATGATATTTTCTAAAATATTTTGGAAGTAAATTTGAATTGCTTATTGAATTAGAATTTTTTGTGTTTTAAGTAGCGTATTAAATATATGTTTTAAGGTTTGTTATAAAATTAATCCATGAAATATATATTTAGGTTTTTTTTTTCTTGTTGCTTTAAATTAATTAAATTAAAATTTCATGTATAATATACTGTTAGTTGAACTGTTTGATTTTGATTTTATAACTTAACTATACTATCATGTGCTTAAATTATTTTGCGTGCAATTGCATTCATGGAGATTTCAGACTACCCGTTTTATTCAAAATGACATTTTCTAAAATATTTTTAAAGTAAATTTTAATTTCTTATTGAATCACACTATTTTGTGTTCTTTTAGTAGCATTTTAAATATATGTTTTAAGCATTGTTATAAAATTAATTGTTTTATTCTATTATTTAAATTAAATATTTTATCTATCTATTCCAAAATATTTGTTTTCATTCTATTAAAACCGCCATTCCAGAACATGGTCTATCAACAAATTAAACTTAATATATTTCTATAACCTCCTCTCCCCCCCCCCCCCAGCCGCTCTCCCATTTCTGCCCACATGAGTACCTACTCTAATGTTTATAATTTTGGACTATATATGTAAACAGTAAACCAATTTCAAAATTTCCAGTTCCAATTAGACCGGGATCCGGCAGTACAGACAATCACCTCACCGAGTTCACGGATGAAATTTTAGGATTAGTTAAATCTTGTTTCGCATAGTAAAACGCAATCGGTCTGCCAAGTCATATCTTGGTGGAAAACATCTGAAAACCCGATTTTAGCGACTGACTCGTAGGTTTACCATTGTGTTTTCCTGCACCAAAAGGTATCAAAACATGGAGGGCTGGGAGCAGGCAAAAACAATTGTAAACCTACGAGTCAGTCGCTAAAATCGGGTTTTCAGGTGATTTCCACCAATATATGACTTGGTAGACCAATTGAGTTTTAATATGTAATAAAGATTTAACTAATCCTACAATTTCATCCGTGAACTCAATGAGGTGATCGTCTGTGTTTCCGGCTCCCGGTCGAAATTCAATGTAGTAGTAATGAATAAACAAAATATTAGTCTCAAATCTCCAAGCTTCACATAAAATAGCGTGCTTGAATAGTATAAACTATCTATGCAAAACTAAAATGCATCTTAATTGTAATGGTAAATACGGACAAAATAGAATTATGTTTAATCCGAGTATAAGAAAAATCTATTCTCGTTTGAATTACAATCTTCCATACTTATATTTCATTTTTTTCAGTTTAAAAGCAACTTGCACATCTTTAAATTGTAAATTCCTATAGTTTGTATATAATGATTTATCAGTGTCTATAATAGCTTTGAATTGTACACTAACAGCTCAGATTTTGATAAGAGAGTGTGCATAAATCACACATAACAAGATACGAATAGTATGTTACTTTAATTATATTTTATTTCTTATATTTTAAGGGGCTTTTCATTATCATCACATGTCGCAGGATTAAAACAACATAATGATTGGACTATTATGTATCTGAAATTACAACGTGATTTAAATTACCAACCCAAAATATAATCGCATGATTTATAGAACATATTTGAAATACCACACAGTTTATTACTTAATTCATAAAACAAATTTTTCATAACTATTTTTTATGTTAAAGCGTTATGTATTAAAACGATTGTTACTATGATTCCTACAAATATTATATTTTTCTCAACATTTTTTTGGAAAAAATTAAATATTTATCCATATCACTTTAGACAAATGAAGAAGATGTTACGAACATTAAAGACGTATCATAACAATGCCATTACTCTTTCAACAACGAGTCAAAAAGAATTCATGTTTTCACTCAGAGATAAAGATCAACAATATAGCATCTAAGGTTACAACTCCAGGGAAAAATTCCAGTTTAAAAGATATAATGCATAGAAACATTTTTTAAAAGGAGAAATTTTACATTAAGGAATTAAACTATGAAAGCGATTAAATGATGATTATTATTTTATTCCACAAAATAAATTTAGAATGGCAAAATATACATACTTAATTTATTGAATGTTTCTCCATGGAGACATTTACTTTTCTACATGGCGCTGATGTTTCCTGTCTCTTAGATTAAATTATGCATCTATACATTTACTTATCATGCTGCTATATTAAATTTGCCGTAAATGCTTAGGGTAATGGCAAATACTTTAATAATAGTACAAAATGAATATTTAACTTAGCGAATGCTTCTCCAAGGAGACATTTATTTCTCTACATTGTGTTGATGTTTTACTGTCTATCTGATCAAATTGTGCATTCTTACGATTATTTAACAGTGTTGCCACATTTTATCTATTATGAAAACATAGGGGAATATTAGATACATTAACGGTACTAGACAGACTCTTCTGGGCAATTCTTTAACACAACACAGTGCGGTGATGAAGGCATGATTCAGTTAAGATTTCACTAATTATATATTTAATTACCTTTGGATTTAAAGGATTTAAAACCAAAACATTTTTAATATTGATTGTATACTTTTCTAATATTGATATAACGTATAATGTTGATAATTTTATCAATATAAGTGAATAAGTAATATTTGTGAAAAGTGTAACTTATTAATTAGCCTATATTTATTTTTTATTTTGAAAGCGGATTTTTAATAGATGAATTACACGTTGATAACACATGCTCGTAGAACACATTTATTAATCTATACAATGATTTTTTTTCCTAGGAGGGCAGTCCAAAAATTACTGGACCTGACGTATCCCCAACACCAACATCACAGTGATCGACCAAACGAAGTGACCACATCAAAAATGGTGAAGAAAATCCACAAAATGTTATCAGATGACTGTCGATTGAAAGTATGTAAGCTATCAGACATGATAGGAATTTCAAAAAGTGCTGTACATCGCATATTTTACATGAGAACTCTGTTCGTAAGGTGGATGCAGCGTTTGCTCGCGTCGAGAGGATGAAACAGCGTCGAGACAAAAACAGCGTCGAGAGGATGATACAATCGAGTGTTTGGCTATGTTTTACAAGAATAAATTCAAGATTTTACGTCGATTAAAAACAATGGATGAAGCGTGGGTCCATCGCCTCACACTTGAGACGAAGGAACCGTCAAAACAATAAACTGAAAGTGAAAAATCGGCTCCATAGAAAGCGAAGACAATTCCCTCTGCTGGCAATGTCACGCGTCAGTTTTCTAGGTTGCAGGTGGAATAAAGTTCATTGCTTATCTTCCAAAAAGAAAACCAATCGACGGCGAGTATTATGCGAACTTATTGCGGCGTTTGAGTGATTAAGACAAAAGTCAGCTATCAATGCTATAGCATTGTGAATGGATAATACTTAAGCAAAAAAGATGTCCGTCTGAAATTGGTCTAAATCAAGAAAAAATGACACATTTGGCGAAAAAGAAAATGTTGATTCATCAAGACAAGTTTAGAAGTTTAAGAAATAAATTTCATTTAAAATAGGCCGTCAGATTTCTTTGAAATCTGACGATGGAAAAGCCTTTTCCCGAACAGCCAATGAAATGCTTGGATAATACGTAAGTTGCAGGTGGATAATACGTACGAGTTGCAGGCGATTTCTGTCGCTTGCAATTTTTACGTGTAATAACACTATTAATGCTTAATTCATGGCGTACGTAGAGGCGTACGAAAAAATCATTTCCGAAATGGTCGTTGTAATTTGTTAAATTGCATTTTTTTTTTTTTTTTTTTTCAAAATTGCAAAAAAATAGCTATGTGGTAAACGATTTGTGAAAAATGAAGAGGTAGAGTTCGCAATTGATGACAATTTTAAGGACATCGATTATTCGCACTATAAGCAGGGTATATAAGCTATTGAACATCGCTGAGAAAAGTGCATCGAGCGATGCTCTGGAAGACTATCTGTAATAGAAACTATGTTGATAAATAAAGATATTTTACCCCAATTGTTTGTTTTTCCTTTGTAAGGTCTGATGCTTCTGGTATTATTCTCGTATATTTCTCAAACAGTTTACTATGTATATATACACTAACTATGAGGATATTTATACTTAGGGCCTAAGATATATATTTTTATTATTTTAATTTTATTGCTTAACGTTTTTTAAACTGACACTGCAATAATATTAATCTGTCTTAGATCATATAAACTTTTTATTTCAAATAAAAATCAATACTTTTTTGTGAGAAATTAATATTTAAATTATTTTTCATTGTCTCAAATGAAAAACATGTCTCATATACAGTCTTTTAAAGAAAATAGTTTTTGCATCCTTGATTTTAGAAAATGAAAAAAAGTGCTCATATAATAGTAAAACATGTTGTTCATTGCTTTATTTACTGACGGTACATATAACTACCGTTAAAATGACTTATTATAAAATTCATTTGATACATCGATCAGTAGTAATACAGTTTAGAATGAGTTATAGATACGTTACATTATCTTGTTCCAAAAGCATAATTGGTTACACAAAACAAAAATATTTTTAAAAGGATGATTTCTTTCGCCTTTTCTCTGTTCAGCTTTCTTGGCGTTGGGATGAGAAGGGGGCGGCGGGTTCTCAATTCAGAAATATTTTTATATTTCTATAAAAGACAATTATAATTGTACATTTTCTAATTCTACAAAATACTAAGAAAAATATTTAAAATGAAAGATTTGAGTGGGGTTATAAATATTGCAGAAAATCCCTATAAATTGAAATTTAATTCATCCTTCTAAATCCTTCAATACTTCTAAAATTTATTAAATGATTATGTAAATCTTCTAATGTTATTTAAGCGATTCACGAAAAATGCTTTAGAAGATAAAATTTTCATGAATTCATAAATCAGTGCATAAAAGGTTAAAGCAAACATCGCAAAGATGGAAGAAAATCATTCAATCGGGTGTGCATTTTAAAATCGCAATCTCGGGGCCCGGATGGCGTTTTAAAAACAAATCATACTTACATTTTTTCGGTACTTTCAATGTACTTATGCTATATTCTATTAAAAATGTAAATTAATATTTAAAATTTCAAAATATTTTCTTATATTTATATTGTTTTCATATTATTTGTTTTGAGCAGTTTTAATATCCCTATAGCCCGAATGGAAATATAAAAATAACAAAAAATACTCCCGGATAGAAAATACATTTTTGCTGTCAAATATATGTTTCATTATAATAAATTCAACATTCGTTATTTAAAAAGTATATTTTCTGAAGTTAATTTTAATGGATATAGATTTTTCTGCAGCATTTAAAATTTCTATACATGTGTCCCGTATGGGAATAACAATAAAAACATTTCAAAGAATACCCACGGATAGATGTGACCTTTGTGCGAGCGTGACCAACGCCGATATGATTTTCAATTTCAATCGCAGCAATAAAATATATATGTAATTTTTAAATTAAATTGCTAGTTTATTATTATTAGTAAAATATATATTTAAATATAATTTTCTATTCGGAATATATGTTTCATATTATTAGTTTTACAAAAACTTCTTTATATCGGTTTAAAAATATATTAATCGTATATTAAATTGTATTTTGAATTAAAATAACACAATTAAATCATTAAATATTGAGTGTGATATTTTATTTATCCACAAATTAGACTTTATCCGAAAATATTAGAAAGCACAGCATACTATTATATACTAGATTTATACTCGAAGTAATACAAAAAATATTACTATAATTATATATTCTAAAAATTAAAAATATTAATATAGTATAAAATGTAACTATTATATTACATAAAATATAAAATTTAAACTTTTCAGTTTAATAATTTCTTATAGCTCATATTTATAAACATTTCTATTCCAAATGTTAAAAGAATATAACACAATTTTTTCAACCTATCTAAATATTATTATTTTTTTTTTACTGTTCCTGTCGTACAAATTAATTTTAAATATTAAAGGTCATTATTAGATAGATAATGCAAAAGTGATATAAAAAATATTACTAATAGTATTCATTCTTATTTATTTATATTTTTGTAAATCATTGAGGCAGTAAGAGCCATGAAATTACAAATTAAAAGTTTCTTCAGACATTTTTGCCTGACTGGATTAAAATTTAAAAAATCAGTTTAGAATTATAGTCAGATTGTCAGATTTTATGAGCATCACTAGATAACGAAGTTATGCTTAAATATCAAGATTAATTATTATTTTAAATCTTAAGCTGACCGAAAATTCCTTAAGATATTACGATATTTTCCTACTAATTATCGGAAAAAATTAGAGAAAGAAATTCTTTAGGGTGTTTTTCGCTAATAATTTACAATTTCACAATTTTACACACTTTTAAGTACGTTCGTAATTATATAAATATGTAGCACCTATAATCGTCGTCTGGTGTGTCTGTATGTCCGTCTGCCCGCCACATATTAAACTCAAAAAATACCCAATCGAATGAATTAAAATATTGTATACATAATCGTTACACAATTGTGTCGTGTCATTTCACATTTTATGAAAATCAAATCAAAAATTTAAAAGATAATAAAAAAAACCTTCATTCTATTAAATACTATCATTCTTAATTAAATCAATGATATTTCATAATATGTGATGATTCTAGATTGTCATGGTGATTATGTAATATTTAAAAATGTGTCATATTATTTACTTTTTACTGAATTTAATATATATAATCGTAAGAAATTTTGTATTCTTGCATTTTTGCATAAGAGTGCAACAGCTATTGCTCCAAGATCAGAATATTTATAAAACTACTTATAGTACGAACGCACCTCACTTGCAACGTTTCGCGCACAATTTTTGACTTGTTATGTTTTACAAAGCATGTGAGTACAGCGGTCACTCAACGAATTTAAGCAACGAATACAACACATCAATTATTTAAATTTTCCGTAAAAACAATTCACGTGAGAAAGTGCTCGAATCGAATGAAAAATCAGTCTCACTCAATATAATGTGTAACTCATCTCACCGTAACTGAATTATGAAATTACTAGAAAAGCATTACACACACAGTAAAAAAACTAGAACTACAATAATTACCCATTTTGAGTCTTTCTTATTATTGCTAAATTAAACCAAATAAATATGTTTCAGAAAAACGAAATTATTTGAGAAGGGAGTTTAAATTAATAAAAACTAAATATAAGATAAATGTTTTTAAATAAAATTTCTGGTTAGAATTCTAGTGTTAGAATTCTAGTTAGAATCTATTTAAACATCTAGTTCGGCATTCTAGTAGCGACGTATCTGCTGGAGCTCTGTCTAAAGAGATTTTTATATATATATACCAAAATATCTCTGGTTGGTTGTTTGTCCAGTAATATGATTTTGTCCTTCAATACACGATTAAAATTCTTAATGTTAATAAATATCACTTATCATTAACATGCAAAAGATGATTAAAATATCTTTAGGAATATCCCAAAGTTAGTTTCTTACTGTTATGTTCGCTAGGTTTTATTTGTTTCTCCTTTATCTCTAATATTTACCATTTTTTACAATTATGATAAGATTTTGTATTTATTTTTTGTTAGTTACTATCAAGTTTTTGGAGACAAATGTTTTATCATGCTCTGAGCTCTGGACACCCTCAGGTACAAAGGATTTAACTTTTACTGCAAAATTGTCATCCGCCACATGTCGCACTTTTTGGCGATCAATAGTTATTTTTCATTTCTTAATTTATTTTCCCATTTTCTGTTCTTGTCCACTTTGTCGTGTGTTTGGACGCTTTGTCTACGAGGCTTAGAATGTAATCTCTTTTCATATTAATTTTTAACACAATTATTCAGTTGGTAAATAAATCATGACAGTTGTAAATTTCCAAATGGGTGAAATAATTCCAAACCGGCACAAATTTTTTCAACCATTTGAAATTTTATAATTGTTATAGTAACCTCTTTTATTCTAATGTCCACTCATTTTCCATCACGCGCCTGTTCTGATTGAAGCCTGTTTGGGTTCCGGCTTATTATATTAATTTTCTTGGACCTTAATAAAAAGGATTGGGGGGCAAATACATGATCCGCATACTTGGTATCTTTGTCTGAGGATATTGCTGAGTTTCAGATCGTCTGAGACTCTTTGGCAGTTAAATATATATATATGAGTATATCCACCAGTATATCAAGGGATATTCAAAGGATAGGTTAGGAAATGTTTACTATATCTGTCAGTTTATAGAAAGGTATAGAAAATATGCTTCGGGAAGAAACTGTTAGGACCAATGTAAATCGTGAAAAGCAGTAGGCAATAACATAAGCCTTCATGAAATTCTCATTTTGAAATATTATTTTTTTAGATGCTAAATAATGTAGCAGATAATTAACCGGTTGAATATATATCGAAGGATAAAAATTAATATATAAAATATTTATAATATTAAACTTTTTATTTAGATGTGAACAAACATAGTGCTTTATCATTATGAAAACGATATAATTAACTTGAAGTCCTCGGAACCATACGCGTCTAAAAATACACATTGTAACTGTCCATAAAATTGTAAAGATATTTACAATAAAATTGTTGCATTGTAAAACCAGTATATTATCTCCAAAAATATTTTTTGTAATTTATTACATACATTTAGTACAGATAGAAAACACATAAACGACGCACATTTCTGTTCGTAGATATCATGGAAATAATAATGACGTATTTTATCAGATACAGTTAAAATTATTTCAGTTATATTGAAGAATTTGAAGCAAATTTACAACGTTACTCAAATGGGCTATAATATTAATGCAAATGTTTATTAAAAAATATCTATATATTAACAAAGTTGCAGCAAAAACCTAATATTTAATTACGCAAAAGATTCGTAAATTTATTATTTTGACATATTAAAAATTTCTGCCTCTAAATAGATGCGTATATTTTACATTCACGCCCAAAAATTAAGGATAAGTGACAGGACACTTTCCATTTTACGCATTTTACGAATACCTACTGAAACTCTTGAAGAATTATTCTTGAACTTCTATGATGTAAACAACATGTTTATCTTCATATTTCTCATTGAAGATTTTACCAGTAGAACAATTAGAGGGCTAATTATAAATTTAATAATAAAAAAATGCTTGTGATCACCTATGTTACAGAAAATGCTGAAAATGGTATGTCACTGTGTTAAACAAATATGTGGTTTCTGTTTAACACTTGTGTTCATTTGTGTAAGGGTAGGACATTCGTGAAGATGTTAACCTTTCTGAGAAAAATTCAAAAGTTTTTTGTTTATAGCATACGGAATCTTTAGCCAAAGTTAACACAACTTTCTAAGAAACTAGACAATAAACAATAGAAACAGATACTGTAATTGAAACATGAATATAGTTAATATTTGATGCGATATGGGCATTTGTATAAAATAAATTTTAACTATGCATGCGTGGAGGAGTCCAAAAATTTTATTTCACAAATTGTAGTCAGCTATTTAGGACAATTTATATATGAGGACCCCAAAAGCCAAGAGGTATAAGTGACAAAATTGAAAAAATTGAGTTAAATGCACAGGCTATCTGGAAATAAGTCTATTTGTTTGTTTGTAAAGAGGTATAAGTGATTATTTAATTATGCGCTGCGTTCTAAGGGTCAATTACTTAACCTCTTTCCCGAAACCGTGAAACGCGTAGAGCCCAAGAGGTATAAGTGCACTTATATCCGTTGAAATCCACATAGATGAACCGCGACCATGGCCACACAAGGCCAGTTCATGACTTTTAAAACGCCGCACACATTTAATCATCTTTAAACGGCGATTGGTACCAAAAAAAAAAAAAAAAGGGAGATGTTTCTAACAAACGGTTGCAAAACATAGTAAACAAAAAGAAAGAAACAGTTTCTTCGTTACCTGCTCACTATGAAAGAGGAAGAAAAGAACCGTTGAATAAAATTCCACAAGACTATATTGATGTCATCAAAGACGCATAAACTAGTTTCCACGATACACAAACCACTATATTAGAGAAATGCCCCCCCAACCGTCTATACCTGCTTCCAGAACTCAGTTTAAAGGAGATGTACAAACTCTATGTTCACTTTTGCCTAGAAGAAAAGCACGTTCAGCCGGTCAAGCAAAGTTTCTGTACACACATTTTTAACACCCCTTTTAATCTCAGTTTTCAACGACCGGGGACTGATACATGTGTTATGTGTGACAAGCTACAATTGAAAATAGAACATGGAAATGCAGATGAGAAACAACAAGCAGAAACTCAAAAGGAAGTACATATCCGCAAAGCAGAAGCTGCTAGATTAGCCAGGCGCATTCCAAAATTTAAAGGTTGATTCAAAGGTCGCGATATGCTTTGACTTGCAAAACATCATGCCATCTCCATATGTACCAATTCTAAGGCTTATTATCTAGTCTACTTTGGACATACAACTTGAACATACATAAGCTTGAAAGCAGAACTGCCCACATGTACATGTGGCATTTTCATGTGGCATGGATGACAGGCTTTTCGTTGTTGCCAAGAGATCGCATTCTGTCTTTTGAAGTTCATAAAGACTCTTCCCTCTCAAGTCAAGCATATTGCAGCTTTTAGTGACAAATGTGGAGGACTGAATAAAAGCCACTTGATTGTGAAGTTCTGATGTACATTATAAAAAATACATACATAGGAACAGTTAATTAACATTTTTGATTTTGGGACACTCCTACAATGAATATGACCAAGATTTTTGGCTCATAGAAATGAGAAAGAAGAGGAATAAATAGGATATGTGTGTTCCAGAGCATTCGGCGCAACTTTTAAATGATTCCAGCAAAAACTTCACCGTAGAAGTGCTAAAAAATGAAGATTTTATTAATCGAGTCGCTTACACCGTTCTTTATAAAGTCAGTTAAATGTGTCTGAAATATGCAGTATCTGTATTTCGAGAAAAAGAAAATCTTCACATTATTCTACAGAGAAACTGCTGGTGGTGAACGAGAACTTTCCACGAGCTAAAGGTGGAGTCCAGCCGTGTCGGAAGATGCCCTACAGTTCTGCCTTAGCTGCCCATAGCACAAGAAAAACCGAAACTCAAATACATAAGTTTAAAAATCTCATTGAACTATTGCAGTTTGTACCTCGAGTGCACCACTTTTTCTACCTAGATCTTCCTCACCAAGTGGCACCACAACAGACTGAAAACCCGGATGCTTCTGAAGATCTGGATGATGATCCTAATTGTGATTATGAAACTGATGAGGATGAAATAATGTAGATGTGTTGTTCCCATGTTATCAGTAGAAGAATATTGTTCAATATTTTTAAACTTTTTTGTGTAATTATTTTATTTTTAGAATTTACTTTCTTATACGGTAAATAAATGCATTTTAACGGTTAAAAAATTTTAAAAATTCAATGTCTCAAAACTTATAATAAAATTTTTAAACTTAAAATTTTGTCCTTTCATTCATTTGTATTTATATTGTCCTTAAATGTTTCATCAGTTCTTTTTTCTACTTCATATTTTTTTTATTTTTAAAACTTATATTAAAACAAAAAAAATTTCCTTTTATTCATTTGTATCAACATTGTTCTTAAAATTTTTATAATTTTATTTTTCTATTTCATAATTTTTCATTTCTTGTGTACTGCTTGGAAGCCAAAGGGTACAAGTGCCGAATGATTATAAATATTGCTTAGTTATTAAATTAATTTTTTTTTTCACAGTTAATGAAATAAGAGTTCATAGACCACTAAGAACTCAGCAATAGTTTCATACTTCAATTCAGTTAATTACTATTGATGTTCAAGTTTGAACTCAATTTACTCGAAATCTAAATTTTGTCACTTGTATCCCTTGGCTTCTAGGGTCCTCATATAAAGTCTTGTCAAATTATCTCGAAAATTCAGAAAGTTAGGAGCGATATAGTGAGTTGCTTACTAAAAGTGTACACTGTATCTTTTTTGAGTTTTCACAATATTTGATTGGACTTTTTAATTAAGTTTCTCAAAATATCCGTTTACAAAAAATGAAATAAAATTTTTGAAATATTTCTTCGCATGGGCAGTTAAAATTATTTCATACAAATGCCCATTTCTCTATATTCAATTTATTGATGTTTTAATAAAAAGTATACTGTTTCTACTGTTCTTTATCAGATTTTCAGAAAGCTGTGTAAAATTTGGTTGAAAATTCTGTCTTCTATCAAGAAAAAACTTTTTAATTTTAAACAGAAAAGTCTTCAAGAATATCAGTGCTATGTTTACACAAATGCACACAGACATCGAACAGGTATCCACTAGTCATCTGATACACTGACAGAACTTTTTGATCATTTTCTGTTACATGGGTGATCACAAATATTATTTTGTTATTAAATTTATTATTAGGCCCCCAATTGTCCTCTCGATTAAGTCTTCATTGATAAATATGAAGTCAAAGATGTTATTTAAATCCTAGAAATTATAGAAATTTTCGTCATAAATTTCATTAGGTATTCGAGAAAACCTGTAAAATCGAGCCCCTCCCGCTTATCTTAATTTTTGGACATGAGTATATTTTCTATTGAAGAAATCTAATAATTTAAGTCTCTTTTTATTATATTTATTCTCCTGATAACAATATTTCTGTGCTTTTTTTTTTTAAATTAGTTTTTAAAATCTGAGGGTTTTTTTTTTTTTTTTTTTTTTTTTTAAATAAACGAAATTATATTGTGTAAAAATACATTTCATCATTTTTAAAGATGCTGAGTTCTTAATTAAATATTTTTTTAAAATTATAAACGCATCCTTCAGTGAAAGTATGTAATTCATCGATCATAAAAAACTACTAGTTTAGAATAAACACTGATAGAATAATACTATTTATCATCAAATAGTGAAAGAAGAAACTTACGAAAGCTTATAATTCCACAATCGAAAACATTTTAATAGCAAATTTATTTCTGAAAAGTTTTTAATTACAAAATGTTTTCCAATACTTTATAAATCTCCACTTAAATAAACAATGTTATTTTGAATGAAGATCTTTATTAATGTTTTGATTTTAAGAAGTTAAAATTAAGTATGTCGAAATTAATTATTTTCAGCCAATATTCATCAGTTTAAAATGTTACAAGATATCGATTATTTCAAGTAACTCTGATATTATCTTTCAAAAGTTGTGTATAAAGACAAAAATAAATAAATAAATAAAACTAGGTATTTACATTCAAAATTAGGACTAAGGTAGATGTTTGTTTTCGATATGACTTGTTATTAGTTTGAATTATTTTTGTTATGTGGTAAAGCTCACATTCAATCTAACCTTCCTGGCTTTAATATTACTCTTGAATGCCATGCAGTAAAGAAATTATTTGAAAGTCATTGTGTGAACGGTTCAGCAGAAAAGTAAGCGAAAAGAAAAATAAATTGGCACTTTCTAACAATTTTCAAATAAAATCAATTCTTTAAATTATGTTTTTTTTTAAGCTTATGGTTATGGATTTAATTTTTCTCCGTATTTAGAATAATTCAAACGTTTTACGTTTTTTAAAGATTAAAATATTTTATTTTTATAAAATTACATACATTTTCCAGTCATTAAAATTATGTACAGTGCCAGCAAAAAAAATCTTGACAGTCGATGAAAGTTTTTAAAAAAGCCTCTTTTCAAACCACCACCAGAACTTTCAAGATGCATGGGCCGCCTGTCCACATGACCAACGCGTGACAGAAACTCTCGCATACGTTAAAGCAGAAAAAAGTAAAATAAATCATCTGAACATTGAGACTGTGGCTTGAATGTCCAAATGTTTCTTCTGGCACTGTACAAGCATGCAAGTTGCTTATTGTGATAATAAAAATGTATGGTATATACTTCAGAAAACTTTAAAATACTCCTAGTATTCTTATTATTCCCTAAGTATTCATCCAAGAATCAATAACATCCTGATAGATACAAGCTGATTCATTTTCAAAAACATAATCTTGATTGATCCACATTCTTGAAAACACTACACAACTGCTTTTCGAATTATACACAAACACGCATCTGAACGATAGAGTATGTAGTTAGTAAATATATTTGTTTTGTAAATTAGCCCTGATTTTACCGGCATAAGCTTTAAATGTAGATGTTTTTTACGGGTTGCGTAGCAATATAAGTTTCCATTTAACTGTCTTAAGATCAGAATGTACGGAATGAGTTCGTCAGCGTAGAAATGTGTTATATTTTTAATAAAGGATTATGTTAATCCAACAGATTGCGCCCATTTAAAGACACAATGATTACACGGTTACTTTGGACTGGCATTGGGTACTGCAGAGTGATCAGAAATGCCATTTTGTTTAAAACTTATTGTTTGGGCTTTGTGTGTGTTTTGTGAAAGAATTCGGCTTCTATGTCTTTAAGAGGCCACACTAGTCACTCAAAAAGACCTGAATGATAATGTTAATCCTATGAGGAAGTTATTTTCAAACATCTCGCTTGAATTTTGATACTTTCGAATGAATTTTATTTGCATAGGATAGATGAGGATGATCTACAACCGGGCTAGTTTTTACTTTTTTGATTTTGGTTTAATATATTTTTGTAAATTACTTTTATTTTCGGAACCAGTTTGAACCGGTTCTGAAATTGCAACTATCATAATAATAAAAAAAAAAAAACTGTAATCAAAATTTAAAAAGTAAAAACTAGCCCGGTTGTAGATTGTTCTCAGCTATCCTATCCAAAGTAATCATTCGAAAATATCAAAATTCAAACGAGATATTTGAAAATAACTTCTCCATAGGATTAACATTACATCCGTGTTTTTTTGAGTGACTAGTGTAGGCTCTTAATGTTGTGTAAGTCTCAAACCTATCCGAGTCTCTCGGTACTGGGACTGATACTCGCCGCTCATGTGACCCCGCAGAGGTCAATATATTTAACTATTTTTATTTGATATGCAAATGTAAATTTGAATGCGGAAAGTAAGCAGCTAAACATGGTCTTCAAAAGGGGGAAAATTATTTCGAATTGTGTTTTAAATGGACTTGTGTTCTGAATAAGGGACAATGACAATTTGTATTGGCATTATGAAAAATTATTTTTTTTAAATAATGTAAAAAATGTTCATAGCTGGATATGTGGTAAATAACCTAGAACACTTTTTAATAAGATGTGTTTATTTTTAATTTAAATAAAACATACGTTACATAACTTAAAAATATAAAATTTAAACATAAGGTAAAACCTTTTGATCGTGAATATCTCTGGCCTTTGATATTATACATTTATTTGAAACTTGAATATTAGCTCTACCGCACTTGATTTTGAATTACAAGAATGTTTCCATTTGGATTAATGTTCCGCAAATATTTCAAACTAATTTTTGAGTATGCCCGCCCTCTGTCATTCACCTTTATATTGCTGTTGAGTTATAAGTAGCAGGCAATTTGTATGTTTATCATCATGATCACAATCACAATCATTATTACAAAAAGTTGAAACTATAAATTTATCAATAATAGTGATAACAATTGGTTGATTTTGTTTCCTACCTTTATTTTTCATTTGATATTTAATAAATTTACTTTTTTATTATGCAACAAATGCTGCTTTTGGTGAAAATTTATTGTGAAAAGGCATACTTTATTTTTTTTTTCATATCTACAGAAAGAAACCTTTCTAAAATGAACTGTTTCCATTTTAAAGCAATTTTTTAATTAAACAGAAACTTATTCAATTTTCTAATTAAACAAAATATTAAATATGTTAAAATTTGAATTTAATTACTTTTCTTAAAATATCAATTCAAATACTGAAATTTAAAATATTCACGTGTTTAAAGGAAAACACATATAATGCGTAAAATATATGCTTACGAATATTCGCAGATAAGTAATGTTAAATTTAATAGAAAAATATATTGATAATCAATTGAAACACTTTGATATTTTAAATATTATATGGAATAATTTATCTGAATATACTATATCCACGGGTGCTTCCTGTTAAATACCTTTATCTATAAACTACCTTTTCCTCCCAGAGTTGCCCAGCCCAGTGAAAATAATTTCCAATTACCCTAAAGTACAAAATATGTTAGTTTCATTTTCTGGGCCCAGCGAACGGAATCTGTTCTAAACAAACCTTCAACCGAACGAAACTCCGTTATTCAACTTATATGGAGAGATATTAGTTGAAGGAGTGGATACTCAAATAAGAGAAAAATCATATGGGGCTAATAAGAGGAGGGACGATTCAAGTGTTTTTTCATAAATGATTAATTAACTTTACTGGGATCCTTGGTAAAAAAAAATTAGGTTGGTTGCCGCTCCACGAACTTAATTTAAGAATATCCTGAAGTAAGAGTTTGAAAATAGTAGTAACTACTCTCATAAATTACTTTAAGACTGTGAGCGGTGATAATTAAGGTATTAATTAAATTTGGAACAAGTTTCGTAAAGATATGAGTAATTGAGATTGGGTTATTAAGATAGGCCTCAGTCAATCAAAAATTCATTTAGAGAGCGTGTGTGTGTGTGGGGGGGGGATACGTGTGTTCTTCAACAAATTACTAATTAAGACTACTGCTATACTCGGTCAAAGGATGGAACCGGTATCTGCCCAATTATGATATAATTGCACAAAATAACCGCGAAAATCACATCCCTGGAGACTCATACAATGATTTCAAAACTTAAACAAATTACAGAATAGATAACTCATTCTTTCAGCATTCAGGCCATCACGATCGTTCTCAAAATATCACAACTTTCTTGACTACAGAGTACTTTCATGTAGCATTTAGCTAGTCACTATTCTACAAACTATACCATTAAATTTTACTAAACGATTAAATATTAATCGTTTTGAAAAGCTATTACTTTCTTTTATAAAATGTATATAATCGTAATGTTTTGTTGATTTTTTACCAATTTAAAATAATGTATTTATAAAAATAGTCTCTCTTGCTTTGAAAAACTTTTATATAAAGTCATAAAAACAATTTAGTTCACTGTTACAAAGTGTGTCCGTATTTGAACCAATTTTCGGTGCTGCAGTACTTGTAATCATAAGATGGTGCAATCTCGTTCCAGCATTTTGTAATGTGGTTCTGCCGGAGCTCAGAATGCTGAAACGAGACTTCATCATCTTATGTTAGCCATCTAGATCTTTTTCCTTCTTGCAGCTAGTGTAGCCGTAAATGTTTGTTCAAATGTTTGCCTCCAATTGTTCAAAACAGGGCAAAAATTTTAAGGGCGCTAATATCTTTTAAAATATCCGTCGTCCGTGCAGAAGTGATGTGGTGTCGATTTCTCATAACTTTTTAAAAACTTATTGAAATTACATAAAACTTTGAAATATATTTAATCCATATATAAGGCTTTATAAAATATAAAAATAAACACTTATAATACAAAATAATAAATGATACAGTTCAATTAACATTGGAAAAAATTTTCATATGGTACGCATTGCATGAATGCCGACATTTGTTAATTATTCCGGGGCGTGATCCCAGACAAACATATTTTCAACAGGAAATTTCATTTTGTCAAAAATTTTAAAATGAAATTTAATAAGTACTGTATAGAATGTAAACATATTTCATTATATGCATTCACCGGTTTTAAATATTTTGTCTTGGATAAGACTCCGGGGTAATTAAGAGATGTTGGCATTTATGGGTGTGCCACAATCCGCAAGATAACTTAGAATACACATATTAACATAAAACGTATGTTAAAATGAATTTCAAATTATATTTTATAGGATGAATTAATGATGTATAAATTCTTTGACAGAAACTATTTAAAAAATTCAGTTGAATTTGAAAAATGGAAAAAAAAAATCATTAAAAAATAATGAAAATATTTACTTATCTGAATAGTATTAATTCATTCTATAAAATATAGGTTAGAGTTCAGTTTAACATAAACGTTATGTTTATATATCTATTCTAAATTAAATTATCGTGTGGGTTGTGACATACCGTGTGAAAATTTTGAAATATTAATTGAACTGTATATTTTACCATGTTACATTATAAGCGTTTATTTTTACATTTTATAAAGCCTCAAATATGGCTTAAATATATTACAGATATTTGTGTAATTTCAATGAGTATTTAGAAAGATATGAGAACTTAGAATTACATCACTCTTGCACTAGTGACGGGGATTTTAAAAGGTGTGAGACTCTTTAACAGGTTATATATATCTGCAATTAGTTACGGAGAATACTCTTTTACTTCCAAATGACAAACTAAAAATATGTATTCATTACAAGAGGGAACAAAAACAGTTTAAGAACAAAATGTAAATTAATACAACAGGCGAATTTAAAAAACTAATCAGCTATAAAATTTATTTAAAATATATTTAAAAATATATACTAGCATTTTTTATCTTGTTGACATTTTGTGTTCTATATATTTTTTAAATTTATGGCAATATTTTTTGCAATATACATTAAAACTTTTAATAATTTGTATTTCTATTTTTTTTTTGGATCTTTAGCACAGAACGAAAGTCCCAGGGCGTAATTCTTTGCGAGAATGTCAAATATGGTATTATAACAGATTTCCGAAAATTCATTTGTAGAAGAAAACTGAAATCGGTTTACATAGAAACTAAACAAAGCTGCATCAAATAAGAATGTAACTGGGATTTTATCAAAGGTATAACTTTCTTTTATATCTTATTTCTCTATCTTTTACATCTTTCTAGAATCCTCTGGATAATGTTATTTTGAGTGAAATATTTAGTATACTTCCGACATTTTTTTTTCAAGCTTTCTTGAATAAATAAATATTTTTAAACGTACACGTACTGAGTTGTTTAACGATAAGGTAAAGCTAGGAGAGTCTGCGCACATTTCAAAAGAATAATAATAAAAAATCTAAATGTTAATTTTTTGCAAAACTATGCATGAATATTTTTGACTTCATTTGTTTTTTATGCATTTCCATTGTTATCTTTTTATGAGGTAATTTAATAGAACAGCAGTAATTAAACAAAGGAAACTATTTTGCGCAATTTCTTCTTACGGGGTAGGAGAGATTGCGCATATGGCTAGAAGAGATTGTTATTAATAATAAATACAATTAAATTGTTAACAATAATAATTGCACTTAAATGACATTGTTATAAGTTTTTTGTGAGTAAATATTATTGTATTAGGAGTGAATATTTCAACTTCAACGTAATGTTTAAATAATAAAAAAATGAAAGACTTTTAACAACCGTTAAGGAATTTTAATTTAAGAGGAATATTGAAATATCAGTAAAAGCAAGCCCTACTAAGATTGCAAAACAACATTAATCTATTTGATAACATGTTTAACTTAAAAACTACATCATTTTCTTTACACAGTCTCAATGTATTTTGTTTGATAACAGATATTTCCGTCTCCTTCAATCGATGCACTTATTGTTGTAAATCATGCAGCATTCGTACAATCACTTGCCAGAAGCAATACATTGAATCCAGTCAGTGGTCGAAGTTGTCTCCTGGTACAGTTCCGGACATTCCATGCACTAAACCTCATTGATCATCGTTTTATTTTCCGTTTAGTTTTGTTATCCCACTTTTTCTGGAAGCACCTTATCTCCAGCTGTTTCTTTTTTTTTTCTTTTTTTTTCAGTGTCATCCTTCTTAAGTCTTTTTTCATGTATATTTTCTGGATCAGTAACATTAGTTGCACTCTGTTTCCTTTTGATTTCGATGGCACTAAACTACTTGGAATGGGTGAAAGCTTTTCCAAAACATTGTGGTGTTATTATAAAATTTATTTTATTTAACAAATTAATTTATTAGTAAATTAATTGTTCATAAATTACAAAAAATATGTAAATATTTAATTTATTTATTAACAAATATATTATTAACTAGCTAACTTGCCCGGCGTTGCCCGGGTACATAAAAAAACTGCACGAATCGCGAAAAACCTCTGAAAATCACAATAAGATATTGCGAAAAAATTTTAAATCGCTGCACAAATTTCGAAAAGAGAAAGAAAACTTATATGCTCGACGATTGAAAGTTGATTCAACTTCTATCAACGTCTTTCACTAATGTGGAAAATTGGTAGAAAATCGCTAAAATATACTAAAAATCACATACAAAATACCCGAAAAATTCGAAAATTGTTATACGAAATCCGAATAAACTTTATTGAAATGAAGGTAGAAATTACTTTAGTATTATAGGTCAAAAATGGAATGTCAAAAAATTGCAGCAGATCCCGAAGAAACGTAAATATCGAATTAAAAATCACCTGATGACGTAACAAACATGTGTAAAGTGTTTAATGTCAAGTAAATTTGACATTTATGATCACCCATTATTGGCATTTACTCTTATAGTTTGGCGATATTTTTTTTGGTCTACGGGATAATCAGGTAGAACCACAAATTATTTCTGTTCGTATTTAAAGGTAGATAAATAGCTCTTCTTTATATAAATAAATAAAATAAATATTGAAAAAAAATGCTTATATGCATATGAAAAATAAATAGTTTGCCAGTAAATATACGTAAAATTCACTTCACTCGCCAAGGCCATTTTCTCTAACTCACCAAAGCCCATATATCAAAAATATACCAAATAAGTACTCTCCGATGTGTTGCCTGATACTAAGTAATCACAATAATGTAAATAACTATTAGGCATAGATACGTCCCAGGTTTGGCGCGATTTTTTTTTCACGCCAAATTGGTGAAAATATCGTTTTTGAATACCAGTTACACATATATATTTAAATTATTTTCTATTATTTTAAAAGAAAATAGCAATAAATAATAAAAAGTTTAATTAATGTCTATAGAACAAAACAGTTTATATAACTGTAAAAAAGAAAATAAAAGTAAATAAACAACTTATTAATAAATAAACAACAATAGCCGAGTTACCATGTCAGGCAAAATAACGCCATTTTGGAGCCCATTTTGTACCGTGGAGCGTATATGACACCTGTGCCAACAAAACTTTAAATAATATAGTAAAAATGTCATTTGGTGGTGGCTTGATTATCGAAGATTATAAAACATGTGTGTATATGGCACATTTTTACATTAAAATTTAAATACTTGACTATATAGTTATAATTTTAACTCCTTTTTATATAATTTACATTTGAATATAAAGATTTACTCCGAAATGTTCTCCTATACTTAAAAAAAAAATTATTGCGACCTTCGCCTGGCTTATTTCACGCTTCTGCCTTTGTGGCTTAAAATTGCATTGTTTGGCGACCAAGGTAATAATTAATTAGCATGTAACTCACAAATAAAGCCTTTCTCCTGTAAGACATACGATGGGAAAATTACATAAAAATGATAATTAAATTGAATAAAAAAATAAAGAAGGACTAAAAGACTGTTACTTAAATTTTATTTCTTCAAGTTTTTTCAGGCACATTTTTATTAACCTGGCGAAGCGAAAAATCGCCAAATAAATCAATTGCTTCTTTCATACTAATTTATTTTTTTAAGTTTTACAAACATTCCTTTCATATTTAAATTAAATATTTTCATTTTATAAATTTTATCTCGCATTAAAAAGGTTTTTTATTCTTTTTTTTTTAATTAAACAAATAACAGTTATTTTCTTTTAATTTGCGAGTTGTTTACATTATTTTCTAACGGATATAGCCATTTCAATTCATTTATCAACTATAATTTTCACCAAAATGACCACTGGCAACCCTTTCGTCGAAAATATCCATAAGATACAATAATCTAAGCATTGTATCATGTTACATTTATTCACAATTTAATTTACTTGGATTCCCTTAAATATAATTAATATAATCCCTTAAGTTAATATTAGTTTTTGTTGCATTAAAATATTTCAATTTGTTCATTTTCTGTAAGCAAGTAATCCATATTGGTTTACAATGGAAGTCTATGGGAATTTGGCGAAATATTAGAGATATCGCCAAGTTGGCGTCACTTTTGGCGACAGAACTGTGTCCCTCTAAGGTAACCTCCTTATTAAATGCATTAAATGCTGTTCAATAATTGCATAAAAAATTCGCTAAAAATTCAAAAATCGCTGCACGAATTCCGAATAAACTTTTTTGAAAAGAGAACAAAATTTACTACATAGGGTTAAAAGAAAGAAACCATATTCTTCTCACTTATATGGAAAAATCGCCTCGAAACATAAAAAAAAGCTAAAAATCGCATAAAAAATAAATTAAAAAAAATCTAATCAAAAAATCGAAAATCGGGCTTCGAGGTGCAAAACTTCATATATAGACGTACCTTTTCCCCAAATTATGTAGCTCTACGTGCAGTGGTCTCTTCAGAACACCGTCGACACACTCACTCACTCACACACAAACTACTTTCTTTATTATTATAGATTTATTAACAAAAATAATTACATAAAATTAATTTAATAACAACTGTATTATTAATTGCTGCATAATCTCTCCAAGCACTAGAACTTAAGCAGAAATGCACCATCTATCCTAAGTATCAGATGCGCAAACTCTCCTATTTTGGTAGGAGAGGTTGCGCGGCCTTTTATTTAAACATGGCCACTTCTAAAATGAATTATTAGTGTTCGCATCCTTACTCTAGGTTAGCAATTTATAAGAAATCGTTTAAGTTCAAAATATTTTGAACTGCTGACAAAAAATCTGACGAACAGTTATGAAAATTCAAGTACTTACTTTGGAAAAACAAAACAAAATAGCAATGCTTTATCCAAGACGCTTGTAAGAATCAATGTGCACATTCATGTAGACACTGTACTAATGCTGCTGTAAAACTACCTGGAGTTGCTGCGCGCGCACGCTACTCTTTCCTTTCGAATCTCTTTATGCGCGATCTCTCCTCGCATTACCTTAGTAGTTATGGAGTAATTCGAATGTTAAAGACTTTAAAATATATACTAATAAATTCTATCAAACGGGTAAGCATATCTACAGTGTTCCACAAAAGTTATATAAAGGATGTTGTTTTTGAAAAAAACACGCAAATTACACCAAAGTAAACAAATTTTGAAACGGTCCTAAAAAAAAAACATAACAGTAATCGTTGTTAGAATAATAAAACGTTGTATATTTCGTTTTAATTCCTCAATTAGTGCTAGAAAAACAATAAAAAATTTACCGAAATATGACAATGCATAAATAAATTATCAGAAGTGGTATTAATGAAGCTGGGATTACATTGAGAACTGCAAGTAGCAAACCATATACCTATCCGATCAAAAGAAAGAAAATAATCAAGAATATCAGAAAATACTTCCTAGCATCCCCTAATAACTGGAAAGAACTAATTAAATTCTACAAGTACTCACCATGGTTAAATTTGAATATTTCTCGAAAACTTCCTGTGCAAGCATATTTGAAGAATGCAGTAGCAAAACTCAGTAATCTGAACGAATTTATGGTACCTGATGTCTAAAAAAAACATTTATGCTTCAGAAAAGCCATTGCAATAATCTGGTATTTAAAATTAAAAATATTTATTTATTTATGGTATGTTCTGTCGAAAAACGCAAACAACGTTTGGAACAAAATGTGTTTATTTTCAACAATTAAAATGCCTTTTTCCTTTACTCATGCCTCATCATAAATCGAAACTGAAGAAGAATGAAAACAATTTGATATTAATGTATACTCAATATTAAAATGCCAGGCTTTTTGAAATTGTTTAAAAATTCTATGCTGAATTGCGGTAAACATATTTACACTCCGGTTTTTTTTTATAAAAAAATTTCTTAGGCAGATGTAAACCTTTTTTGTAATTTAAAATATTTTTCTCTGGTTTGGCTCCTCTTGCCAATACCCTTTACCAAAAATTAATTAGAATATTAAAAATATATCATAGGTTTGTTTTTTAACAGAAGTAGCAAAATATTAATTTAGATATTAGTCTTTAAAAACGATATTTCAAATTATATTCATGAGGAAGTAATGTTTTATAATTTTACTGTATGAAAATTTCAACGAGACTGTAACAAAAATTTAAAAACATTGAATTGTTTTTTTTAACAGAAGTAGCAAAATATTAATTTAAATATTAGTCTCCGAAAACGATATTTCAAATTATATTTATGAAAAAGTAACGTTTTACAGTTGTATTGTATGGAAATTTCAAAGATGCGTTTATGTAACAAAAATTAAAAGCAAAAATCTTAGAATTTTTTTTCAAAAATATCTCTTAAATGCATTAAACCACAATTAGAACAACATTTTCTTTTTTCCATTAAATTATTTTTTTGCAACGTGTTTTTCTATTCATAGCAGATTATCATATTCATTTTTGTATGATTGTATGTTTGATTGTTTTCGTATGTTTGTTTGTTTTCGTATGTTTGTTATGTATTTTTATATTATTTTTGAAGTTCTCATAATATGAAAAATAAATTGTTATAAATGTGTTTTTTTTTTATTCTTTGTAATAAAACAGTACTTTCTTTATCATAATATTGCTTATGTTTTTTCTAAAAGTCATAATAAAGAGAAATATTCCGTTATTTTTTTTTATTTAAAAAAAAGCAATACACTCATAAAATTGATAAATTAATATTGAACACTTTGCAATAATTTGAATATTTACAAAAAAAAAAAAAAAAAGAAGAACTTTAACTAAATTTATTAACCGCGTTTCATGTTATACGTTTCGTAGTACAGGCATCCCATGACTTACATATTACGCGACTTACGTAATTTCGCAGTTATATAATAAATCTTTAAAATTTCATTTTTGAACATACTAGCGCGTTTGATACGCAGTTGCATACTTTTGATTTTTCTTTAATAAATAAAGTATATAGATATAAGCAGCAACCGTAATACAGTTTATATATTAGATAGTTACATTTTTATTGGTATATACAATTTAATCTATAACAAAACAAATTAATCTTTATTGTTAATTATTTATAGTAGACATCTTATTCGTAATATAAATACAATATGTCCTTATTAAGGACTGTTTTAATTTGTGAGTGCTATTCATTTGACTTGCGATAAGAAATTCATGGAGAATAGGTTAAATTAGTCCTCTTTAATTATTTCTTATTTTTATAGACGTTTGATGTAGATTCAAAATTGTTATAAATCAGTTCATTAATGCTGGTCATCAATGCAAACTGCTGGTTCTGTGGACTTACAAATTCTGGAATTCAATGTAGTGACATACCATTTCTAATTTGATTTTTAATTGGAAATTAATAATTTTTTGAAGTGTTTGACATCAGAAAGGTGTACATATGGCTAACATATTTATTATTTAAAACTTTTTTTTCACGTAGCAAGTCTTAGATATGTGTCACTATTGATTTTTAAGTTTTCTAAAAATGGGGTATGCTTTTCGTAATCATTGATAACTCACAAGTCGATATCGTATGTTTTCGTTCGTGGTTATGTTATTTCTACGCAGATTGACAAACATTTATCTTTTTTTGCAGTATAGATGATTTTCTTGTATCTTAACAACATGCATATATTTTGTACTTACATATGATTTTCTTTGGAATTAGAGTCCATAGCTTAATACTGTGACCGGTCCCGTTATGCCGGGGAGGAATCCTTGTAATTCTAAGTTTTTTAGATTCGTCTAAAAAATCATATAATGTTTCCTAATTTTTTTCTTACTTATCCTAAATATGTACTTTAAAGAACCAAGAAATTTAGGGTCCAGAATGATTATCCTAAATACTCAATAAAATTAAATTAACTTTCTTTTACTTTTTGAAAAGTATAAATTAAATATAATCACGAAAAATTATAATATCTTAAATTGAATAAATCTTCAGTTTGAATTGTTATGGATTTATTAGAAGCATATTTAAAAAGTGAAAACTGTATTTTTATTGAAAAATAACTAACATAAAATAGCTTCACTGTATCAGTATAGGAATTATAGTGCGTTTCAAAAGTTTAAGCACAAAAACAGTGTTAAATTAAAGCATAAAATATTCACTATGTTTTAGTATCTCAATTATATGCGCTAATAGTTACAGTGATAATACCATAGACAACGCACCAGAAACAACATAATGAGGTTGGTCGATTATACTTTTTCAATTTTTCCAATTTCATTTAGCGATAAGTGGCTATTTGTGATATTTAGTGATGAAAAAAAAACGGAATTTAGACAGCTCTGATGTATTGAATACTATTGGTACTGTAAATGAAAAGAAGCAATGTGTATATTTGGTAGACAACATGGCGGTATAAAATAAAAAAAATATATCAAAATTCATCAGACATACAAGTAAAAATTACATAAATACATTTAATACAATTAAAAAGCAAATGTTCCGAGCTAAATTTTAGTCGCTCATCAGTGCAATAAATAACATGAATGAATTAAGATACTGATGATGGCTAAAATTTAGCTCGAAATGTTTGCTTTTTAATTGTATTAAATGTATTTATGTAATTTTTACTTGTACACTGTAAAAAAAAAAAAATCTGTAAAATTACTAAAGTTTTTCTAGGAAACTGGGATTCCTAGAACTTTTTATGTAACTGCAGCAACAAAATTCCTGTAACAGCGTCTATTAAAGTTTTCGAAAGGTAATGTAATAATTATGGCGATATTCCTGTCGCACTGTAGCCACACACTCCAGAAAAGCACTCGTAATGAACTGAAAGTACATTTTTTCATAAAAAACCGAGAAAAATTGTATCTACTGAGACTATTGACATGAATGACGTGACTATTAATGATATTGAGGTAAAGTTAGCTAAACCCGTCACTGGTGGGGACATAGCTAGAGCTAAATCCTTCTTAAATTTTTTTTACTAATAATGTAATTGCAAATAAAAAGAAAAAAATGTACATAAAAGTGTTCTATTTATGCGTGTCTCTTTCAACCTCGCACAGTACCCTTTCATCCCCTACAATGGGATTAAATTGGACATTTCTCCCAATTTATAAAAATGCGTATATGAGGCATTCTCACAATTTTTTGACTTTTGGGGGGAAAAATCTGGCGAAATTAAACTTGCTAAAATAAGATTTTAATCTGATAGAAAAATGCCTTAATGATTCAAAATAAAGAAAAAATGGTTAGCAGCGAAATTTTTTTTTATTTAACTGAGGTTTATGTTAAACTTGCGAGTTAAATTTTCCTTACCATTTTACCCCTATAACTTTTTATTTTCTTCTAAATTTTTACTTATAATGAATTTGCATAGTACCCACAGGACATTCAAATAAGAAATAATACAAATGTAGTACTTTTAATACAGAATTTTTGTATAACATTGTCTTAAAGGGGTGTTAAAGAAGGGACGGCAACATTGTCTTAAAGGGGTGTTAAAGAAAGGACGGTAAGTTAAAAAAGGGACGAAATGGTAAAAAAAGAGACGGTAAGGTTGGAACGGTAAGGAAAATTACCACCTATTTTTAGGAAACTCATGTTAAGACTAAGTGATAGTCACAATGTTTATTGATTTTTAGAAACAGTTGTTAACATTGGATTAAATTAATTATTATTATTTTTTTAAATTTACCTCGAAAAGTGCAGGAATAAACCTAGGGGACGGTAAGACTACCAATAAAGCCACGGTGCTTGAAATTGATATTTAAATGCTGATTTATATTCTGCAGTAAATTTCCTGTCAAAGAATTTTAGATATTATTTCTTTAGCATACTTCTGCATGAGCAAAAACTTGAAAAAAATTCTGTGGCTGCATCTGAAGTGATTTTCTGTATAATTTTAGAAGAGGGATGGTAAAATATCTAAAACCCAGGGACATAGTTCAAAAAATAATATCTATCCTAAAAATGTGTGCCGGTTAATTTTTAGCTACACATTTATATAAAAAAATAATTCCAGTTTCAGAAAAAAACTACATCGAATTATTTTTATTGAAACAATTTTATCCAGACAGCTCCAAACTTCAAAATCAGCATCAGGGACAAGGGATAGTAGATGCGTTTTCCATGTGTTTGGACCACCAACATAGTCCAAAACTTATTTATCTCGTTAATATTGTTGTGCAATCATGCAATGGGATGTTCCCGAGTATATGAAATAAAAAAAAACACAAAAAAGTGCATTAAATAAAAAATTATTATTCAGGGACATGAAAGTTAAAAGATTGTGAGAATGCCTCATATGTTTCAAATTACTCTACTTGAAGATAAGAGGATTTAGTAGTATCAAAGCAAAAGTTTTAGACGAGAATTTTGCGCAAATTTTAAATTGATATCTTTTAATGTTATTATTTTATAAGCTGATAAAGGCAAAATGTCCCTTTCATCGCCCATCTCCCTTAAATATACTTTTTAAAATACCAATTTTGGTACACATGAAAATTTATTTAATTTAGAGGTAATAATTATACGTTATTTGGAAAACTGCTTTTGTGTTTAAACTTTTAACATGCACTGTAGCAATAAAAACACAACAGTAAAGCAGGCTATGTTCTACAGAACGCCATTTAGTTATATTAATTTCATGGTATGCAAAGCATGCTTAGATTCATTATAAATATGTTCTATTATTTTTTAAATATATACAATTTCTTATTTATTTTAATATTTTGTATAAAAGACTCTTAGCAATGCCTTATTTAACAGGATTATTTTCTTATCCATAACAAATAAAAAATTTAACTAAATGTTTACTCAAAGAGAAAAAAAAAAAAACCTTTTTCCAGTATTTAATTCCGGATGTGCCGTAATCTAATATATCTTGAAAATAAATCTTTTACTCTCGGCATTCTTCCGGCTAGTTAACTCTCGATGTATGCTTCACTTACCAAATAAAATATTCTAAATTTGAGAAAAGAAATAATGTCTGTACAACATGTTGAGTAAAAGCATTTTGTTGTTGAAAGCAATTAAAAAAATCTATATTTTAACAATTTTGTTTGTTCACCATATGTATTTCATTATAAGTTACATATATGGGAAAATAAATAAATATTAACTGTATTTTAAAAATATCATCCATCCAAAAATAAGAAAAAATAACATTACTTAGTATATGATAAAAAGATCACTGAAAGATTTAAAGATTACTTATTTTTAACTTTAACATTAAATAAATGATTTAATCTGTTATTAACCGATTAGCTATTTATATACCATATATTATATACCATTATACTATTAGCTTGTTTGGTTTAATATCATTTTTATTTAACCCGGGAGAACTCGCTGTATGAGATTTTCTCTCACAGTCGTACTTTTTTAAGACTCTTATTTAAACCATTTTTCATTTTAATTAAAATTTCAAAATGTTATTTCAATTATTTTACCTCTTTTGTGAATAAAAGTACTAAGCCAACCAAAAAAGTTGATATTATATGAATGTAAAGTAAAAGAAGAGCAATTGGGCATTCTAACTAGCAAGTTCTCCCGGGTTAATCTGCATATACTTTGTAATGAATATTTTAAAGGTAAAATAATGATTAGCTATTGAAGAAAAAATAATTTTATTAGAGCCAAAATTTTCTCTTTTATATAATTTGTTCTACTCATATTTTTCTAATATACAAGCTGTCCATAAAAGAGTGTCCCAGTTTGAATGGTATATAATAACAGTTTAATTTAGACTATTTACAACAAATTGTACATCAAACTGAAAGTAATATAACCTAGTTTTTCTTACAAGTGTTGAATATGTGCACCTTTAGTTATACGGTACACATCCAACACAAAGTCTAATTCTTCCCATACTTCGATTAACAAATTCACAAATAACGGAAGCAATAGACTTTATTTCTGTGTGTTGTTGCACTTAAGGGATAAGGTAGTAGTACCAGTTGTTTGCATGAGAATAAAATTTTAAATCATATTTCAAATTTTCACATTTTTTTTAAAACAAATTTTGAAAAGATGTTTCAATAAATCTTCCAAAATAACATTTTTGTTAAATTTCTAACCGAAAATATAATGATCCATGTGATATATAGGATTATTTCTTCTTTGATAAAAATCCTATTTATTTCTTATTTGTTGGCTTTATGTGCAGTTTATTGGTAAACTGGTTTCATTGTTCTTCTACTGAAACTTTCTAGGAAATCCGGTGTAATTCCCTTTTCGACACTGTTGCGAAATATTAGATTTTGTGAATGGTGACTATTCACATTACTTCTGAAAAATATAATCATAATATTCTTAGAGAATTATACTTTTAGAGCATTTGTGAAAAAAAATTACAAAATAGAATTTGTTCTTCTTTTTATAATACAGATATTTTTTGTTTCTTTTAAAAGAAATTCCGTCATGGAAGAAAAAATTAGACTACATTTTTAATAACACTCAATTATGTTTCTTCTTACATTTATTTTTCATATATCCATATTTTTATTTATAAAAAGACGTAGTTTTCTTTTCTTTTTTTTCTTTTTTGTGTTAAAAAAGAAGTTTCAAGATTTATTCAAAACAGTGTAAATTTTGTAAGCTGATCAGGCCAACGTCACGTATAGAAAATATCGACGAGCTCGATTTCGACGTCACGGCCGATCGGTCATTAGCTGATCATTTACTGGTCCCTATTCTTGTGACGTAAAAGTGACAAGAATAGGGTCCAATGAATGATCTGCTGGTGTCCGATCTGCTCTGACGTCTAGAAATCGAGCTCGTCGGTTTTGTCTATGGTTGGCGTTGGTCAGCTACATAAAAAGAAAACGTAGGTAAAAGATTGCAGGTATAATAAATTAGTATGCACTACACGACGCAAGCTAACACTAAAAGTAAGTTCTTTAATTAGATTTCATATTCTGAAACTTTAAAAGATAAGGCAAATATCAAAACCATGGAGCTTTTCATAAGATGATGACTTGTAATCATAACATTATTTGAAACTCACAGATATATATTTTTACTGGTCATTTTCAGTCAAAATATACCCTTAACTGCAAGCTAAAATGTGGCCTTATGTCAGATGTATATTTACTGACAAATCTAAAACGTGTAAGCAAGACATAATTTATTTTACCGCCATGTTCAGTATGCTGAATGTGTCCACAATAGGGAGACATGCTCAATGCATGTTGGATTGCAGGAGTTGCTGAACAAATTCAGCAAACTAAACTTGAGGTCTTCATTAAATAAACTTAACATGGCTGACGTGTTAGATTATATTAGTGGTTTTGCATACGTCTAATAATTTTGCACGTTTCGTTACATTTATTGACATATTTAGGCAGCTGATTGTATTTAAAAATTACGTTGTTAAGCTTCTAATAAAGTTATTTTTATAAGGCATAATTTCAATCTAACTCTATAAAAATTTTGAACTGACTTTTTTTCCCATATCCTGTAAATTTTCCAAAATAGGAATGACATTTTCACTATTTTCCGATAAGGGACTACACCGTATTTGGTTGAATAACCACTTTCAATGGACTGTAAGAAGACATAAATGAGTATTAATCTCGAAAAACATATCATTGCCACGACCGATAGTGTTCAATAACTGCTTCCGAGTTACCCACGATCCCGAAAAGCGTTCTTTATAAATTTGTACTACGGAACTCTTTCTGAAAATCATAAACGCCAGATCCAAAATAGGATCCAAACCCAAAACGATCCCATCACTCAAAAATTTCCGGATCCCACTTAACATTCTTGTCATGTTTCTGTAAACATAATAATGAAATGTACATATAAAAATGTATGATGAAATGAAAAAAAAATATGATGAAGAATATCTTATCTCATTTTAAAAATAATAAACCCACATAGAGCGAAAAATTCCTTTGCTTGTATAGATATGTACAGTCGTGGGGGGAAAAAAGTAAACACCCCCTACTAACTCCTCAACAAATTATCGCAGAAGAAAGTTGCTGGTACCAAACGATTGAAAATAAAGTCTACTTTTAAATGATGTATATAAAATTTGCTTAGGGGGTAATCTACATATTAAAACGAACCATAACTTTGTTTTTTTCAATAGAAGTACACAATTCTGACAGCATAAATGAACTCTACACCCTTCAATTAGCCTAAAAACAAATTTTTATGCAATTTGTACCATAAGTTTCTGAGAAATTAATTATTTTAAAACGAGCGTATTTTAAGGGCTGTATCCAAATTGAAGTTCTGTGCTTGATTTTTAACCGAGAGAGCCGCCTTCTTGATCAAGGCACCTTAAGCGCCGCTCAAGAAGTCAACGAAGCCTGTTAGATTACAAGACAGCAGAAGTCTATCATAGATGGCCCCTTAAACCATCATTTTGCCGTTTTTTAAGCATAATTTGGCATCCTACTTGGCATTCTACTCTTTAAGCATTCTACTTGGAAGAAAAATGTGACATTTTGGATTTCCATAAAGCAGGACTCAATAAATCTAAATCTATCAAAAAAATTGTAGGTTGCAATTCATAATTTTTTTTTAATATTAATTTTATAATTCATAATTCATATCATAAAATTATAAAAATTGTAAATTCAGCGTATTTATATTTGGGTATATTAGTATTATTGCTACCAAAAAAAAAAAAAAAAAAAAAAAAAAAATAGCATATTAGGAGCATAATTTCAGGAGATATAAATAAAAATATGATAATGTAATTTAACATTACAAGCCCTTAATTTTGAATGTTTATAATTCAAAAACTTATCATTCAAATGGCTTGAAATTCGGTGTCTAGGCATAGTTTGAACCGAAGATTTGAAATATCTTGTTAAATTTGGGTATTGCCGTTGAAAAAAATGAAGCTTTGATTCGTTTTAATATGTAGATGGCCCCCTAAGAAAATTTTATGTACATAATTTAAAAGTAGACTTTATTTCCAATAGTTCGGTACCGGTAACTTTCGTCTACGATAATTTGTTCAGGAGTTAGTAGGGGTGTTTACTTTTTTGTTTCCACGACTGTTTCTTTAGATATAACAGATAATGTTAATTAGTTTCGATTAAATTATTACCTTATTGATTAAGTTATACCAAGTATGTTTTTAAGGTAAAAAAAAATGAGAATAAGAAGTAAGAATTTTATCTTATGATGCAAGAATAGAATGTATAGAATGTATAGTATGTAGATGCATGTATAGAATTAAGATATCTTAGAACGTTCTTTAGACCATGCCATAGAACGTGACTAAGTTATAACAAAAATCTACATTGCGGAAGATAAGTAGTGAATGTCAATAAAATTTTAAAGAATAGTTAGCAATTTTATATTGATTTTAAAACGAGTTTTGATAAAATTGCTAAGTAACACTTACAAAATTACATTTTTGTTAAAGTTTTAACAGAAATATAAATATCCAGGTGATATTGTAATATTATTACTTCTTTGATAAAAATTATATGTATTTCTAATTTGTTGCACCTTTGTTCAGTTTACTAGTAAAAAAGTTTCATTGTTTTCTTCTAAAACTTTTAAGAAAATCCGGATTAATACAATATTTGACACTGTCTCAAAGTATTAGATTTTGGCATATTCTATGATAATAGTGATGGTTTACATTATCTATGAATAAATTTATCCCAATATTCTAAGAAAATTATAGCTGTAGGGTTAAAATATAGTCATGGAAAAATGTTGGAATATGTTATCTGTAAATTATCAAATAGGTTTCTTCCTACATATATTTTTTATACATCTATATGTCTATTAATAAAAGTAAGTAGTTTCATTATTTTTTTCATTTATATGTTAAAAGAGAAAATTAAAGATTTAACGTAGTTATTAAAATTGCAGTCAATAACAGTGTAATACGGGTGAATCGAGTTTACATACAAGAGCGTAGAGTGTAGGTATCGTAAATGGGTATTTACTACACTACGACAGTGCACCCTAGAAGTAAATTTCCGAATTAGATATCATATTTTGGAAATGTTTCGAATATAAGGCAAATACAAAAACAGTGAACCATTTGGTGTGGTGGTGACTTGTAGTCATAACTTTATTAAAAGCTCTCATAGATAATTGTTTCATATCCATACACAGTCAAAACACGCACTTAATTTTATGCAAATTTTAAGGCAGATGCATAATTATTTCTAAATCTAAGTTATGAAAGGGAAGTATAATTTAATATTAACAAATTCTGCGAATTTAGAATCTTAAAGTTCTTACCTCATTTCCATATAGCCATGCTTGGTTGTCCATAAAATATACAACTGTTAAATGGAGTAACCTCGCATAATAATAGCGAAGAAACATTTACATGTATTTATTTGTACAAAAATTTATGTTTAAAAATTATTTTTGTAAATGGTAAAACAGTTGAAACAGCACCGAGAAAAACTTTCGATATGTCACAAATAAATAATAAAATTTTGTATGAATCACCATAAAAAAAAAGAACACGCAGGACGTGATTCCGGTTGGAAATTTTAACAACTCGTCTTCAGCCAACGTAAACACGTGTTTGTATGGGAACAACATTACAAATGAACAAAAAATATAAGAGAGGAGAGCTCACAAAAATGCGACAGGTGGCGACAGCTGAAATGTAAACATCAATCTCAGTGGAGCACATTCAGAAGAGGAGAGTGTTGCCAAAATGATCGAAAAAATTAACAGGAAAAAGAATTAAAAAGAAATGAATAAATCAGTAAAAAAATAAAAAAAATAAATTAAAAGAAGTAAAATAAAAATACATTTAAAAGGGAAAAAGCAAGAAAAACATAAGAAATTAAAATAAATCTTTTTATATATAAAATTGAAAGAGACAAAAATGAGGGGAGATAATTGCAAAAATAATTTCTAAGATGGAGAGAGAAAGGGATATGATGAGAGATCATTGGCAAGTTTTTTGGAATTTTAAAAAATAAGAAATGCTTCTTGAAACTCCAAGTGACTGGGAGAGACAGAAGGAGAAATCATTATCGCCATGGAGAAATTGAAACAGTCACTTGGACTTCAACAATGTGAGACAATCGAATATTTAGAAATTTCTTGATTTGATATGTACCTCTGACACGTAATTTATGTTATATTAGTCAAACTGAGACACCATTAAAGTTTCAATTAAGTGAGCACCAGAGGTATATATTAAATGAGGAAAAATTAAAATCTTCGATTGCCTCACACTGTTGGACGCCAAGTCACTGTTTCATTTTCTCTATGGACACAATTATTTTTTCTCTGTCTCTCCCACTCATATTGGTTTTAACGAAGCATTTTTTATTTAAAAAAATTCCGATGAACTTGCCAATAATTTCCCATCATCACATTTTGTCTCTCCACCTTGGAAATTAATTTTGTAATAATCGCCCTTCTTTTCTTGATTCTTTTCATTTTATCATGGAAAAAACAAATCTTTTATTCCTTATGTAATTATTGCGTTTTCTCTTTCGGTTTTATTTTCTGCTTTCTTCTTTTATTTTATTTATTTATCAACTTTCTTTTATTCTAATTTGTTTATTTATTTATTTTTAATTTACTCTTTTCTTTTTCGTTATTTTTTTCCATCATTTTGATAAACCTTTCTTCTTTTAAATGTACTTCTGTGATTAATATTTACCTTTCACCTACCGCCACCTGTCTCATTCTTTGTAATCTCTCCTCTATGACCTTCCTGTTCAATTGTGACTCTATCCCCTTACGGGTACGTGTTTACATTGGCTGACGAATGCTCTTAAAATTTTCAACCCGAAACGTGTCCTGTGCCTTCTTTTGTTTTATAATGATTCATACAAAGATTTCTTACTTATTTATAAAATAGTCACTAAATTGATCTAACATTTGCAAGCAATTATCATTGAAAAGTACAATTGTTACACTAATCAGTGATGAAAAATTGAAATAGTGCTATACTTAGGAGTGATGGACGAGTGGTTAAATCGAAATTGATGCCTAAGTTTTTACCCCGATTTTCATATCTTTATTTATTATATATTTTTGTAACTCATAAATCATGAAACAAAAATACACAACGTCCAACATTAAGGTCACAAACGTAAAATTTGTGGAAACTGATGAACTTTTAACTGTGTCACCACGAAATTTGTCACAGAGGTATATTACAGTGAAAGAAGGGATGTAGCAACATAACAATATGGAAAAGATTTTAATTGTGAATAAAGAAGCAGGTTATATGGAAATTGTTAAATCATCTATCAGAGATAAAGCATATATCTCGTAAAAACCACCGTGCACTGCTATACAAGCCTCGCAACGAGCTCTCATACTATTCACAATGGTGTCAATAAATGTTTTTAGTAACAAAGCCCATTCTTCTAAAGGCGCGCCTTTTAACTCCTGGCGGATCCTGAGTCCGGGCCAACAGCACCCTTCAACTACCAACAAAAATTAACAACTAAATCAACTACCACTTCTCGGCCGAATCATTTATACTAGTCATACTATTCATATGCCTGTGCTTTTGATATGCACGATTCACCATAGGTCTTCTGTAACATTTTCAGTGATTTGGCGCACGAACTTTTGTTTTAAACGCACAATTTGAGGCAAATTCTTTAATCAACTAATTTTTCTATCGTAAAAATCGACGTTATTCATCTTCGTACCCTATTCATGATTGAACTTAATGGTGTCATTGGGAGAACAAATAGATTATATATATAAAGAAAATCACTAAACTATCTTCCACTGGTTGTTGAAAAATATATATACTTATACAGGATGTCTGTAAGTATCTCTATACACATACTTATAGAGAACTATAATCACATTGTTGAGACGTCGTATTTTAAATGTAAAAGTTAGATGCATAAAATTACATATTTTATAAAAAGATTATTTTGAACCAGTAATAAAGAAAAATTTATTGTGTATATATTTTTTAAATTCCTAACATATTTAACTTATACATCTGTTTTTTCAAAAATGGTCTTCGCATAAAACCAACTTCCATGTCATTTTCTGCACCTTTAATTTCTAGTAAAAAACTGTGCTGATAAAACTTACAAATTTTGGTTATGTTCTTTAGTTATGGACGTGTTTCGATCGTTAAAAACGTGTCGAATCAGCTACCACTTCTCGACCTTTTTAGAATCATTTATACTATTCATATGTCTGTGGTTTTCACATGCACCATTCACCATAGGTTTACTGCAACATTCACCATAGGTTTACTGCAACATTTTCAGTGATTTGGCACAAGAACTTTTGTTTTACACATAAAATATGAGGCAAATTCTTTAATGAACTAATTTTTTCATCGTCAAAATCGCAGAGCACTCGAAAGAAGGTCTGAAAAAAATTGCTGTTGTCAACGTACTAAATCATAGACGACTTTCAAATTCCGCATTCTAACTCAGTCCAGTGGTCCTAAACTACAGAAAAACATTGTCATGACGTGTTTTATACGTGTCTTTTAAATGACAAATTTCATGTACTTTTTACACAGAATGTATATCGAAACATTATTTTTAGGATTTCTCTTGTAATATTTGTATGTTTTCTTTGCTCGTAACATTCAAAGTGTTTTCGTGTTAATCGCATCATGTGCCACACATGATATTTTAGCACTAGAACGTCTAGCCAGTGTCAATTCCACACCAATCAAATGACAAAATGTCGATTCGAACCAGAATTCTTTTCGTAAAATTAATAAAATTGTAACTAAAGTAAATTCAGTTGAATAAATAAGGGAAATTGTTTGAAATAAAAATTCTGGTGTTAAAATGTTTTTATTACGGTTGAGTAAAATTTCTGGACGTTCTAGTGTTAGTGCATAGATTTTGTTTCTGAAATAAACATAGCTCAACGGAACGATGCGATGTCCTAAAATGTACTGATAAAAAAGAGTCGATGAAAAATTTGACGAAACAACAAAACATAATCAATAAATTATTTTCCTTATTTTACTTGAAATACAAAATTAAACTTTCTTCAAAACACATCTTGCATCCATAATAGAACCCTAAATGTAAACCCTAAATGTATAGTAATCCGAAATAAATAGTTACAAAGTTAAAATACATTTAAGTAAAAATTTAAAAAAATCTGAGAAAAGTCTCTATCCTATAAATCATGTAAAAAAAATAAAAAAGAAATCCATATTTATATGATACATAATATTCTTCGAGAGTTTTATAATAAAAAATTTTAGAGAATATAATGCCTATTTTAGCAAATAAAACGTGAATTTCATCATTGTAAATATTTGTATAAATTCTGTAAACGCCTCTTTTGCAAACTTTGTTTTTTCTTTACTTTTTAATAAAATGGGATTTCTTTCGGAATTTTCTGTGCGATTTATAAGTCTATAATGATAAACAGTTGAATTTTAGTGCTAGCGTTTAAAAAAGAATCAAATAAGCAGATTTCAGTAGTAGTTTAAAGAGAAAAAAGAATATTTTTTTCATTTTAGTATTTGTGGTAATTTGAAAAGAATATACTTTTTCTTCGTTTTCTGATATATATACAATGATTTATTAAATTTGTTTATTGTTAACAGATGGATTGTCCAATAAAAAAAATCCCCTAATTTTTTATACTAAGTTTACTTCTTGTTCTGAAAATTATAGAAAGTAGCAAATATTAAAGATGTTCGTATAGTTTACAATATATTTTTTAAATTTCATCATACACTGTAAACAAATCGCTGAAATGTTTCGTCATTCAAAGGTTCTCATAGGAAACTGATAGTTAATATTAATCTATCTCTATTCTGTCCATTGAAAATACTTCATAATATGCTCAACTAACTTTTGTCTGTAAAAATTATTAAATGAAGCCTATCACACCTTATCCCACAATTTTTTTACCATGAGCGTTTTCAGAATGGTAATGAATTAAAAATAAATTTTAAAGCATAAAACATCTGCATAACATGTAATATTTCAGATATCATTCTAAATTAACGAAATTACTTTTTAAAATAATAATTAAACGAATTTTTATATTCTAAATCAATAAATTATATAAAATAATTGTTAATTTTAAGTTAATTTTTAGTTAACTAAAAATTCTTCATGAAACAATACATGTATATATTTAATACTGCATTATTTAGTAATATGTTACGAGAAGGATATGTTTTACAGTTAGATTAGCAAAATTATGTCCTACTTCGAAGTAGTATATGTACATTCGTTTTTTCTTCGTTTCATCCAAGTGAAAAAATCATTAAACGTTATTAAAAGTATGGAGATTTGTTGGAAATATCTTATTCATCATTGAACATAATGACGTCTTTGGGAGAAACAAATAGATTATTTAAAAAATTCAGCACTAAATTATCTTTCACTGGTTTTTGAAAAATAGATATTCTTCTACAGAATGCCTGTAAGTACCACTATACACATACTTCCAGGGAACGCCAATCACATTGATGAGACGTCGTATTTTAGATATAAAAGGTATATGCATGGAATTGAATACTCTATAAAATGATTATTTTGAACCACACTGTTAAAAATTGTACAGCATTCTGGCAGGTCATTCGACCGTTTTTTGAAAAAATGGTTTCATGACCATAATTTAACTATATTCTGACCATAAAATGGCCAATAATATGGTCAGAATAGTGTTAAAATTACGGTTGTGTAACCGTTTTCGGAAAAAACGGTCAAATGACCTGCCAGAATGCTGCAAGTTTTTAACAGTGCAGGAATCAAAGTAAAATGCATTGTGATACATATTTTTTTTTTTTTTACTTTCTTGCATATTTAACGTATACATCTTTTATTTCAAAATGGCCTTCTCATAAAATCAACTACCCTTTAATTTCTACTAAAATCTGCCATGATAAAACTTACAAATTTGTTTCTTTAAAACCTTATAGTGGCATGTATTTATTGCTCAGTTTGAGTAAAAATGCATTTAATAGCTGTTCAAAAAATATGATATTAAACATCAAGTTTAGTTTTTGTCCAAGCAAAAGCAATATATTCTGCGTGAGGTATATTCTCTTATTTCTATACTCTCTAAATATAATGTCATGTTTTACAACTGACTCTTATTTTAACTTTTTTGTATAACAGCATGATGAAGTTTTGATGAGTTTACATATATCACATTTTTCTTTCAAAGTCACCTAGAACTACTGCAACAAAGTTGTTTTTCATAAATAACATTTTGCGTGATAAAATCTTTTATTCTACAACTTCTAATCAACATTTGACTGAAAACAAGTAGTATCGAACTATTTTATAAAAGCGCAAAACATTTAAAATTAAAGGAATAGCAGAGTCGTGCATCAAGTTGCTTTACATTATTGTAGAATTCAAATGTTTCAGATAAAATAAATGATATATTCTATTAAGCACCACAACCCGTATACTGTTAAATAGCGATGTATACTAAAGCACTTAATACAAATATAAAACATTTTTTACAAATTTTTATTGAATATTTAACAGGTACAAAACTAACAGTTAAAGTATATAATGATCTGATCGAAAATAACCCCAATGAAAAAAATACAGTGCGTTTTTGTTACAAACGCTACAGTTTAATTGTAAGGTAATTCTTCTTTTTTTCAGTTGTTGTATGTTAGCATTTCTAATAATTAAAAAATAAATTCAATAAAGAAAATTGTTAATTTGATGATTTCTGTAATTATCAAATAGAAATAACACTTCTGGCAACTTCCGAACACGTGCGAAAAATATCATGCTTAGTTAAAGAAAACTTAAACACATTGAAAATAAACAAACTTTTTAAAAGCTGAAAACAATTTCTTCTTTAATCATCCCACTTAGCTAGAGGTTATACATTTTTTTTTATCACTATATGAAATATGCTAATTTTATATATAAAATGACAAAAAAAAAATCTCGTTTTTTTTTATTATTATTTTGAATAATTTAATAAAAATCTTATAATTTCTATATTGCTTAAGGTAATACGTTTAACACTTTATTTACTATGAAGAATTTTTTATTCGGTTGAGCAATTTAAGCGTCGTTTAAAAGATAAAGTTTAATTATGCCTCTAGGGAGGGAAAGTTAAGCAACTTAAGAATAAATTTAAAAAAAAAATTATTTCTAAAAAGACCCAATTAACGCGTCATTTTTTAATATTCGTTATTGTGATGCGCAATCAGTTCTCAAAAATAGGGGTTATTTAGTCATTTGTAAACATTTTGGGAAAAAAATGCTTTTAAAGAAAAGTGTTTTTTAAAAAATAAATAAGTTTATAGAAAAGTATTGCATTATATGTATTATATATTTTTTCATTAAAACATTTATTTTGTCTTGAATTTTTAATCAACCACATTCTTAATTTAAGATAGAGAATAAATAACAAAATCTACGAAATAGTTATAATTGAAATCTGAACATTTGGTTTAAATGAGAGGCTAAAGTTCACGGAAGCATATCCTGTATCATCTAAAAATTTTAAAGAAAACCAATGATTCGGTAGCATATAGAATATGCATATTTTCCCCAGATAAATACATACACGGAGTTTCTAGCAATCTAAATCGCGGACGGATAATTTCTTATAACAAAAAAACACCATTATAAATTGCTTTTGGTTTTATTTTTAATTGAAATATTTTATGGAAAGTTCATGTGCCTTTTTACAAAATAAAAGTCAATGAATAAGGCAATATTTCTTTTAAAAATTTTTCAGTGTTTGAAATGCGGTTAAAAAAATCTCATATGAGTATTAGCCAAAATAGGATAACGAAAATACAGATATCAAAATTTAATCTAATTATCGTTTTTCTTCTTAAGATGTACATACCTTCTAACTTATCAGACATTTTATTACCACTCTTTTAGTATTATAATCTTCGAATTTACTCGGAGGCATTCTGCAGTTAAATATACTGAAGAATACGTTTCGGAAATAAAAGCAAGTAAAAGACATAAAATTTGCAGCTTTCTGTGTTTTATGATGGAAATAAAAAATTGGAGAAAATAAGATTTATCCATGCTAATTTTATATGCTAACTAGTATGTATTTCATCAAATTTCCAATTTCTTTTTGATTTTTTTCATTATTCAAACGTTATTTATATATACTTTCCGTATAGTGATAACACAAAACCGCAAAACATATGACTTACAATGACACATGGTAAGTTGTGTAAAATAGATTACCTTCTTGTTTATTTTAGAAATTATTTTAAATCCAGACCAATTTATCCTCCACATCGTTCGGAAATTTCACGATTACCAAATGCTCATTGCATAACAAGTGCCCTGTATAATTTACTACAAAATTATAAAAGGAAATTGTTCTATCCTTTATGTCTGAACAATACATTTTTTTTCACACAGCGAACTCTTTAACTCAGCTAAAACAGAACCGCACAGACACCGAAAATATCATTGTAGAACTTGGGCCAGATATTTTATGTCAGTCAGCATAATTAAAGTATCTGACTTCTAAAGATTATCACCCCTTTTCCCTCCAATGATCCTTTCATACAGATATCGAAATGAAACCCTGCTTTTACATCATTCAAATGTCCTTCATTTTACAAGTATCATATATACTTAAAATCTGATGAAGAGATGAAAAACATGGATAGCAATTAGTGTTTTTACTATTAATTTGTGCGAATATTTTGTCCTACATATGACAGGCATCATATAAATCAGCCCTCTAATGCATGCTAAAATTCATAAAATCAATGTGCAAAATATATGAAATTGTTTGTTACATTTACAAACCATTTCAAACTTTTTATAATGCAGTGCAATAGCGAAGAAAAATTTCTTTTTTCCCCCTGTTATTTTAATTGTTCTCGTGATTAAATCTAGAGAGCAAAATATGATTTTTTTACATGTTTTTATTTATTACATTGTTTCAAGAACAATATTTGCAGCACTTCTACATATACAAATATTCACTAAAACGTCAAACCTTGAAAACATCTAATGACTTTTAGACTAAATAGTGTATGATATTTTGCTTTGGATTGGTGTTTACATTATAGGTTTATAAACATTCATTTTTCAGTTGCATCTGTTTTCACAAATGACATACTTTAAATAAACAAACTTGTCTCTTTATTTTATTCGAAAACAGCCATGATCGTCTGAATTAAAAAACAAATGGGTTATTTTAAGTATTAATCAGATTAATGTCCCACCATAAGTCGCCTGCACTGAAACATTTAAAGAAAATAACCTTAGTTATAAGACATATGGTAATTAAGAAAACAAATATTTCAAACCTATTCTGCAAATGTAAGTTATAGGACTCATTAGTATTTATCTAAACCTTTAGCTCCATATCGTACAGAAAAATTCATTGGAGAACTTGTTAGACATCAAAACATATTTATCCAAAACTTCCTAATTTAGAAAGTTAATACTTCGGTATTTTTCTGATTTCTGCTGCAGTTGAAAGGTTGTTTTGCAAAAGTAGAAACATACTTACGAAAACATTTATCTTAATGACATTTTATTATCGAAGATACTCCAGTTAAGAGGATTGCATCAAAACTATTAGAAATATTTTCCTCGTCCCTATAAACAGAAATGTAAAAAATATGTGCAAAAAAACTTAAAAGTCGCTTGTGAATAAATCCTTATATAAAAATAAAATAAAAAATCTATTTCATGATAAATCATTAAGCGTCAATGAAAAGTTTCTAAAATAATGAAAAAGTGATTTGTCGGATGTATTAAAATTTTCTGCTCTTCATTTTATCTATATCTTTAAGCCGATACATCGGAAAACGATACATTTACAGGCACTTTTGCAATCAATACTTTTAATTTACCGTAAATATACATAAAATAATAATATTGAAAAATACAGGATTTGAAATATAATAAGATTATCAATGAATACTAAATAACTTAAAGAAATATGTATCTATAATTTTCGTGCCAGTTTCTTTTTTTATTTTAATTTTAAGAATAATGAAAAGTCTATTTAGAATCTTAAATGTAACTACAAAGAGGTCATAAAAAAACTGTGCCGATATAGAGACCTCTAGCGGCTGGTCCGTTCAACCGATCAAGATGAGATTTCAGATATAGTTATTCAGAGTTAGGAGCTCGGGATTCTGTGAATGGCAAAAATGTGGAGCTCGCGGTTACGGTTTTAGGTACAGAAACTCGAAATTTTCGAATGCGAAACGGCCATTTTTTGCGTCGTAAAATGCTGAGCGCATGCGAAAACTCTAAAGAGCGTTGGAACGGTACGTGTAACACAAAAAACGGTCGTGCTTTGCACGCACAAAAACAGTTCTGCGAACGAGCAAAAAAACCACGATTAGGGCGCACAAGAAAATTTGCATATGACACACGCAAGAGGCTAATCACTGATTGCTACACACATAGGAGAAAGGAAAACTCTTATTTGGATTCCACATTTTCCACATGGGTGTCATCACAAGTTATTATGTATTGCAATTCGAAGACTGTACACAATGCAGCCGAACATAACATAGCATGAGGGATGTTTGCAGGCACACATTTGATAGTCTTTCAAATCCGGCAAAGTTTTCAGATTACATGTATACACTCTAGATTTGAGATATCCCCAGAACCAGAAATCAATAGGAGTGTGGTTTGGTGATCGCGGAGGCCGCGGAAATGGGAAAGGGCGTGAGATGACGCGGTCGGCAAAATGTGGTTCAGGACCCTGCGAACAAATTTCGCTATATGTGTATATGCGACATCTTGCATCCAAACGATTTCATTCAGTGCATTTCGCTGCAGCTATTCTGGTATAAAGTAATTTTGTAGCAAAGCTGTATAGCGAGAGCCTGTTACAGAGTACAAAATCTTTTGGTGTCGCTTCCTCAAAAAAGTGAGGATCGAAAACAGTTGTGCCTGCAATGCCACACCACACACATAGTAACTTTGGCGTCGTATAAGGGTAGTGGTGCCACAGCAGCGTGCGTATTCGTTTCTACCCAGTGAACTCAATTTTTGTATTGACGTTGCCTGTTAAGGATAAATGTGCCTCGTTCGTCCATAATATGCGAAGAGGCCAGTCGTTATCGCCATAATATCGGACAAGAAATTCATTTGAAAAGTCCGTAATTTTTTGATGATATCTCACGTACAACATCTGATCGTGCTGGTACCGGTATGGAAACTCGTGTATTAAAGAGCGCAGTTGGCTTTAGAACCATGGTTTTCGGTATGTCCAATACACGTGCTGAACCACTTGCAGTTTGCATGCGCCCTGAAGTCAATATGATGCACTTCCATAATAGTGCCCTCATGAACATTTGGTCCTCTGAGTCGCGGTCTATCACTAGTGCAGTTAGTTTCTTCGAATTTCTTTACCTAATCGCGCAGAGCTGGCAGGGTACATGGGCAACGTATTTGGTGATGATTTTGGCGGGAAACACACAAGACTTTCGCGGCCATCATCCCATTTTGATAATAAATTTTTACCAATTCACCATGAAGTTTCGCTGGCAAAATCATTTCATCGCCATGTCTGAGCTCCCGACTGAAGAACCAACATTCCCATCACACTTTTTATCCGTTTTTTGCGTTGAATATATGGCGAATGGCGTTCTATGATTGGTGCCTTGCATCTGTCATAGGAAAATTTTCACCGTGCGACCCGATCGTGTTTTTTTAGGCCGTACGCAGAGCCATTTTTTATGCGTGCATAACGAGTCCGTTTCTTCTGATACATGCACTGTTCCAACGCTGTTTACGGTTTTCTCATGCGCTGAGCATTTTGCGACGTGAAAAAATGGGCGTTGCCATTTGAACATTTCAAGTTTCTCTACCTAAAATCGTAATCGTGAGCGCCATTTTGTTGCCATTTACAGAATCCCGAGCTCATACCTCTGAATAACTATATCTGAAATTCCATCTCGATCGGTTGGACGTACCGGCCGTTAGAGGTCCATATATAGGCAAAGTTTTTTTTATGACCACTCTGTATATAAACAGTTTAAAAAAAGTAAAATGAGCGTATTCTGCTAAGGCATAAAAAATATATAATGACAATATTTTGTCCTTATAATATATACATTTAAGGAAGTTCTTAAAAATACTTGATTAAAGATGACATATTTCTCTTTATTTAAGTTCTCCTAACCAAAAGCACAAAATCTGTAAAGTCCCTTTTATTTTTCATCTTAGCTTTACAAAAGCCGGTATAATTTATTTACTGATGTTTAAATGGATAACTATTTTTTATGAAATGTGCAAAATTTATGAGACGCAATTTTTGAAAAAAAAAGTACGTTGTACTTAATATAAGTGTTATGAGATTACTTATTTACGGAAACAGGATTATTACTACTTTTTTTTTAAAGATAAAATAAGTTATTTTTTATCTTTTCAGAACTTGAAATGTTGTTTTATGTAATATTTAAAAAATACATTATAATAAAAAAAAGAAAGCCATCCTATTTTTTTCTGAAGTAATAAAAAAATATACTGAGCAGGTTTCATTAAGTAACGGCACTTAAACAGCTAACCTAATAAGTACTTCCTTTAAAATTATTTATTTCCTTATTTAAGCTCCCTGCGTCACAACCTTGCTAAAAATGTACTGCCTCTTTTTTTTTTTTTTTTATAATGACAGATTTTAGGATAATAAATTTAACAATTTTGATGTTCAGAACGATGTTCATTTTTGAAAAAAAAAAAAAAAAAAAAAAAAAAAAAAAAAAAAAAAAAACAAGAAATTTGTAATTTATGTAAGTGTTACGAGATTACTTGTGGAAATAGCATTATTAATACTTAAAAAATCCTTTCTTACTTAAGATAAAATAAGTTATTTTTTATCTTTTCAAAACATGAAATATGGTTTTGCGCAACGCATAAAAAAATATTGTAATTTTCAAAATAGAAAGGTACTCTATCTTTTCTGAAGTAATAAAAATATGTTGACAATCTGTAATATGTTCCATTAAGTAACACCACTTAAGCAGCTAATCTGATAAATACTTCCTTTAAAATTAAATATTTCTCTATTTAAGCTCTCTGCGTTACAACCTTGCAAGAAGTGTATCACTTTTTTTTTTTTTTTTCTATAATGGCAGATTTCAGGATTTCATGATAATGAATTTAAGGATGTTCAAAACAACAATTTTATTTTGTGAGAGATGTTTACAAATTGGAAAATTCACAATTCGTAAAAAATTCATTCATATTTTGAGTAATTCTTAAATACTAACTGACCCGCCCGGCGTTGCCCGGCCAAAATCTGTGCCGGGACTGTCATTGAAAAATATGACACTGGAGTAGACTTCATAAAAAAAACACTGAATAATATTTATTTATGTACAAAAAAATCTTCTTAAAACACCATCAAAAATTTGTAAATGCGCTAGGCCTTTCGAAAGATCTGAGTCTTTCTTCATCAGGCGCAAAGAAGACGTCCTTCTACTATGAAAGCAGAGGCAAGACTGAAATGAGAGATAAGGGAAAGGAAACAAGCTGAAGAAACAGCCAATAGGAAGTTAGAAATCAACAGCCAATAGGAAAGTAGAAGGCAACAGCCAATCACAGAAGAGAATAATCAAAACAAAAGAACACAGAGTAGGAGGAGCAAAAAATGGGAGGGGGAAAAATACACATAATACAAAATGGGAACACATGAAATTAAAAATGAATAAATAAATGAATAATATATATATATATATATATACCGGGTGTCCCAAAAAGGACTGACTGATTTTAAAATTCAATAACTTGCAAACGGTGACATATATTTAAAAAATTCTTGCAGAAGGGTTATGCATAAGGTCAAAAGTTTTTTTACAGTGATTTTCAATTTTAGTTCGAATTACAAGCAATAGATGGCGCTGCGATCTATAGACGCTGAATTCAGGCTCGATTTTTGGTACTTCGTGGCCCGGATAATACATTTCCATCTCCTTTTTCAGCATGGAACAAGAGAAAGGACCAGAAATCGAGCCTGTATTTAGCGACTATCGCTTACAGCGCCATCTATTGTTTGTAATTCGAACTAAAATCGAAAATCACTGTAATAAAACTTTTGACCTTATGCATAAACCTCCTGCAAGAATTTTTTAAATATCTGTCACCGTTTGCAAGTTATTGAATTTTAAAATCAGTCAGTCCTTTTTGGGACACCCGGTATATAACAGACTAATATTAATACAAAAATAAATTAAATGGTAGTACTGAAAAGGTTTTTCCAAGCTGCAGAGAGCATTGTGGAATCAGATTTATCATTAACAATATCATCACGATTAAGATAAATAGCTAAATTTTCAAGAAAGTCCAATTCAGAGATACTATTGGCATTAGAGATAATTTTAGCATTTTGAAAATTAAAACTATGGCTGGAATCCCAAGAGTGCTTGGCAATAGAAGATTTAGAAAATTCTTGATTGATTACATAACGCGAGTTTTCTTTTAAGCGGATTTCGAGATTCCTTTTAGTTTGACCAATATAAGATAAATCACAACCATTACAAGGAACTTTATAAATTCCCCATTTACGAAGATCAGGAACAGGAGATTTAGTGGAGGGGAATTTGAATTTATTGACAGGTTTAAAGATAATGTTAAAATTGAAACGACGTAAAACTTTAGCTAACTTGAAACATAAAGGATGATAAAAGGGGAGGACAACCAAATTATCAGGTTTGCTTTTGACAATTTAGAAAGAGTAGATCTATTAGATGGTCTATTGAATTTCTTCACAGCATTATTGATAACAGAAGGATTAAAACCTCTTTTGACAGCAACGGTTTTTAAGTAATTAAGCTCTTCCTTAAGGGATACAGAATCGGAACAAATTTTGAGAGCACGATTTACATACGTGTAAAAAACACCAATTTTTTGGTTGACAGGATGATTTGAGAGAGCATGAGGTGGGTTAGAAACAGAAAAAGGTTTTCTATAAACACAAGTTTTGAAAGAAGAATCGCATTTGGTAACTAAAACATCAAGGAAAGGAAGTTTATGACAATTTTCTAATTCAAAAGTAAACTGAATATGTGGGTCGATAGAATTGACAGTATGAAGAATGGTAGAAATATCAAAAGGATTATCAACTAAAACAAAAGTATCGTCGACATAACGCATCCAACATTTAAAATTAACCAGATTTAATAATTTTTCCTCAAAATAATGCATATAAATATCACAAAGAATTGGAGATAATGGATTACCCATACTTAAGCCATCTGATTGTTTGAAAAATTTATTATCAAATTCAAAAGTAGTTTGAGTGATGCAAATTTTGGTTAAATTAACAAAATCTTGGACTTCAATATCAGAGAAATGAAATTCACGTAATCTTTTTTCCAAGCAAGAAAGAGCACCTTCAATTGGAACATTCGTAAATAAAGATTTGACATCAAGAGAAAGCATAGAACAATTGGATGGGTTAATATTTTTTAATTTACTAACAAAATCATAAGAATTTTTTATCGTATGAGCATTAGAAATGCATAACGGAGAAAAAATGGATGTTAAAAATTTGGCAAGAGGATAAGTAACAGTACCAATATTAGAGACGATAGGTCTTAAGGGGACATTGGTCTTATGAACTTTAGGCAAAGCATAAAAACGAGCACAAATGGCTGAAGAAGGAATAACACTGTGTTTAGTATTGTCATTTAAAATAACAGAATTCTTAACAGCTTTTTTGAGAGTGGACAGATGCGAATTAGTAGGATCTTTTTTAACTTCAACATAAGGACCTTCAGATAAGAGAGCATAGACTTTATCAGAATAATCTTTTTTATCTATAAGAACAATTTGACCACCTTTATCAGCTTTAGTAATAATAAGATTATCATTGGACTTAAGCTCATTCAGAGCGATATTTTGAGAACGTGAAAGATTAGGTTTAAATTTTGAATTATTAGAAGAAATAGTATCAGCAAGGATGTGACGAAGAGTTTCTTTTTGAAAAGGAGTGACTTTACTATGTTTAAAGGAAGACTCAATAGGCTCAATGCTCCTATTGAGTCTTCCTTTAAACATAGTAAAGTCACTCCTTTTCAAAAAGAAACTCTTCGTCACATCCTTGCTGATACTATTTCTTCTAATAATTCAAAATTTAAACCTAATCTTTCACGTTCTCAAAATATCGCTCTGAATGAGCTTAAGTCCAATGATAATCTTATTATTACTAAAGCTGATAAAGGTGGTCAAATTGTTCTTATGGATAAAAAAGATTATTCTGATAAAGTATATGCTCTCTTATCTGAAGGTCCTTATGTTGAAGTTAAAAAAGATCCTACTAATTCGCATCTGTCCACTCTCAAAAAAGCTGTTAAGAATTCTGTTATTTTAAATGACAATACTAAACACAGTGTTATTCCTTCTTCAGCCATTTGTGCTCGTTTTTATGCTTTGCCTAAAGTTCATAAGACCAATGTCCCCTTAAGACCTATCGTCTCTAATACTGGTACTGTTACTTATCCTCTTGCCAAATTTTTAACATCCATTTTTTCTCCGTTATGCATTTCTAATGCTCATACGATAAAAAATTCTTATGATTTTGTTAGTAAATTAAAAAATATTAACCCATCCAATTGTTCTATGCTTTCTCTTGATGTCAAATCTTTATTTACGAATGTTCCAATTGAAGGTGCTCTTTCTTGCTTGGAAAAAAGATTACGTGAATTTCATTTCTCTGATATTGAAGTCCAAGATTTTGTTAATTTAACCAAAATTTGCATCACTCAAACTACTTTTGAATTTGATAATAAATTTTTCAAACAATCAGATGGCTTAAGTATGGGTAATCCATTATCTCCAATTCTTTGTGATATTTATATGCATTATTTTGAGAAATATTATTAAATCTGGTTAATTTTAAATGTTGGATGCGTTATGTCGACGATACTTTTGTTTTAGTTGATAATCCTTTTGATATTTCTACCATTCTTCATACTGTCAATTCTATCGACCCACATATTCAGTTTACTTTTGAATTAGAAAATTGTCATAAACTTCCTTTCCTTGATGTTTTAGTTACCAAATGCGATTCTTCTTTCAAAACTTGTGTTTATAGAAAACCTTTTTCTGTTTCTAACCCACCTCATGCTCTCTCAAATCATCCTGTCAACCAAAAAATCGGTGTTTTTTACACGTATGTAAATCGTGCTCTCAAAATTTGTTCCGATTCTGTATCCCTTAAGGAAGAGCTTAATTACTTAAAAACCGTTGCTGTCAAAAGAGGTTTTAATCCTTCTGTTATCAATAATGCTGTGAAGAAATTCAATAGACCATCTAATAGATCTACTCTTTCTAAATCTGTCAAAAGCAAACCTGATAATTTGGTTGTCCTCCCCTTTTATCATCCTTTATGTTTCAAGTTAGCTAAAGTTTTACGTCGTTTCAATTTTAACATTATTTTTAAACCTGTCAATAAATTCAAATTCCCCTCCACTAAATCTCCTGTTCCTGATCTTCGTAAATGGGGAATTTATAAAGTTCCTTGTAATGGTTGTGATTTATCTTATATTGGTCAAACTAAAAGGAATCTCGAAATCCGCTTAAAAGAACACTCGCGTTATGTAATCAATCAAGAATTTTCTAAATCTTCTATTGCCAAGCACTCTTGGGATTCCGGCCATAGTTTTAATTTTCAAAATGCTAAAATTATCTCTAATGCCAATAGTATCTCTGAATTGGACTTTCTTGAAAATTTAGCTATTTATCTTAATCGTGATGATATTGTTAATGATAAATCTGATTCCACAATGCTCTCTGCAGCTTGGAAAAACCTTTTCAGTACTACCATTTAATTTATTTTTGTATTAATATTAGTCTGTTATATATATATATATATATATTATTCATTTATTTATTCATTTTTAATTTCATGTGTTCCCATTTTGTATTATATGTATTTTTCCCCCTCCCATTTTTTGCTCCTCCTACTCTGTGTTCTTTTGTTTTGATTATTCTCTTCTGTGATTGGCTGTTGCCTTCTACTTTCCTATTGGCTGTTGATTTCTAACTTCCTATTGGCTGTTTCTTCAGCTTGTTTCCTTTCCCTTATCTCTCATTTCAGTCTTGCCTCTGCTTTCATAGTAGAAGGACGTCTTCTTTGCGCCTGATGAAGAAAGACTCAGATCTTTCGAAAGGCCTAGCGCATTTACAAATTTTTGATGGTGTTTTAAGAAGATTTTTTGTACATAGTCATTCACACCAGTTTTAACTTATTTTCTTCAATATTTATTTAGCACAAACGTCATATACACACCACGCCAATATAACTATATATCCGCAGTTATGCTCCGGAACGTTTAAATCGGTAATTTGGATTTCAGAAGCAACACGTTCGCATATACGACGGTTATTAAGCCTATTTTGGTGATCGCTTATGCTCTGCCTTTGACGTCTTAAATGCTTCTTAATGACTTCTTAATGCGACTTCTTGTTCACTTTCAAGCATTAGCCGATATCTTTCACGGGCCTTTCTAACGATATTCTGAAGTTCCATGATTGCAGCGAAAGAGAGAAAGTAAATAAACGCGAAACGTAAATAAACCGTATTTACCTCCGTTTAATCCTGCCCATAGACTTCCTAAGATCCTGCCAAATGACTTCACAATAACCAATAAGATGCATTTCTCGAGCGTTGCCATTAAACAATGACAAATAATCGCGATTTCTGTGCCACGTACGTTAGCGTAATATATATATAGATTTTCAGGCTAGTTTTAATTATATTTTGTTTCACTAAAAGTATGTAGTATTATGTAAAATATCATACGAAGAATCTCTTTTAACACATTATTTTAATACTTACTTCGAAAAGTATAAATAACAGTAATACATTATGATCTATTAATGTGTCTAAAAGTATAAAAAGTAACTAGTGACAAAACCTTATTTTATTAGCTACCATTTTTTAATTATTAATACGCATTTACTTTATGTATGTTCATACGCACGACAAGGCAGATGTTTTTTGATGCTTTAAAACATAGTAAAACCTTTCAGAAAATAGTATGATTTTTTTAATCCAGAAGAAAAACATTTCATTAAACAGATCCTTAAATAATATTTTTATATCTGAAAAATATATTAGAAATTATTTCTCATTTGTAACAATTCCATCATAAGAAACTTTCAAAATATAAATTGTTTATGTTTGTAAAGCCTGATGATTTTCCATTTAAAAACTAATAATATTATTGTATTACTATGTGGTAAAATAATAGTGAACATATAAATTCAACTAACATAAAAAAATAAATGGCAATGATAATCTGTTTTAAGTTATGAATATAGATTTTTAGACATATTTAGATCACAGACTATCAAAGCCTGAGATCTAATATGCCCGCAGGTTCTGTATGTACGCAATGCGATGACTCTAGGTAGAAATATCCGATTTGATTCAAATTTCTGATATAGGTTCATTTTGATAAGGCGATTTCCTGATTACTTTTGGGGGTTCATTCGTTAAGTATAAAAGTGGGGAGGCTAACACCCTTAATTTAGATAAATGTGTTTTTCATACAGAATTATCCGATTTGCTTTAGACTTGGTATACCGGTTTATTCGGATAAGGCGTTTCCCTGATTAGATTTAGAGGTTCATTGGTTAAGTATAAGGGTTGGATTGAGGGGGGGGGGGGGGAAATCCTCGCCTGCATTAAGCTTTTTTGTCGATTTCTTTATTTTTCGAGGGGCATTATTCTTTGAAATAAGAGTATAATATGCAATTAGTGTCAATAGCTTGTGAGCGCAATGCCATCAGTTTAACTGTGCACTTTTCTTTTTTATTTATGTATGCAATACGTTGTATTTAATATAAAAATAATTCTATTTTTTTATCGTCTTCTTCACTATATTATAATTATTTCGTTTAATTCAAGTCATGTTCTAATTGTCTGTCAGGGAGAAACTTATATAATACAATTTTATATTACATATCTTATATCTATTTTATATTTTTTTATAAATACGCGCTCGTATATGTGTACTGACATAGAGGGGCAGATTGCAAATATAAGGAAAAATGTAATTAATCATAAGTTTCAAAACATTGCAAACTCTTATCCTGGCATTCTGCAAGATTTCGTCTTTTAAATAATACAATCATACAATCAGAATTTTTTTTATCATCATCATTATAATGGTTTTATCATACAAAATGTAATTTACTTTAAATAAGAATGGAAATCTGTCTATTATAAAATAATTTTATGCAGAATCTGGTACAGATATGACGTAATTGTTAACAGAGTGAGCTAGTAGTTATATTACAGTGCAACCTCGATTATCCGAGTTAATTGGAACCGTTAGTACCTCGGATATCGGAAATCTTGGTTAATAGAAACTGTGTGTGAAAGTTCGCCGTGTTTGATAATTTAACATGTCTTAAGAAAAAAAAAACAAAAAAAAAACAATAGAACGTTTTTTTTTTTTTTTCAATAATAACAATAAATATATGTAAAGTTATGTTTCACACCTTAACAAATTTAAAAAGGAAACCAACTACTAGTAGTAAATTGTAAAAAGCAAATTGAAAAAATTACGTAAGTTCACACGGCCACTGGAAACAAAGGATTGTTCGCTGTTGACTTCTCAGGGTCTAATGTTACTTGGGAGTTGCGTGCTTTTGGGGACAGAAGAGCCCCTATAGCACGGACAGTGAACTAAAAAGTGTGATCTTTTTTCAAGGTACATTCACAAAAAAAAAAAAAAAAAAAAAAAAAAAAAAATCAAATGTCGTTATTGACTTGGTTAACAGAAACCTCGATTAATAGAAGCTGGGTTAATCGAGGTTCTACTGTATTTAATTATGTGTGATTTAACGAAAAGGAGTATGTTATTTTGAGAAAACTATTAATGTCCCCTCAATATGTAATTGACATTTTAATGAAAAATAAAATTCGTGTAATTGGTTATTGCTGTACTGATATATATAAAAAAATATTCACGAAATAAAATGTTTAAATGGAATATTAAATATAAACAGTTAAGTGAAACGAAACAACAGTTAAATATTTTCCACTCAGAGTAAAAAAATATTTTGGAAAAAAGTCATTTTATTATAATATACGATTCCTGAGTAACTGATTCATTTTTAATAAAAGTCGGAAATTGTACGTCAACGTGTCAAATGACTGGTTGACACGTGTCAAATGTTCTTACTAGCAACCTAAAATCATTACCTATCATGGGATATCATTGAATTAATAGCATGAAGAAAACATTTATTAATATCTTTTTTTAAGTTTTTATACGATTTTCGTAAAATTTGAAATGACTCCATAAAATTCTGCAACGATCACATACATAAAATTTCAAAAAATTTGGTTGGGTAGTTTTTGTGGTGTGGTAAATGCAGACAGGCAGACGGACCAGAAAATGATTATAGGTACTACGTATTTATATAATTACGGACGCTCTTAATAAAGGAATTGATAAAAATGTTTATTTTTCAATTAATTTGGTATACCATATAAAGGCGTGCTAACCAAAAAATTGTGAAGCTCGAATTTAGAGACACCTGTACGATTGTTGTAAAATAATGACCCGAACGTTGTTATAAACATCTGTCCCAGAACGTCACTAAAAAATACTAGTAGAATATTATTCTAGATATTTTTACATTTAAAATAACGAAGAGATGCATTTTTTTTATGATGACTTTTTAAAAATTAACTTTCTGTTCTCATTTTCTCTATAACGCTCCTTATCAACAACACTTTTTAAAAATTCTATCATCTTTTGGAAACTTAAGATATTCCTTTTAAATTTACAAGAAAGGATTTAAATGGCAATAAATGTATTCGTTTTTATTATTTTATAGTGTCTGGACATCAAGAGCGTTGTACAATCGGTTCAATAAAAAAAAAAAAAAAAAAAAAAAAAAAAAAAAAAAAAAAAAAAAAAAAGGAAAAAAAAAAGGAAAAAAAAAGAAAAAAAATCTGAAATTACGGTGGAACGAGCTATGAACGTTGATGCGCGATACTTACGAAAAGAAAACTTTAACTTGAATAATTTCCAAACACTATATTTCAACAAATAAATAAATGGAACGCTAAATTCATCTTTAAAAAGTTAAACTTAAAATTACACTATGTACAAGATACTTAAAAGATGAGACACTATTTAAAAATATGTTAAATTACTTTAATTCATCTTAGTACTTTCAACAAAAACATACCCTACATCATAGAAATACAAAGATACGTTAATAACAGTATATTTGTATTTCACTGTCGAAGATATGTTTATAGTTGAAAATACTAAGATGAATTACAGTAATTTAATATCTTTTAAATATTATCTTATCTTTTAAGTATTATGTACGTAGTGTAATTTTGAGTTTAACTATATTTCAAGTTTGATTATTTACACTATTCTTTAATTTTTAATAATATACATTAAATTATCTATAAGCAATATATAAAAACCGTACATGGAAACAAAATTAAGTTACATGAAAAATTCTGGTCACTTTTAAATAGTTCGAAATGCTTTAATATAAATTTCAGAATAATATCTAAGTATTTTTTTCGTTTGAACTATATAATCTAGACACGATATAAGACGCAATTCAGAAAAATAAAGAAAATATGACTGAAACACATCGAATCCAAACTTCCAAATCGTGACAAAACCAGTTTTGCAAGCTTAACACGTTAAGCTCCACGTCAGTCACCGGTGACTGACACTGAACTTTCCTTTAGAACGCGTTATTCACCGACGACTGAAAGGTCTAAAATATGATATGAAACTATATATATATATATATATATATATATATATATACAGGGTGTCCGGTCTCAACGGTGTCCAATGGCTAATTCCTAAACCGTTAGTCATAGACATATAGTTCCAATTACAAAAATGTTTAAAATCAGGTAAACAAATATTTTAAAAGCGATTTGGGTCAATAAAAACATTTCTTAAAAAATTACGAAATTTAAATTTTTATACGGTCCCCCGGTCCTATAAGTTATATTTAGTAAAATTTTCCTTTTACACTAACAAGTAATACACAAAAAGTCCCGTTATTCTACGATTAAAATTGACCGAGTAATAGCTGTTTAAAGTTGGAGCATATTTTTTGCTGCAAATTGGGGGTCATTCACAAATTTAGTCGAAATATAATTTCGTCAGATGTATTAAAAAATGGTCGATAGTAAAATTAACATTGCAATATAAATTTGAAATCTTTAATTATTCTGACATATTAATTCAAAATATACAATTTGTAATAAACATTTTAGAAGAAAGAAAAAACAGAATTTTTGTTAAATAAAATGATGCTAAATTAACAGCCTCAATTCTTTACAAAAGGATACGTATTTTAAAATATTATTAGATTAAACTAGCCTACAAAAATTGGGTTATGTCATGTTTTTTAGCTTTTGATAATTGATACTTTTGTATTCTGTACCGCTGAATCTAAAATTGACCTTCATTTTTAACCATAACATCAGGATTTTTTGCAAATTTCAAAGGTAAAAAGTTCAAAGTTAAAATTGAGTCTCCTCCCTCATCTCACTCAGCTATTTAGCTGTAAGAATCCCAATATAAGCCAAAAAAAAAAAAATGAATAACTTATTGAATTAAATAAAAAAAAGTTTTACATCTGTTATATAGTATCAGATTTTCGCTATATTTTAACTTTGAAATTTACGATTTGCAAAAAAATTGTAACGTGATGGTTAAAAATTAAGGTCATTTTCAGATTCAGTGCTAAAAAGTACCTAAAAATCAATTATCAAAAGTTAAAAAACACATCCCTCTACTTTATAGTATCCGATTTTTGTTATTCTTTAACTTTTACAATTTATGATTTGCAAAATATCCTAACATGATGGTTAAAAATTAATGTGATTTTCGGATTCAGTGCTAACAAATACATAAAAGTTTTAAAAAAACCAACAATCGCAGTCTTGTATTATCTAATCTAAAACTTTTTCTTAAACTTTTTGGCGGTAATCTATCCGAAATTCTTTGTATTATCCTGTAAAATAAGTATAAATGGTAACCACCGAAAATCATAATAATATTAGATTGTTATTGGATTTACGCCAGTATGTAAAATGTAATCTCGATCGGATATTTAAATGTCAGTTAAAGTTGGAGTACAAATTTTGAACTGGAAAAGCATACATACGATCGTTGAAGTAACATAAAAACTTATAAAAATAACATAATTTTTGTTAAAAGAAAGCATAAAAGAAACAGTCTCAAATGCTGACAAAATAAACCATATGTTATTTTAGCCGATCTGAAACTTAATAAATGTTAACTTAATCGTAATACTTGTACGATTTTTTTTCAAAGCGCAGATACACATGAAATAAGATCTTCGAATACTTTAAGCACTTGATATGTGACCCCTCAAAGCCAAGCCGAACTTGTTTTCAGAGCAGAAAAGTGTCATAAGTCATGCATTTTTAAAGTTTTATAACTCGCTCAATTTTAGTGTTATATGAATGGGACTTTTTTTGTCTTACTTGTCAGTGTAATAGGAAAATTTTACTAAATATAACTTATAGGACCGGGGGACCGTATAAAAATTTAAATTTCGTAATTTTTTAAGAAATGTTTGTATTGGCCCAAATCGCTTTTAAAATATTTCTTTATCTGATTTAAAACATTTTTGTGATTGGAACTATATGTCTATGACTAACGGTTTAGGAATTAGGCATTGGACACCGATGAGACCGGGCACCCTGTAAATATATATATTGTTTAAAGTAATTACTGAAAATGTAATTAAAATTTAGTTATCTTTTATTTATTACAGGATTATACCTTCCTAAAAATTACTTAAAATATTGTAATTTTTTCAGCTTCAGTGTCAGTCAGCGTGTCACTGAACGTGTTAACAATGTCACACAATATTAACACTTTTATTATTCTTTTGGTTTAATAAATATGCTCTTTTCTAAAATATAGAAATACAAATTAAGCTCTAAAACTTACCTGATTCCATATCCACGATCAAACTTCAGTCGATTTCCATCAATTCAAAACTTTTTATTGCATTAAAAAAATTATTTACTATTTCAACTTTCATTTAAAGTAAGAGAAAAACCACACACAGACCATGGCGTCAACAGAACAGTTATCGTGACTCTTTATAGTCTTGTCCCGGACCATTTAGATAACACTTTGTTTAGTTTATTTTTTTACGAACCACATTTCCTGAGCAAATTCCCCTCTACGCTTCCACGGCAGCGTCTGCGCTGAGGGAATATTAACTACTAATTACCGCACGCTTGAAAAATCGAAACTGTAATAAAAATTGATTCACTCATTTAATGTCATGGAAAGTTAATTAATAGTTTAAAAAGTTTTTAAAAAAATTAGATTTATGCATCTGCAGTGAAAGTTGCAATTTAAAAATCCCAGCATAAAAAAAATCACAGAAAAAATAACTGCGATAATTTAAAAGCAATTTGTTTAAAAAAAATGTAGAATTCTAGTATTTTTTAATTATTATTATAATTTTCTACTTAACATTTAAAATTATTTTTAGAAAGTTTTTTTTTTTTTTTTTTTTTTTTTTTTTTTTTTAATAAATTTACTAGTAAATAGCGTATAGGGTCAATATGTCTAAATTTGATGGTCCGTAAATCAAACAAAGTGCTTATACCTAAAATTGTATGGTAAGAATCGCGTATAAATGTGACATAGTCAAAACACCAGCATTTTCTGGTACGATATGCTAATTTTGTTACAGCATATAAAACGTTCCTTGTAGGAGAATTTAGCATCGTGTTATTAAGTATCAACGTCCGACATCACTTCCTAAATGCGGATTATAATCCCAATATAAAGATTACCAATTTGTTTGGGTTTTTTTTGTTGGTTTTTTTTTTTACGAAGATATTTTTAATATGGAAAAAACATAGATTATTTTATACAATTCCACTACTACATTTAATTTTCTTCCCCGATGTAATTTCTACTTAAAAAATGCTTAAATGAGTTTAAACAGTCCTTGAAGTTAAACAATCCGTAAAGGATGTTAAGGCTGATTGACTGAAATCACACCTGACATGTAGAATATTAACAAATGCCCCACTCAATAACACATTATCACAATATGAAAATGTGTTGTTATCAATACACATTTTCATGCTAATTGAAAAATCTAATAATAATGTTAGCAGCTTTCAAATTGTTAAATATGAGAAAGACTTTCCAGGTACTAATGGTATTTAAAAGGTCGATAAAGCATTTAAAAAATTATAATGAGTGGTTCTAATAGTAAGATGAAGCCAGAATGTGTAAAAAAAATAATATCCAAAGAAAATTACACTCATTTCTATAATTTTTCGTTTATTTACATTAATTAAAACCAGAACATTTTATGAAAAAAACTAATAAATAACAAATTTGAAATCCTTCCCGGATATTAACAGAACTCAAGATATATAAAACCTTACCAGCATTATTACGAATAAAATTAAGACTCCTGTTGACACTGCTTATAATAAAATTTTCAATAAGGATTTCTATAGTCTTGACCCTATGTCCGTAGGCTTACAATGAACAAAAATAGGGCTAGAGAAATTTACCAACGACGCGTAGCATTTTTCATAAAATAATTACAAACGGAGTTCAGCAAGAACTTAACAACTACCTATACAAGAAAAAAAACAAGAGATCTGGAGTTCGTATCGCAATTTCACCAGAGGACGCCAGCATATGGAAGGTAGCCAAGAGTATCCGTAGCTTTGTCAATAATTCCCCATCCCCATCCTTATTCCACATTCCGACGACTATGCTTATTCTGAAATGCAGTTACCAGTATTTTAGATCTGCAATTGCAAGGAAACCCAATTGTAGATTATGATATCGAGAAGGAAGTAAATACCCTCGTGCCTACATTTTGAATACGGAACGACCCCTCCCGATTTTCAGATTTTCGGATTTCTGATGCCGATATCTTCAAAAAAATTTAAAAGCTTAAAAATAAAAAAAAACCTGGCATCAGTGTTATTTCTGATGAAATGATAAAAAATCTTTCGTTATCTTATATTCGAAAAATTGTCCTTTTATTTAACAATATTTCTAAGTTTAATTTTTTCCCAGTTTAGTGGAAGACTGCTATCTCTACATCGATTCTTAAAAGTTCTAAACCCCCGGGCATACCTTCTAGTTACCACTCCATCTTCATGCTCAACTCCATACGTAAATAAACTGAAGTCTACAAGCTTAGCAAATTTTCGCACACATTGATATTAATAATATTAGGAATCCTGAACAGTTTGGTTTCAGAAAAGAGATTTCTTCGCCCCACCAAGTGATCTGACAGGTGGAACATATCACTACTTGGAAAATGTCTAAAGTATTTACTGCAGCAGGCATTCTTGACATCGAAAATGTGTTTGATAAGATCTGGATTTTTGGTATAATTTACAAATTCATTAATTATAACTTTCCCTTAACTTATTAAATTATTTTTTTTTTATTTTTCACTTGATAGAAATTTTCATGTCAGGGTTAAAGGTAATCTTACGAGGAAAATCTTTGCTAATTTCGGCTTGCGGCAGGTTTATAAAATTTTACCTGTTATCTTCATTTTATTTATTAACGATATGCCTTTTTATCACCATACATCATTAGCTAAATATGCTGATGATATTTGTGTTTTTTCGGTCAAGAAAAATTATAAATATCCTATTCTGGCAATCTGCCTCCACCTTAAATTACTCTCGACTTGATTCAACAAGTGGCATATTGCTATTACTATTAATGAAACTCAAGCTATTCTCTTTTGTAATTTGAAGCTTTGCATAAATTCAAAATTAAATTTAATAACACCAAATTGCCTTATTTCTCAATTTGTAAATATCTGGGTGTTATTTTAGGCCAGAAATTCACATTCAAACAACACATCCATACTACGCGTAATATGTTACGAGTTACTAAAAATAAATTATATCTCCCTTCTTTCTCGAAACATTAATCTTTCTATTAAAAATAAGATGTTACTGTACAGTCCCTATCTATGTCCTATCTTAACGTATGGCTGTGAAATTTGGTCGTATGCCAAGAGTCACATCAAACTCATCATTCAAGCCCAAAATACTACTATTCGACTAACATGATGTGCCTTATTATGTCCGAAATTTTCATTTACATAAAGAAATTAATTTTAAAAAGTTTAGTACATTTATCGAACATTTAAATATTCACTTTTACTAAGCCAACACTGCTCTTTCAGAATTTCTGAAAACAGTGCTTTGAATCAGGGCTGATATGTTTGGCCTCCAATTTTAATTCAAAATTTCAAACTCATACCGCAAATTTCGAAAGAAGAATTTTTTCTTCATGCAATCGCTAAAAGGCTCTTGTTAAATAAAGAATAAAATACCATTCTTTATTTCTGGTATAAACACTGAATTTCTGAATAAAAATGGAGGCGAAACTAGCAACCCTGCTTTGAATATTTACCAACATACGACCTTTTCGGCAGCCATAATCAAAAACGCCCTAAAATGAGAGTTTTTTAGATACTCTTCATTAACAATTTTTTGTGCTCTGCTTACATTTTTATACTATCTTTTACTAATTTTCTTTATTTAGGTAATTCTGCACCCCTTCTTAGTGCTCACCCAGGCTGCCATGACGCATGTCTCTCTACTGTGCCCTTCGCTACTCCAATTTTCTCTATAGCCTATATAAGGAAACAGCTCAGACGGTTTCCCTCAGTTAGATTAGAAAACACAAGACTCTTCGACAAGATCTCTTGGAGGGTAGAAGTGTTTTTCCCGTCTCCCATTCTCGAGCCATTTTGATTGCGTTCTCGATACGTGCTTACCATGGCTACGACCATGATGGACAGTGCATCCGGCGATATCACGATTTCAATTGTTAACGGTAATATGAAACTCAACTTTTCTGATAAATTCAATGAGGAAGTTTATACCAACGACGACGAAGCGAATGTAAGCTCACCATGTTATTTTGCAAATGTGATGACGCTATAAAGTATTTACAGAAGCAGTCTGGGTATGCCAAGGCCGAAAGCTATAAGGAAAAGGTAAGGGCAATTTGCTCTTTTGCTTACAAATTTTAGAGGTGCTTATTATGCGGATTGTATTTATAATATCGGTCATCTGTTTTGTTGATTTATTTACTCAGAGCAGTGATGTAGGAACTAGTATTTATAACCTGAGATTTGTTACCTCTAAAAATATTTATTCCTCCCGGACAGGTAAAATAACCTATTTGAATTCGGGAAGATAGTTCTAAAAATCAAAAGAGCGAACCTATTGTTCTTAGTAATACATTTCTCCACTCAATTTCTGTAGTGAACCAAGATGACCCCCTTAATGTGGATATGGATAATGATAGCCAAAACAACTTGGAAAGGACAGTATAGATGTATGCATTCATCGTCTACGTTGAATTTCATGATATAATCTGGGATTTCTTGCCAAAGAAATGAAGGTCCTTGTTACCGAAAATCCCCCTAATTACCCTTAGCGGTGATCTTCTGAAAATCCTTCCTAAAAACGTTGAGCAATTCAGGGATATTCAAAGATTTCTTTAAAACAGAAATATAAAATTCACCACCATTCCCCCTAAAAACCAACGCCCCAAAAAAATGTGTATTAGAGAAATTCTCCACCCCAATATTAAGCCCCAAATAATTATTGAATATCTGAAAACTAAACATGTCTTCACGGCAACACGTGCTGCCATAATGGAAAGTTAAAAAAAAAAAAAAAAAAAAAAAAAAAAAAAAAAAAAAAAAAAAAAACAACGGGTAGAGAAATGCCACTTTATATGGTTAACGTTCTCCCCCATCAGGACTTTGAATATATCTACAAAATTGTCGAACTTTGCGCCATTGCAGTTACTGTTGAGTACTTCAGGAATAAAAATAACATCAAACAATGCTATAATTGTCAGAGGTATAGTCATGCCAGTGAAATTTATAGCTTTGAACTTAAAGCGCTAAGTGCTGTAAAAACAATTGTCTCCCGAATGTCACCATAAAGGCCTGTGCCGACCTGTGCCAATTGCCAGGATGCTCACCCGGCTTCCTACAGAGCTTCCCTAAAAACCCTCAAAATATCAAAAGAACCCTTACTATCACTAAAAATCCCCCCCCCCTAAAAATAACCCTAGCAATATTATAACTGGTTTCGTTAATATTCTCGAAGAGTTCAATTATACTAGTAAAACTAATAAGGAAAACAACCCAGAAAGTGCAAATAACGAAGATAAACCGAAAACCCCTAAAGAAGATAATAAATCTTCAGCTGAGAAGAGGGTCGACCTCCCCCCTAAAAATAATAGTTATATTAATACTTTTAGCAATATTTTTGAAGCTTTCATAGAAATGAAAGAAATGCTCAAAATAACTAAACTGCTTAACTGCATTAAAAAAAAAAAAATCCCAGGAGATGAAAAAATGCACTTATCCCCTTGAAAAAATATGTTTGATAATTAATGAGCTAGATTCGTACACTATAGAACTTAATTTCACTGAAGACTAACCCCACGTGTTGGTGAGGTTAAGCCTATGGGCTAACACGTGCTCACCGCCTATGCGGAATTCTTTTTTTTTTTTTTTTTTTTTTTTTTTTTTTTCTCTTGTGAATGTTTCTTTCCTGTCCCAATTTATCTTTAAATTTTATAAGTATAGATGAGTTAAATAAAAAAAAAAAAAACTATACTTATTTTCTCATTTTTATTCGGCTAATTGCATTTAACTTGTATTCTATTAGTCATTTATATTGTGATTCGTAACTTGTTAGTCATTTATATTGTAATTGTATACCGTTTAAAATTAATTATTGTATTGTGTGGCAATGAAAAGGGACTTTGTTTTTTGTTTTCTGAGCTTTTTCGGCTTTCCTCCTCCTGAATTTTGTTTGGGTTGTGGTTTATGGTCCTGTGAACGTTTTATGTATTTATTCCTTAAATTTAATTCTTTAATTGCTATCTATTTGTTAGCCACATTATTTAATTACTCTGTCTTTAAAGCTTAAAATTCTAATTATTTTTAGATATTTATCTTCTATTAACTTATCTACTAAGCAACATCTGTTGCTCCGGTTCGCTATCACCTGATTGGCTGCCTCAGCATCTGACGTGTATAAATATAGCCCCCTTTCTTATCAACTACTCACTTCGTCTATTGCTCTACTGGTGTTCGCATCAGTCGTGTGTTCAGCGGTAGGGGAGGGGGCGGTCCATGTCAGGACCTCAAATTTTATGGACTAAGAATGTGTAGAGGGCCTCTTCACCCTATTTGTTACTATTCTTTATTTTTTAGCGTAGTACTTGTACTGCAGATAATTTTTTTTTTACTGACACCTCTTGATATGATATACGACTACTCATAACCAAGGCGTGGTGTTGCTTCGCAACTGGGTAGCCCATTGAATCCAACCTCAGTTCCAGTTCCAGTTCCATTTTCTCTCAGTTGCGTGCTGTACAGTGGATTGGGCTGGTTCTCGTTTGAACCTCGGCGATCGGCGACTTCCTGCACACTGCGCTGCTGCGACATATTCCGGCATTGACTGTTGACTCAGGATGGGACTTTGTGAAGGTTGGTTTTCATCCATATCGAGCCTTAGCTACTGTATTAAATTTTATAGAACTCTCATTCCACTTTTATTGATAACATCCCTTACTTCCTACATTGGTTTTATATTTTTTTCTTTATAAAAAGAAACCTGCAAAAATTTATAAAAATATGAAAAATCCTATATTTTTTTTTTTCATTTAACCATTTGGAAAAATGGTTATTGTCCTCGTCAGGGTAGGAAATCAAAAGCATAGCCGAATCTTTTTATTGGTTTAATCCGCATTACCACTATGACAAAAAAGTAATAAAAACTACAAAAAAAATTAATAACTCAGAAACAAATTGAGATATAGCTTTCAAACAAATTGCATTAAAAAGTACATTTTTTTCTGCATACGACGATGTGAAAAGTAATATTGTGGGGGTGTTTAGAAGTTTAAGAATGAAATTTCATTTAAAATTGGTCGTCAGATTTCACGAACAGCCAATGAAATGCTTGGATAATACGTAAGTTTCAGGTGGATAATACGTACGAATCTCAGACGATTTTTGTCACTTGCAATTTTTACGTGCAATAAAACTATTAATGTTTAATTCATGGCGTACGTAATGTATGATAAACTCCGTGCGATTTTTTATGTCTTAAATTTTAGTCTTTGAAAAAATCATTTTCCAAATGCTCATTGTAATTTGTTAAATTGCTTTTTTTTAACCATTTGGAAAAATGGTTATTGTCCTCGTCAGGGTAGGAAATCGAAAGCATATGTGCAGCTTTTTATTGGTTTAATCCGCTTTTTATTCGTTTTCTGATTGGTCTATACACAACCTTTACTTTCAACAGAGATGGATACTTCTGTTGCCACTTTGACAAAAAATTAATAAAAACTACAAAAAAAAAATAATAACTCAGAAACAAATTGCGATACAGCTTTCAAACAAATTGAATTTAAAAGTACAATTTTTTTCTCTATACGATGGTGTAAAAAGTAATATTGTGGGGTGTTTAGAAGTTTAAAAATGAAATTTCATTTAAAATTGGTCGTCAGATTTCTACGATAGAAAAACCTTTTCCCGAACAGCCAATGAAATGCTTGGATAATACGTACGAATCTCAGGCGATTGTTATCGCTTGCAATTTTTTCGTGTAATGACACTATTAATATTTAATTCACGGCATACGTAATGTATGATCAACTCCGTGCGATTTTTTTATGTCTTAAATTTTAGTTTTTGAAAAAAATCATTGTCCAAATAATCCTTGTAATTTGTTATTTTTTTTTTATTCTTTTATTTTTTTTTATTATTATTTTTTGTGTGTGAAATTACAAATACATATTTTACTTTTGTAATTCTGCACTTAATCTTCCTTTCAGCATTTTTAATTTTTCTATGAGCTTTTTCCCCAGGAATTATTTTGTACTTTATACTATAGGTCCCTGGATCCTTGCGTAAACTGTCTTCGAATCGGAAAGAAAATATTAATTAATGAATTTTTCAGGTTCAAATTATCTTTTATTTGTCATAAGAAATGAGAATAATTTTAATGAATCTAGACGAGTAAGTCTTCAGATATCCAAGTACGATAACATTATTAAATTTCTTCATGCTACGAATAATATAGCTCAAGTTAAATGAATTCATTGCTTTCGTAATAAATTGAGTTTATTCTGAAATATCTATCTATCTATCTATATATATATATATATAAATTGAATGTAAAAAACTCCCTAAAACAATATTACAAGTATTATATCTCATATTAAATGAATTCATTGTTTTCATAATAAATTGAGTGTATTTTAAATACAATAAATATACCTGTATATCTTGAATGTAAAAAAAAATAAATAAATAAAAAAATATTCTAAGTTTTGATCAGAAATTTTGAAAAAATAAAAGAATAGATGCGAAAATGTGTCTTTTTTGTTTTCCAAAATGTAAATATTTTGAAGTATATATTTATTGTTAAGATTCTGCAAACAATCCTATTGCGTCTAAAATCCCATAGATCAAAACTGCCAAACTAAGGGATTCACATCATATATTAATTGAGGGTTTCACAAAAAAATGAGATAGCTCATGTACAAGATGCAGTGAACTGTGTTTTATCTACTGCTGTAGTGCACCAAGTCTGTAGTTCACATACCTTGTCATAAATTACATCTGTGTCCAGAGTTGTTGAAGTAATACAATAAATCTTCACAACCATACTGAATCAAGTCAATTCATCAGTGTACTACTCCACTACTTTTCTATCTGTCACCCATTATTGTCTAAATATTGCCTCATTGCTATCATAAAAGTTGTATTTTAAATATCAATTTCAAAACTTCCGATGAAAAATAAACGTTCGTAAATCAGATGTGTAAACTATAAAGGGAAAGTAATATTGTTTTTGATGACACCCCCCCCTTCCTCTCAGTAAAAAAACTGTAAAAATACCGACAGCGTTTTCTTAAAAAAAATCAGTACAAGGAAAATACTCTAATCACAAAGTTTGATCTTAGGCCTAGAGAGGAATGTACGACAAAGAATAAGACCCCCGTCAAAGAGAAATTCTATTACAAAGTCCTCAGCAAAAAGTTTAATTTACAGTTCAAGCCGCCAAGTGATATATTTTACATGTTAAATTATGTGATGACATATCAATCAAGCTCTCGACAAAAAATGGTGAAAACACTTGAAAATGTCTTGAAATCGAAGGAGAGCTCCACTTGCGGATAGCTAAACAGGTTAGAGAGAAAATGAAAACTGATAAAATTAAAGCCACAGATGAAACTTACTCCTGTACATTCGACTTGCAAAAAGCACTACCCTTTCTAAGCTTTCAACGTAAATAGCTTATTATAAACGCAATCTATATGTTTATAACTTTGGGGTACATTCCTTTAATAAAAATGCAGGATACATGTACATCTGGGATGAAATAGATGAAATAGGGGTTAAGAGGTTCTCATGACATTTCTAGCATTTTTACAAGACACCAGCTGAAAGTTGTAACTCGATTGAAGCAACAACTATCAAGAAACAACACATCTATGTTTTTGTAGACTAGAAGGAAACTATTGTGAATGCAAAGGAGAAATATCCTAAATTTGATGTCATTGAAGATAAGAATTCCAACTTTCTTTCTACTTCAGCTTTGCAACAAAGTATCACAAACAGAAAGAGGGATACAGCGGAACTTGTTTTAGTTGGGTGGATATTGGATGACTGCGAGTTGTGAGAGGTTCTCTTTTCATGTTACTGTTGAAAGAAACCCTCAACTAGGATCAACGCGAAATAAATTTGGAAAATCGGGCTCCTGTGTGCAAGTTACTTTCTTTGTCAAATGTCAGTCAAGATGCGTTGTACGTAAGCCGTGGAAAAATTACTTTGGCCAAAAAGAAAGATATATGGATCTTCTGCCATACATTCCGCCAATTCATCACGTTTACTTCGAGAATCTTCCAGTAGAGGTCAATACGAATTTCCAAGCTACTTCCTCTAGAGCACAACATGTGACGTTGATGATGATGATAGTATTGTGTAATCAGTGAATGATTTACGATAACTGGTAATATATTTGACTCTTTGAGGGAAAAATAGAATAAGTAAATATAAATCAAAATCAAGAGTTTTCGTAATCATAATAATGAAGTCTTTATTTACACATGGAAATTTCACAGCCACACTAGACAAGTCCTCATTTTATTAGAAAACGTATAAATTTTGAAAAGAAATATTAATTTGTCATTTGTAAATGTACCGCGCTATAAAAATGGTACTGTGAATTGAATATTACCGCATATAATTCATATAAATCACTTGGCCTGAATTAATTATTTATTAAGAACTTTAAAGCGTTATTATTCACAATAAAGAAAAATGGACTTGGTCTACTATGGTTGTTAGCGCCTCAATTATTCTTCGCAAATAAAATATTTCCGAAAAGAAATTATTTATTGGGATCAACCATATGTTATCCATACGTTATTCATAATTAGAGATCATTTTAGCTCTTCAAAGAAAACACTGGCAAATTTTATGTCATATATCTAAAATCCATGAAGTTTAATTAATCACTTACGTACTCGAAACGCAGCGGTCGTCCGGAATCTTCAGATCCACGGGAACTATCTTTACTACTTTATGGTATCTTTAATTTAATTAATTTAGATTTTAAATTTGACTGGTGACAACTTTTTCATTTTTTCGGATCAAGTGTAGGAAGGTGTGTAGAGGCTTCCGACAGGCGGTTGCCGAATTCTTCGTGAATTCGTGATCGGCTGTTTGCCGGTTTGTTTTTTTCTGATACCAGAGAGTGCTGCAAAATGTCTGGCTGGAGAACTTGCTTTGCGAATGGCTGTGGTTTCCTGGTTTGATATTTTTATCGCTCACAATGTATGGATCTCTTCTGTTTGTTTACTTTGAAGGAATAAGATATCAGTGCTTTCAGCCTAATTTCAACGGAAAACATCTCAGATTATATACATATTTGAATGTAACTTTTTATTCAAAGATTAATTTTTTTTTTGATCGATCTTTCTAAAAATGTAACTTTTATATTGTTTGAATTGTTTTATAAGAAATAAAAATAAATTTGAGAAAAAATGGCCGCATGGTACACAAAAAAGCGAAGCGGTCAGCCCGAAACTGTTTATGACAGTCACGTGACTTACGGTTTATATATATATATATCTATATATATATATATAGCACACTATGTATAAAATTTATTCAGTTATTCAATATAATTTGTATTGTTATTTGAAGCGGTAACGCTTATCGCATAGATTTTATTTTTATTTATTTTATTTTAGTTATTTTAGTTTTTCTTTTAACCATTTTTAGCTTATACATATATATATATATATATATATATATATATATATATATATAATCAAAAAGTATAATTTTACCGAATAACTTACATGGAGAAATTTTTTAATGTAACTTATGTTTTTTCCTTTTTTTTCGTCTTATCATTGTTACATGTATTTTCTTTTACATTTACAATTTTTAAAGATTATGAGTACTAGCTAAATTCTTCAGTTTTTAATCAAAATAAATTAGTTTAGAAAGTCGTAAAAAACAACTATCTCGAAAATGCACTGATAGCATAGGAAAAAGTTCTACGAGAGTAAGCTAATTTTTTTCTAAAAGTACATGGATACCATTAAGATTTATAGGAAAAAAAAAACAAAATTAAAGTGTAAAATTTGAAATTAAAAAATATATATGTTTTAATCTGTTTGAATACAAACACTGAGTTTATAAATTTTCAAAGAATGCATTAAAGATCTCGAAATGCAGAAAATACTAGTTATTGTTAGTCGTACTCTTATAGTTTTCATTTTTTTCCTTCAGAAAATAAATGTGTTACGCTTTCCGTAAAAGAAATCTAGCTGCATAGAGTTAAAAAAAACTGTACTATTATTTTTTATCTTCACGCAAAAGAAAACACAGATAACGGATTACATTAGATTTTCTTTTTTCGTATATCTGACTATGATTTTTTTTTTAATTTCTGCCGGTTTAGTACTAAGTTAACTATTTGATTTAAGTATACGTGTACTTCAAGAAAAAGGTAATTTCAGAAAAATATTATTCGAAATAATATATCTACAGATTTTATGCTTAATTCCTGCAATACATATTAAAGTTTTTATTTATAATGTTTGCCCTAAGATTTAATAAAATATAGCATTTATAAAATATAACATAATATTACATTATATAGAGAAAAATATCAGAATAAAAAATTTAAATCTTGTGTATTTTTCATAAATGAAGAATTAAAAATTGTAATACTTCGAATTCAAATGTTAGATATTTTCATATTAATTATTTCATAGACACATAAATGGAATGTCCTTATTACCTAGTAGAAAAAATGGAAAAAAGCTGAATTATTATATTAATTAATTTAAACAAAATTAATTTTGTTTAGTAAATAAAATATTATAAAACATAGTACTTTCTTACACGTTATCTTATAGTGTCTTATTTTAATATTTTGTTTCATTAATTAACCTTTTTATTTTATTTTTTAATTAAACGGGCAAAAAACAAGCTATGTTGTTTAAATTGTCTTAAGTATTTTGTATTTAAGTCAGCTTTTTAAACAAAATATAAATGCCAGTCTTAGAAATTTTTTCTTTATATATTTATCAGTTTAGTTTTAAAACGATAATTTTTTTCACTGCGAATGTGGTTAAAAGTGATATATATATTTTTTTTTTCCTTTTTTTTTTTTTTTTTTTTTTTTTTTTTCGGGAGAACTGACGAAAATAATAACTTTTTGAATATGCCGAAAATATTTATTTAGTCTTTCCTTTGATTATATTTTACTAACATCACGTATCACTTTAGGTATTAAAATTGTTAATTTTAAGACTGCGAAAGGCGAAGGCGAAATTAGTCAGTTTTAAGTAATTTATTCTGCTTAATTATGTTTTGCATTATGCTGTCTTATATTTAAAATATTGTAGAATTTGTAAAATTTTACCGGTTGTTACCATAGATAGTCAAGTTATGAATTCTAGCATCTTTTTATTGCTAAAATCAATTATAACTTAGATTATTAACTGAAATTTACAGAAATTCTTCATTTGTCTTGGAAAGTAATTATCTTTTTTTGTACGCATTTAACTAAGCACTTTCTATAACAGTTATCTCATTATTTTCTCCGTGACGTAATAAATTAAAATATATGGGTTCAGCTATAAAAATGAATAAGATATATACAGATATGTTTCATTTTTATAAATTTATTTACAGATATTAAATTTTCATTAAGTTTTGATATTAAACAAAAAAATCAAAAGAAACTTTAATTTTTCTGATTTAAAATTCATCTTTGCATAATAATTTTGATCAGAGTATTAATAATTTCTTTTTATACTTAATGATACATACATGTATCAATGTTAATTACAGGAATCATTTTTTTGTTATACAAAATTTAACGCATGATACCGAAATCAACAGTTCTTTTCTTTTTCAAAATGCATTTATCTGTTTATTTTTTTTAACGAAAGAGCAATATATATATATATATATTCAAAATATAATACTCTATTATCTGATAACTGCTTTTTGACACATTCAGTAAACTGTATTTTCGCTGCAGAGTGTATTTCCCTAAAACACATATTTATTCTTAAGAATTATATACAGGACAAAACCTATCAAAATGTTTGATTGCTTATTGGAACGTTCAAAAAAGTTAAAAAAAATTTTAAACTACATTTTGCTACATAATTCTCAATCGTTTTATGTGTAATTTTGTGAAAACAGCTCTGCGATAATACATATTTTTATTTTTTATCAGTTTTTGAAACGAGATCGGACTTTAAAAAGTCGTTCAAGTAAAGTTAGGTTTTGCCACAAAACATTCGGACTTTGACAAGTATTACGGTGGACATTGCACACCGGTAAGAGAATTTACAAATTTTTATGATTATTTAAAATCTGAACATGTTTATGGATCTCCTATTACGGTGGAATTGTACACCGGTAAGAGAATTTGCGAATTGTTATGATTATTTAAAATCTGAACTTGCTTATGGATCTCCAATTACGGTGGAAATTGCACACCGGTAAGAGAATTTGCAAATCGTTATGATTATTTAAAATGGATCTCCTTTAATGGCGAGATCATCTTAAAAAATTTAAAAATGTCAAAAAAAAAAAAAAAAAAAAAAAAAAACATTCGGGGTCTATTATTAAAGAATAATATGTTACAATTTTTTTTCTTTATTTAACGATGCTCCATATAAATCTCGTTTTATGATAAAATGTGTGTGGCGATACCTGTAAAAATCAAGGTAAATTTGAACTTTAAAGTCATTTTCTTCAAAGCAGATTTTTTCACATTACGCGCAGCCTTTTCCAAAACTAAGAAACATAGAAATTTAATATTTGTGTTATATTCTATTTTATATACTCTTATAACCTCAACCTATTTTTAAGTAATTACCTGTAATATATATATTATTTATTTATTTAATTTTTATGGAAAGTTAATCATAAATTTTGTATTTTATGTTTTAAATGCCTGAAAAAATGCTTTCATGTGGATTCAAATGGTTGAAGTGAAAATATTTTAAGTTGGAGTTAAAGTACAAAGTTTTAAGAATACAATAATAGTTTTATAAGTAATAATAGGTAGGTGTATCTAATTTATTTTTTTTTAATCCTGCGCGCAACACATGTATATCAAATCACCTTTTTGAAAATCCTTGATTAGTGTGTCTAAATTAAACTAAATTCTAATTCTTTTTAATTAAAAGTATTTAAATTAATAAGCAAACAATGATCTGTACAATTTTATCTGAAACAACAGTTCTATTTCAAGGAATATTTACAGCTTCAAATTTTCTTTTTATTGCGTCAAACTATAAGCAACATGAGGTTGCTAAAGATGGCCTTCCCCCTTAAAGACAAGTTCCTCTCCTTTGGGTCAAAGTTTTCTATTTTTTTGTTTGCACTTTATGTATTCCCGAAGTATGTCGATTGTTTTCTTAAAACAATTTCGTGATATTTCAATTGCTTATAATATTGTTTGCTCACTAAATGTTACGCCGTTCGTTGAGCCTAACACTATTGTAATTTTTTAAACCTGTTTCATCGATCGAAACTATGTTTTTCAAATTTGAAAACTATTTTTCTCAAGAACTACTCGACCTATTTCTTTAAATTTTTATTCAAAAGAAACTTAATTGCTTTTTCTAAAGTTTATAACACAGAAAAGTGTCATTCTCATAGATTAAATAATTATAGAGCTTGCAAAAGGTTAAATAGAATGTGAAAATGCTTTTTTGTTCAAATGACCGTCATTTGTCAAAAATCAACTTCTTAAACAAAATATCAGAACAAACTGTAAAGTATTTCATGCCGTTTTAAAATAGGGTGGCCGAATTTCCTTGAAATGCTTGTGACAGGAGAAAAACGGTCACCCGATTGAAAGTCTATCCCCATCGGAAGACATATTATTCATTTTATTACACAAAAATAATTGAATATTTATGTGAAATGTCAAAAAATATAATGCAAAAATTCCGAAGGTGAATTCTTTCTTTCTTTCTTTAATTTTTTTTGTAACCGAAAAACAATTGTAAAATGCACGCAAATTTTAGGCTAAACAAGTAGAATCTACACTTCAACTATCTTTCTTTTTCAACTAGAAGTTTTATGTACTATTATAAAACAATTATTTCTATGCAATGTTCATAAAATCTTCCAGTTAATTTCTAAATTGTATTAATTAGTTTTCGCAAACCTGTATGAAAACAAAATATTAACGTTTTCGGATGCTATAAATTTTATAAGTGAAACATTTTTAGCTGTGTAACAGATTTTATATACAGAAGAGTAACAAAACGTTCTTCATGTTAGCTGTTATTTTGGCATGTTTGCTTATTGAACATGCTTCTTTTAAATGCAAATCTTTACTTCAAAATTGTTGACATTGAAAAACCGATATTTCGTGTTGATATCGGATTGAGAAAACTTACTAATACTTACCAAAAATTACCCATAAATGTTTTCGAAAATTACGATCTGCAAATTAAACGATTATTTCACAATTTCGTCTTTAAATCTTGAATATATATTGGATTCTCAGGATTTTGAAAATGAAAGAAAGCTTATATTGATATTTTCATAATATCATAATATCATAATATCATTCATAATATCATATTCATAATTTTCATATATAATGAATATTTTCATAAACCTTTCTATTATATCGAAAACATTGTTTTTATAGTGCAGTAAACGGCTAACATGGTTTATGATTTTATAAATCAAAGTTTCGAAGTTCAAAATATGGATTTTTCTTTTCTTTAAAGACAATGTTCTTTACATAAAAAAAAAAATTAAAATATAAACAACATCAGTAATTATTTATAAAGCCTACTTGCATGTAAATATAAATAACTTTCTATGGTACACACAATTAAATTTCGTTTCACTAAATTACCAATTTTATGTTTTCGAAAATTTAATTAAGCGTGCAATTTTGAATAAAATATTCCTTGTACATTCCAATTCGACTAAAATTATAGCTCAGTAGCAAAGTGAATTGAAATGAAGTTAAAGGGAAAACAAAGCTAGAACTTTACAATTAGTAGTAAAATTTCTGCTCTTTATTCTTAAAAAATTGAACTACAATTTTTTAAAGATTAACTATAACACGATAAACGTAGTTTATTAAATTAAAAAAAAAAAAAAAAACGTATAATAAACAAGAGGCAAAACATTTTCAGAAGAGCATTTTTCTCAGTACTTAAGATTAGTAAAACTTACTAGTGTGCTATCCAGTGTCCCTTCAACAAGTATATCACAGTGTACTTATACAGCTCATTTTCAAAATATTAGAATAATTACTTTTTTTTACAAACTGAAAATATCGTTTGGCAAATTTAATGTCTTTTTATGCAAATATGCAAACGATATTTTCATTAAGAACTTATTGTTCATTAAGCTTATTTATTATCTTAAAATTAATATCATTTTTGAAAGGATTAATTGAAAAAAAAATTATTTTGAAATGTCAAAATATTAGAATATTTATTCAAGTGGTTCAAAATATTAGAATATTTATTCAAGTGGTTCAAAATATTAGAATATTTATTCAAGTGGTTCAAAATATTAGAATATTTCACAGTAATTCTGCTTTAATCATCACCAATTCATAATTGATGGCATCATGGATTAAATTAAGACGGTTTTATTTAAAATCAATAGTCTCTTTGCAGTTTGTTTGCTTTTTCGTCTTAAAATGGGTCGTGTGAGTGATATTCCTGAATCTATTAAACTTAAGATGGCTGATTTGTGTTGGCACGGTAAAAATCAATGTTATATGGCTAAATTTTTACACTGTTCGCTATCAAGCATTAATAAAATACTAACACAATATTTAAAAAAATAAAAATTTCAAAATAATCGCCGAAATGGAGGCCGACAACTAAAAACATATGCTAGAGATGACAGGAAACTGAAGCGGATAGTTAAGAAAAAACATTTTAAAAGTGTGCGATTCTTGCACCGAAAATGGAAAGAAGAAGGGGTTGAAGTTTCTACATCGAGAACATTAAGACGTCTCCATAAATTTAAGTTTGAATCTCGTGTACCGAAAACAAAACCTCTTATGACTGCAAAACAAAAGCGTATAAGATTGAATTTGTGGAAATCAAGACGTTTATGAAGCGAAGAAGATTGGAAAAACATATTAGTTAGTGATGAAATTATGTTGTATAGATACAAAACATACTTTCATCACTAAATAATATATTTTTGTAATCTTCTTTGCTACATAAACGTCTTGATTTACACCAATTGAATCTTATACGTTTTTGTTTTGCAGTCATGCGAGATTTTGTTTTCGGTATACGAAATTCAAACTTAAATTTATGGAGACGTCTTAATGTTCTCGATGTAGAAACTTCAACTCCTTCTTCTTTCCATTTTCGGTGCAAGAATTGCACACTTTTATAACAGTTTTTCTTAACTATACGCTTCAGTTTCCTGTCAGCTCTAGCAGATGCATTTGGTTTTCGGCCGCCATTTCGGCGATTATTCTGAATTTTTCCATGTTTTGAATATTGTGTTAGTATTTTACTAATGCTTGATTGCGAACAAAGTAAATAATTCCCTATATAACATTGATTTTTACCTTGCCGATACAAATCAACCATACGGAGTTTAATAGATTCTCGGAATATCACCTACACGACCCATTTTGAGACGAAAAAGCAAACAAACTGTAAAAAGAACACCGATTTTAAATAAAATCGTCTGAATTTAATCAATGATGCCACCAATTATCAATTGGTGATAATTAAAAGAGAATTAATGCGAAATATTCTAATATTTTGAACCACTTGAAAAAATGTTCTAATATTTTGACTTTTCAAAATAATTTTTTTGCAATTAATCTTTTCAGAACTTATATTAATTTTAAGATAATAAACGAGTTTAATTAACAATAAGTTCTTAATAAAAATATCGTTTGCATATTTGAATTAAAAGATGTTAAATTACCAAACAATATTTCCAGTTTGTGAAAAAAAAAGTAATTATTCTAATATTTTGAATATGAGCTGTACTAGATGTAGAAATGTTATTAGGTTCTACATCTGAGCTAAAAACTTACACTTGAGGAATAAAATTGCAAATTGTTTATCTCAATACTGTAAGAATTGCTTAAAAGTCAGAATGGATTTTATTATTTGAAAATAGATTCGTTTTATTCGAATTATTAAGTATTATTCGAAAAGAGTACTTATAGCCTTTAACTGAATACTTCTTCCAATTATTACGTTTCAGATTTATTTATATCAATTCTTAAATTCATTTGCGCCTACATATGTACTATTGTGTAAAAATGGTTAAAAATTTTGAATAGTGTACTAAAAATACAGGTATTATATTATTATTTCAATATTATAATTGCATTCATTAACGGTGTTTAACTGAATACGTCTTCTAAATATTAGGTTTCAGATTTATTTATATTAAATGTTACGTTTAGTTATGTTTAGTGTGTCATAAAAATGTATATTATTTTTAATTTATTACTATAATTGCATTAAATTCAAATAAGCAAAACAACTAAAAAGAATCGTTTAATGACATAGTCGATAACTAACTCCTTCTCGATTAGCGTATAATTTATAAGAAGCCTTGGAAAATTCCAAATAGCAAAATTTAATAGAAAATTGTGTCTTATCAAAAATCAAAATGGAAATGGATAAATATTTATATGTTAAATTGCCAGTAATAAAACAATAAAATAATAAATTATGTAAAAGACCCTTGTCACAAAGGAGATAATATAAAGATGAAAAATATATATCAGAACACTTTTTCTTCTTATAAAATCAGTATAAATAGCCACTGCAGTTTCCGGTGGAATCGACGAGCGCATTTTTTACTTTTTATCCAAATTTAATATACTAATAAAAATCGCAAAGTTGAACTCATGGTGAAAAGTGTACAAGTTTGAACATCCGTTGAATTATTCTAAGAAGTTTGAACAACATGGAAATAGACGCCGGTAGAATCTACAATGTGAAGTTTCCTAACCTGTAAGCGTAGAACTATGTCAGGACATTTAAAAAGTTTCGGTACTACTCGGATTCCTTCTTGAATACGATAGAAAACGGGTTATTTCGAAATGATTATCATAAATATATCATATATGTTTGTTAGCAAAGTTACTTGATAATTTTACCTATTTTTATCATTTTACAAACATCCTTAGCGTTACTTAACTTATAAAGAAATATATTTATTCAAAAGGTATTATATTTTGTTCAAAATTACAAAACTAGTACGATGTGGCAATCGCAAAATTTACTTATGTCTCATACATGTTAATACTTCCTAAAAAATGCAGCATAGCAACGCCATCTGTTATGTGATTTACAGCAAAATCTAATCTCTAACAACTTATGTCAACTTGTAACTGAATCTGAAGTTTGATGAACATCCGTGCGTTAGTTTTTGTAATAGAAATATTTCTTAAATCTTAAAACAATCTGCATAGCATCGCAATCTGTTGGGCGATTTACACCAAAAACTAATCAGGAAAAATTTATATCATGGACTTAATAAATGCATGAACGTGAAATATGATAAAATTTCATGCATTAGTTGTTGAGAAACTGCTATTGCGGAAATCGTGATAAATACAACATATTAGTTCCGCCTGTTGCGTGATTTGTACCAAAACCTAAACAGCACTAATTTTATCAGGGACTAACCGAAATTGAAGTTTGATGAAAATTCGTACATTAGTTCTTAAGATAGAGCTATTGCAACAATCATGAATAATGCAGTATATCAGCACCATTTGTTGAGCTATTTACACAAAAAATTAATAAGCACCAAATTATATCAAATCATAAATGAATGTGAAGTTTTATGAAAAACCATGCATTAGTTCTTGAGATATATATATTGCAGAAATAGTAAAAATTCCGCATAGTAGCGACACATGTAGCGCGATTTACACCAAAAACTGATCAGAACTAATTTATATCAGGGACTGAATCTAATGTTTCATTAAATTCCGTTCATTAATTTTTCAGATAGAGCTCCCTCAAAATTTGTGTCACATATATACCGATAGACAGACAGACTCACACACAAACATTTTGTAAAAAACATGTCTTTCGGGATCTTTGACCCCTACAACGTGTAAATCCATCAAAACCGCAATTCGAAAAATTTCACGATTCCAATACTTTTTTCTTGTAAAGATAGAAGAAAGTAATAAAAAATGTAACTAAATCGTTGTGTTTTTAAATAACAATAATCTCTAAAACGTTTAACACGCGTTAAAAGAAGAATTCTTGTACACGTTCTTAAACTTTCCATTGAAAATTTAGGTGAAAAATAAATTTGAGATCTTTAGTATTTTATTGAATTGGAATGACATATTTTAAATATATTTAAGATCTATTTTTCACATTATGCATCATAAAAATATTAAATCAATCTTCATTATTAACTGTAGTAAAAACTTCAAAACGGAGTCACAGAAGTCCGAAAAATATTGTTGTTAAGAACGGTAATCCTCTGAGCAAATACAACTAAAACAGAATTCTCTTACAGAAAGATTCAGTTTTTACATTGTTGCTGTATAACCAATTATTAAATATCTTGTAAATGATTATTTTTGATGAAGAATTATTTACATAAAGATTATATACTCTTATATTCTCTTTCCATATAATAATAATATTTAATTTGTAATAAATACATTAGAAAATTTAATTTCATTTTAAATCCACTGTGCTCCTTAATCGTCATATATTAATTTATTAATAGAAGTACATTTGTAATAATAATGATATTAACATCACCTTTAATATTTTCTAAAAGATAAAAGATTGTTTACAATGAAAGGAGGTGGATTGATAAGGGTCATTTTTCGCCCACCAGCTCCTTTTTCCACACATTTTTTTCATTAATATTCCTCATAACAAATAATAAAAAATAATATCTTGAATGAAAGTTCAATATTGATGGGGAAAATAACATATATATAATTAAGTAACATTAATGAACATAACCACTATTATCATTAGTTTTAATTCATATAATCAATAGTAAATCAATAGTAAATTTTTATCAAATGCAAAATTAAGATGAATGGAGCTTATTAAGACTATTATTTCAATATATGAAATATTGGAAATAATCAATAATCGAAAATAATCATATCGTTTTAGGCAATTTTGGAAATGTGTTTTAGAGTAGTGTTACTCCTTGATTTCTTCATCCGAATCACTACTGAACCATCCAGCGGCGGCGTCTTATAGTATATGAGAATATGCAAGACTTTTTTTTTTTTTTTTTTTTTTTTTTTTTTTACTTTGGTTGAATTATGGCACAAGTAAGCCAGAAACCATAATACGGAAGTAACATGCGCACATTATCTAACGACCCTTGCGCCTATATTACATTGACAGTTACCATTTTATGATGTTGCTTCACTCAGTTTTTATCCAAATATTATAGTTTTTAGCACTTGTGTGTCGAACAATCAAACTTTAGTCACAAAACGTCTCTCTTTAGCATCAGCTGTTGAAAACTGTTGTTGCTTATTTAGGAATCTAGGCATTTCATGTTCGAGATCCATTTCTTAAAAAAGTTCCAAACAATCCCGGAACCATCTATGAATAATCATAAAATAATTTAGCTTCAGCCACTTTCTGATATTGTGTATAACCCTTTTTAATATATGTGTAAGTATGATAGCGTCATTGTTCTTTGAATCTGCGAAGTAAGTTCTGAAGACACTCAAAATACTATAACCTGAAGTACTGACGAACATCATAGGGTTAACCAAAGGTATTCCTTTTGTAACGAGAAAGATCATCTCTGGAAGGAATTGTTCACAGTCTTCTGGAAATAAATGTATCTGACATCAGCAACAAGTATCAGAGTATCATTGTTGTCATCGAGAATAAGTAATTTCTTGCTAAAAGCTTCGTATATTTTTCAATAACATCTGTTCTGGTGACGTGTTCCATTCCAGGGTGTAGTGGAACAAAGTTCTCGTTGCATGTTGTACTGAATATATTATTATTTTTCTTACATTAAATAATGTGGCCAGGACACCATTAGAAAGACCAGATCTAAGCTTTACAAGTAACAATGCCAAGCAAGTAAAAGATAACCTCTTTTTCAAAGAACGATTTTCGACTTTACTAGTTCAAAAGTATAGTTAAAATCAGACATGGACATACCTATGAGAGTATAATAATTGAACTCGGAAAAGTGTCGCAGTGTGTCAAAATCAAGGCCTTTCTACTTTTCTACATTTCTGATATTGCTTAAAAGACTTTCAATATCTTTTTAATACATTCATCTATTCTCAGTTATCTAAATATCTAAAGCTTGCAGAACCAACTCACTGAATACCTATCCCGCAATATGAGTTTTACTGTATCGTTTTCCCGACGAAATATATATTCTAGTTTCTATAAAGGCTTCATTTTGATCTGCTTTTGATACAGTCACGAGGCACTTCCAGTTCTCTCTTCTTGCATTCTTCTTGCTTTCTTCTCGCATGATCTCTTATAGTCCAGGCAACAGAGAGCGTATAGGGACTCTACCTAGCAAAATTCATGGTAGTTCTGGTAAAAGGCTTACTATATGTTTTTTGGGTCGCTGAGTCTGAATTTTTTACTTCCCACCAAAATTTCCCACGGCAAACCCACAACCCCCCCCCCCCCAATAGGTTTTATTAAAAAAATCTATTTTTTTTTATTGTTTTAGGGAAAAAATATCTAGATATTCAGAAAGTAGACAAAATGTACCACAAATGAGATATGTGACATTATAACGTAGGATGGATGAGGAGGGGGGGAATCTGCCTCGGAACATGCGCCGCGGTCCTGCGTGGACTAAGTTGCGCAATTTCACTTAAGCACTCACATCGTTTACATTCTCCCTCTCGTCTCCCCTCCAAACTTTCCCTATAAGGTTTACTTTAAGTTTTTGGGGTTTCTGAATCCAAATTTCTTACTTTTCCCCCCCAAATTCCCACCCCCCGAAATCCCCTAAAAATAGCTGTTTTTAAATTAAATTTTTTATTGTTTTAGGGGAAAGTATGTAGAAATTCAGAAATTAGACAAAATTTGCAATAAATAGGATATATGACATTATGCCGTAGGATGAACGGGAGATGGGGGGGGGGGGTGCCTCTGAACATGCACTGTGGCGCTACGTGCACTAAGTTATGCAAGTCCAGACAATAGTGTATTTTACCTGACAAAATTAATACTAGTTCTGGATTTCGACTCACTTTATGTTTTTTGTGTCTTTGAATTCGAATTTGTAACTTCCCACCAAAAATTCACCCTGAAATCCCCCAAAAAACTGATTTTTTGAAAAAATTTGGTTTTTGAGAACATCGCGCGGGGAATGTTCCGAGGCAGCCTCACCCTCTCCCCGTTTATCTTACGTGATAATGTCATATATCCTATTTGCTGCAAATTTTGTCAACTTTCTGAATTTCTACATACTTTTCCCCTAAAACAATAAAAAATTGAATTTAAAAACAACTATTTTGGGGGGAAGTTTTTTTTGGGGGAGTTATAAATTCGGATTCAGCGACCCAATAATCTTAAAGTAAACCTTATAGGAAAAGTTCGGAGGGGAGACGAGATGGCGGATGTAAACGATGCGGGTTATTAAGTGAAATTGCGCAACTTACTCCACGCAGCACCGCGGCGCATATTCCGAGCAGATCACCCCATCCCCATTCCTCATTCATTCTACGTTATAATGTCATATATCTTATTTGTTGCAATTTTTGTCTACTTTCTGAATTTCTAGATACTTTTCCTCAGTTAAAATCTTTTTTTTTCAGTTTTATCAGTAATATTTGGGATTCCATTTTACTAAGAAAAAGGAATTTATTTCAAAATTTATAAAATTAATAACACATGCTGGACAATTGCACCATAAAGTATAATAAATAAAGACACAATCTTGCTGAATGGTACATAAAAAACAGGAAGTTATCTTTTAGCTTATTAAAGTTGGTGTTTTTTGTACCATTAAGGGGACGAGGGACCTTAAAAATAAATTTTTTATTTTTTGTAAATTTCACCTTAAATATTACTCAAAGGTACATTATATGCATTATGGCATGCATTTATTACAAAAAAAAAAATTTTAAGTCATTTTTGAGAAAAAAGTGGAATTTTACGCGTTGTTTTAGAAATCTCCGAAATGCCCCATGCGCGTTCCATATCAATGAAAATCCCCAATATTTTTTATAAAAGTTTGATTTATATATATAAAGAAATCTGTGCATCGAATTTTATATATTTGAATATAAAGGTTAAAAAAATTTTTTTTTGAAAAACTGAAAATTTTCGAAAAAATTTCAAAATTTCAGAATCTTTCATTTCTTTTTTCATTTTTTTTGCAAATTTAACTTTAAATATTACTAAAGGGTAAATTATATGCATCACGGCATGCATTTATCACAAAAAAAATTTAAAAGAAATTTATTTTTGAGAAAAAAATGGCATTTTACGTGTCGTCGTAGAAATCTTCGAAATGCCCCTTGCGCATTCTATATCAATAAAAATCACCAATATTTTTTATAAACGTTTGGTTTATATATATAATTAAAACTGTGACTGTGTAAAACTCCATTTTTTTCTCAAAAATAATTAAAAAAATTTTTTTTTTGATAAATGCTTCTCATAATGCATATAATGTACCCCTGAATAATATTTAAAGTCATAATTTCAAAAAATAAAGAATTGATTTTTAAGGTTTTTTAAGGTCCCTCGTCCCCTTAAGCAAGATTGTGCCTTTATTTATTTATAAAATTGTCTTTAAAAGTCTAAAATACTCGTCATATGTGTTCTATGGGAATGTATTTTTAACTGCAGTTTACAATTTTGAAGTATAATGGCGCAATGTAAAGAAAAATAAGTGAAATTTGATATTGTAAACACCAGTTTTACACGTTCGAAAAACTATCGCCATATGAAGTAGAAAAGTAGGAAAGTATTACTTTAGTATGTGACAAATTTTATGAAAATACACATCGCATAAGTACTGTAGAATATTTTTTATTGTTTTCTAAATATATTTATTATACCTTAAATATTATTACCCAATTAAAATTTTATTTATTTTATTAACATATACGTTTTCTCCTGTGTAAACTCCTACAGAACGTACTATAACTTAAATGTTTATTATTCCCATTTCTTTCAGAAGTGTAAAAATCCAAATAAATTTTGAGTAATATGTAAAAGTGTATTCCAGTCGTTACAAGAAATCAAAACTTCAACTCTGTGAAAAATGTCATTCATATTTCGAAAATAAGTACCTGATCTAAATTTTAAAAAAGTGTATTGCGATGTACTTTTGAAGAATGTACAATAATAGGTTATTCATTCAATACTTTTAATGAATCGACATTAGTTGAAAAAAAATTTAACCTTAACAATGATTACCCACCAACAGAAAAATTTGCCAGAATTTATGATAGAAAATTACTAAAACATTTTTTTTAAATTCCAAATTTGAAAAATATTAGGAATAATAAGAAGGAATAATATAATTAATAAGAATAATAAACATGTTTATAAAAAAAATAGGAAAATGATATTTTTTTAATGTAAAGTTTCATAAAATATTTCGTGTAACTCGTAGTTGTGATAGGAATCTATTGTCCTATAAATAAAAATTATAAAGGATGTTTTGATATGTAGTTTGTAAATATCAGATAATTCTAATAAGAAAACTGGATTAATTTATTTCTTAAAAGCATTAAATAAGTCCAATATACATGTATATATAGTGTGTTCGCTCTCAACGGTATCCAATAGCTAATTCCTAATCCGTTAGTCATAGACATATAGTTTCAATTACAAAAATGTCTTAAATAAGGTAGAGAAATATTTAAAAAGCGATTTGAGTCAATAAACACATTCCTTAAAAAATTACGAAATTTAAATTTTTAATGGCCCCTCGGTCCAATAAGTTATATTTAGTAAAATTTTCCTATTACACTGATAAGTAAGACAAAAAAAAGTCCCATTCTTATAACACTAAAATTGGGCGAGTTATGAAACTTAAAAATGCATGACTTATGCCACTATTCTGCTCTGAAAACAGATGAGTTCGACTTGGATTTGAGGGGTCACATACCAAGTGCTTAATGTATTCGAAGATCTTATTCCATGTGTATCTACGCTTTGAAAAAAAAATCGTACAAGTATTACGATTGAGTTAAATATTATTAAGATTCAGATTGATTAAAATAACATATGTTTATTTTGTAAGGATTTGAGAATGTTTCTTTTATGATTTCTTTAAACAAAAATTATGTTATTTTTTATGTTAGTTTTTATGTTACTTCAACGATCGTATGTATGTTTATCCAGTTTAAAATTTGTACTCGAACTTTAACTCACTTTCAAATATCCGATCAAGATTACATTTTACATATTGGTGCAAATCCGATAACAATCTAATATTATTATGATTTTCGGGGTTACCATTTATACTTACTAGTTTACTTACTAGTTTACAGGATAATACAAAAAAAATCGGATAGATTACCGCCAAGAAGTTTAAGAAAAAGTTTTAGATTAGATAATACAAGACTGCGATTGCTGGGGTTTTAGCTTTTATGCATTTTTTAGCAGTGAACCCGAAAATTACTTTCATTTTTAGCCATCATGTCAGGATATTTTGCAAAACATAAATTGTGAAAGCTAAAGAATAACAAAAATCGGATACTATAAAGTACAGGCGACGGCTGTGTTTTTTAACTTTTGATAATTGATTTTTACGTAATTTTTAGCACTGAGTATGAAAATGACCTTCATTTTTAACCATCATGTTAGAATTTTTTTTCAAATCGTGAATGTGTAATTTAAAATGTAACGAAAATCTCATACTATAAAACATATGAAAAATTTTTTAATTTAATTTTATATTATTTTATTTTATTCAATAATTTATTCAATATTTTTGCTTATCCTGGGATTCTTACAGATAAATAGTTGAGTGGTCCGATAAGATGGGGGAGAAGGTTCAATTTTAACTTTTAACTTTTAACTTTGAAATTTTCAATTTGCGAAAAATCCTGATGTGATGGTTAAAAATGAAGATCTTTTTCGGATTCAGTGGTAAAAAATAGATAAAAATCAATCATTAGAAATTAAAAAGAGAACATTCACATCTATTTTACGGTATGAAATTTTCGCTATTTTTCTTTTTTTAACTTTAAAATTTGCGTGAAAATCTTTATATGATGGTACAAAATGATGGTCAATTTTGGATTCAGTGGTACAGAATACATAAGAATCAATTATCAAAAGCTAAAAAACATGACATAACCTAACTTTTGCAGGCTAGTGTAACCTAATAATATTTTAAAATAGTGGCATATTTTAAAAAAATTCTACTGATGAGAAATATTAATTTACCTCTATATCAATTAGTCAATCAACATCACCTTAGCCTTTTCTAAATGTCTATTATTTTCTATGCTGACATTACCCTTTTAACAATCTGGTGCTTCAACTTTAACTGGATTATAATGCAGTTAGCCTCGTCACCTGAAATCTTTAACGAAAAATGGAAAGAAAAACAGGAGATAGGGTTACAGTGAAGAAAAATCTCTTGAATATATTAAATTTATGTTCACTTATTTTTCCACTAATGGCATAGTATTTTTAAAAACAAAAACAACAAAACAATATCGAGAGACGGGAAATACAAATTTTGTTTAAGTAAACAATGGAAGAAAAAATATCTTTTTTTTTCTTTCAATTCACATTTCGAAAAATGTCCATGTTTCAAACATATCCATAGTCTAAATATTTAAGTATAATTTTCTAAGCAATTATTTTAGGTAATTAACCAAATAATATTTCTGAAAATTAAAAAGATAATTTCAATAAATTTTAATATTATAATATATAAATTATATAATTATATTATATTAATATATAAATATTAAATATACAAAACGTGTTAATTCGTATAAACGTATCGCCAGTTTTCATTATTTCAAAAAATTTATTGTTTCAAGAAATATGTAATACAGAGAAATCTTAAATACAGCACAAAATAATCTAGAGGGACAATTATTTCAAACAAAGTTATAAAACAATTAATTTCCTAAAGAAGATTTAAACAACAACTAAAATAAGACAAAAGTTTCAGAAAGTCATCTGTTTGAGACAAATTTAATCTACTTTGTGGAAATGATGTATTTCGAGATTTAATCGTTTTAATTAAAGGCGAATTTCTGACGATTTATTAAACTATCTTTTTTTTTTTTAGTTTTCTATTGATTCTTATATGCAAATAAAAATTGAAATTCCATGTGTATTATTGAATTTTGACCTGAAGATGAAAACTTAATTAAAAGTACGAAAAAGATGTAATAATGAAAATAAATAAGAAAATAGAAATTATCCAGATCCACCAAAACTTTTTAATAATACATAAGTTCCTTAGAAAATACAACTAATTTTGTCTAGAAGTATAATTCTAGCTGCTTTTACTTATTTTTGAAGGGGAACTTCAATATTACACTTAATTTTATTACTGAAAAAGAGGAAAATCACATATTTTTAAGCGCTTTACATATTTTAAAGCTTCGTAATTATACAATACTTTGTTCCTTCAAAAATGTTTTGTATCACTTAAATGATTATTTCAAGCATTGTTCTTTCACATTTATTCGAGAAATTTTAGATGATAAGCCCTTAATCATTCATAAATATTGTATTTCATCTCTATTCTATTTTCTTCTTCTAGAAAGTATGTACTCTCTTAAAATGAATAAAACATTAATGGTGAAAAATGCACGATGAAATGTAGGACCATTTTTTAGAAGCTCTTTTAGCAATTTACCGAACTTCTCTTTTATACATTGTTAACATTTATCTCGTATTTAATCAAATAAATCCAGAGCAAATTATCTAATTTGTGATTGCCACTTAAAATTTAAAAGGATTAAAATGTAAATAGTTTAATATGGGATGCTTATTTGATTATTTTAAGATGATATTCGATTGAGAAAATTTAATCTCGAAATATATACCTAGAATTTTACTAACGTTACTTAACTTTTTTAAATAAACAAAATATGTAAAAAGATACTTGTAAATGTTAATTATCTATTTAATCTAACCTAATCCCATGTTAATTATCCATGTTTAATTATCCTAAGAGATTGCATTTGTTATAAATAAAACTGTTTTGTTTCAAATATTATGGAAAAAATAAACTGAAAATTGTTTGAGATAAAAATATTTTCAAAAGAATTTAATAGTTATATAAAAAAAAAAAAAATACTACATGTGAAATGAAGATAAACAATTATTTTACACTGAGAAAAATGATACTTTCAAATCTGAGTAAATCGATGTGTTCATTTTGTTATGAAACTTTTTGTTTCAAATAGGATGATCCAATGCTTCCAATTCTGAAATACCAGAAATACCCAGTTTCAAACTAAATTACTTTTTATTCGTTAAATGTAGTAAATTTCACTAGGGCAGTTGAATTCATTCATATTATTAATCATTTGGAAAAATGGTTATTGTCCTCGGTCAGGGCAGGAGATCAAAAACATACCTGAAGCGTTTTATTAGTTGAATCCCACATTTTATTCGTTTTCTGATTGGTCTATACAGTAATCTGTATTTTCCCTTTACTTTCAACAGAGATGAATACTTCTGTTGCCACTATGACAAAAAAATAATAAAAACTACCAAAAAAAAAAGTAATAACTCAGAACCAAATTGGGATACAGCTTTCAAACAAATTGCATTTAAAGTACTTTTTTTTCTATAAACTTCGGTGTAAAAAGTGATATTGTGGGATGTTTAGAAGTTTAAAAATGAAATTTCATTTAAAATTGTTTAAGGAATATTAATGTTTAATCCATGGCGTACGTAATGTATGACCAGCTCCGTAGAAGTTTAAAAATGTACAGTACCGAAAATTGTAAAACTGAAATTTCTTTTAAAATTTGTTCATGAGGGGTCCAGGAATGTAAATAATGAATTTATGTCGTACATAATGTATGATAAACTCCGTGCGATTTTTTATGTCTTAAATTTTAGTCTTTGAAAAAATCATTTTCCAAATGGTCATTTTAATTTGTTAAATTGCTTTATTTCCTTTGTTATGATAAACGACCCTTTCAGTAACATTTTATTACATGAAATGTGGTGAACTACAAATTTATCTTGTTCGTGGAAGAACACTTAAAAGTCGTCGTAATGTGATCGCAGAAGCACAGAGTTCTTTCTTCAGCATTCGAAACCGAAGAATGGATGAATTCGTAAAATAAAGACTTCGAAGGTGGTATTTGCAAGATTTAATTCAAAATTTGGAGATTTTGAGGAAAATTTTGCACATTTAATATCTATAAGTTATCTTAAGATTAGGGTTGGCTATGCATGATATTGCATATTTGGCATTATGATGATTTTGAAATTTATCTTTTTGTCTCCCTGTGTTCTTTCTGTTATTTTGACTACCAAATTTTATACGTAATGCTTTATTTTTCATATAAAAATAATACACTCTAAAAACGACATTTTCAAAACTGAGCAAAATATACTCAAATCTGAGTATGTTGCATGGTCAAAATGGCTCCGAATCAAGATTACTCAAGTTTGAAACATGTACATACTCATTTCTGAAAACATCCACACGCTCAAGAATAAAACATCATGTGCCCATATTTGAGTATACCCATGTTTTCAGAAATGAGTACATATGTTACGGCCAAAACCCGGAGCTTGGCCAGTTCGCGAATTGGCCGGCCAATTCGGGAACTGGCCGAGATTCCTGGCCAAAACCCAAAATACGTGAAATGAACAGCGTATTTCGGGTTTTGGCCGGCCAATTCGCGAACTGGCCGGGAAGCCTTGGCCAATATACGAAGTGGGGATTCAAGGTTACCCGGTAGGTGGCAATGACGTGCACACTTGATAGGAAAGAACGTTCTATACTGTGACGATTATATTCTGATATGTTGGACAATTTCGCGCCTGTTTGATATATTTCGATAAATTGGGTTTATTGTGAGCATTATATTCTAATCTGCTGAAGATTTCTGTCCTCTGTGACAAATATCGATGCATCGGATTCATTGTCCAATCCAATAAACAAATTATTTGAGGGACTCTGTAAATAAACGACAAATTTTACCTAAGCAATAAACTATAGAAAAATGTTGTAGAGCATATTAGTAATATATAAGAGTTTCATTACATTTGAAGTAGTGTAACATAATTAAAATACCTTATAAACGCTTTTTCACATATATCATAATTCTTTATCTGAATTCTTTTGGGAGTCCTATAAACGAACTATAATGCCTACTTAATCAATACTCTATTAAAAAAAAAAAAAAAAACATATTGCTCACTACATGAGTTAGGCATGTAAATTTTATTATATTTGAAATAGTGTAATATCAATTAAGTGCACTAGAAATGATCTTTCACCATTCCCTGCAATGTAACGAAATACTTTTGAGTGTTTCTGTAGACAAACTATAATTGCTACTTATTTCATACCCTTTAGATAACAATTTGTCGTCCATCTTAATGAAGCATACCTATTTTATTATAATTGAGATAATGTAACAACATTAAAATGCACTGAAAAAACCATTGATGATATTGTAATGAAATACTTTTGCGTGTTCCTGCAAATTAACCAAAAATAGTACAACTTAACTAGTAATACCAAAATGTATTTATAAAACCTAAATATTATAACAATTACAAGTCAATCCGAGTCTTTACCCGAGTTAGAGCACGGGCATGCATACGACCAGACAAATTGAATTCATAAACACTTTCAACTATGTTAGAAAATGATAAAACGTAAAAATCGGTTTCTATATACCAATTTCGCGAATTGGCCGATAGTGTATGGCCACTTCGCAAACTGGCCGATTGCATCTGGCCAGTTCGGGTTTTGGCCGGCCAATTCCCGAATTGGCCAGTCAGTTTAAAACGTTGTTGGCCAGTTCGCGAATTGGCCGGCCAGTTCGGGAATTGGCCAATTTCGGGTTTTGGCCGTAACATATACACTCTAAGGTATACCAGAGTTTCCCGTAGACAGTGTCAGGAGGGTGCTGCACCCTGCCTGCCCTAAGGTTTACAAAACAGCAGCCCTCTTACCCCTGATGGAAAACATTAGCACCCTTGTTGCCCCCAGCTGAAAAAAGTGCCTTTACTCCTTTCTTTATTAAAAAATTTACTTGCATAGTAAAAATTGCCACATTGCTGTCTTTAAAATAGCGTCCTGTCTATTAAATATTAAAAGTAATTTTAAAAATCAAAAGGATGCCTTTAAAAATTAAAAAAGTGTCCTTAAAAATCCAAAACATGCCTTTCGGAATCCAAAAGTGCCCTTTTCCTACAAGAAGCACCCTGCCCTTTTTTAAACATGGGAGAAACTCTGAATATACCCTCTGTTTGTTTTTTTTTTTTTTACGTTTACATCGCTGCATACGAGTGCCCTTTTTCTAGAAGTTTACTGTAGAAAAAACGTGTCAGTGCCCATCAGGCACAGATTTTTTTAATAAAGGACACACTTGTACCTTGTAAAGAAACGGAAAAAAAAAAAAAAAAAAAAAAAAAAAACAATATTTGGATCCCATTTCTCAACAGAATTTTTTGATATTTTCCCACGACTGATTGAAATTTGTCAATTGTCCTCTCAAGCAACAGACTAATGTCACAATTTCTTTCTCCCGTAATCAAATGAAGAATTTTGCTAATTTTTAAACATTAAGTTTCATCATTAGGTCAGGGGGAAGCATCATAAACTTGTCAACTGGTCATATGAAAAAGAAAAAACCCAAAGAAATTTATCAGTCAGTAAAGAGTTAAAAAAAATCACACAGTTCTTTGATTGTCATGGGGGGGGGGGGGAATTTATTTAATTCATCCATTGATCGCATGAAAAAAAAAATGTTTTGCTAGTAAGTTGTGGGGGGAAAATATGGAAATTTATCAACTTTTTATCAGAAAAAAACGAGATCTGTTGATCAGCTTAGGTAAGGGAGGGGGGGGGGGGATCGGCAAAATTCATAAACCGACTGTTATGTCAGTCGACTGTTATGTATATATATATTCAGTTCCGCTAGTTGCTCGCAAGAAAAAATGCAATATTTGCCAATCAGTACAAGTAAAATACCCCAAAATTCGTCAATTGGTTACAAGAAAAAATTGCAAAATTCTTCATTCAGTCATCAGGGGGAAAAAAAAAAATCTGAGAAATTCACCAGTAATCATTGGACATTGGGGGAAAAAAAAGAGAAATTCTTCAGTGTGTTGCTTTAAAATATTGTGAAATTTGTCAATCTGCTATGGAAAAAATAATGAAATATAGCGGACAATCAATCGTGAGAAAAAAATCATGAGATTCTTCATTCGGTTGCAGAAAAAAATGGAATGCAGAAAATTAGCGAAAAATCGCTAAATTAATCACATTAAGTGACAATTGAATATTATCGTTGAATAATAATTATTGACATCAATGTAAACAAAAAAGAATGCATAATTATATAAATTCACCAGTCAGTTACGATGAAAAAAATCACATTGTTCTTCAGTTGTAGCAGGGAAAAAATTGCTTAATTCACCCAGCGATCACATGAAAAAAAAAAAAAAGAAAAAGAAAAACCTCACAAGTTTACCAATTGGGTGCAAGAAAAAATGCAACATTTAAATGCAAATTGGTAGAAATAAAATATTGCAAAATTCATCAGTTGGTTGCGGGAAAAAATTGCAAAAATTCTCCTGCACTCATCTGAAAAAAATATTGCTTTAAATTTGTCTTTAACTGTTTTTTCATGAAAAAATTACTTTATTTAAAATAATTATACACATGTAAAATTATTTTTGGTACTTTTTGGTTAGCCGGGCACCAGTGTTATATATAACACTGGCGCCCGGCTAATCGAAAAGTACCTTATTTTTTCCATATTTCATATTCTATATAATAAATTAATCTACAATATATAAAAAATCTTTTAATTATTTGGTACTTTTCGGTTAGCTGGGCGCCAGTGTTATATATACATATATATGTGTATATATATGTACACATATATGCATTTATATATGCAATATATGTATGTATATATAACACTGGCAAACAGCTAACCGAAAAGTACCAATTATTTTTATGAGTCGAATATTGCAGCCAAAGATATTGAGCCCTGCTAAATGATTTGCAAGAGACATTACACCTTCACTGTGCATTATTAATCAAGCAGTTATGTTCCTAAAAAGATTATAGCTGCTCAATTTATAAAGGAAACTAAATCAGGTACTTACTAGTAAAATTTGTATTCCAATACATGGATCTATTAACTTGGGTCCTTTAAAGGACCCTTCACAAAATTTTATCACCTCAAAACAAGGAACCTTCATCAAACTTTTCACCTGCAAACAAGATCCTTCACAAAACTTTCCCACCTCCAAACTGAACTTTTTAGAAGTTTAATTATTTAGGAGTAAAATCAGTCTTTCACTTTTAAACATAATGGAAATATATGAATATATTTTTCGCTATTATTTAAAAAAATAGTGAAATTTATCTTTAGTTGTACACGAAAATTTCTTATAAAAAGTTTTCCCCATACCACAGCATTTCTAAATTAATGTGGCGATATTTTTTACCGAACATGATTCTTGTCGAATGCGTAGTGAATACAAAGTGCCGAATATCAATATTAATATTAAAAAGAAGTGTAATACAGCCCTCTTACGCTATATATATATATATATATATATATATCAACTTAAAAATTAGTTAAAATTCGACTACTATACTGTTGAAAAACTCCCTGCAAAAAGAAAAAAATACAATAACAACATGACAACGTGACGATTAGTCCCGCAGATTTTCCGAATGGCGGTTAAAACGCATAATTTTTTTTTTTCCAAGGGAGTTCGTCGTTCCGAGCCGAAGCTCGCAATCTTACTGGTTGTTGGTTGCCCAGTGTCCAGCATGTTGTTCAACCAGGTTTGGCGACTTTGCACTTGTTTTAAGAAACTACATTACTAACAAAATAAAGCAAAAATGCGTTTTTTATAACATAATTGTAATCTGTTGAATGTTATTTTGTATAATATTGTTGAATGCATTTTGTATAATTATAAATAATGATTTAGAAATATGTCTCTTCAATACATTTTTAATTAATTTTTTGAACGCTATATTTTTATATCCAAGTATATACTTAATATTAATTCTTGTTTATTAAATAAAGACGAATGAAAGATTTCTTTTCTTTTTCTTAAAAAAAAAAAAAAAAGAAATCGCTTTTGTAATAAAATTATTTATTTAATTTCTTTTTAATGAATGTACTTACTTAGGCAATATTGGGTTAATTTGGTTTTAGAAGCTATTTAATGTATTTTGTATATTTATAAATACAAATTTAGTAATATTTGTTTTCAGTTTATTATTATTATTATTAATTTTCTTAAACGTTATATATTTTGTAACTAAGTATACTTAAATTTTGTTATTATTTATTAAATATTTTCTTCTAATACAAATGTATATTATACGAATTTGATATTATATTTGTAAATGCAGATTATTTATAACTAATTGCACAGAATATTTGTTTCTGCTTTTATATTATTATTATTATATTATTTAATATATCTTAATCAATATTAATTTATTAATAAAAATTATTACTTTGTATTTATTATATTGATTTAATAAATATTATTATTAAATATTAATAATTATAAAATGTTCATGTATTTTTTTTCATTTACATTATACAATTAGATTAGACTATTTTAAATAAATAATAATACATATTTAGACTATATGCTAATTATAACTAAATTTATATTATACAGTTAGCTTATTTTAAATAAATAATAAATCTTTAGACTGAATGCTGTTAATCCTAAATATTTAGGATTTTCTTTACGTTGGTTTTTAAATTTGACGTATTCATTACAAAATATTTTTACACATAATCAACAACTTTTTTTTTTTTTTTTCGTTTTTCCATTTTGTATTAATAAAGATTGTTCAAAGTATATAACTTCTTCCAGGGAAAAAAAAAAATATATTAACTGTGCCGCTATATTTTATGATGATTGTTTGTCAAATGAAAGACAGAACTCACCCCCCCCCCCCCCAGCACACACATTCATACACACATACATACCAAATTAATGCTACTGCGAAACTGTAATTTATTTGCACCAGAAACTAACATTACACACTAAAGTGTAAAATTTCAACTAAAATGACATTTAAGTAGCAAAGACAAAAATAAATAAAAAATAAAGACAAGTATTTTTTTCCCTTTTTTGGTTCCATGTAATGTATAATTTTGAACTATATTCCATAAAGGTATAAGAGCATACAGTTACAAATTCATGGGATTGTTAGGGAATCCAACCTCTTCTTCACCCCCCCCCCCCTCCCGGATTTTGGATTTTAAGGTTTTTTATGGATTAAAACTGCAAATTCTTCCTGGAACTGCAGCTTGAAAAATAAAATATAATAGTTTCTTTTTTGTTTATCACAAATAGCATTTAAAAAAATATATAAATAATATACTTATATTAATATTATTATATAATAATTAATAAATTATATAATAATATAAAAATGTTATTTATATTTTAAAATATTATATATATATTTTAATATAAATAATATAATATAATTATATTAATGTTATTGTATAATTATATAATATAATTAATTAATTATTAATAATAATAATAAGTAATTTTATATTATATCATATTAATAATTATATATTAATATTAAATTATTTATATTAAAAAAATTATTACAATATTTTTGATATAAATAGTAATATTCTCCCTGGAACTGCAGCTTGAAAAACCAAACGTATATATAGCAGTGGTGGAAAATTGGCGCAGAGATGGAGCCTATCGACACCACTAAATTTTAGTAGTATATTTCGGCTTATCTAATGACCAAATTTCTGAGTTTTTATTAAAGTGAATAATACCATAAAAATTTAGTGGTGTCAATAGGCTCCACCTCTGCGCCAATTTTCCACCACTGATATAGTGTTAATCACAAATGACAATTTTTAAAGAATATAAATAATACAATTGTATTAATATTATTATATAATTATATTATATAATAATTAATACTAATAATAGTTATATTAATATTATTGCATAATTATATTATATAATAATTAATTAATAATATTAATATAATTATATTATTTATATATTTTTAAAATGCTATTTGTGATTAAAAAAACTATATACATTTTGTTTTTCAAGCTGCAGTCCCAAGAAGATATATATTAATGTTATTGTATAATTATATTGTATAATAATTAACTAATTAATTAATAATAATATTAATTAATACTATATTATAATATACTATATCAATAATTATATAATAATATAGCATTGTTATTTATATTTTAAAAATTATTACAATATTTTTAATATAAATAGTAATATTCTCCCTAGGACTGCAGCTTGAAAAACAAAATGCATATAGTTTTAATCACAAACGAAAATTTTTAAAGAATATAAGTAATACAATAATATTAATATTATATAATTATGTTATATAATAATTAATAATAATAGTTATATTAATATTATTACATAATTATATAATATAATAATTAATTAATAATATTAATTATTTTAATATTAATTATATTTAAAAAAATTATTATAATTTTAAAATATAAATATTAATATTCTCCTCTAACTGCAGCTTTAAAAACAAAATGCATATAGTTTTAATCACAAATGATAATTTTTTTTTAAATATAAATAATATTATTATATTAATATTATCACATAATTATATTATATAATAATGGATTAATTAATAATATTATGTTAATAATTAAATTATATAATAATGGATTAATTAATAATATTATGTTAATAATTAAATTATATAATAATGGATTAATTAATAATATTATGTTAATAATTAAATTATATAATAATGGATTAATTAATAATATTATGTTAATAATTAAATTTTAAAAAATATTTTTTATAACTTAATTAATCATTGAAAAATTTAAACAACTTCTCGCATGCTTGGATTCGAACTCAAGTACTCAGATTTACAGACAAACGTCATACCTCAACGTTAGTATGCATTCAAACCGATTCAGCTTAAAATAGAATTGATACAAAACCCCCAGAAGTACTCTTCGCCAAATGTTATTATCGCCAATATAGACTATGACACTGCCAAAGGCAAGAACCAATGAGGTTACAAGCTACAGTTCCGATCGACGAACTCCCTTGGAAAAAAAAATTATGCGGTTAAAACGTAAACACACGGTCTCAGAGTTGAGTTGGGTACTTCCTTCTCATTCTCCCCTGACATGGAGTCAGAAATAGAGCTGCGTAATCAAAAATCAAATGTTCCAACGAAAATTTGAAATAAATAAATTAATACGAATTATACATTTTTCATTTGTTTTTGAAGAAGTAATTTTTATAAAAACTGGAAGTCACGCCTGATAGAGAATAAGGGCAAATTATGCATGCAATAACCCCACCTATATTTTTCAGCTTTAATCGTGGACGCCACCAAAATGGGGGGAGGGTCCCTTCCCCTCCATTGATTTTGAAATTTAAGTGACTACAGTGAAACCTCCCTGTGTGACCACCTCCATTAACCAACCACCTCTCAGAACTACTATTTTTTTCATGGAACGAAATTTATTCCTATAGACTCAATACTAATTTTACCTCCATTCAGAGACCATCCCAGTTGAACTCCCTCCATGAGCGACCAATTTGTTTGAAGAAAATGAAACAAATTCCGTTTTCTCCTGGTCGCTTGAAGAGGGTTTTATTAGAAAAATAATTCCGGAGAGCGCATTATTCATCAAACTTCTAAACTAAATTTAGATTTTTTTTTATTATTATTCCGGTAACTTTTAAGTGTTTAAACCCCTTTATGCCTTTTTTAGGCAATGAATTTAATTCTGATGACAAATTAAGAATGACGGTCAATAAACTCCCTTGCCCTATTCTGTCAGGAAACTCTCAAAGAAATAGATAATAATAGATACAAATTAATGAAATCTTCATTATTTATTGCCCCCCCCCCCCCCAAAAAAAAAGCATTTATTTACTGAACTTCGAAAGGACTTGGTTGGATAAGTTATAAAAGATAAAACCGTATTCATTTTTTAAACTTTGTAGTAATTAACTTATGTTTTGATACTTAAATTTTTATATTTTTTCTTAATGTGAAAGATAAATGTTAGTAACATTGTTATCTTTTTTTAACAATTAAAATCTAGATTTAAACATAACCTCCATTAAGAGACCACCTCTCGGAGTGACCAATTTTTATTGGAGCGGAACGTGGTCGCTTTAAGGAGGTTTTACTGTAATTAGCTTTTGTTTTGATACTTAAATTTTTATATTTTTTCTTAATGTGAAAGATAAATGTTAGTAACATTGTTATCTTTTTTCAACAATTAAAATCTAGATTTAAACATAACCTCCATTAAAAGACCACCTCTCAGAGCGACCAATTTTTATTGGAACGTAACGTGGTCGCTTTAGGGAGGTTTTACTGGACATATTTTTTTATGTTTTCAAAAACAATATAAAATTTATTATTAACGAGTAACTAAATTAAAAGAGCCTCTTTTATTTTAGAAAATATATGTAGATAGTGTAATATAGTAGATGTAATATAGATTGTATGTGCAAAATTCTTAGTTCCTCTTTTTTAAAGAGCTGTTGTTGGTGTGTTTTATGACGGTCAATTACCTACACTTGGGATATGGGCCCAAAGGGGAGGGGAGGGGGTGCTCTGGCGTCTTTCTAAGAGAAAGCAAGGAAATCCAAGGTTCGAAGAAAACCACGGAAAACTCCGAACGATTAGGCCGACGGGCGTGATTGGAATCGAAACCAGCACCTCTCGTCTACTAGCTTTGAGAGCAGAACCTTTCGGCCACTGGTGGGGCGGTTTTAAAGAGGAACTATGACTGTCGCGCTTGGATGAAAGAGCGGCATGGTGGGAGGGGTGAGTGCCATTGTCCCTTCTGTATTTTGAAATTTAATTAACTAAAATTTCTTTTTTTTTTGACAGATTTAGAAAAACACAGTAAAATTTATTCTTTTAGGAAAACTTAAAATGAAAAACTAAATAAGACATTTACAGAAAGGGGGTGGGGGAAATTGGGGCCCCATTGTTCATCGTTAGATACTAAAATTTAACTAAAATATATTTTTGTGCGTGTTTGAATACGATTTTAAATATTAATGAAAGGGGTTTTGAAATAATTTGGAGATTTTTTTTAGGGGACAATTTTTGTTGATTGAAATTTTTGTATGCGTTAGAGTTTGAGGGAATATTTTTACTAGTGGGAATTTAAGAGAAATTTATGAAAAATTTTAGGATAAAAAGGAGACTTTGAAATAATTTCGTGATTATTATTTTATTTATAGAGGGGGATATTCTGAGATTGAAATTTTTGACCGTGTTAGAGTTGAGGTGATATTGTTCCTGGTTATAATTTTAGAAAAAATTGTGACAAATTTAAGGTCAAAAAGGGCTTCGAAATAACTTTGTAATTTGTTTTTCTTTTTAGGGGGAATTTTCTGAGATTAAAATTTTTGAGCGTGTTAGAGGTAATGTTACTTGCAATAATTTCAGAAGTTAAAAATTTTTTATTGTACGGATGGAAGACTTGTCATTGACTTAATGATTGGACTTAATGATTTCCGTGTATTATCTAAAATATTAATTTAGAAATTTATTAAAACTATTAATGAGGAAACACAGGCATATCAAAATCTTAGATACCATAATGTGCAATAATAAAACTTTCAAGTAAAACCTTCATATTACCTGCATGAGAAACAGTTTTCATTTTCCCTGAAAATATCTCAAGCGATTTCACGAAAATTTTCTAAGTCATTGAAGATAATTTGGAGGTGATAACTTACAGAAATAAACCTGTATGAATCTTTTAAAAAGTGGTATACTTCTCTTAAGAGAACCTTTAGTTTTCATTTTCCTTAAAGATACCCGCTGAAACCTTCAAAATGGCTGCAACATCTCAAAAATTTTAAAGGTTTGTGTCTGATTTTTTTACCTGGGATGTAAAAATTTTAGAAACACGAAGAAAATGCTGTAAACATTAAATTTCCTACATGTAATATGAAATATTTATATCATATTTTCCATGTCGTTTCATTCGTTTACAAGTTCTTTTTCTCCAATTATTTTCAAATGCTTAAGAAAATATAGTTTTGAAAATATTTGAAGTCTCTAATATTGAAAGAAAAAGAAAATATCTAAATTATATATTTATCATGAAACAGTATGCCAAAACAATAATTAAAAAATTATCTTATCGTTAAAATTAGTTTCAAAGTTTTTTTTTATCTTTGCGTGAAAAAGAAAGCATAAATATTTCATAATAACGCAAAACAAAGTTATATTCACGAATATTATTTAATAAATGTATGTCAATTTTTGGAACATCAGTTTTGTTAAGCTTATTGCATCCAAGTGTAGAGTCAGAATAAAAATAAGTAAATTATCTTCTTCAAAATAAATAAATAAATACATAAATAACTCTTTTCGGTATTGATTTTGATATTAGGTATACTAGCAAATTTTGTTAAAAAGGGGATCGCTTAGGGATCCCTTAGGGAAAGCTTAGGGATCGCTTTCATACTGAAATTGTATCAAACATTCCTACAAAATTAAATTTAGACAACATATTTGGATGTTAGGTAATTTTTACCTAACTACACACACACACAAAAAAAATTATTCGTTCACGAACTTAAGGAATTATACAAGTTTAAAATCTTGAATTCTTAATGTTAAATTCATTTGTAGTAATTGCAAAAGAGATTGCGATGCTGGTAGTTTTTTATGCATAACTCAAAACTACTTGGATGATCGAGCTGTAACTTTGAAATCACCTGCATGAAGTTCATATAAATCGATTTATGTTAAAATAATATATAGATTATAATTACAAATCTTTTCAAAAATTTCTTTTAAAAAATATTTTTTTAATCAAGTTTTTCAGTTTCTATTATTTTTGGGAATTTCTCAGCAAATCTATCTGTTATACAATGTAAATTTTAACACAAATATTGTATTAAGTAAATAAATAATACGAGTTGTAATATTCCAACCGAGTGAAAAATTGTCCACGCCAGGATTCGAACCAAGGGACTTTGATGTATGCTGCCAATGCTCTGCCAACTGAGGATTTTTTTACTCAGTTAGACTATTACAACTGCTATTATTTATTCTAGTTAGAATAATTGTGTTAAGATTTATATAGTGTTATTAAATATCGAACGTTTCTAGGAGGTTCATTACCTACGATTTATTCTTTTGTGCGGATTCAGCTATTACACCATATGTCATAATCAAAAAGCTTATTTGGTTGGGTAAGGTCCGCCAGATTACTCCGGTATAGCTATGTTGGCAGAGCATTGCAAGCTTACGACAAATTTCTCTGGCTCATATCCTGGTCCAGACACTTTTTCACTTAGTTGGAAAATTACAGTTCGTATAATTTTATCTGTTGGTTAATTTTGATGGGATTATTAAACACAGCAAATCATTTTCCGACGGGTGTAGATTGATCCCCTTTTTAACTGTACAAAATCTGCATGTTGTTGTTGTTGTTGTTTCCATAATTTTACGTTTGAAGCTGATCGTGAAACTAGCTTTATAATTATTTCAGTTCATTGGAATTTTAGTAATTAAATTGCTAATGTACCCACAGATATCAGCATGCACAACAGGCTTGAGAATATTTACTTCAAATTCATGACATTGCCACCTAAGAGTATTGTCTTTCCTATATAGATGCGTCCATTTTTGTCCGTAGGGAGCTGTCGCGTTTCCATTTTTTTATGTGAGAAAATGTGATAGATCAAAATCACTACGAAACATTAAACAGTCAAGCGCTGCTTCCAAAATGTTTTTCTGTGCATACCAAATCGTATTCAGCAATTTTATTAAGAGTTAAGAGAAGCGATGCTCTCTTAATACTGCTAATAGAAATAATTTTTTGTTGTCGAAAATTTAGGATTTTCCTATTCTTTTTAGAACGGGGAATTTCCTTGTCTAAAAAGTATGGAATTTTTATTTTATTTTACTTTTTTACTTTACTTTTTTATTTTACTTATTTACTTTTTTTTTTTAATTTTCAATGAAAATTCGCCGCATGGAAAACTTTGTTCCCTCAAGATATAAGCGACAGAACTGTTGTGCCAGAGAATAGTGGAGATTCAAATGAAGCTTTAACGAATTACCCCATTTCTAATTAACATTATTATATGTTACGTTCTTTTAATAATGTGAATAAATTTGACTAATCTAACCGAGATTCAGAAACAATTGAACGGTTTGTCACATTTATATGACATTTTAAGTTGAGAAAAACGAGGAAAAGTGTGAGTGTTAAGTCTCTTTTCATGATTGAAACAAAGTTTCTAATAAAATAAGACGAGCATTTTTTATTATATCTACTAAATGTTTCAAGTCAATATTGATGAAATTAAAATTTTATTAGCTTTTCTAATTCAATGTTCTCAATTGTGATCTTCCCAAGTGTGTTTATAACGAAAGAACTTGGCTGATTAATGGTGAGAACGAATTTCTGAATATCTTCAATACATATTTCATTATTACAACCATGAAGCTCAAAAAGAATCCTTAGTTTCTTTTGTTAACAAAAGATGATATGCAACAAAAATCAATTGTATTTAGAGTTAACTTGTGGGGTTTTGCCGGTCCAAGTATTTGTAATAATTATGTCCAGTTGCTATTTTCAAATCTGTATAAATCCAATGGTGTTAAATGTATTTTCAAGCAGAGTTACCGATAAAAAATAAACGACCTTCCCTTTGTATTCACAGATCGTTAATAATAAAATTTCATTAAAGGTAAGGTTAGATTTATGAAGGTATGTCAAAAAATAAATTATTATCATTAAACTAGAGTTATTACTAAGAGTTACTAGAGTTAACTAGAGTTACTTACATGCTAAAGGGGGAAAAATACATTTAAAGACACATAAATACGTTTTAATAACCTGATCAATAAGTTTCGTACTCACAATTGGTGATTTCATTAATATCAAGATTTGATAAAAACTATTTCCCAAAAATTTTAAAAAGCAACTTCGTAAAAACTAAAATAATGAGATCACAGGTATAAAGAAAGTATTTCTTATAATAAAAATGGGTATAGCTGTAATTGTTTTAGCATTTGACATGTTATAACTCTTGTTTAAAAATTAAGTTTGTAATTATTTTTTTAATGTGACTGCAACTTCTGAAGCAGAGTTCGCGTGTATGTTAAAAAATATACCTAATTTCTTATATAAAATGGTAACATTAATTTGTAACACACAGTCCATGGATCAAAATATTCCGCAATTGTCTGTAGTTTATGCATTTTCTACACTTCTTTATTTCTTTATTTCTGAAATAGAATTCGCCTACATGTTAAAAAATGTACCAAGTTTTATATATCAAATAGTAACACTAGTTTATGACACAATCCTTGGATCAAAACATTCACGAAATGTACAGGTATATAGTTTATGCAAGTTTTTAAAGATTTATTTTAAAAGATTTTTCTTAGAGACACAATTTTAGAGAAATCTTCAGATGATTTTATTTTAAAAACTCATTTTAATAAATATGACAAAAATATAGTAATTTTTTTCCACAGCTCCTTAATATTACGTTTAAAACAGTGATTTTTAGAAGAAAATATTGTTGGCAAAAAAAGTTAAACCAAGTTTATCAAAGTTAAGCCTTAATTAGTTACGCTTCATGGTAATTTCTTTAATTGCATAATTATGTTAATGTTGTATGCTTTTTTCTATCGCGACTTGCAGTTTCACAATTTTTTTTTCAGAATAGATTGATTATTTAGCGTCAAATAAGATATTCGTTACTTTTACATTTTTATTAACATATATATATTGTTTTAGGTAATGCCAGTAGCATATAATTTTATGCTTCATTTAATATAATTGTTGTTTCATCGCTCAAACGATGTCATTCTCAAAATCTTTGATGGTACAAATATATTAGCGATTTGATTTTACAATAAATTGGTAAATGAAATGACGGGATCACATGTATAATGAAAAACTAGTGAAAAACATAAAATAAAATAAAAATGGATATTTGTGAACGTGAGTTACCATATACTATTTTTCCTTATTCTACATGACATCTCTTTCCAAATTTTAAGCAACTTAATGGAAGCTGAATTAATGAAATATTCTAACTGCGTGAAAAGATCTCCATTGTTTTATGGATAAAGGATGGGATATAAAACCTTGATGGATAAATTATTCTACTATATTTAAAATGAATCCGTAAATACAACAATGCGATTTTATATAGGTATAACAAGTAGAAAACTTAAAACTAGAATCAAAGAATATATAGCAGACATCAAATACAACAAGAGAACACAGCTTTGGCCAGATTATGTAGAAAGGAACCATTGCAGATTGATTTTAAAAATACCAGAATAATTTATGCATAAAAAATTTATTTACCATAAGTAGACTGCATATATAAGACAGTTTTAAAAAATCAGAACAATATTAGCAATATTTGCTGAGTTATTAAATGGCGGATTTTCGCATTTCCTTTGATCTTGAGTTAGCGTTATATATGTGTTTCGCTATCCTGCGATACGATTTTAGGTTTAAGAACTGGTGTATAGTATCGTCTCCAATGATACATTTCACCAGTTTTCAACAATGCAATTTTATATAGATATGACAACCAGAAAACTAAAATGTATATTTAAAGAACATACTGCAATATTAAATACAATAAGAGAACTACATCTTTGGTCAGATTATGTAGCAAAGAACTTTTAAAGATTGATTTTAAAAATAGTATATTAATAAACTCCTCAAGATTTTATTTACCATCCATTATCCGGGAATCAATAGAGATCATTTTACGCAGTCAGAATATTTGCAATGTTTCAGTCTCCATTGAATTGTCTAAAATATGGAAAGAGATACTCTGTAAAGTAAGAACAGCAGCAGAATTTAACTCACGTCCACAAATATCCGTTTTTATTTTAATTGAAGTTTTGCTCTTGTTTTTAATTATACATGTGGCCCCGTTATTTATTTATTTATTTACCAATTTCTTGTTTTAAGAAAATTACAAAATTTTTTGTATCAGCAAAAATCTTGAGAATGTCACCGTTTGAGCCATGAAACATCTGTCTTAATAAAGGTATTTATAAGCCTTTTAAAGTGTATTTTTTATCACTTTTAACAAATTTTAGCTTAGTGTGGATAATAGTTTTGCTTGAAATTTTAATTTAGTAAAAATGTATCATATTAAATGTTAAATTCAAAATTATTACCGTTCTGTGATTGTTTTTACAGATGGATATGCGCGATAAATGCGATTTCATCGCAGATAAGCAATATAAATTTATTAAAGTTTAATGTAGGGGAGAGTGGGGCATGTTGGAACATGGGGCACGTTGAAACACTTAAATTGGTAGCCATTTAAAAAAAATCAGGAGCTTCTGGGAATTCTTAACTTGTGTCTCTTAAGCACATCTAGCATCCATATTTGTTTTCGAGACCATAGGTGTTCAAGTTTTTCTAGCAGGTTAATTTTTTTTTTTATTTGATGCAAGGTAAATAAATTTTCTGTATTCCTTACAATCCTTATTATTTTTTTTAATTATTATATTAAATTAACCTCAAATTATGTTGTCAAATTGCTTGAAAATCAGGCTTTTATTTAATAGCAGCCATTAACAAATAACTATTGTTAAGTAAGGCCTAAAATAATAGATAAACAAAAGTGTTGTATGGAGCATGTTGAAACACTTTGGAAGGGGCATGTTGGAATAGTGTTCCAACATGCCCCCTATCTTTTCTTACTTAGGACATTATATAGATACTAATTTCCCAATCTCTTTATTTAAATAGCAATATCATTTATTGAAAAATGATAAATTTTTAACCTTTTTATTGACTTTTGATAGAGAAATTGTATAAATACAGCAAGTAGTGCATGGATGGTTAACCACCAGGATTAACTATGACAATCTATGATATAGTACCAGGAATTGTAAATGTTGCTTTTCCGTTGTCTTTTATACAATCACTTCAAATGTTATATCTGGATTCTCAGTCACCGTAATATATTTATTGAATTGGCACATTTTTATGAAAGTTGATTTGGAGGAAGCACTGGAATTGGTAGATATTTGTGCTGTTTGAAGGTAAGGGGGAAGAAGAGAGACTCCTAAAAGGCCCCAGAGCCATACATTTTTTTCTTTCATACTCTCCTACCATATTTCACTAAATTGTAAAATTTAATTTATTCCTCAATGTTTATTTTGAAATAAGGCACATTCACAATTTTGATATGAATAAAATTGATTATTAATTAATCTACGTTAACTACTTATTAATGAGACGCTTTATCATTGACTTTTTTTTCAGTCCTTTTGATCATACTGAGTTAGAAACTATTTGAACAACCCCCCCCCCCCCCCTCCATAATTTTTAAATTGCTATGCCACTGATAATACATAATTATAAGTAAAGGTATATTAAAAGAATGTATATAAAAAATTCAAATCAACTATATTTTTGAAAAGAAAACTTCTAACTAAATCAAAATTTTACTTTTTATGTAAATTAGCAATTTATATTTTATTTTATGTTAAAAACTAATTTGTGAGAACACTGACACTTAATTAATTCACATAGTTTGTACAATTTATAATTTGTAAAATAGCATTACAATTATAATGTATATAAGGGAAGGGAACAATATATATATATTTTGCTGTATTGTATATGTAATATATAAATAATATAGTATACAATAATGTAATTACATATATTATACTTTTGAAAAAAACCGATTTTCCCTATAGAAAATTGGGTTTGATTACAGGAGATGATGATTCTATTGATTTACCAATTTATGAGAATAGGAAACCACAAATTAATGATTTTCTTGTCGTGAAGCTCTCCACTAAAAAGAAATAAATTACATTTTGTTGGGATGGTACAGGTAATTAAAGAGAATAAAATAGAAATTAATTTTCTTCTAAAGTGTAATAGTGAAAAGAGTTTTGTTTTCCCTAACAAGGAAGATCGTGGATGGTATTCCTATGAAGAAATTTACCTCATTCTACCACCTCCTAACACAATCTGTAGTACTTACAGATGTATTAGTAAACTGGTATTTCCCTATGATTTATCAATTTGTGAAGGTCTGTAAAAAAATAGCAAGCACAGAAACTACAAGGTTACGATATTTTGTATTATCTGTAACTTCATATTATTAAACAAATATTTTATAACTAATTTTGTAACTTGTTTAATTGTGTTCCAACTTGCCCCACACTATGTTCCAACATGCCTCATAGAGGGGCATGTTGGAACAGTTTGTCAAAAGTTATATTTTCATGCATATTTTGCTTCAGTGTGATTTTTTTTAAATACTTTATTTTAAATTGTAGCAAACATTTTGAACTAGAATATAACTCTAAGTTATTTAACTAACACCTTTAGTTTACTAAGTTAGGGAACCAAAAGTAAAAAACGTTCCAACTTGCCCCACTCTCCCCTAATATACTTTGAAATTGCCACTATGTTAGAACTAAATATAGTTATATTTTAAAAGACTCGTATGCTAAGAAGTTTTAAGTAAATATTTTCAAGTTCAGCAAACATGCTCAACACTCATTCAGACTATCATGCTACATTAACATCGTAAAATGAAAATTTTCTTTTATTCTTGCACGCAAAAATTCTGCTACGCACCTAAAAATATTTCTTTTGTACTGATTGCCTCCGAAAAAATCAAGTGAGTGAAAGAAAACTCATTCATCCATTGTAAAAATATCTTTTAATGTTTTCAAAAACTTAAGGCAACAAAAAGTATTATTGTTTCAGAAATTATTTTTTAAATACAGAGATTTTATTTGTTTATGAATTTTCTTATGATTTTGTTTATTAATTATGAGAAAAAAGGAACTCTAAAGTTTCAAAAGAATAGGAATACAGCTTTTTACTTTCTTAATATCAGAATATATTTAAATCATAGTACTTTTGTTTTGACTACGTGCCTTCATTTATCGTAGAATAACTTGTTCGAAAATGACTCCACTTCCAAATAGATGAATTAAAATAATCAGGAACCTTTGAGGACTTGCGTTGATGAATTAAGATTAAAAATAGTTAAATAATAAAGATTTGTGACTCTAAATAAGTAAGATTAAACTTGATATCGATGTATTTCATATTTTAATAGCACAGAACCAGATTCAGATATCATAGAATACGAGCATTCAGAGATCAAAACATTGAATAATTCGACTGCTGTCCCGCAGCTAATACAAAAATACAGACGCATAAAATTATCTAATAAAGAAAAAAAACAATGATTAATATAGATATAATACAGAAAAAAACATAGTATGATTTTAAAAATTAAATATCAATTATAATAATATTAATTACAGTTAATTAAAAGTCTGTTTAAACGGCAATCAATTGTTCTTGATCTGAAAGACCTTTGCCGTGAGATTTTATAGTGCTGTCATCTGCTGTTAAGTGAGCCTAATAAAAAGTCTATCTAGAAATATACAGGAACTATTTTCGAATATGTATGTAACACAAAAAAGCTTATATTATATTTTCGTAAATTCTCTTCACAGACTATTTAACTTTTCCCTTATTGCTCGGTATTCATATTTACCATTCGTGTTCTCAAATAGAAGTACTTTTATCACCTTTATAAAGTTTGCAAATTTGCAAAATTAATAACTGTTTTATGTAAAGGCATATGACTATTTTTCCTATTTAAAACATTTAAAAACCATTCCTAATTTAAAATGAATGATATAGAAATAATAACTACCCGGAAGACACAAACATGATTGGCTTTTTAACCTTAAACAGAAGCAGAAATATTTACAAGTAAAAGAATTCGCAAACAATTTATAGTTATTTGAATTGTTGGTATAATAAATACACACACACACACACACACACACACACATATATATATATATATATACAGGGTGTTTCACTACCAGACCGACAAACTTTGAGGGATTATAGTAGACATGAAGACCAACATTATTAAATAGAAAACCATGGAGCGCAAACGTCTTCTGTAGGAGCTAGGGGTCATTAAAGTTTAAGGTCTAAAATTTCAAAAGATGATAAAAACGGAAAAAAATGGTCGATTCGGTTGCGGTTTTCGCTAAAATCGTTCTTTATATCACGATTTTCTTAAAATTTTTTTTTAAAGGTTACGTTCAAAAATTGTCGATAGAGGGTTGCTTTAGACTTTAGAGTAACGAAAAACTACTTTTTACCGTTATTTTTTGTATGGGGTTGAAATTATTCTAAAGTTTAGACTATAACTTAAATTTTAAGCTGGAAATCGAAAACATTGGCATCGGGTAACTAGCGACAATTGAACTGTGAACAGAGGGGGAAGATTAAAAACTCTCATAAACATTGAACAAACTAATCGATTTTATTGCGGTATGCGTGTAGGTCATTCTCTTGGGAATTATTTTATACAAAATGACGTACAGCTTTGGTGTCCTCATTTTTTTTTATACAGGGCGCTTCCGACACATTTCCGACATTTCAATGACATTACTCCTGGGTGTTTTACTACCAGATCAATATACTTCTAGGAAGTGTTAGGAATGCAAAGACGACTCGGAATCACATAGGAATGTAACGTTCGAAATGCCTTTTTTGCGAGTTATGGTTACAAGAAGCAAAGAAAAAAGCAACAGAAAGAAGCAGAGAAACAGCAACACGTTAATGTGACAGAAAAGTTTATTTAAAGGTTTTATTACAAAAGGCGTTCAAAATTACGACCAGAAGTAGTCCGGCAAGCTTGACAGCAGCGTCTCATGGAATTCCTCACGCTCTGGAAGATTCCTGGCATCTCTGATAGCTTTCTGGCAGCTACAGAAATACGAGCCGCGAGGTCTTCAACTGAAGGTACGGGAGTTTCATACACAAAACTTTTTATTCGACGTTTTGTTGTAAAACCTTTAAATAAACTATTCTCTGTCACATTAACGTGTTGCTGTTCTCTGCTTCTTTCTGTTGCTTTTTTCTCTGCTTCTTTTAACTACAACTCGCAAAAAAGGCATTTCCAACGTTACATTCCTATGTGATTCTGAGTCGTCTTTGCATCTCTAACACTTCCTGGAAGTATGTTGGTCTGGTAGTAAAACACCCAGGAATAATATCATTGAAATGTCGGAGATGTGTCGGAAGCGCCTTCTATAAAAAAATGAGGACATCAAAGCTGTACGTCATTTTGAATAAAATAATTACCTAGGGAATGACCTACACGCAAACCGCAACAAAATCGATTAGTTTGTTCAATGTTTATGAGCGTTTAAAATCCTCCCCCTTTGTTCACAGTTCAATTTTCGCTAGTTACCTGATCCCAATGTTTTCGATTATGGGCTTAAAATTTAAGTTAGAGTCTAAACTTTAGAATAATTTTAACCCCATGCAAAAAATAACGGTAAAAAGTAGTTGTTCGTTACTCTAAAGTCTAAAGCGCCCTCTATCGACAATTTTTGATCGCATCCTTTAAAAAAAATTAAGAAAATCGTAATATAAAGAAAGATTTTTGCGAAAACCGCAAACGAATCGACCCTTTTTTCCATTTTTTATTATCGTTTGAAGTTTTGGACCTTAAACTTTAATGACCCCTAGCTCTTACAGAAGACGTTTGCGCCCCATGGTTTCCTATTTAATAATGTTTGTCTTCATGTCTACTATCACCCCTCAAAGTTTGTCGGTCTGGTAGTGAAACACCCTGTATATAAACATGATCTTCATTACTGATCGATTGCTTTTCGACGTCAGTGAATGACTCATATTTCCTGGAATGAATCTAGATTGGTTGATTGGATGTTGGATTCTGCCTTGCTTAGTTTGTTTTATGTTTTATAATTTGCTTGTGGCAACGTGGCTGAGTTGGTTGAGTGTGGTTATTAAACGAACATATTTTTAGCATCTTTTACTGTGTTCCAGGTGAGGCATTCATTTAATAATGTTGGCGTAAGGTCCGGTGGGTGAGAATGTGATAATAGCCATCGAATGTTTAACATTTGATTTTGCTATCACTGTTCTGGCCGAAACCCACTGCCACATATTTTATATACATATTTTTGAATGCTCGGCTGCTTTTGAAATATAACCCACTGCCGATGAGGCCACAGCCTGTTTTTTCCTAGTTTTTGTTAAAATTTTATTTTTTTACAGTTATATTCGCCTTGTTCTGTGAGAGGGGGGGGGGGGGTGCGCTGGTTCAGGCTAAATATAATCTTATACTGGTTTACATATATATATATGTGTATATATATATATATATATATATATATATATTACTGAGATTCGAATAACTGTAGAAATACTTTATTTTCTTTACTTTCGTAAAGGAAATAATTGATATTTATTATTAGAATTTATGTATTAAATATGATAATAACTATTTCTCTGATGTTTGAATTTTTTTAATCTTTTTCTATTTACAAATAGTTGTAAAAGCATTATTTCCATTCAAATGTTATACTATATCCATTTCTTAAGGTAATTTTAAGTTTAAAAATGGTTGAGACATTTATATAAAGAAGCATTGTTATGTTTTAAACTCAATTTTTAGAATTTCTTTTATGCTCAACTACTTTGCATGCAGCGTCTTAAAGTCCGAGTGAATCCAATTATCATTTTCATGAAGAAAGCTGAAATCTTATTTCTTATTTTGTGTTGTGACGCTCCCAAGTTTTCTTTAATCGGAAACTCAAAAAAAATATTTTTTTCTCTTTTCGGAAAAAGTCTTTTTTTCTTTTTTGCCTACATCCAATAAAAGTTTCTTCAGTGAACATACAGTGAAAAATGATAGAAACAATACAAAAACAAAGAAAGCAGTTCATGTTTGTTATATAAATGCGCAAATCTTTGTTTTAGTATTAAATACATAATGTTCATGTTAATATTAACCCTTTCGGTTCCGATTTTTTTCAAGTTTGAGAACAAAATTACTTTAACTTTGATAATATTAATCGTAGCTATCTAATTACATTTACTGAAGTTTAAAGATTATCGCATTATCTGAAATGTAACGAATATACTTATTTTGTGTGCTATTCATTTCATATTTATATGATAATAGGCTAAAGAAGAGTTTTTATATTATATATACATGTATATATATATACGTATTGATAAATCATATTAATTAAAAGCATAGGTAAATCATCTAACTAACTGTAACTAAAATAATAAACAACAAAACCAAGAAAAACATAGAAAAACAAAATTTGAAATACAAAATATGAAAAGAGGCGTAAGGACAATGACTTGCGTTGCTGGGATAAACATGTTTGACGTGCACAACATACACATCACCTGCCAAGACCAAACAAATGAAAAACTGAAAACTGCAAACTAACCCAAAACCACCAAATGAAAACTATGAATTAACCATTAAACTGTTTCCGCTAGTTGTCATCTACAGGTATATCACTTCTATCGAAAAAATTCCAATGATTTATTTCGATAGTCTTTTTTCTTAGTTGCAAGTCAATTCATTCAGAAAATGCATTGGGTAATTTTGTTTACTAGCGTTAATCAAAAAGAGGAAAACTTTCCAACCAACATTTCCATCATTTGAACCGAAATTTACAAAACGGTTTAAACCGTTTAAATATATATTTCAGAAAATTAAAAAATGCACGTTACTATTAAACTTTATAATTTGTATTGTACCAAAATTAAAATAGATTCTTTTATCGTAAATATTAGTTACTAAAATTCCGTTAGTAATTTCTAATTTAACATACAAATAGTTGACAGTGTTTTGATTGCCTGAGGTGCTTTTTAAAATTAAAGTATTTAGATAACATTTAAATTGACAAATGTCTTTAGTGTTATTCAAATTAACTACCAAAATGTCACCTTTATATCTCTATATCTTTAAATATTTTTCCAACAATATTCCGGCTTCATATGTAAACAGATAAATATCTGCAAAGATGAAAGAACAACTAGCCCCATTGGAATATCCCTAACTTGTTTATGTATATATTGCCCATGAAAGAGATAATTCTCGCAAACAACAAATTGAAATAAATCAGTAACTAATTCAGTACTGATATCTTTTCCTTTAGGTTTCTTGAAAAAATACATAACTTTGTACAAATTACCTAAATTTATACTATTACACTGATCCTCAAAATCATATGTATACAATCCTGTAATGTTTTTAAATTTTTTCAGTATATTTACTAGTTCATAACTGTTTTTTTATTATTATCGACGAATATTCATTTATGGCTTGATCGAAAATCATTTGAAATATATTCAACTTTTTTTTATTTACACATTCCTGATAAGTACCTAACCTACAGTACGATTCTAAAAAAAAAATTGGGTTTTCATGGAATTTTGGAATCAGAACTAGATAGGAAAATTCTGCACTTTTTTTCTTATATTTTAATTTTTTATGGATATGTATATATATAGATATATATAGATATATATACACATACACAGTGGCGGTCAAAAGTTTCCGGCCAGCATGAAATTTTTGGCTAATTTGTAAGTATACCCATATTAAGAGGAATCTCAAAATGATACTTATACACTTTATTGACATAATAGTTATGAACTTTTTTATGGAATAAAATATAAATATTAATAAATTTAATTGACAAAATTAATTGCGAAATAAAACGCATGTCCTCAAAAGTTTTCGGCCATCTTGGCAAGTTTTGAAAAAAAAAATGGTGTTATAACAGAAAATAACAGTGATCAACAGAATTTACAATTAGTATTTTGTATTCATACATTCAGCAATAAGTACTGCGGCGCAGCAACGTGGCATTGATTCAGTGAACGGTTGTAGATCGCCAATGTTTTTTCCATGTTTCTTGCAATTTTTGTGAAAATAATGCTAAATAGAATATTTGTAATTCCACACACGTTTTCAAGTTAGTTTCAAAGATTTTCTATTGGATTTAGATCGGGTGATTAGTCTGTCCCTTTCAAAAGTGGAATTTTTTTGTGCGAAAGCCACTGCTTGACGAGCTTGCATGTATGCTTTTGGTCGTCATCATGATGAAAAAAATAGTTACAACCACAATTTTTTCTCCAATAAGTTAACAAATGATCTTGCTAGGTATCCTTATGCATTGTAATATACAGGGTGTTTATAAAGTTCCGGACCCATTTTGATGTTTAATAACTCATAAAATAATAAAGATTGATTAAAATTAATAACATAAATAGTTAGATAGACTCAAAAAATTTCATGACCCTTGTCAATGAACTTCCATGTGTGCCCCCTTCGTCGCACGGAGAATAGCAATTCGATAGTCAATTTCACGCCAGGTAGCGGCAAGCATGTCGGCATCCACAGAAGCTATTGCGGTTGTAATTCTGGCTTTTAAGTCATCAATGTTCGATACTCTCCTCCTGTAAACATTGTCCTTTCAGCCACATGTCATTTTGCAACAAGATGGTGCACCACCTCATTGGGGTACCATCGTTCGTACTTCTTTGAATGACAATTTTCCAGGAAGATGGATTGGGTGAGGAAGTCCAATTCCTTGGCCACCCAGAAACGCCGCTCGACTTTTTCCTTTGGGGATTTGTAAAGGACAATGTTTACAGGAGGAGAGTGTCGAACATTGATGACTTAAAAGCCAGAATTACAACCGCACTAGCCTCGGTGGATGCCGACATGCTTGCCGCTACCTGGCGTGAAATTGACTATCGGCTTGATATTCTCCGTGCGACGAAGTGGAAGTTCATTGAAAAGGGTCATGAAAATTTTTGAGTCTATCTAACCATTTATGTTATTAATTTTAATCTATCTTTATTATTTTATGAGTTATTAAACATCAAAATGGGTCCGGGACTTTATAAACACCCGCCGCGGAATTCAAATAACGGACAGTCACATTTTCCATAAAATGCCCCCACAGCATAACGTGTCCTCCGCCATGCTTCATTGTAGGAATAACATATCTAGAATCTTATCTTTTGATTTTAGGTCGTCGGTTATTGTGTCAGTTATCACACCCAAAAAGATTGAACGTCGATTTATCGAAAAATAGTACTTTTTTCCAGTTTCCACTTGGCCAGTCTTTGTATTCCTTGGCAAACGCCAGTCGGGCCCTCTGATTTTTTTTATTTATGAGAGGTTTTTTAATACAGACTGTTCCATAAAGTCCTACATCATATAATCGTCTTGACACGGTAGACCAACTTATTTCAGCAATATTTTAACACCGTAAATCGCAAGGAATTGCAGCGTCATTTTTATGCGGGTCATCAACTGCTTTTCTTCTGATAATTCTGTCCATAATAATAGTCGTTTTCCGGAGTCCCTAGGACCGTGGCAAGTTCAAAGGCCGTGATTATCTGTACTTTTTTTTTATATCGTTCACAGCAAATGTTCCGATCGATAACTTTGTAGCAATCTCACGTGAGGATGGTGCTTTTAGGGACAAACAAATCACTCGTTTAGGAAATTGTTCAACTTTTCATTTTGGAATTTCAAATAAGTTATTCACGTTGATTAGTTAACAAACACAGCCAAAAAAAAAAAACACTTTACCGATAGCAAAAACTAACGGATGACGAATAGCCGGAAACTTTTGCACACGCAAATTTCGAATTCCTCCCCTTTGTGTCAAGTGTCTTCAGTATCCAATCAAAATGATCACGTGGTCAGAGGTAATTTACTTATTCCTAACATTTAGCACAATTGTGCTTCTTCTTCGCTGAAAAGTTCTGTCAAAGAAATCAAAGAAACTAACTGGCCGGAAACTTTTGACCGCCAGTGTATAATAAAATTCAAACATTTAATATGAACAAATGCTATTGTAATTTAATATGTGTAGTATTTTTATCAAGTCTTGGTACTCAATTTATAAATTATATTTGAAATTGATGATGATTTGTAATATTATATAATATGTATGTATATATATATACATATATATATATATATATACAGGGTGCAATATGTTATCAATCGCTGGCCTTTAATTTCTCCATTGTTGGTTGTAGACACATAGTTCTAATTACAAAAACGTTTCAAATGAGATAAATATTCATAATGTGGCATTATTTAAAGTAAAAAAACAATTTTATAAAAATTACGAAATATAACTTTTTATATGGGTCCCCTAGTACCTATAGTTATGTTTAGTAAAAGTTTACACATATCATAACAGATATAATACAAAAAGTTTGACATCTGTGCTACAAAAATTGACACAGTTATTAAATTTCAAAGTTTGAGATTTTTGCACATGATTTTGTCTTTCATTGAGGGATCAGTTAAAAGATGAATTTGAGCAATTTAGACCAAAATCAGGGTCCAATCGACTTTTTAAGGCGAAACCACTTTTAACCGGTATCGCCAAATCGAGGATTCACCAGAGAGGGTCAGTGCATCTAAAAATTTGAGCTAAATTTTATGGGTCGAATTCAAACGTCAAATTAGGTTGAATCGGCAACCGGAAAATAAAACAAACTTACTAAGGACTAGATAAATGGCAGCGGAATGCAAACGACCAGCAGAGCTATAACGAGTATGAAAATTGGGATTGTGCATATTACAATAACACAGCAGCGCCACAGGTTCTGGATAAAACACGAGCCATCTAGCAGTGGACATGCTAGTCAACACTGAGAACGTGATGGCAAGCTACACATAAATGCAATATGCCGACATGATACTTATTTATGGTGAATGTCAAAGGAATGCTAGAGAGGCTGCGAGTGTTTATTCAGAACGTTTCCTAGGGATCTACAACTAGCGCATGAAACTATAACTGATGCAATGCACCATCTTAGAGAGACCGGCTCTGTTTCACCACCACCCAGAACAACTAGACGGGCAAGGTTTAATGTTCGAGTGACATTGGAGGATGTGCTGGCATTCGCCCTTTAATTTCCAGAACCAAGAACGGCGGAAATAAGCGATGCATGTAGTCAGCATGTTTGGCATTTGTGTCATGCACATGATGCGCATCCAAACCATCCGACACTGCTGCAAGCATTGATGTTACTTTACCACGCACGACGATTTGATTATTGCAATTTCATGCTCAACACCTTAGTGGAAAATCCGTCGTTCCTTTGTGACCTTCTGTGGCCGACTTAGTCAATGTTTACACGGGGTGGTATTGTGATTGTGCACAATTTGCATTACTGGTCTTTGGAAAACCTCCACATCCCCCGTACAGTACAGCACGTGTGATGCGGTATATGGGGAATGCTGATTGTTGGCGAACACATTGAACACATTTTCTGCGATGGGTCCTTAACGGGCGATCGTAACCTGCAGCTGGTTCAAAACACGGTACGTGACTGGTATGAAGAGCGGTCTTTCCGACATGCATGCCGGGTGTGGTTCCAACATGATGGGGCCCTCTCCGCATAAAATATGAAACGTTCGGGCGCATCTGGCCCTCAAATTTGGTCAACAGATGCTTGTATATGTTGGTCCAGTAGAGTGGCCACCGCGTTCACCGGACATTACTACCTCTGGGGTTACGTCAAAGTATAGGTCTATGTGTCTGAGACCACTTCTCTGGTTTATCTGAAGCAGCGCATAGTCCTCGAATGTCGAACAGTTTACCCACCTGCTATGCTCTAACGTGTCCAGAACTCAATACTGTCTCGCAGTCAAATGTGAGTTGCCACCAATGGAGAGAACACTTTGAAATGTACCTCTAGTAGATTCCGGCGTTTTATGTGTTCATTTTTTTTATAGTAGACCGTTTTCTGATATTTTGATAAATTGATATTTATTTTTCTGCTTAATTTCAATATTTTATTTTTAGCTTTGTATACGACCTCTAAAATTTGTCTCAAATTTTTAGATGAAATAACCCTTTTTGCTTATTCTCGGATTTGGCCTTACCGGCTAAAGGATGTTTAGCCGTAAAACGGACATTGCACCCTTATTTTGATCTCGAATGCTTTATATCTGTTATGACATTTGTAAACTTTTACTAGATATGACTATAAGGACTGGAGGGACCGTATAAAATGTTAGATTTCATAATTTTATATTTTTTTTCTTTAAATAATGCCACAACATGAATATTTACCTCATTTGAAACTTTTTAGTAATTGAAACAATGTGTCTACAACCAACGGTTGAGAAGTTAAAGGTCGGCGATAGATAACATATTGCACCCTGTATATATATATATATATACATGTGTAATAATAAAAATTTTCGCCCTTTTTTCTTAGTAAAACTTTTCCAAATTCTTAATATTTTTCCTTTTTTGCCTATATATATATGTGTGTGTGTGTATGTGTGTGTGTCTGTCTGTGTATATACATATATATAAACTTCCTGCACAATTAAACCATTAAAACAAATGATACTGACTAAATATTATGCAATCATCATACTAAAAAGCTGAGGCAAATTGCTACAAAAATTATGTAGCCCAGTGGAATGGATTATGAAAAATTCAGTTTATAAAACAAGAGTATAGACACACATGATAGCTTATATTGTAAATCACGTCTTCAAGGGCAGAGGATTTACAAATATAAGTAAAGAACAGTCGATTTCTATAGAGACCACAACTTTGAGCTAAAAATTCTTTCCCTCTCCCTGTTCAACTGTGGAACAAGAATAATACAAGAAAGAATTGAACATTGAAAAACAAGAAAAGCTTTGATATTTAATACAAAAATTATTTTAATTATTTTTCCTTCTTTCTATTTTTATTATATATGATAAAGAGTAATTAATTTCATCTTACCGTATATAATTACAAAAGTTTTAACTCTATTCTGTGTTGCAAATGTTCAAATATTGTAGCTATGGAATAAGGTTAAATTAACTGTTAAGATAATTTATATTAAAACATATATTATAGCCATCGGTCGCAATTAAAATAGCTATAGAACATAGATTATTACATTTATACAATATAAAAGACAAAATAAAAACTATAAATTAAAATACTATATAACACTTATATTGATATAGTAACTAAATTAAATAATATTCAGATTTTTCATATAAACGAGAAAAATATTCCAAGCAGTTGTAAAAATTATTTACTTTTTATAATCTTGAAAAGACACTCTGTAAAAAATCGTTTTTCTTTTAATCTATTGACGTTTTATGTTTTGTTTGCAAGTAATAGTTAAATAATATTCAAATATCAAACAAAAGTTTTAGAATCGGCTTTCGGTAAATTGAACAGTTAAGTTTCAAACATTTGTGTAAATCAAAACATGTACGGACGGACTAATTCCACAAGTTTAAAGTGATATATGTAACAGACATTTTTCGCAACATAATTCATTTTGACACGTTTACATTATTGCAACTTGAGGTGAGATACCATGTTTTACAAGATGCCGTACCACGTGGTTTTCATATGCACAGGCAATGTAGGGAACCGCTGCTGATTTGTAAGGAAGAGGGTTTCCTAGTAATATTTTAATTTCCATTTGCGTTCTTCATTAAAAAAGTTTAGTGGTACTTTTTTATTTCTATTTCGTCTTAACATTTTTGGTAAGTCTCAAAAATCTTTTACTTTACTTCTTTATTTGCCTATACAAGTCTTAGTTTAAACACCAGATAAATAAGTCTGATGTTTTTATAGAGTATTGGTACCTGACTATTCTGCAAAGCATAAATGGTGGAGGGTTCCTGCTTCTTCACGTCAGTGGGGGATACCGACGTCTTGCCCAACACTTTGGGGTGTGTCGACGAAATTTTTTCGGTGTAAGATGCCGGTTGTTTTCCCTTGATATAAGATGCCGCTTATTTTCCGTTGCGGTCAAATGTCTAGTTGTTTCTTTATTGTTTAAATTACTCTTGGCTATTAACTAACTTATCAACAATTTTAATCAGATAATTGAAATCAGTGATTAAATCGTGATTTTAATCAACTGATTAGAAAAAAAATCATTGATTAAAATTATAAATTTTCTAAATGTTTAAAATGACATAAAGAAATATTAATGTTTAAGGTGGACATAATTTAAAAGGTTTCTATATGTGTTATGCCTCATAAATAAACTTCATTGGCCTTAAAAATAATAGTTTAATAATTACTAATTTTAATCATTGCTAAAAAATTTATGTTAAATACAGTTATAAACAATTTTCATAAATATAAATAATGGTAGTATATAATATAGTTTTAGATAACTAGGGATTACTGCCCCTTATGTGCTACTCTCGCAAATCAGAATCCATACACCGCAGTCTCTAAAAACACATTAATTTGATTTTCTTTGAAAATATTACGGGAGATTAAATCGTAACTAAACGACTAATAATGATCTCCTGTAACCAGGTTTCCATTCATTCCCCTTTGGCTGAGCGATTTTAAGACAGAATCAATTGTTGTCGAGACAGCTAATTGCTACTTTCGTTATTGATTAGATAAGATTAATCCAACAATTTAAAATTAGCTTGTATAAAATGGCTAAGTAAATAATTTTATAAAGACGCTTTAAGAATTTTTTTTAATTAGACATTTTAAATGTATCGTTTTAAATATGATATAATTTTCAACATTTTTTTTTCTCTCATTTTTATGTCCAAATAAAAATAATTTCAATGTCCTATAAAAGCCAAACTAAATCGGTGTGGCAATAGGAACTGCAAATGGTCAGGTGTCTCAAGCCTTTCAAAAAAGATAAGAAGTCAAAGGGTAGAAAGACAGAATCTTCAACTGGCGTTTATATAGATGATGATTTTAATTCCCTCTCCCTCCCAAGATTCAGAATACGAGGATTTTTTTTAAATAAAAGATTGTTCAGGGTGTCTAACAGATTGCAATAAAACCTCGGGAAGTTGCGATGGAATCAAGTACACTCAGTGAAACTGTTAGTTATATAAAAGCTGCTTAAAGTTCCTAAAAAATATGCAGTTTGTGGCTGACCTGAGATATTGCTAAAAAGAACGAAGGGATATATGAAAAACACTAACAAAAAAGCTTGACTCTAAAGCACTTTTTCACAGTGGCTTTACCGTAGCTAAACTTGCTATAATGTTTAAAAATAAGTCTACCTAATAGCCATAATTCTTTTAAATGTTAAGTAGAGCATAATACATTAAATAAATATTATACAAAAAATATATTAACATAACATAAATAATTATATAATAAATAAATATTAGTTTGTTCTTTTGTTATATAGCCAACGTTTGTTACATTCATATTTTTGTAATTTCATAATATTAAGTAAGTTAACAACTTTAGTATGTTTAAAATATTAAAGTTACTTTTATTCCTCCCATTATGTTCTATACTGTTTAACAAAAATTGTTGTTTACATTGAAACTCCATAAGGCATCTTCCCCTAGATTGTTGGCCATCCTATCCATACTTATGGGTAAGATGGCAAAATGCAAGTGTTCAGAAAAACAAAATTTTCGATGTTTTTTAAAACATCTGTAAAATGAAATAATTTTTAAAATTATACATAAGAGTCTAAACTTTAAAAAGGAGTGAATGAATAACAAATATAAACAACAGGCTATTTTTTAAACAATTAAGTCAAAAACTACGACATCTTCACATAATCTACCCTACTATTAAGAGTTGTGCATGTTTTAAAATAAAGATTTCAATATTGAAGTTAATAAAAATGTATTTCTAATGCGTCACCACTTGCAAAAATTATTAGCGAAATTGTTAAAATTCTTGAAGTAGAAAATTTTCACACATAATCTTGAAACTCAGCACTTAAATATGTAAAGCAATATTTCTTAAACATTTTCTACTTATTTTCATTTTTTTAAGTGTTTTTTTTCAGCTAATTTCTTCGCTCTTTTAGGACTTTATTTAGACGTTTTACTTAGTATAAGCTAATGTATAGTATATAACATATATGATATACATATACGGTTAGTTGGGGCAACCGAACCCATGAGGTAACTGGGCCATAGGCTATTTTATAAAAAACTGCTGATGTTTTCTAAGTTTTAGCGTTTATGAAAAATATACCTTAATCTCTACTTCCTAAATCAACGTGTGTCAACTCAATCATAACTCTCACTTTGCTGTAATAGGTTTCCAAAAATTTACGTTTCTTTTTTTAAAAACAACGTCAGTGTGGTTTAACGTCCTCGGCTTTTTATTAAAATACTGTAAGTACTTTTATTAAACAATCTTTTTTTTAAAGATTAGACACATAACTGCATTAATATAATAAGGTATCTATACATATTTACTTCATTTTTCAAATGTAAGCCCAGTGTCCCAGTTACCCCATAAATATTTCAAGAATGAAGTAACTGGGACATGTATCCGGGGTAACTGGACCATGCTGCATCCAGTTACCCCAATAGTTAAAATAATTTTTACCAGTTCCTCTTACATAGGGAAATAAATTTCTCCATTTTTTTTGCTCACAATAAAAAAAATTATAGAATAACTTATTAAAATTACGTAATAAAATAAAAAAAAAGCATATTGGGTGGTATCAAACCAAATTTCTTGACCTCTTGAGAGGCGGTGATGCCGTTATGGCACCGCATAATTTTAATCCCTAATTGCCAAATTGGTATCGGGATTTTATAATGAAAATTTCACCTTTATTAAGTACGCGAAAATATACTTTTACTTGTTTTGAAATAGAAGCTCTTTTAAATACTGGTGTCATTAAATTATTTCAACATTTTACGAATGCAAGTACCTTGCCCCTGAAAGCGAAGTAGCCAAACCTTGAAATTATACAATACACAGGGATCCCATTCTATAGCGAAATTTTATTATTCCTCCCACTATTTTGAAAATAATATCTTCATCGCACCTTTCTTTAGAATATGTTAAATAAAATGATCATGAAGGTAACTCATTAAGGGTTCTGGTAGGAACAATAAAAATTTTCCCAATATAATGCGAGCCCTGGATACAGATAAAGTACTTATGTAGCCGTTTGTTCATAGATTGACCTAGCTGTTTTTTTTCCTTAAAATACCCATGTGATTTTTATACTTACTACCGATACTAATGTACATAAGTACTTACTTAATTTTTATGTTTTTGGTATAAATAAACTTAATACTTTCACTTTTAGTGCTTTTTTAGACACATTGACAGCAAAGGTTTCTCTTACAACGCTCTTTAGTTGATATATAATTTATATGATTTGCCTGGTTTAAATTTTTTAAGTTGTTTACACTTTTTCAAACAGGACCTCATATCTCATATGAAAAACAATAAAAGCGTGTGGAACATAGACCCTCCTGGTCCACTTACCCCATTTTTATGGGGCAACTGGTCCCATGAGGAAAGAAAGATGAAGTATGCGTATTTTTATATTTTTAAATATTAAAATGTAACTTTGAGCATTTCTGTCTGATACAGGGAACCTAATTGAACACATTTACAGAAGTTCAGACTTTAATTCAAATGAACATTAGCTTTTTGAAGCTGAATTGTGACAAGCTCCAGAGTCACATTGTAAAATCATGGCCCAGTTGCCCAACCAACCTTATATATATATGTTTGTGTGGGAGTTTGTTGGTGGTAGAAAGTACAATAATAATTATTAATTTCATCTGTATTTGTTGAAAATATTATTTTTCAGCATTTTGTTGACAATACATATGCATCTACATCATACACCTTCATGACAATACACATTCAAAAAATTAGAAAATTGAAACCAGAAATATATTCGTAAACATTAGCTTCAATTTTCCGCAAAAATATGCATAATATTTTATTTTACGTAGTATTTATATACAGTTATTTTTTTGAAAACTATGAAAAGAACCTTTATCTTTTTACAACGAAAAGAAAATTACGTTAAAGATTTCAGTTAAAAAATTAATCCATTTATAAGTAAGATATGTTTTGGGCAGTATGTTAAATAGTCGTAAATTTGTTTAAATGTATAAGGTATATAAGCAGTCAGTATGAATACACATACACAGCTATTAAATTTCCGGAATTAGCATAAAATATTTAAAATGTAGTTAGTCCATACGAATAAAAAAAAACTAAATAAATAGAGTAAACGAATATTTTATTTCTCTGTCAATAAACTTCATTTTGGATGGCAGAAAAAGAATATTAGACCAGTAATGTGATATATATGTAGGCTAAGCTGTGAAGCAATAACACTATTTTGCATTTATAAAAAACAATAATTTAGAATAAATGAACTGATACAAAGTGCAACCGACATATTATAGAATTAAGTAAAAAAAAAAATAATCATCTAAAAATTTTTACTTCTTCCGGCAATTTAATTTAAATGAAAACAGGGAAGATTAAATTATAAAATCAATTATCAACAAAATGTACCTCATGGGTAAATAATGTAAGCAATGACATTAAATTTATGTAAAAGTAAATGACTTTATATTGTTTCTCATAGATTATGAGATGTGTTTTGTGACGAGAAAAAATAAAATTACATTTGAAGAATATTTAATTTAGAAATTAATCTGACAATTTTTACATTTTTATTTCTAATAAGTGCATCAATTTACAGTAAAAAAAATTACTTAATGTTAATTTATTTTAAATTGTTGTTTATAATTCTAGCTAATTTATGTTTTCAAAGATGGTGTTCTCAAAAATATGCTTCTTTTGATTTCTAAGGAAATAAGAGGAAAAATATTGTGACAATTATATGTTTAAATTTAGAATGAAGTATTTATGTTTGTTTTGGGGAAAAAAAGTTTATTTTTTTACTTCTTTATAAATTCGTGTTTTTTTTAAGTTTTTTTTTGTATAATTGATGTTTTTTATAATTGTAAAAAACCAACAAAAAAAGATAATTTTAATTTTGACAGTTATAAAATTGAAAAAAAAAATTGTATATGGTGTTTTAATTTTTAACTAATTGAAGAGCTTGGAAAAGCTTGAAAGTACTAAGAAGTTTTAAATAGAATGCATATTTGTAACTTGTAATATCTCTTTTATTATTTTAGTCACCTGTTAAGTGAAACAGTTAACTTTTTAAAGTTCATATAATATATTTTATGTTTGAATCAAGGTGAAATATTGCGTTTCGGCTTATGATATTATTTTAAAATTATTTTTTTAAGCAATAAAACTGAAATAAAATTGTGCATACCTATATCCACTGTTTATTACATTCTTACGAAAAAAAAAAATCTGTCACCAAAGTTTGCTTTTGATTGCGATTACAAGTAATTTGTTTTTCAATGTGAAGTTTTAACTCTGTCAGTAGTTTTAATCCTTCTGAATCATCTTTCTTTACAAAAAAATTGTGTAACTGCTCACTGTATTTTGCCGCTTCTTGGAAATTCTCGATACTGCTGGAATCATCTCCAGTTTCAGTTATGTTTTTCATCATCGCTAATCGAATCAGTTTTTGTCAAAAATTCTGAAGGTATATAATCGCATACATCAACTGATTTTTCTTCAGAAGGTAGCTCATCATCAATATTAATGAAATTTACGGCAGTTTCTACACTCCTGATACATTCCATTAATTCCCTTATTTCGCTTAATTCTTCATTTGTGTCAGAAATGTGTGTTTCATTTTCTTTTAACATAAAGCCTGCTTTTCTGAAACATTGTCGTACACTTTCCGGTTTTATGTTTTTTGACAGCTGAGAAAATACAAATTATAGCATCGAGAGTATTAACTAATTTTAGGCAGTTATCGAGTGTATTCATAGAATCTAACTTTAAAAGAATATGGTGTAATAAAAGCGTTCTGTACCAGGTTTTTAAATTGTGTATTACGCCTTGATCAAGTGGCTGACATACTGAAGTTGTATTTGGAGGGAAACGCATAATTTTAACATTGTCGAATTTCAAATGTTTTGGATGAGAACTTGCATTGTCCAAAAACAAGAGAACTTTTCTTTGTTGTTTTTTCATCCTATTATCAAAGCAAGTTAACCGTTCGATCATTAAAGGACTGGCTATCGACGCTTTGTTATTCGCTCTCCACGCAATACCAAGTTTATTAAATTGAATGTTATTTGGGAAACACCTGGATTTCAGAGATTTTCCAATAATAAGAGGAATTTCAAATTCTCCTAACACATTGTAACATAATAAAATAGTCAGTCGTTCTTTGACGATTTTCCGCCGATACAGTGATCCTTTCTAAAACACAAAGTCTTATTCGGAAAAATTCTGAAAAAGTGTCCGGTTTCATCGGCATTAAAAATGTTTCTCTCCTCATAATCTTCACAAATTAGCCAATTATCCACTCCTTTAAGATCTACAGATTTTGCTTCTCCACATATTGTTTTGAAAGCGATGCTGTGCCGAGATCCGAACTTTTCCAACCACCCACTGGAAGCCTTAAAATCGTGTAATCCAAGTTCTTGTTACTTCTAAAGCCTTTTCCCGAATCAAAGGCCCATTGATAGGATTGGTTTTTGAACGAACTAAAGTAAACCAATTCAGAATTATACAAGGGGTGATCAAATGAAAAGGTACGAAACGACATGGTGGGTACAAATGTAAACTTTATTCAAAATATTCACCATAAGCCTGAGCACAACGATCCCACTGATGAACAAGCCGCAGGATTCCTTGTTCCTAGAATTCCTGTGGCCGTGACGAGACCCAGTCCTTCACAGCGTCCTTGAGTACGTCGTCCGAGTTGAAGGGCTTTCCTTTCAGGTGTTTCTTCAGTGGACCAATCACATGGAAATCGCAGGCGACATGTCAAACGTCTCCCACTTGAACTGGTCTCGGGTCATCACCCAGACTCTCACGGCCTGCACGAAAATGGGCCCTCCATTTTCTGACAGGCTTGTCAGAGACACATTTCTCCCCGTAAACTGTCACCATTCGGCTATGAATAGCTGCCGGTTTTTCACCTTCCGCTGTCAGAAATCGTATAACACCGCTCTGCTCCTCAATCGTCGAATTTTGCAACGCTAACGCCATCCTGTCCGCATACGGACTGCCGCATCATTTGGACGCCGCTTTTGATAAGAGCCTCTGCTCTCTACTGCGCATGCGGGCACCGCGCATGCTCCGATCCCAGTCAGAAACTCCAATCGCATCCCAAGATGTCTGGCTACGTTCTCCCATGGCGGAATATGCAAATATTTAACTGTTACGTTTTTACGTCGTTTCGCACCTTTTCATTTGATCACCCCTTGTAGAAGCAATTTCAGTGGAATTAGTCTCCCTCAATTTCACATTTTTGGTGTTCTCGTTAGAGTTAGTAATCCACAAATTTCTTATTTATTTTTTATTTCGTAAAATATCTCCCACCTGTGTACCTATTTTAATACGTTCAGCAAGCATTCGTAAACTCAATTTTTCTCTCTCAGATACACTTACAATTTCAAATTTTTCTTTTAAAGTGAATCGTTTTCTTTTTGAGGTCATTCTCGAAATATTAATCACAAACAAGATTCAAACAATATTCGACATTGCGAAATACTTTTTTTTCCTGCTCTCGTCGCATTCTTGGCGCCTTTAATTCTCGCTTTCAATGCACCAGGGGGGGGGGGAGGAGTCCCTCCCGAGACACCCTCTGTATGCTACACTGGACGTGGGAGGGGGATTTTTCCCGGCCCGCCCCCAACATTTATCTGTGATCACAAAATTTGTGACTCATTGCGCCTGATAAATTTTGAGGCTTTTTACTTTCTTTTACTTTTTTTTTATCCTAATCTTGTAACATCTTAAGTTTTATAAAGTGAATGATCGATTATTGAGAGTTGATGAACCAGCTACTGGGAATGTTCGATATGTTTTTGTCAAATAAACCGGTTTAAAGTTACGATGACTCATTCATTATGTGACGGGAAATGTGTCAATGTTTATGAGGCCTGTCTTACTCGCCACCCTGACTGCAAACCGATATTTTCATGATAACGGATGGTTCGCCTTGATTACTCTACTACGTTTTACTTCGAGATATACTAGTGTCGCCGAAATGTCTCAAAAGTCGATAGCAAAATGTCGCACACATATATATATATATATATATATATACACATATAGATGTGTGTGTGTATAACTTACCCATTAACAGTAATTTTTTAAGTTGAATAATAGTATAATGTCCGCAATTTCATTATCTTTTTACATTTTCATAACCATGTATCAATTTTCTACTGATTTATATTAGAGGAAGGGAACTAGTTAACATTTTTATAGTTTACTTTTTAAGAAATTGTAAGTACACAGGGATAAAACAACAGGGAATATTGCGTCATTTATGCTCAATGTTAGGATTGTTTTTAATACTATATCAATAAATAAATTATTAAACTTTATATATATGCTTATTTTTCAACCAAATAAGAAGTCTAGGTGAAGTAGCGTCACCTTGTCTAACTCCATTTTCACACTTCATTGTTGCATCTATTTTGTCCAAACGTATGATGATGATTCTTTTATGTTTAATACCATATTAATAAAGAAATTATTTAAGTTATGTATAATGTTTATTTTTTTTGACGTAGCTATATGTTTTTTATAAATAAATCATTATAACAATTAAAGAGCTCATTGATAAACTTGGTAAGTGATACAATCATCATTTTGAGAAAACGAGCTATAAAAATTGCAAATATCTATATACTTTTTTGTTAAATACTTCTTTTAAAATTTAAATCTGTATGATTATTACATTTGGTTTCAAATATTAATTTAACAGATTGTAGAGATTGTTTATCTTCTGTCATATGATTAACTCATATATTTTTATATTTAATCACATTCTACTTTTATCATTTGAACTATAAATTACAAATTTATAACATTAAGTGCGATAACAAACTATAATTAATACTTAATTACAAACTGTAGGCTTTACAATCTATATATTACCATAATCGGAGCAATACCGTTTGTCAATATGTCTGGAGAAGGTTCTAGTTTTATAAATATTATAATTGTTGTTACATTTATAAATTATGTCCCATCGATCATTAATTGTTCACTTAATTTTTCTCGTTAAAAGTGAAAAAAAGTAAAATAATCTCTTTTTTCCCCTTTAATTGCATACCATGGCTATGTCTTTAAAGAATTTTAAATAGCTTGTAAAAAATAAGCTTAACAGATTCGTAGATATTTTTTATTTAGTTGTTTTATATATTCCAAAACAACTCAATCGTAAATCACTTATTTATATAAAAAAGTGTAATAATCCATTAAATTCCCGAAATGAAAAAAATGCGAAGAACTGATAATTAGAAAGCTATTTTTTTTTAAATAAAAAACAATAATTGAATAAATCACATATTGAGATTATTTTTTTTTTAAGAAAAGAAAATTAGATTTTAATTCTTAATGCAAATGCACTTTAATGAGCATTGGATGAGATCATTATTAAATAGTTAAAGAAAATAAATTAAAAAAATAGAATTTTTAGAATTTTTTAATAAAAATATTATTTATGATTTTTTTATGAAATAATCTATTCTAAAATTCAAATAAATTAATAATATGTAATTCAATATAAAAATGATTTTTAGAAGTTTTATGGCTATTCATAAACAGAAGTTTACATACAGATTTTAAAGAATAGATGTCACTGAAATGTTATTTATTAATTATAAATTAGTTTTTTACTCTCTGAATATTTTAAAAATATAAAAAAGTGCATAAAACATTCATGATTTAAAGTACCATTTATACAGTTTTGAAACTTTGAAACGACAACTTTTATCTAGAAAAAATGTCACATTCAAATACTTTACCTTTCAAGGATTATTTATTACTAACTGAAATTTTATTATCGAATCTGACAGTTTTCTGTACTTAAAATAAAATTTTAATCAGGTCACACGTATATATATCCGATTGATACTTCTCAAAGCACTCCTTAGCTTAAGCTTTAATTTGTCAAAATATTAAGGTAAGGCACCTTTTAAAATATAAACAAGATTCTTCAATGCGGTAATCAAATTGCTATACGAAACATTAAGACAAAACATGATTTTTTTTGTAACCGGGAACGTAAGTATCAGATTGCTCTTCTCCACATTCTCAAGCAAAAAAAATTGAAAAACCTGCATTTAAAATTGTATTTTTCCTAAAATCTCCGGTCATTAAGATCTCATTCACGTGGTAAAATCTATAACCAGGATATATTTATAGATTGATATTTAAGTAGATGGAGATATATATGTGTGCATATGTATCAAAACAATATCTTAATTCTATTGAAGCATCTATTCTTATCATGTTACGAAACCATATTGTGGAAAAGGGTGATAAACTGAATATTAAAAAAACGAAGATAATATGAATAAATTATAATCCCTCTAAATAATAAATAAACTAAAATACCGACATATGCGCAAATTAATATACACTACGTGACATTAAAAAGTCCTTCCGGCCAGTGCCGGGAGGAAGAGGTAGCATTCATATTCCTTATTTTAAAAAAAGGCAACTTATACTATTCAAACACAAGAAGCTCAATTTAGTGGAAACAGAATATAGGATATTCAATACTAATTTTTATCAATATTAAATCATTATGAATGAGAATTTCGCAAAATTAGCCAGCTTTATCCAAGCTGCTTTTATTTAAAGTAACTTATATTTGGCTGCCAAATTCGGCGATTTCTTAAAGTGCCTGCCATTTTAGGACAACATGGTGGATGAGGGTAACCAGTGAACTTGGTCGAGACCTTAGTAATTGCTGTGCACATGCTCACTCACATCGGAATCGATTGATATATACGAGTGCTTTCGGAGGCAAACAAATCAGATTTTTCAAAATGTCACCCACATTAGATATTGAAAGTGCTATATCTGAGCCATTTTTTAAGATAAAGACAAACAAAAAATGCTCCTGAATCCTTATATCAAGGTAAAATACTTAAGAAAGAAACATTTTTCAATTTCTAATTTTTTTGCACCTCACTTTAAATATATGTTTTTAATTTAATGGCCGCCATTTTGAAACAAGATGGCTGATGAAGCTGGCCAGCAAATTTGGTCGAGATATTGATGTATACTATCCACATGCCTTCTTACATCGAAATAGGCGATTACGTGTGTTATCGCGTGACAAATACAATATCGTTTCAAAATGTTAGCCATGCTAGAAATTCAAAGTGCTATAATTTAACCATTTTTTTTAAGATATAAACAAAAGAACAAATTTTCAGAAACAAAAACTGCTCCGGAATCTTTGTATCAAGGCCAAACACATAAAAAAAACGTTTTCATTTTCCAATTTTTTAATACCTCATTTTAAATTTTAAATTTATTTTTTTTTAAATAGCAACCCTTTTGAAACAAAATGGAGAATGAAGCTGGCCAACGAACTCGGTCGAGACATTGGTATGTACTATGTACAGACCAAGTTACATCCAAATCGGTTCATAAATACGCCTGATATCGCGTGACAAAAATCAGGTCGTTTTAAAATGTCAGCCACAATAGAAATTCAAAATGCTATAACTCAGCCATTTTTTCAGATATAGACGAAACAAAAACTGTTCCGGAATCTTTGTATTAAGGTCAAACACATACGAAAAAAGTCTTTTTCATTTTCCAATTTTTCGGTATCTCATTTAAAATTTAAAGTTTTTTAAAATTTTTTAAATGGCCGCCATTTTGAAACAAGATGGCGGATGAAGCTGGACAACGAACTCGGTCGAGATATTTGTATGTACTATGTACACACCAAGGTACATCCAAATAGGTTCATAAATACGCCCATTATTACGTGACAAAAATCAGGACGTTTCAAAATGTCAGCCACGCTAGAAATTCAAAATGCTATAACTCAGCCATTTTTTAAGATATAGACGAAACAAAAACTGCTCCCGAATCTTTTTATCAAGGTGAAACACATAAGAAAAAAATGTTTTTTCAATTTTCAATTTTTTGGTACCACATTTCAAATTTACATTTATCTTAAAAATTTAAATGGCCGCCATTTTTAAACAAGATGGCGGATGAAGCTGGCCAACGAACTCGGTCGAGAAATTGGTATGTACTATGTATAAACGAAGTTACATCCAAATCGGTTCATAAATACGCCTTTTATCGCGTGACAAAATTCAGGACGTTTCAAAATGTCAGCCACGCTAGAAATTCAAAATGATATAACTCAGCCATTTTTTAAGATATAGACGAAACAAAAACTGCTCCCGAATCTTTTTATCAAGGTGAAACACATAAGAAAAAAATGTTTTTTCAATTTTCAATTTTTTGGTACCACATTTCAAATTTACATTTTTCTTAAAAATTTAAATGGCCGCCATTTTTAAAAAAGATGGCGGATGAAGCTGGCCAACGAACTCGGTCGAGAAATTGGTATGTACTATGTATAAACGAAGTTACATCCAAATCGGTTCATAAATACGCCTTTTATCGCGTGACAAAATTCAGGACGTTTCAAAATGTCAGCCACGCTAGAAATTCAAAGTGCTATAACTCAGCCATTTTTAAAGATATATACGAAATAAAAACTGTTCCGGAATCTTTATATAAAAGTCAAATACATAAGAACATAATATTTTTCCATTTTCAATTTTTTGGTACCACATTTCAAATTAATTTTTTTTAAAACTTTAAATGGCCGCCATTTTGAAACAAAATGGCAGATGAAGCTTGCCAACGAACTCGGTCGAGACATTGGTATGTACTATGTACACACTGAATTACATCCAAATCGGTTCATAAATACGAGAGTTACAGTGGGACAAATGTCAGATGTATATATATATATATATATATATATATATATATATATATATGTCAATTTTGAACTGAGGGTGGTTTCGGGATCTGGGGGTCATGATCGATGAAAATACACCAACATTTTTTGAAATCGCTTTCCTCCGAACGTCTGCAATAGGTAGCTTTTTGCAATGAAAGCTACCTAAAATGCACAACGACAGGAGCGGCCAGAAGTTTATGCAAATTTTAGGATATACTCACGTCACCAAGTTATTGCAACAATGTGAAATGCGGAGCCCTCCAGTGCACGTGGATTAAGATATAAGCCAAGGAACCTGCAGAATGGGCAATATTCGTGCCGTTATTTCTGCTAGGGAAATAATTATAGAAATTTTGTTCTTGTCTCAGGAGCTCGTGTAATAGCAGAGAATACCAAACCACTCTCAACGGAGGCACTTTCAGCAGACAGACGATTTTACAAAGGCATGGTGATTGGATCGAGAGGGGTAGATTGGTCCATAAGGCAAATCGCGACTGAGACACACCTCAATGTGCCCACAGTGCACCGGCTGTGGCGAAGATGGATGAAACGAGGAAATGTGGTAAGTTTGTGGTTTGCCGGATCATCCCGTGTGTCGTCAGCATGCGTGGATCGACGGATCCGCCGGCGGCGAACCCGCAAGGCACTTTTACATCCATTCTGCAATATGTTAAAGACACTCTGAGTTCTCGTCGATCGATTGCTAGTGGCCTGTACTCATGCGTCCGTTAAGATAACTGCCATTGACCACACAGCATAAACGTTAACATCTGCATTGGTACCGAATAGAGCAGTACGGACGACGGAACGACACAGGGTCGTGTTTTCAGATAAGTTACGCTTCTGTTTCTCCAGTGATAGTCGCCGCGTACGAGTGCGGCGTCTACGTGGAGAGAGATTTAGTCCGTCGGCAACTGTGGAACGCAGCACCACGCTACAACGCGTCCTTATGTTTTGGGGAGCAATTGTGTATGATTCCAGGTCACTTCAATTTCATAATCAGGTCGCTATGACGGCCCAATGATACGTAGATGATGTGCTACGGCCTGTGGCACTCCCCTAACTTCAGGGGTTGCCCAATACCATTTATCAGCAGGATAATGCCCCCCGACCGCATACTGCTCGCATCATCCAACGTGAGCTGAACGGTGTGCAAATGTTTCCCTTTTCAGCGTACTCTCCTGATCACTCCCCAATCGAAAATCTTTGTGATGTGCAGCTTTCAGAAGAACTGTGGCAAATGGTTGACAGGGAATGGAGACAAATTCGTCAGGACACCATCCGTACTCTCATTGTGTTTCGCCGTCAACGGTCATTTTACATCCTACTGAGCAGACGCTGTTCTCGCTCTGTATTATGAATATCATTTCAAAATAACGATAACTTGTTGTCCGTTGCTGTCTCTCTCTGTTTGTCGAGTTTCATCACTTTCTGGCCAATCCTGCTCGGTGTTGCATTTTCAATATCACGTAGTTTATGTACTGTACATCCCAAATGTCAATTTTATTCCTAAAAAGTTCCGGGAACTAAGATCTCATTCATCGGCAAAAAGTTGTATAACCAGAATATATGTATATATAAACTACATAGATAGATAGATAGATAGAGATACGTCTCCGTAAAAACGTCGGTGTGTGTTAAAATTGTTATTTAATTATCCTTAAATATACGTTCTTATCATTTTATGAAACATATATGGTGAAAAAGGATGGTGAATTGAATATTTAAACATGTTATATTAATTAAATAAATTAGAATAGTTATGTATAATATAATTTAACGTCCCTATCTTTCAAATTCCCTTTTCATTTTTTAAAAGTTTGGATCAGTAAGATCTTATTTTTAATAAGATCTTATTATTATAAGATTTTTATTGCCAGAATATACAGATGAAGTATACGTTCTTATCATTTTATTTAACAAGTACGGTATAAAGAGATTATTATCTTATTTTTCAAATAAACCAAAGTAATATAAATCTATTAAAGCACCTATAAAAAAATTAGAATACACATGAATAGATTAATAACTACCTGTAACTGAACGAAAATCCCAGGAGCTCAAATTTAACTTATTTTCTTTAAATGCTTCAGTCAGTATAATCTTATTTATTAGAAAATATTTCCTATAAATATTTTTATATTAGCAAGAATAAATAGATAGGTAGATCCATATGATGATAGAGATGTGTTACTTCGTGTGTACCGAATTGACCAAGCAGCTGTATTCAAAAGACTTAGCTAAAGAACCAGTCTGTTATCGCTGATGAAATATATTTTAATATTTTAAACAAAATTAAATATCTTTTAACAAATAAATTTAAATTTACTGGCGACAATAATTAACTGAAATTTATCAATGTTTAACTAACCGCAATCAATTATTCAAAATTACTTACAATTTACTATTTGTAAATAATAGTCATCAATTAATATTCATTAACTAAAATAGCTTCATTTAAGAACATTAGCAAATGATTAAGCATTAACATCGCTAATCGTAACACTTTCATCTCCATTGCTTAAAATATCCTTTCAAAAAATTGTCATTGTCCTTCAAACGCATCAATAACATTATACACTTTGTCAGGCAATTCATTGAATAATAGAGTAACCACCCAGGACATCTTAGTTCGAGATTAAGTTACTCCGGTTGAGTGTGTAAAATTTCAAAACGAGTAACACCCGAGTTACTCTAAATAATGGTACTGTGCTCCCACAAACTTTTTGTTCTAAAAAATAAAAATTTACTTCGAATGAAATTTTTTTGGTGTTCATATGTATATTTTGCATATCTTAATATTCTATAATAATATTTAAATGATACTAATAAAATTTCGGTGGGTATTCCAAACGTCGGTAAAAAGTTTAGTTATTGACGAGGGCGGGTAGAACGGTATTGGTGTATGTGTGTGTGTGTGTTTGTTAAAATAATAATTTCATATTATTAAAAGTCTCGTTTTATGAAACAAACTAGGGCACCACACTGATCCCTGCGAGCATCCTGAGCAAAACCACGGGATTACAACATATTTGCGAGGTGCAAATTTGTTCATAAATTATCCATTGATGAAAAGGTATTGTCATCTATTATAAATCGCAATGAAGATTTTTAGAATGAAAAGAATTTTAATAAATTTAAGTTGAGAATAGATGTAGATGCCGTCATGCAGTTAACCACCTAGTTCATATTTTAGTATCTGATTGGGTATATAATTTGTATCTATTTCCATATTAATAATTTATAATTTGAATTGGTCTATAAAATTTATTTGAATCATCGTTAATGTATTAATATAGTATAACATACGAAATCAATTTATTTAAAATGAAGATTTAACATTTTCCGCAAGAGTCGATACAACAGAAAACAAAAAAATGCGTTGAATCATTATTATCTATGTAAATCTTGAATACGACCGTCATATAGTTAAGTATATATGAAAAAAAATTATTTAGATTTCGTTAAATTATTTCTGGCTATGGTAACACTGGTCAACAAATTTGAACTTTTGCTCTGTCCTAAAACAAAAATGAGTTGTTTTTTATGCGTTCTTTTGTGCTGATTCCGAATCTAGTTTTAGATTTACTCCAGCACGTCAAGTGTGAGAGATATTTGTATATTTTAATTTGTGCAAATTTAGTAAATTTTATACAATTATTTGCAAATTTAAGGTACAAAGCAATATCAGACAGGGTTTTTTGTTTTATGTTATAATTACTACCTAATTTACTTCACAAAAACGTTGTTTCTGAGATTATACTCACATGTGAGTGTGAAATATTTTACCTAATTTGCATACTTTTCATGTTTTTCTAATACTGTTTCTTGACGTTTAAATATTTCTGCCGTACGAGTATGCTAATATGTTTCGAAACCAGTTTTTTGAGCGGATTTCAAATCTTGTATCAGTTTTCTTCTATCACGTCTAGTTAATGAAAAAAGATAAATTTTAGTTTTTGGTCAAAGAAGCCAGAAATAGCTTTTTATGATACTTTGTATGATAAACTTCAACTAGTTAGGATAGATTCTACTACTTATTTTTTTTCGATAATATAAATTTTTGTTTATGTCTCTGATATGAATCTGACCCTGTTCACCTTCTTGTCAATGAATTACACACCCCTAAAAAGCATCTTATATCAAACCTGTGTTAATGCCGTGTAAAAGTAGAAATTCATCTTACTCAAAAACTAGACATAACATGTGAAAACAGACTGCAGATTTGAAATCAGCATAAAAATCTAGTCTAGCGTAAGAAAAACACTACGTCAATACTGTCGCAACTATTTTAAAGTTGATAGTGATGTAAACATTACACCATTGAAAAATATGCAAATTAGGTTTAATAACTGATAAATAAATATTAAGAATATGCAAATCGTGACATTTATCTGAAGGAAATAGTCAAGTAGTCATTATCTAGAAAACGCAGTTAGATGTGACACATATTGTATCTAAAATTTGCATAAAATAGCACAAAAAGCTTAAATTTGCATAAATTTAAATATGCAAATTTCTCAAAACCTGGACCACCTAGAGATAAACGGAAAGCGTATTCAGAATCAGCGCCAAAACCTGATCTAGAATCATCTAATTTTAGTTCTAGGTCAAAACTACTGTTGTCCAGTGTAATCGGTGTTATATAAAAAATACATAAAAGTATAATAAAAGTATAAATTATCCAAATTTTAACTTAGAGTTATGTTGCCACATGCAATATTAAAAAAAAATCCATTTTTAAACTTTAGTTATGCAATTTCTCTCCAGTGCGCTACCAGCATAAAAAACTATCATAAAGATAGTATTATGAAAACGTAAACTTGACGCGGTAGTAGATTATTGTGAACTTATGTAATAAAATCATAAAAAATAATTAATAATTTTCATATTCATTAATTTTATTTAAATTTAGTTATCCTATTTTAGGCCATGGGACAAAAAACTCCAATGAATGGTGTGTTGAATCTGTAGTACTTATTTTTAACATGACTAAAGCTCGCATACTGTAACAAAAAACAAACAAACAAATCAGCTTAAGTATAGTTACCTTGTATCCTCACAAGGGGAGGGGCTATACTGTTGCAACTGTTGTTGAGTGTGTATTAGCTTATTTTCACTTGAAGTGTGGTTCTTACATGCGAAAACATAAAACAAAAAATCAATTTACTAGTTTTAGTTATGCAGTTTCCCACCAGCGTAAAGAATACCAATGAATGTGACAATTTTTATCAAAACATAAACTTAACCGATGCAGATGCGTATTCTAAAGACATATTCTTTGAAAAACATAAGCATATCCAATTATATAAATTCGGTTGCCCTATTTCCTCCAAGGCAACGCTATAAACGTAAAAGAAACATTTGTTGAATATACATCCCTTTATTTGAACATGGAGTATGATTGCCAAATGAGAAAATATAAAAAAAAGTCAATATTAATGTTTTAGCTGCACAATTTCGCTCCAGCCTAAAGAAAAGAAAATTTACCATGTAAAAATTTTTAATAAAACATAAATTTGAACATGTCAGAAGATTATTCTGAAAATTTATAAAAGTACATAAAATTTCATATATATTAACATTACCGAATTTCCCGCTAGGGACGAAAATGAAAATTGTGTTTACTTGTACTACATTTTAATAACATCAGGATATATTTCATACAGCAGAAATAAAAAAAAACAGTTTTACTTAAAGTTCATTAATATATTCTGTCACAGAGGGCATAAACGAAAAAGAAAAAAAATGTTCAAGACGTATTCTCCAATTTGAATCTGGAGTATGGTTCCCGGATAAGAGAACGCAAAAAAAATTCAATTTATAGTTTTAATCGTACAATTTTCTACCAGGGGCTCTGCCAGAGCAAAACAATACGTGCTACGTATTTTTATTTATTTATTTATTTATTTATTTATTTATTTTAATCAAAGCATAAATTTTTCCCGTTGTAGATATGCATTCAGAATAATAATAATAATAAAAAAATATATTAAAAGCAAATTTTATTGAAATTTAGTTTTGATATGTCCGGCAAGCAATAATACAGCCGCAAAATAAATTTACGTTGACGTTTACTCTGTACCATCTACCTTAAATTTGAGTATTAGATATCATACAATCAACATAAACAGATAAAATTTAATTAAATTTGGTTGCCTATTTCCTCCCAGGGGGTGCTAAAATAGCAAAAGTGAGCTACGTGGAATCCGTACTACAAAGGTTTAGTATAAATACCATTTTTTATCCATCATACAAATAAATTAAAAAAGACACTTTTATTCAAATTTGGTTAATGCATAACTAGTTTGGAGGCGTTATCTGTATAAAAATTTTGAGTTATTAAAATTGAACTTTGAGATTACCATACCTAGTATTACTAGTATGGGTGCTGCATTTAATAAAAAATTAAAATATTAGTATACAATTTCCCACCTTGGGCGCTACCAGTGTAAATAGAGTAATGATAAAATATTTATAGGTATATGTATATACACTATATGGCCAAAGGTTACCGGTCACTTGCGATTTTAGACATTTTGTTAAATATCTAGAAAAATACATGAGGAATTAACCTGAAACTGCAAGTATAAACAGTATAGTATATGTGACAGCGTTTCTGTCCCATAGCTATAATTTTTATTCAAAATTAATTTAAAACACAACTTTCTTACTTTTAGATCATATTATCCTCCCCCCCCCCCCCTCTTTCCTATAATGAAATATGTGATTAAATTCATTTCTCAAAACCATCCAGAGTTTATTAAAGTGATTTCTTTCTTCTTTCTAAAATCATCTTTAATTCAAAGCGCTCAAATAATCATTTCTTTTTTTCCCTTTCTTATTTTAATCTGTATCTACCCGTTACCGCTGCTTGTGCAAAGAAAGAAATAAGAATTAAATAGCACAGCTGCTAGTCTCATTTCATTTTCTTGCATTGGATTTTTTCCCCGCCGCAGTGATAAGAAATTTTTATCGCTACTAATACGTGAACGTTGAATATGTAATAACAATAAAAAGTAAAAATGAACGAATCTTATGGGAAGCATGTATTTATCGTGTTATGTGGTCGGGCTAAAAGTCAGATGTCCTGGATGTTCTGCATTTTTCTCATCGAGCAATCTGCAGTCTGCAATTTCATGTAACAGTTAGTTGGGCAAAGGCCTATCTGCAAGATAAACAATTTCGGTTTGTCTGTTACTGTTCTCATCCTAATTAGAAGCGCTTACTTGCAATCCACATTTTTGCGGTAATGTTTATCGCCAAAAGCCTTTGTACACTTTCGCGCAGTCACCAAAATTTGTAAATTGGCGATGCTGTGCAATGCCAAGATTTCTTGCAAAAAACTTCACTTCTGTTTCAGCTTTCGAGATGTAAAGTGGTCTAAAAAAAAAAGGCGCTTCGGCGTCCCATGTATTATGGGGTCTCTCTCTCCCATTTTGGCTCCACTTGAACCACCTTTTATAAGATTTTTTTAATAAAGAAATAGTTCCTGTAATATGGTTGGAGTTTTTGTATTTTAAGCGAACCATCCCACTGAACAATGTTACATAAATTTTGGCCCATCGGCCGGAGCTTTCTCCAACCTAAAAAAAAAAATATATATATATAGTTGAGAGGGAAAAATCCCCCCCCCCCCACACACACACTGTTAAAATGGATGTATGCTCCGCTTTCGACGAATTCCAGTTAGATATTAAAAGGACAGTTGTCTTCTTAAAGTTTCCTGCCATTCCTGTCTCTGTGTCTTGTGATGTTGGAATCAAGAGTATGTCATCACCTCTCCACTTAAGCGACAAGCCATGGTTGCCTGTTTGACGTGCCTGTGATGCGCGACGCTGTTTTTTTTAATTCAAGACTGCTTACTACTTTGTGCTGTGCTCAATCTCTCCTGGAGTCTTCTACATGTGTGTTATCAGTGATTTGAGTTTTTACAAGTGATCTGTGCTTTCTTCAAAAGTGTGTCAACAAAAAAATAAAAAGAAGAGTAATGGTTCGGAACCAGTGTACCCGACAAAAAAAGGGTACCTAATCATGTCCGTATTCATCACAATTCTTTTTATGTTTGTTTGTGAAATTGCAAAAAAAGAAAAAAGTTAAATCTAGTGATTCCTACAAAAAAGTGCACCTGGCAATGTCAAAAATTCATCGTGCTTCATTCCGAATATTGCCTTTGTGATAGAATTTTCTTTTCTTGTCAAAATGTGTTTTTACGCAACGAGATCTAAAAAAAAAGTGTTTCTCACTTACAATAACAGGGACGCAACATTTAAAAGGTATGTGTTTTTCTGTGACTTAGATGAAAATCTCAAAGTGAACTTAGTGTGACACTACTTGTGTTAATTACAACAGTTAAAAAGTGCATTTTTAGGTAGTGTTAAAAAAAAATAAGAATTCACTACAAATTTCAACATGAACATTTTTTTTCTCCTTTTTAAAATCTTAACTTTATTTAATACAGTAGGTTCCTTTTATATATATTTTTTCAGTTTCATCTCTTTTCATGCTATGATAAATGATTCTATATTCATACGTGTTTAAAATTTTATTACTCCATACTATTCCATATTGTTTTTATTAAGGCTGCTTATAAAAGGTAATAGCCGGAAGAAAGAAGATGTCGACTTTATAAAGAAAAATTATTGTTTTTTTTTTAAATCGTTATACTTGCAGCTATAATTCTAAGCTGCTCTTTGCATGTTAATGTTTAAAAGGTAAGTGCTATTTAAGTTCAGTTATTTTAGGAATGTTTAAATATACTTTATTTTCATGCATGACAAGGATTTTCTGGGTTTAACATTTATCGTGAAAGATATTGCGCTTGCATTCCTTGTCGCTATTGCACAAACAATAGCTTTTTAAAATTTAGCTAATTTATCTGTTGCACATTTTGTTGCTTTTAATTATAGTTATGAATGACATATTTTTAACGAAAGGTGTGTTTATTTTTAATTTAATTTCTATTTTGATTGAAAAGAGATGTATTTGTATTTATCTCTGTTATGAATATTTAATATGTTAGGTAATATTTCATCTGCTTTTAAAAATATAAGTTGTTACTTACAGATCGGCAGTTGATGTGTAAAATAAAATTTATGAATAATTGGGATGCATTTCTAAGGGGGATAAAAAAAAGGGTAGCAATTTTTTTAAGTTTGTTGCATTTGATTCATATTAGAAACTTCCTGAGTATCTTGCATTGACACATTGACGCACTTCAGAAATAATATATTCCTTTTATTTTATCTCTAGGCCTTGAAGTTGCCTCTCTGTTGTTTTATAATTTGTTGCACATAAATACGCTGGCTCGTATGCTGTCTGTTAACAGTATGATTTAAATAATATGTTGTGTCATATTGCAACTTATTCAGTATAGTGTCTTTTATGAGTCGTTTTCTGGGGATTTTTTAAATGTTTTTTTTTTATTGTTAGTTAAGATGTTGTCATTCAGCCTTTCTTAAAGATTGTGATAAAAAAGCTCTACAGATATATTTATCTTAGATTGTAAATGACTTACTTTTAAATACATTTTATACTTGTAGATCTCGGACACACTTTTGAAATTTCTTTTTAGAATTAATATATATTATTTTTTCTTCTATGCAGAAAGTTTTATGTTTTATGACTTTATTAATTTTTTTTTTGCACTGATTAAAAGTAATGTGAAATATGTTGGATTTGCATATTCGTGGCAATTTAAAATAAGTATTGAGGAGGTGAGCATAGCATATTTTTCTCAGTTAGATGTAGGCACTTGATTAGAAATTTACATACAGTTGGCGTAGTCATAAGTTAGAAAAAAAAATATTAGATTATTTAGCTTTCACATTAATATTTTCTTCGATTGTGAACTTTGGCAAAATATTTAGTAAGCTTAGATTAGTTTAGCCTGGCATACATTTTATTTAGGTATATTACATAGCTCGAGTCATCATGTCATGGTTACAAAATATTTTTTTTCCCTTTTGGATCTCGTTTGCTTTTGCAAAATACATAAGATGTACAACGTAGGTTTGACGTATAGTTTTAAACTGTTATTTTTTTTTAATGTCTCTCAATGACATGCATTCACATTAATATGGTTTATGTGGGATACTTCAGTCATTGCGCTATTTTCCATGGGATAGCAAAATGTCTGAGGTGTGTATTTTGATCTATGGTTAAGCAAGTTGGCCGCTGGCTTAATCAGGGATCGGATATATTTCCTAACATGATTGATGGAGTTACATTAATATTAATTTTACAATTGGAGTATTGTTTACATTTTAAAAATTATTTTTAGATTGCTAAAATTTCACCTATAATTGGTTCCTAATGCTGATGATGGATAACACCTTTACACTAATTTACACTTTATTTACAACTTGCTATGGGCAGATAGCATTGTTAGGTATTAATCACACATGTTTTTTTCCCCCTCTCATGCACATGGTTTGAGATGTCATGCTTGGCCTGGTACTTCACACACACACACACATTGACTCGTTCAGTTTTGCTGAATTTTGTTATATTTCAATTAATACTCACCATGGTTAAGGACATTCATTACTGTCTGTGCATGTATAGGTTTCTTTTAGCATTATTTGTGTTTAGCTTTAAGATTGCATATTTTTTTCACTGCATTCACAACTTCGTAGTTGTTTTTAGATAGACTTTCTTTTAATGTCAAGTGTTTTTTTTAGTTTGTGTGTTTAAAAGTTTTGCAGAAATTATAACATAATGTAACTGTTGTACATTGTTTACACAGTCATCTTAAAGTTTTTTTTTTTTTTTTGCAAGGGATAATTAACCGGGTGTACAGTTTTACACATGCAGCTAATGTACTGTTAGACTTCATTGTTTACGCGCGGCTGGTGACTCGTTGCTATTTTAAGTTATAACATAAGGTATTTTTTTATTATAACTGACATGGTATTTGATATCAGTAAGAGTTTTTTTATAAAATGTAGTCACATGCATAATGTGAGCTGTTAGGTACACTTTATTTTTTTAAAGGGCTATTCACATATACTCATTAAACTAAATCTTTGGCATTTTTTTTTCTTCTTCAGATTTAATTTTTTTTTAATTTGCGAGTTCAAGTCTCACAGTTGTCTTGTGACGGATACATACATTCATACCACATAAGGTACATTGCTTGTTATTATTGGCTACCAATATGTTTTTTTTTTCCCTTTCATTCTTTTCTTGGAACATGTTTGGCTTGCATAGCTTCTACAATATTTAGCGTAGAGTTATACATTTTATGCACGCTTCTGTTAACTCAAGACAGTAATGAATTTGGCAGATGTAGTTTTGTTTCTTTTTAACCCTTAGTGAACCACTTATTCAACAGTTTTCTTTCACATGTAGTTCATATGTTGGATATTTGTTTGTGTTTCACAACAGTTGTTTTTTTTAATACATTTTAGTACATTCTTATACATACATTACACTAGTTCATGTGTTGATTTACATATTTTGTTCCTTTGCTTTTACACATTGTACTTTGCTAGCGGTTTATTCGGCAGTATTTATTTTTGTTTTTTTTTTCTTACAAGTAGTTCATTGAATTGTACACACTGGCTGGTTTAGAGTTTAACCAGAGTTTACACACACATTACAAGTAGTTCATTTGTTTTATTAACCCTTATTCATTGCATTTTGATGATAACTCATTAATTATGTAATTGAATCTCACTCGTATGCAAGTGTCTTGGGTTATTACACATATACTGTCTGTTTATTTTGTTGGCAATTACATTACAATTTTAGTTCATTGAGACATTAATACATAGAGTTCATGTGATATTATACAATTTGTTCATGTGTTTACTTACACGTTGTGTATGCTTGCGTACACCTTTGTTCATGTGTTGCATTACAAGTAGTTCATGAGTTTGGGAGTTTTTCCCCCCTACCCCCCCACACATACAGTTTCTCCTTTTACTTTTCTATCTTTTAAATTTTACACCATGTTTCAATATTAAAATACTCCTTTTTTAACAGTTTTTTTTTGTGTTTGCATAATGTCAGAACATATCAATGGCATCTTCACTTTGTATCTATACAAAGATTTTAATGTTTCTAGGAATTATCCGTCACATGACATATTAAACTACACATACATTTCGAAGTTGTTAATTTTAACAGGTAACATTTTTTTACACTTTCATCGGATACTTCTTACTTGGAGGTGGCAGATCGAGTAAGATATCTTGTTACACTATACAAAATTGTATGGAATTTATTATTAATTTTTTTATAAGTTTGCCAGGGGTTAAATTTTAATCAATGCACGGAATGTCAGGATGGCAGTATAAAAATTCATAAAATGCTAAATTATAACATATTGTGATTTTTTTGGAAACCAGGGACTTAGTTAAATTGCAGGAATCTAAAAAAATACCCCTTATTATTTAGGGCAGAAGCCATAAGCTGATGCCACTAGAATTCACAAAATTTCAATATGTAGGGCTACACTTGTTTGAGTGCGTGCAGCTTGCACAATTTTTGTCTCTGGTAGTCCTGTGCGTTAAGCAGAAATTTTTGTAAGTTTCTTATGCCAGTAATGAAGCAACCTAAGATAATACAAATAAGCTTCAATTGTATGAAAGAATTCATCTTTCCTTAAAGTAACAAATTTTTTTTACTGGTGTGTTTTTGTCCTTTGTTTTTATTTGCTTGCATTTATTTAATATTATGATCTCATGTAAGATCAAATTTTTGAGAAGTCGTATATACAGTAAATGCTTCTCTATATGAATATATGCATGACTAAAATGCTGGTACCAGCGCCACAAACTCGATGCCACAAAGAAAAAAAAATTAAATTTAGGATCCTGTGTTATCAACTAATGTGGCCATTTTATTTTGTGGAATATTTAATTTAAAAAAAAGGATTATTTTGAATATTATTTGCGCTCAGTCATGGACATAACACAATTCTTGTGAATTGTTTTGAAAGCAAGCAAGTATTTTTTTTTTCTACTTACTTATAGTTGTATAAAATATTTTACAGGAGCTAAAGGGTAATAGTTTCACAGACAAGTTAAAATAGATTTCTTGGTAGATATCAACTTAAATAGTTAATTTTACTTATGTTGTCTTGGTACATATTCTGTAAGTGCGAAGGTGGACAAAGGATTTTATGTACATATAAAGCTGCAACGTACACGTTTCAGCTTTCTTCTGTTGTTGGGGTGAGTTATGTGACAGCGTTTCTGTCCCATAGCTATCATTTTTATTCAAAATTAACTTAAAACATAACTTTCTTACTTTTAGATCATATTATCCCCCCCCCCCTCTTTCCTATAATGAAATATGTGATTAAATTCATTTCTCAAAACCATCCAGAGTTTATTAAAGTGATTTCTTTCTTCTTTCTAAAATCATCTTTAATTCAAAGCGCTCAAATAATCATTTTTTCCCTTTCTTATTTTAATCTGTATCTACCCGTCACCGCTGCTTGTGCAAAGAAATAAATAAGAATTAAATAGCACAGCTGCTAGTCTCATTTCATTTTCTTGCATTGGATTTTTTTCCCCGCCGCAGTGATAAGAAATTTTTAACGCTACTAATACGTGAACGTTGAATATGTATTAACAATAAAAAGTAAAAATGAACGAATCTTATGGGAAGCATGTATTTATCATGTTATGTGGTCGGGCTAAAAGCCAGATGTCCTGGATGTTCTGCCTTTTTCTCATCGAGCAATCTGCAGTCTGCAATTTCATGTAACAGTTAGTTGGGCAAAGGCCTATCTGCAAGATAAACAATTTCGGTTTGTCTGTTACTTTTCTCATCCTAATTAGAAGCGCTTACTTGCAATCCACATTTTTGCGGTAATGTTTATTGCCAAAAGCCTTTGTACACTTTCGCGCAGTCACCAAAAGTTGTAAATTGGCGATGCTGTGCAACGCCAAGATTTCTTGCAAAAAACTTCGCTTCTGTTTCAGCTCTCGAGGTGTAAAGTGGTCTAAAAAGAAAAGGTGCTTCGGCGTCCCATGTATTATGGGGTCTCTCTCTCCCATTTTGGCTCCACTTGAACCACCTTTTATAAGATTTTTTTAATAAAGAAATAGTTCCTGTAATATGGTTGGAATTTTTGTATTTTAAGCGAACCATCCCACTGAACAATGTTACAGTATAGGTCATACATTTTCGCGAAGATGTTTTTCCCGGAACCGCCTAGGGGAACAAATTGAAAAATATCTTTTGGATAACCTGTAAAAACTAATGTAGCAAAAGCGTTAAATTTTGGTATTATTAATAAGCGGCTTATTGTAATATACTGTGTTCATTTTTATGAATATAGCATGTATACTCATAGAGAAATTAAGGTTTTTATAAAAACACTCCCAAATTTCGGCAAGTTTTTGGCTTATAAATTGCAGAGTTCTTAACATAAAAAAAGTTCTTTTCAGACAATATGACAAACAACATTGTACACAATACTCTGTAATCAGAATTAAAAAGTAATAAAAATTGGATGAAAAATGAGCAGGTTTATTAAACAATGTTTCACTGCACATGTGCTAACGCAATCGAAATATAATGTGCATAATGTATTGGCTAAGTGTATAGAGTACCATTTGTGAATGTCTCAAACTCATAACTTGAAAATTCTCAAAATTATCGTCCATAGAATATGCTCAAAATCCCATGTTCCCAAAAGGAAGCAAAAAGATGAGGTGTTGTATCCAAATATAGTAGCACGTGCAATATTGTGTACGCTATCTTGGTACTAATCAACAGATATTTGATATGATGCTGATTGAGCTTATGAAATTATGATTTTGAGACTTTCACAAAAGTTGCTCTATATACTTAGCTAACGCATTATGCATATTATACTTTAATTATGTTCGCGCATGCTCAGTGAAGCATGTTTTAGTAAATCTGCTTATTATTCATCCAATTTTTATTATTTTTTAACTCTGATTGCAGAGTGTTATGTACAATATTGTTTGGCATACGTTTTGAAATGAACTTTTCTTTGTATTAAGAACTCTGCAAATTATAAGCAAAAAACTTGGCGAAATTTGGGTATGTTTTTCTAAAAACCTTATTTCTCTACGAGTATACATGTTATCTTAAAAAAAAATGAACATAGTATACTACAATAAGCCAGTTATTAATAATCTCGAGTTTGAATCTTTTGCTACATTAGTTTTTACAGGGTTATCCAAACGATATTCGTTCTTTTCCAATTTGTTAACTGTTCCCTTTTGGGTTTCGGGAAAACTCTTCCCGGGAAAATATGACCTATAATATTTTTTTTTTACACACCTGCAGTTTTAGGTTAATTCCTCGTGTGTTTTTCTAGATATTTAACCCTTATGTCTATGACCGGGTACCTTTTTTTCTCTTTTCATCCCGTTTTGAGGGTGATAATATCAAAAGAAACTAAAACGAATTTAGATCCCCATTATTTCTAGTATTCACTGTCCATGAGTATGATCACTTCAAAATTCGGAATTTTTTTATTACTATTTTCGGGGATTAAATTTTTTTATACCTGTCATCAATGACCACCAGGGTACCCGGATAGCCATGCGAATTTTCTGTGGAAAAATACAGATTAGATTTATAATTAGATTATTTAGATTTAGATTTAGATTATTTAGATTTATATCAATAAACGTGAAATTAATTTGTAAATAAAAATTAGACATATATTCTAATTAAAAAAAATATTTCATTTAGGTGAAATTTTGTGTGCAAGCTGTACAATAGCAAAAGGTGTAGGAATGTACAGTCGTGGAAAAAAAAAGTAAACACCTTCTTCTAACTCCTCAACAAATTATCGTAGACGAGAGTGACTGGTAACGAACGATTGGAAATAAAGTCTACTTTTAAGTGATGTAAATAAAATTTTCTCAGGGGGGCATCTACATTATAAAACAAATCCAAACTTCATTTTTTTTCAATAGCAATACCCAGTTTTAACGAGATATTTCAAATCTTCAGTTCAAACTATGCCGCGACACTAAACTTCAAGTCATTTGAATAATAAGTTTTTGAATTATAAACATTCAAAAATTAGTGTTTCTAATGTTAAATTACATTTCCATATTTTTATTTATATCTCCTGAAATTATGCTCCTAATGTGCTAATTTTCTGTGTAGAAATAACACTAATATACCCAAACATAAATACGTTGAATTTGCAATTTTTATAATTTTATGATATGAATTATGAATTATGAAATTAATATTCGAAAGTAATATGAATATCAACCTACAATTTTTTTGATGGATTTAGATTTATTAAATCCTGATTTATGGAAATCCAAAATTTCAATTTTTTCTTCCAAGTAGTTTTCAAATTATGCTTAAAAAACGGCAAAATGATGGTTTAAGGTGTCTTCTATGATAGAACTGACCAGGTATTTTGAAATTTCTTATGCTGTCCTGTAATCTAGCAGATTTCATTGACTGCTTGAGTGACTCTTAAAGTGCCTTGATCAAGAAGGAGGTCTCTCGGTTAAGGGGCCGCTTATTTGAAACTCCCTGAACTCGAAATCCCATGTTATCCTATAGGGAAACTTTCAAGTTCGATGATTCATTACCTAACTAGTATTAAAAAATGCTCTGACGAGAACCAAAAAAGGCTAATATGTTTAAGTATGAAAAAGGGTTTGACAAGTGCTTCTAATAGAGCATGAAAAAGTACAAGGGGTCCCTTCTTGGCTGCAACTCACTGTCAATGCCAACTTTGAAAAAATCATATTTGCGCTTTTTCCATACAAAATAAATTCGCGGTACTTTAGTAAAACTTTCCGTCGCGCTTTACATGTTAACTGCACTGTTGTACTGCGCATGCGTCTGCAATGCAACTTTGTACAGTGCACTGTGTACCATTATTTCTCTATAAATTGTACTACACTGTACATTCCTATTATGCTTTTGATTTTTGAAACTCAGCGCACATTCACACTGTGCTTTTGTACTTCCGTATTAAAGGTGTATGCGTCTAATGTTCGTTTATAATTTACATGCATTGCTGTACTGCATAGTACATTGTACAGCCACAGCCACTTGCTTTTAATTTCAACAATCAATGAATTAATATATATGATGTTATGCGTGCACATGTGGAATTGTTCCTGTGCAGAGTGCTGCAACAGTCTGCACTGCACTACAAATCAGTTTTCTGTACAGTTCTACATTGCGGGCGTGCTTGGTGGCCCTACATGATTGTGATACGCTGTAGGAACTAAGGTTTTTGGTACTATGTCGCCTTACATTCATGTTTAATCAGGCTGCGCCTTTACTGGTTGTGTCTTTACACTACACATTTTTATCGTAACTGTGGCTGATTTTTTTTATATGAAAAAAGCGCAAATATGATTTTTTCAAAGTTGGCATTGACAGTGAGCTGCAGCGAAGAAGGGACCCCTTGTCCTTTTCCATGCTCTATTAGAAGCACTTGTCAAACCCTTTTTCATACTTAAACATATTAGCCTTTTTTGGTGCTCGTCAGAGCATTTTTTAATACTAGACATTTAAATTTTTTGATAATTATATATTGAATATAAATAAACTTGAGTTGTTTTAAATATTCCCAATACTTTTTTTCTTATTTCGCACAATAATGCACTATTTAACCAAGTTATGCACATTGTTTTAAGAGGTTCCAGGTTTTTTAATCAAATTCACGTTATTTTTATTCATAATTTAATTTACTTGGGCTCCCTTAAATATAACTAATATAATTCCTTAAACTGATGTTAGTTTTTGTTGCATTAAAATATCTTAGTTTGTTGATTCTCTCTAAACAAGTAAACCCTATTAGTTTACAATGGAAGTCTATAGGAATTTGGCGATATATCACCAAGTTGGTGACAAACTTAGCGGTATTTTGCGACAGAACAGGGTCCCGTATATGGTAACCCTTCTTATAGGTATGGTGATGCATTAAATGCTGTTCTATAAACAATGAGATGCGTTTCATTCGAGCGTTGCCATTAAACAATTAACAAATAATCGCGATTTCTGTGTCACATACGATAGCGTAACATATATTGTAGATTATCGTGGAAATCGAAGGTTTAGGCCACATCGTATTGTTTAGTTAGACCGGTTATACTAACATCGTTCTCATGTTTTGCTACAATTTCTTTTATTGAACAGTAATTCGCTTAAGCTTCTTACTACTGCTATCACTAAGCGCTTTTTCATTCTTAGAAGCCATAATGAGAGCTAAAATTAGCGCAAACCTGAGTAAAAGTAAAACAAAAAGTTAATTTTTTTTACAGTAATAAAGGTACACAAAGTACTCTGATATGCACACCTTACTCAAAACTTGACTAATAACAAGAGTTATGTGAGGGTTGCCAACTGAACTATTCGGCAGCCTTGGTCGGGAACCGAGATATTGCACGCCAACCAACCGAGTCAAATTTTGATCACCAAAGTTGGACATAAACCGAACTGGTTATAAACAGAAGCGGTCGTGAACCGAGGTTCCTCTTATATTTTGACCTATAAGTTTGCAAATATGGCATTATTTATATATTCAATGGCGATGATCATTAGGCATATTGGCGATTTTGGCGATGAAACTCATCGATTTCAAAATAAAGTTCCGAAGTGTACTTGAACCGCCACAGATGTCATATACGCTTCTATCTTTCAAAAGAAAAATCATTGTCGTATGTCAACTGGTTCGCCAGAAATTTAAGAAAGTCGTTTGCATTTCCTATTTCTTAATCATATTATAGCTTAACGCTGCCGCGTTTGCTATGATATAAGTACTGAAATACCATTTACACCATCAGAAAGTAGACGTCAGATGCCGATGATGTGCGTTTTTAAAATTGTCTATGTAAATATTAAGTATTTTTAAGACTATGATAAAAATTAATCAAATGGAAATTTTAAAGTTTATAGTTATTTTTTTTTGTACGTAAAATTTACGGACATAATTTTTATTTTAAAAACGCACATAATCGGCATCTGACGTCTACTTTCTGATGGTGAAAACGGTACTTTAATAATTATATTAGGTAGTGAGTCATCACGCTTTGAAGTTTTTCCTTAGGGTAACATGGGATTTCGCGATGGGGGAGTTTCAGTGCAGCGGAGCCTTACGGAACTTCAATTTGGATACAGTCCTTAAAATACGCTCGTTTTAAAATAATTAATTTCTCGGAAACTTATGGTACGAGTTGCATAAAAAATTGTTTTTAGGCTAATTAAATGGTGTAGAATTCATTTATGCTGTCAGAATTGTGTACGGCTATTGGAAAAAACAAAGTTATGGATCGTTTTCATAAGTAGATGCCCCCCTAAGCAAATTTTATATACATCATTTAAAAGTAGACTTTATTCCCAATCGTTCGGTACCAGTAACTTTCGTCTACGGTAATTTTTGGAAGAGTTAGTAGGGGGTATTTAATTTTTTTTCCACGATTGCCCATCGCATACTGGCTTTTTTACATGAATTTCTGGTTTTCTGCACCGTTTTTGAGGCTCTTTCAAGCACATCTCACACCAACAATTTTTATCCTTCTTGTTTCCTCTCCCTGTAAGCTATTTGGGCCGAGTTCTGAACGTGTGGTTGATTCAAATACGGGCGAAGATTTTTTTCAGTATACTTTCAATTTCCGATTTGATCAAAAAATGTCTCATAGCCTGTGCATTTTGCGATTGATCTCGAATTGCTGCAAGCCACAAAATCCAACATAATTCCCTCAAAAACAGGCGAAGATTGTCTGTTTTATTTATAACCATTTCATTATTTGCAGTATGCATAATGTAAGTAGCAAGTTCTGTTATATCCACAATATAGGAAAATAATGCAAGTGATCATGTGGCTGTACCCCTATGTGTTTTACATTGTCCCAGTAATTTATCCATTATATCCACTCCATATGTCTTGTAATTATAAAATTGAAGCTGTTCGTGCTTATCATTCGGTCCTGTGATGATTTTATCATGATACATTGTAGACATTAGAATGACAGCTTTGTTCCTTTTTGGAACATACGAACAAATACTTACGTCATCATGAAATCCAAATTCTGTGGATAAAACTTGCGCAATTTACATGGCCTCATTTCTTGTGGAATATAAGATTTGTTTCTTTTCAAAGTGCCAGCCATTGTGAACTTCCAGTATAATAAATGCTTGGCCAAAGAAAGAGAAGAAAAAAGTTATCCATGGTGATGTTTCGTCCAGAATCCTTGAATGGACAGGCGAAGGTTTTTTTACAAACCTTTCATCTTGGTTTATTTTATTGTCTGTGCCTGATTTTCCTGTGCATAGTTAGCCTTTGAGATGTTGATAATTATTTTCATAACATACCTGCCATATTTCGATCCCATATTTAGCCGGTTTAGACGGAATATATTGTGTGACTCTTATCCTCGATGCTTAAATAACTGCACATCAACCGTTAACTCTTCCGTCGATTTGTATTTTTTTCAACAGTTTAGGATTTAGCATAGTCCATGAATCACGAATTGTTTCAGCTTTAACGTTTTGAAGACATCCCGCTCGCGTATTCTGGTTGCCAAAAGGAATAAAACTAAAGATATTCAAGAATCTGTCTACGTTCATATTACTTTCTCGATAATACGGTTATGAGTTTGCATTCCATCTTTCTAATGTGTAATTTTTGATTGAATTGTTGACGTATGAAGTAATTAATATTTATAAAATACATCAAATTACTCGGAATGTTTTATATCTTGCGTGTGTTAAAATAGGTTGCGTGTGTATCCCAGCAAGGACCCGGGTACCCCGGTCATTGAATAGTAGGGCAAATTTTGTTCATTGACATAAGGGTTAACAAAACGGGGTTAACAAAAGTGTTAACAAAATCCAACATAATTCCCTCAAAAACAGGCGAAGATTGTCTGTTTTATTTATAACCATTTCATTATTTGCAGTATGCATAATGTAAGTAGCAAGTTCTGTTATATCCACAATATAGGAAAATAATGCAAGTGATCATGTGGCTGTACCCCTATGTGTTTTACATTGTCCCAGTAATTTATCCATTATATCCACTCCATATGTCTTGTCATTATAAAATTGAAGCTGTTCGTGCTTATCATTCGGTCCTGTGATGATTTTATTATGATACATTGCAGACATTAGAATGACAGCTTTGTTCCTTTTTGGAACATACGAACAAATACTTACGTCATCATGAAATCCAAATTCTGTGGATAAAACTTGCGCAATTTACATGGCCTCATTTCTTGTGGAATATAAGATTTGTTTCTTTTCAAAGTGCCAGCCATTGTGAACTTCCAGTATAATAAATGCTTGGCCAAAGAAAGAGAAGAAAAAAGTTATCCATGGTGATGTTTCGTCCAGAATCCTTGAATGGACAGGCGAAGTTTTTTTTTACAAATCTTTCATCTTGGTTTATTTTATTGTCTGTATGGCCAAAGGTGGCCGGTCACTTGTGATTTTAGACGTTTTCTTAAATATACAGAAAAATACAGGAGGGATTATCTTGAAACTGCAAGTGTCTAAACAGAATAATACAAGTCATATATTTCCGTGAAGATTTTTTTCCCGAAACCCCATAGGGACAGTCAACAAATTGAAAAAGAACGAATATCTTTTGGATAACGCTGTAAAAGCTAACGTAACAAAAGCGTTCAACATAGTAGGTTATGATTAAGTGCCTTATTGCAATCTCCATATATCCATAAATTAGTACCAATATAGCATACACAATATTGCACGTACCACTGTATTTGCATACATCCCCTCATCTTTTTGCTTCATTTTGGGAATAACGGATTTGGAGCTTATTCCATGAACGATAATTTTCAGAATTTTCGAGCTATGTTTTGTGACTTTCACAAAATTTGCTCTATACACTTAGATAATACATTATGCACATTATATTTTGATTGCATTCGCGCATGCGCAGTGAAACATTTTTTAGTATACCTGCTTATTTTTTATTATTTTTTAATTCTGATTGCAGGGTGTTGTGTACAATGTTATTTATCATATATCTGAAAATATTTTTTTTATATTAAGAACGCTACAAATTATAAGCAAAGAACTTGGCAAAATTTGGGACACTTTTTATACAAACTTTGATTTCTCTACGAATATACATGCTATTCTCATAAAAATGAACACAGTTTATTGCAATAAGGCACTTAATCATAATGTACAGTGTTAAACGATTTTGCTACGTTAGTTTTTACAGGGTTTTCCAAAAGTTATTCTTTTTTTTAATTTGTTGACGGTCCCCTGTGTGCTTTCATAGAAAAATCTTCACAGAAATAGATGACCTGTACTATTCTGTTTTCACACTTGGAGTTTCAAGATAATTCCTCATGTATTTTTCTATGTATTTATGAAAATGTCTAATATATCAAGTGACCGGTCACCTTTGGCCATATAGTGTATAAGTGCTATATGTATCTTCTCACAGGAAAAATATGTTATAGGTAATTGTAACAATTTAGTAAAATAATTTTGCTGAAAGTGCTCTACAAACCCCTTATTTAACATATATTCATTTTAAAAAAACATATGTAGAACAGATATTGTGAAAAACAGAATAAGAAAATAAATATTTAAATAAATAAAATTTACAGTTTATTCTGCTTATTTGAAAATTACTCCTCTGCTTTAATATAAATAACAACATTTTCTTTTATAAGATAGAAACAATGTATGGAAGCGAAACAATCTTTTAACGTATTTGAAAACCATTTTTTTAATTATTTAAACAATTTGGAATAGAATATGTTATTTGAGATAAAATAATGAAATTTATTCAAAATATTAACATAGAGATAAAGCAGGTATCAGATAAAATTAACCTGAAGGCATTAGAAATTTTCTATTCTAAAAGTTAATCCGTTTTAAATATTAACTACGTAAAATGTGTGTAATTTTCTAGGAGTTCCTTAATATCCGGAGAATGTAGCAAACATGAATAAATCATTATGTAAGCTAACTAAAATGCATGGTAGATTTTATTTAATTGAATATTGATTACATCATTTAAAATTAATTACTAAGTAATATTAATAATATTCGTTTTTAATAATTTATAAGAAAACTCCAGAAGGATCATTTATGTTAAGAAAATACTAAATAAACAGCAATGATAGTTTTGTCGCGATTTTTAATATTTATTATTATTATTTTTAAATATATCTATGCGTTACTTATAAGGCAAAGTGTGAAACAGTATGGTGAGATGAAAACTGGTTATCTTTGACGAACATTGAGTAGGCTTTTAGAGGCTAATGTTTGAATTTCTCCGCTACTTGCAAGAAGAAGTTGACTGCAATCAGGTTTTTGTGTTCCAGAAATTATTGCAGCATTAAAATAGCAATGAAACTCTTTGCGTAGGAATATTAAAAAACAGAAAGCCAACGTTAAAAATGCACAAATAATACGTGAAAAGCAGCAAACAACTGTTTCGAATCTACTGGCGATATTCTTCTTCAGTGCAAGATAGAGCAAGGAACAGCGTGCTAGAAAAAGCAAGGCTGAGCAAAATGACAAAGACGCCGGTTTATATACCCGATACGGGTAGCGAATGCGCCAAAACAACCAATGAGGCAGAAACAGATGAAACGATTGAGTAGATGTAGCAACATCTACCGGAGAACGTGAGAAAAAGGAACCAAAAAAGTGGAAATTAAATTAATACTTTCCAAATACTTGGAAAATCAGGAGTACTAGACAAGTCATTCACTAAAGAGTGAGAATTTTTAATCATGTGGTAAGCTTCCCAAAAATCAAGATCAAGGTTAGAAGAACATTTCTGGATAATGATGGCTTAGGAAAAATTGAACTTAGCACGAAAAGACCAACAATGTTGAGCAATAGAAGAACGGTTAAGTATTAATTTAATTTCCTCTTTTTTGGTTCCTTTTTATCACGTTCTCCGGTAGATGTCGCTACATGTCTACTCAATCGTTTCATCCGTTTCTGCCTCATTGGTTGTTCTGGAGCATTCACTACCCGCATCGGGTATATAAACTCGCGCGTCTTTGTCATTTTGCTCAGCCTTGCTTTTTCTAGCACGCTGTGTCTTGCTCTATCTTGCACTGAAGAAGAATCTCGCCAGTAGATTCGAAACAGCTGTTTGCTGCTTTTCACATATTACTTTGCATTTTTAAACGTTGGCTTTCTGCTTTATTGCAACATTTTTTTTGTTTTAATGTTTAACAGTTTGCAAAATTCTTAAGTATGAACACATTTAAAGTTAATGATAACTTTTATATCATTGTGTGTAGCATATTTAAAATAAATGTATTTTCCTGAATGAAACTGTTCACAATATTTAAAATTACAACTTTATGAATTGATTTGCGAAATTTATTCTCTTGATGGTAAATCCGCATATTCTCGATGCATAACCCTTAATGGGTGATGGAAAATAATATCTGAAGAGCTCGCAAACAAGGTTTTTAAAAAAAGGCACTCAACTCTACGTGTGCAAGACCGAATTTGATTTTTATAAATTTGATAAAGTGTGAAATTTTTTCACAGCAGTTTTCCAGTTTGTAACGGATATGATTATCCGTTTATTTTTAAATATTAAATCACATGCCTTATATATGAAATATTATAAGTTTAGTTCCTTAGTTAAATTTGTAAAATCCAATAAATTGTTGCCAGTTAAAAGAAAAGTGGGAGTACATCTGGATGATCTGACCTTTTATATATATATATATATATATAACATCTATTAATAAAATGCGTTGAACTAACCATATATTAAAAATGATAATATGATGCAAGAATAAGTGCGGAGTATGCATGCATATAGGGATGAACGATTTTACAACAGTTTTCCAAATTGTAATCGATATAATTATACGTTTTCCTTTAAATATTAAATCACTTGAGTTATACAATATTACTAGCAAAAGCGATGCTTTGTTTGGATTCGCGAAGCATTTTTTTAATAAGATAATGTTTGAAAGTAACAAGAATATGGCTATAAAATCCTTCTTCACTAATGAAAGTTAAAAACTCACAGCTGAAAAGAAAAATAACGAAACTAACTACTAGGATTCCCGCAATAGGTTGACCACCTGACCAGGACATATGCTTTATAACACATCGGGGCCCAGGATCATGGACACAGTAGGCCCGCATCCTTCATGGATCGTTTAGGCACAGAGCTTAGTTTAGTTTTATATTTAATATAATATTTTTATAGGTATATTAAGGAGCCAGTAGTTTATACTAGAATTATAACGATATGTTTGTTGAAACCATATGTTATGATGCAGAAATTATAACAATAAATTAAAAATAATCTTTTTAATAAATCCTTATCTTTAAAAAAAAAAAAAAAAGTTGATAGGTATATGCAAACACAGAGTATTTAAAAAATATATAAAATGTGCTGCACTGTAAAAAAAAAACGACATTTTTACAGTACAAAGTACTGTTCATCTCGCGCACAAACTCGATCACAGTGATTGAACTGTATCTTTCTTTGGTTTCCTGACTATATTAACATGGAAAATACAGTAGTTGCGTAAAATTAACAGCACAATGTGCTGGCAATTTGGACGCCAGCACTTTGTGCTGTAAAAAAATGCTTCCAGATTGCCAGCACATTGTGCTGTTAATTTTACGCAACTACTGTAGTTTCCATGTTAATATAGTCAGGAAACCAAAGAAAGATACAGCACATTCACTGTGATCGAGTTTGTTTTGGCTACAGTGGTCTACAGTGGTTTTTTACAGTGCGGCTAATAACTGTCATCTTTTCCTTTTCCTTTCGGGTTTAAATAAATTTTAATTTCATAAAATAATTATAATTGCAGTTACATATCGAAATTTGAAATGCAGTGTCAGTTACTAAAATTTTACATTAAATTCAACATACTTTTTAAACATCCCTAATAAGAAACAGAATAACAATGTGAGAAATAATTTAATTCTTCGAAATGTGAATAACAATTTAACTAATTTTCTTAGATGTTATATTTGGAGTATAAAGAAATATCATCAGTTCTTCTTAACCACAGAGACAGTACATTCTTTCGAAAAGAATTATTTCAATGATAACGTAATTCTTTATGAAAAATTGAAATATAGAAACACTCTTTGTCATTTTAAATAAATCCAATATTTTCACGAGGGAGAAATTCCATTTCATTTACGTTCAGCATTGGGTATATTGTGTCTGAGACCGGTCTTTATTTTTTCAGCCGACTTGTGCCGGGCGGAGATCAAGCTTGTATTTTTTTCTACATATTCGAGCAAGACCGGAACTGTACTTTATTGTTCTTAGGGTGTAGTAGCGAAAGCAATACGTTTTGTAAAAAATATTAATAGCGATAACAAACTGCTCTTAACGGAATCTTTGGAAATATGCCTGAAGGTGGTTCTCAAATTCACCACTCAACAATGAGAAATTTTCTGACACATTTTCTTGTTCATTTTTAACTGTAAACGCATACAATTGACAAGCCTGCTATTGAAGAGATTTGGAATCGAGCAGCGTTTTCCATTTTTGATAAATCAATTACTTATCGAGATATAAGATATTCTTGTCGCGTGATTGCACGTTTTTCTCCTTTCCTGTGCTATCGCAGCTGGAAATTCGATTAAAAACTTTAAGTTTGGCTATACTTTCTCAAATATATATTGCCGCCGTTATAAAAAAATAGTTAATTGTATCCGATTAAATAGCCTCTGAATAAGAACACCTGCAAATCTTATATGTTTCCGAAAAGCAATGAATTCAGAAATTTATCTCAATATAGCTCCTTTGGATTTGAGAAAAGCCTATTTAATGGCAGAGAACTATTTTTACAAATCTGCTTTTTTTTTAATACAATTTCAAAAGTTATGTTTTTAACCTTCCTTTTTTCTTTTATTCTAAACTACATAAATTTTTTAATGAATCCTTATTTGAATGTTGCAACGTCTAAGACAGTAAGTAATCAGTAATGTTGCTATTGTGTATGTTCTGTCTTGCGAACACACAATAATTTTAAAATATACTGTAAAATTATCCCATAAGTATATATGCAGTATTATTCATTAAAAGAATCTAAATTGTATATTTAGAAAAACCTGAATTTTTTGTAGAAATTGAGTTGGGCCTCCTTTAATTGATTTTTTTCATGGGCCGGACCTGGCCGATCCGGTTTTCTCTGACATTTTTACTGGAAGAGCACTACCGGGCTGGACCAGGCTCGGGCCGAAATTATAATTTTTTCATCGGACCGGACAGGGCCAAGATTTCATTTATTCCGGCCAGACCGGGCTAGGACCTGGAATTTCTGGCCCGTGCAGACCTCTAGGATGTTGTAGTGAAACGTGTTTTGCTCATTATCAAAGTAGGTACTCTAACACAGGTAGAGTCATGTAAAAAAAGTAAACACCCCCTACTAACTCTGCAACTAATTGTAATAGAATAAAGTTACTGGTACCAAAGGATTGGAAATAAAGTCTACTTTCAAATGATGCATGTAACATTTTCTTAGGAGCGCATCTACAAATCAAAACCAGACCAAACCTTGTTATTTTTTAACGGCAAAAACCAATTTTGAAAATATAATTTAAATCTTCGTTTCAAACTAGGCCTAGAAATGAAATTTCTAGTCATTTGAATGATAAGTGTTTGTATTATAAAGATTCAAAATTTAGAGTTTTAATGTTAAATTACATTTGCATATTTTTATTAATATCTCCTGAAATTATAATACTAATGTGATAATTGTGTGTGTAGTTATAACACTAATATTTCCAAACATATACATTGAATTTGTATTTTTTTAAATTTTATAATATGAATTCGAAAAAAAAATGTATGAATTGCAACCTACATCTTTTTAAATTGATTTATATTTATTATGTTCTGCTTTATGCAAATTATCAATTTAAATATTTTCTTTCAAGTAGTTTTCGAATTACTATTAAAAACAGTCAAAGCGATCGTTTAAGGTGCCGTCTATGATGTGCAGAAAAATATAATTTAAACAAATATATTTTAATCATTTTATTGAAATATTTAGGATGGCTAAGGTCAAAACATATTAAGTGAGTAAATTGGTCGTATCTGCAAAATAAATAAATAAATAAATAAATAAATAAAAATAAAAATAAATCATTAATAGAAGTGACATAGTAATTCTGTACATTTAAACAATCGAGTATCGAACTTCAATTTGGATACAGCCCTCTAAAATATACTCCTTTTAAAAAAATTAATGTATCTGATACTACACTAGATTAATATTAACACAATTATTCTAATTGGTAAACAAATCATATTAGATGTAAATTTCCAACTGGGCGAAAAAAGTAAACACCCTGTCCGGACCTTTCCTGGTCCGGACATTTTTCGCCCAGTTGGAAATTTACATCTAATATTATCTGATACTAATCACACGAATTTCATGAAAATTTGGATTTAGGCTAATTAAGGGTGTATAATTAGTTTATGGTGTCAAACTGAGTTATTGATATAGAAAAAGACAAAATTTGGGTTCGTTTTGATATGTAGATGGCCCCCTAAGGAAAGTTTATAAGCAACATTTTAAAATAAACTTTATTTGCAATCGTTTGTTACCTGTAACGTCCTTTTACGAAAACTTGTTGCAGAGTTAGCAGGGGTGTAAATTTTATTTTTCCACAACTGTAAATCACTAATACTGCTATGCTAAATTTATTGTTCATCTGAATTAACAAAAATTCCCTGTTGCATTTATTTATGAATTTCTTTTATACAGATACGTTATGCTTTCATCCGCATGTTATCTAACTTTAATACTTTAATATAATAATAAATATTGATTTTTTATCTTTCGTTTCTTGCATTATGAAATATAAATATATTACGCTGTGTTTTAAACTATTCTTATTCTATCTTTTTTTTTGTTGTTGTTGTTTCTTAAACGTTGTTTTGCACAAAATATTTTATTATGCATTTATATTTTTCTTATCATTTTAACAATTTTTTTTTTTTTTCACAAGGTCTTCTAAGATGTGTACGTCTTTATAAGTGAAGATTTTGTTGTTTAATGAAATCACAAATATTGTATTTGTTAAACGCAGTGATATGTATGAATTCTAAAATATGCAGAAACGTCTTGATCTAGAATTACTTAAACTTTGATTAAACTAAGATCCATAATTGAAAAAAAAAATGTACCATTTTTATCAGTAGTTACATGTATCAAATTTAGAATAGGCAGAACTATCATAAAACATATTCGATAAAATACCTTTTTATCCAACTTCCAAGCTTGAGCATTAATTTCTATGCTCTATGATATAGAGCATTATACTATAATGATATAATGAGAATAATAATTTTGTCATCGTTACACAGGAGTTTTGAAAAAAAATTATCAATGACTAGAAAACAGGAATTCTACTTTTTCAGAATTTAGTGTCACCTCCGATGAAAAAAAATATATGTATATATAAATAGTACAAAACATATTTCAATTTTAAGACTTACTAGGGGATCGTACCCGAGTTTCCCGGGTTAAAGAATATAGGTGAAAACATTTTTTTTTTTTAAATTGAAAACTAATAATTTTTTTATACATAATAATTTTTTTAGATTGCCCACTTACATTAAAAAAGCATTTTTCATATGGAAAATAAGAATTATACAATCAAATAAATTTTTTTAAAATTATCAAAAGCGATATTTTCTTATTAGCCGCATGCTAAGAGTTATTTGACCAATATTTTGCTACTTATGGCATCCTTTTATATTCTGATAATTTCAGAGCTTATACATGTGTGTTACATTTGTGTTTTATTTATTTATTCATAGGGAAGTTTTTTTTAAATAGATATTAGCCGTAAGAAAATGAACTCTTTATTTTGTTTTAAGGGCAAACGGATTATTCTTTCGTAATCGAGCTCTGCGCGATATAGATAAATAAAAAAATATTTCATGCTTTAAAATTGTTTTTTAAAGCATAGACAAACAGTAAACTGGGATGAACTTTGCAAACAAATTCCATTTGAAAAAAAAAAAAAAAAACCTATTTGGTGATCTAAAAATTTAAATTGTACGATTACAAATGTGTTAGATTTGTGTATTTACAATATTTTTCTTTTAATTGCTTATAAAAGAAGTATTAATTTCGTTAATTTGTCTTCCACAAATATGTTAGTTTGGTGGTTTTTTAATATTATTGTTTTATTTGTTTATAAAGGAAGTATTAATTTCGTTATGCAAAAATAGTTAGAAACAAATGCTGAAAAATGTTTGTTGCTTTATGTGCAAAATGTTGATTATTATTATGTATTGAAACCGGCAAGTGATAAGATAAACTTAAAAAAAATCATGCTTAAAATGTATTTTAGAAAATATGATACGTCAGTCAATTAAGATACAGTTTTTAACAAATTGCATTTTAAAGTAAATTTTTTCCCTATGCGACGAAAATTGAAAAGGGACGATGGCCAGAAGATTAAAAAATTGCTTTAGCGAAAATTTCAAGACCGAAATTTGATCGTGAAGTGTTGCCATTCGCAAAATGACGTCAGCGTTGCGCACAAATATGTTTATTCTTTATAATATAAATACTTAATCAGTAAAATATAATAAAGATGAGTTATTAGGATGTGGTTATCAATTGAGGCTGTTATGCTTGGTATTCCGGAATGAAAAGCAGCAATTTTCACCTTCTCAAAATTTGTATACGCATTTCTCATATCCATATTCATCATTTTTTTAAAAATTGTATTTTGTTTGATCATTTAAAAAACATTTTAACTTAAACCTTGAAGTCACGTTTGTCAGCAACATCTTTTATGTGAACAGACGCACCCTTTACTTGAGATTCTAATCTCAATTCCGGAGAGTAAAAATTTCCGTAATTTATGTTTTTTAGACGCATTTGTGTTAAAATGTTTAGTTTTAGCTAAAAAAATGATCGTTTTCTTTTAAATATGACTTCATTTTCACTTAAATAAGCATTTCGCCTAGTGTCTGAAATTTAGTATCAGTACACATGCAGAAGGAAAATATATAGAAAATTTATGAGGAAAAATGCGTGTTTTCAAAAGCAGTATGTCATTTTCCTTTATTATGCCCCTAAAATAATATTCTGCGCCTAATGGGATTTTTGTCACTAAACCCTATACAACAATTTTTATCAACAATTTTGAATTTGTATCAGAAAATAGCATGAATAAAGATAAAAAATATCTCATTATTTCTCTCTTGTCTGCCATAATGAAAGCTATCTAATTTTCACCATTTTGAAGGAATTTTATAAAGTGCTTTTAAAATTAAAATATAAAAGTGGAGATAGTTAAAAACAAAACAGATAGTGCGATCACATCTACAAATGGAGAGCTTTCAGTTAAAAAAAAATATATATTAGTAAAATTGGTTTAGCAGAAAGATCAGGGCAGATGACTAAAAAGCACACTTGTGTTTTAAATATATAGATTATATCAAATTAGGAAAAATTAAATTAAGCAAATTATGTTATTTTGATAAAATTACTGTAGAATGTCCTAAAGAATAGCATTAAAATTTTATTATTCGAAAGAATTTTGGATAAAAATTTCAGGAACATATTATTTTAAACTACGAATTATTTGTTTTCTTATCTAACTCGGCGAAGCAAATCCATCCAGGCTAGAATAATCAATTTCTGTAATATAAATCGCTATTATTTGCATGCCACCTCTCTTTTATAAAGACACTCTAAAGTTTTCTAAAACATTGCGTTTTATCAGTGTGTGATTTCGATTACATTATTTTCAAAAGTGAAGCATTTTCACTGAGAAGGATTTCAAAGCAGCTGGGCTGTGAAAATGACGCGCTTCTACAAAACATAAATCAGGTTTAAGAATTAAAATACATGCTTTTTTATAAAATGACGTCGTTTGCATCCACTAAAACAATTCACTTTTACAATCCACTCTTAAACTTCGTCTATAGAAAAGTATGCATATGACGTCATTATCACGGAATAACAGACAATAATCTTGACATAGCCCATATTTCAATTTCAGCTTTTTTTTTCAGGTTTTATGAGAAAATGGCAACAAAAAATACAGTATCTCCTATTTTCCGTTTACTTTCAATGATTTTCAATAGAAATGGGGTACTTTTGTTGCCACGATAAGAAAAATGGTATTAAAAACTACAAAAAAATTAATATCTCAAAAATAAATTGAGATACAGCTTTCAAACAAATTGCATTTAAAAGGACATTTTTTTTTCTTATACGACGGTGTAAAAATGTGCGATGTTTAGAAGTTTAAAAATTTGCAGTTGAGAAAATTGCAAAACCAAAATTTTATTTAAAATTTCAAAGTGTTGCCATTCGCGAAATGACGTATGCGTTACGCACAGATATGTTTGTACTTTTTAATATAGATAGCACACGCTTTTATTTTATGCAAAGTGACGCCATTCGCTTTCCGCTTAAGAATTCCATATTTACGATCCACTCTTAAACATCTACAGTAAAGTAGGCATAGGACGTCACTATCACGAAATAATACACAAATGCAGCAAAAAGATGCCGTCATTAAAAAAACCCGACAAAAAAACAAAAAACAAAAAAAAAACAAAAAAAAAAACGGCTGTATCGTGATTCACAGTCTTTCATTTGTTTGTTTGTTTGTAACATTAATATATATATCTTGAAATTAAATATAGTTTATAATAGCTCCATGTGTTAAGACAAATCATTCGTTTATATTTTCCCAAAATAGCACGCATTTTCTTTCGATTGTTATGAAAAAATGGCAACTAAAATATATAATTAATATTTTACAACAATTTTGCTTTACTTTCTACAGAAATGGAGTACTTCCGTTGCCAATGTTAAGCAAATGGCTCCAAAAACTACAAAAAAATTTATATATCAAAAATAAATGGAGATGCCGTTTTCAAATAAATTGCATTTGAAAATATTTTTTTCCAATACGACGGTATAAAAATTGATAATGTGCGATGCTTAGAAGTTTAAAAAATTGCTATAGTTTATTTAATTGTACTGCTTTGTTTTAAGTCTGACGCCTAACGTTTTAACGTAAACGCCAGTTGGCGTTAACATGTTACGTCTAACGTTTGTGTAAGGTAACGTTATTTTTTGGACGACGCAAAATAAGCTGGGAGAAAGAAATAGCATACCGTACCGGGGGCTAATTAAACAAAACTTTAGAAAAATTCAAATGATATTCGTAAGACCAGTAGTAGTTTGAGATAATTCTTGAAATATTTTGAAATCCTTTATTAGCATAGTTTTCTACATGATGATCAAGTAATAATTAATAAATTATTCAAATTATAATCGTAAGACCAGTTGTCGTTTGAAATAATTGTTGAAATATTTTGATATTCTTTATTTACATTGTTTTTGACTTGATCATGCTAGATGATTGCTCGAAAAACTATAAGATTTTTCTCTTGAGATCTTGAAACATTCGCATCGTGTTAATTACATAGAAATCATTTAAAAAATATTTTATTTAATATTATTATTTAGTTTTTATAGTTTAAAATTTTAGAATTTAGCCGCTTGTACTTGTCAGACTACGACAGAGATTGATTATATCAAAAGCTTTTTTCCTTATGTAATTTAATCAGAGTCTTATAAACTAGTAAATATTAATAATTTTGTGAAAATTAATATAAAATGAATATGAATTGTTTCTAGTTTATTATTCTAATAAACTAATAATGTGCAAAAATCTCTGGAACTATACTTGTTTAAAACATAATAAGTTATAATTAATAATTATTTTTTTCAAAATTTAAAATTAAAAAAAATCTAATTTAATTCTCGCATGTTCAATTACAAGATAACATTTTTTAAATTTACGAAGTAAATTTTTAGAAACTATTTATCAGACATACTTTGGTAAATCTATATAAAATAAATAATCTCTTTATTGAAACATTCTCATAATAATAATTACGGTTCTACCTACGCAATATAATATAACAATTCTTCTAAATTAATACTATTACCACGATCAGACATGTTAAATTATGGATTTGCTTAACTGAAGGTTTATCTAATGCGCTCTAAGTGATGTTTTAAAAGTATTGTGCTGCTAATGTAAAACCGATACAATTTCATTACACATGAACTATATTGTCTGCTTCATTTTAGCCGTTTTAGGGTTTAAAAGTATTATACTAATAAGGGTAAATGTTTAATGTCACATTTAAAATTAAAGCATTGTAATGTAAATATGTTCTCGTTAAGAGAAGTCGAACGCCTATGAACTCGAAGTGATAGAGGTAACGGATATTCAGCCAGGATCTCAAAGAAATTAACTTTAAATATTTAATAATTTTAAACCTACATACTTCAAATTTAATTTAGAGATATTCTATACATTATGATACTTGTAATCAATACAGTTTATCGTGTATGGAAACAATTTAATATTATGTTTTTATTCTAGTTAAGTTTTAATCTAAAAACTCTTTGTATAAACTATAAAATCGAACCAAAAATGTTAATCTACGTAGTAAAATATTTAAGTAACCTTAATCCATAAAAAATGGTAGCAATGTGCTGCCTCCAATTTTATGTAATTTAACTTATGGAATGATGTAATTTAAATTGATATAACTGGTTTAATATTGCATATTACGTAACGTAACACTTATACCACAAAAATTACTCATTGAGTAATTTAGGAGTAACATTAGAGGCAGCAAGGCTACCACCAATTTTACGGAGTAACATTACACACACACACACACATATATATATATATATATATATATTTTTTTTTACAGTGCATACATTTCTTATACCTAATACTTAAAGTAAAAATCAAATATAAATGTGACACAATCATCTATCCGGTTTTCACGAACAGAATACGAAACATATTACTCAATTTAAAGTCTCTCGTCTGCGAGAGACTTCGATTACAATGCACATAGTTACTTATCAAACATCAAAAACGTTATAATAAAACACTCATACTACAATATATATTAAAACACACATACACACATAAATAACACCTGCATTCAACAGTTAAAGGTATATATAAATATTGTATGTATATCTGTAAAATATTTATATATACCTTTATCAAAAACGTTCTTTAAATGTGTGGAATAATCCAAAAATCGACTTCAAAGTATTTTAATATTTTGAATGCCCATCAACAACAGAAATGTCAGAAAACTTAACAAATGTTTTATTTTTCAGAAAAGAAAGTGGTAAATCATGACCCAGTTTAAACTACGGTTTTTGTAACACAATGGTCACATTTTGGTGCTTGGTATTTGTAGATCTATTACTGACTAATTAACACCCTCAAATGAGGAGATGCTTTCAGCTTATGTACTAAGGTAAATTCTATATCTTAGTAAACATAATGAGAGTTACTGTTGTCAACTATTGTTATAAGCCCTCAATAAACATAAACACCTAGAGAGCTAATTTGTTACTTTCACATGTTAAACTAAAATTATGATTTAAACAGAAATTAAGAATAATTCAATTTATATCTTTCTGTATATAAAAAAAAGTTTTTATTTGGAAATGGACCAATGAAAGTCTGCGTAGATCATCCGAGTATACTCTTACTAGATCGGCATCCATATTTTTTATGACCGGGGTCTTTCGTCGTTAATATTAAGAAAACTGTTTAATACAAAAATATGAAAATCAGTGGTATTATAGAGACATGTTTGATAAACACGCTAATGCAGACAGTTTTTAAATCGAATAATTATTTTAAGAGGTATTTAATGTTAAAGATGGTTAAAATCGTTCCATAAAAAAAGTTTTATAAGAGAAAAATTATACATAGGAGCTTAAACATTTTTAGATCATTTTATACATTAGAAGTTCCAGATGTGCAGACTGCAATTATCTTTTTAATTTGACTCATTTTTTGAGGATTTATTTCCATTTTAAATTCAAATTTTCAGCATTTCGGGAAATTTTTTTACACATTTCAGAAAAGGGCAATTATTTTAAACTGTTGCCAATTTTAAAAACAGCGCAAAGAATAATATTTCCTTCAAATAAAAAAATTATTTACACGTGGCTATTATAAACAGAAAAAAACTTTCAAATTAGAATTAAGTGATTACGTGTTAAAAATCAGGAAAATATTGAAAATTACATCATAAAAACTACAGTTACACGTGAATTTTAAAAGGGAAAGAAAAATTTTAAATACTAAATTCATCATTAAGCGTTAAAAGTCACAAATGAAGGAAATTACGTCATATTTAAAAAGGCCAGATAAATAAAAGTTGGCAAAACACTTTAAATTAAAAAATATATTTGCACGAGACGTTTATTTCATATTTTGAGATAATCTTTTCAGCTATTATCGTGAATTCTAAGACAGCGCATATAATATTTCCTTTATAACAAGAAAAGAATTTTCATATGAATATTAAAAAGAGAAATGAAATTTTAATGAAAATTAAGTCAGATTTAAAACGATACATTTAAAAGACCTTTCTCATAGCGGTGTTAAAAATTACCGAGATACAAAGACTGTGTATTTAATTCATTTTACATTAGCTTACTTTCAAATTTTTAACTAATTTTTAACACTTTCCAACAAAGTTGAAAAGTGTTATTGATTTCAGTTTGTCTGTTCGCGCTCTAACTCTCGTAAATATACTCGGATCGCACTAAAATTTTTGGTTATTGACGTTTAGCCTATAGTCCAGGCAAGAGAGACCGTATAGGGGCAAAATTCATGGTAGTTCTGGAAAAAGGCATACTATATGTTTTTTGGGCCGCTGAATCCGAATTTTTAACTTCCCACCAAAATTTAACCCGGCAACCTCCCCAAATTTTGGTAAAATGCCCCCCAAAAAAGGTTTTTATTAAAAAAATAATTTTTTTCATTGTTTTAGGGGAAAAGTATCTAGAAATTCAGAAAGTAGACAAAGTGTCCAACAAATTGTCCAACAAATTACATTATGACTTAGGATGAAGGGGAAGAGGGGATCTGCCTCGGAACATGCGCGCGGTGCTGCCTGAACTAAGTTGCGCAATTCCGCTTAACAACTCACACATTTACATTCGCCCTCCCATCTCCCATCCGAACTTTCTCTATAAGGTTTACTTTAAGATTTTTGGGTCGCTGAATCCGAATTTTTAACTTTCCCCAAAAAACTTCCCCCCCCCGAACCCCCCCCCCCCAAATAGTTGTTTTTCACTTAAATTTCTTATTGTTTTAGGGGAAAAGCATTACGAAATTCAGAAACTAGACAAAATGTGCAACAAATAGGATATATGACATTATGAATTAGGATGAACGGGGAGGGTGAGGGCTGCCTCTGAACATGCACAGCGGCGCTACGTGCACTAAGTTATGAAGTCCAGGCAATAGGGGATTTTACCTGGCAAAATTAATACTATTTCTGGATTTCGATCCACTTTATGTTTTTTGGGTCGCTGAATCCGAATTTGTAACTTTCCATCAAAATTTCACACGGCAACCCCCCCAAAAATTGATTTTTTGAAAAAATTTGGTTTTTGAGAAAAGCACGCGGGGAATGTTCCGAGGCAGCCCCCTCTCCCCCGTTCATCCTACGTCATAATGTCATATATCCTATTTGTTGCAAATTTTGTCTCGTTTCTGAATTTCGTAATGCTTTTCCTCTAAAACAATAACAAAAATTAATTTGTTTAATACGTGCACTAAGTTATGAAGTCCAGGCAATATGGGATTTTATATGGCAAAATTAATACTAGTTTTGGATTTCGACCCACTTCATGTTTTTTGGGTCGCTGAATCCGAATTTGTAACTTTCCACCAAACTTTCACCCGGCAACCCCCCCCCACCCCCTCAAAAAAATTGATTTCTTGAAAAAAATTTGGTTTTTGAGAAAACCGCGCGGGGAATGTTCCGAGGCAGCCCCCTCACTCCCGTTTATCCTACGTCATAACGTCATATATCCTATTTGTTGCAAATTTTGTCTAGTTTTTGAATTTCGTAATGGTTTTTCCCTAAAACAATAAGAAATTTATATTAATAACAATTTTTTTTTTGGGGGGTGGGGGGTTCGGGGCGGAAATTTTGGGGGTAAGTTAAAAATTCAGATTCAGCGACCCAAAAAACTTAAAGTAAACCTTATAAGGAAAGTTCGGAGGGGAGATGGGAGGGGGGATGTAAACGTTTGAGTGGTTAAGTGGAATTGCGCAAAGTAGTCCACGCAGCACCGCGCGCATGTTCCGAGGCAGATCCCCCCTTCCCATCATACTAAGTCATAATGTCATATATCTGATTTGTTGCAAATTTTGTCTAGTTTCTGAATTTCTAGATATTTTTCCCCTAAAAACAATAAAAAAGTGATTTTTTATTTAATAAAAACATTTTTGGGGGACTTTTTTACCGAAATTTGGGGGGCGGGGGTTGCCGTGGGAAATTTTGGTGGGAAGTTACAAATTGGGATTCAGGGACCCAAAAAACAAAAAGTAAGCCGATTTCCAGAACTAACATTAATTTTGCTTGGTAAAATTCCCTATTGTCTGGACTACTAACACGAACCCTATTTCAAATGAAGTTTGTAGCATGTTTAGTTCATTTACAGGGACAGTCAAACGTATTCCGTTACATTACGGCCAATGTTAAAAAATCATTTAAAATGAATTTTAAAGATGTTACACTCTTTCAAACCTAATAAAAAATATATGCATTTACAAAGTGCACTAAAATATGCAGAATATTATGTAGCATATGCAGTGCAACGAATAGTTACTATTCTTTACAGAGCTACTAAAATAATTCCATTACAATGGTATAGGGGGAAATAGTTTGCGGCGTATTTTAGTTATACAACTTCATATATAATGAAATTGATATACGTCGGTGAGGCTTACTTTAGTTATTTCATGTATAATACGAAGTGCATGCATTTACAGGAACATACAAAACATTTCAGACAAGTATTTTCTATCCCAAATACTGTATATTAGCGGCGATGGTAGGGAATGAATTTTTAATTATAATATGCGCTTTTAAGTTTCACTATATTTATGCATACTATATGGTGTGTGTAAATGTTATAGTTGATATACAGGGCTACGCAAAGAATTCGTAAAGGCTACTGAGCATGACCGTAAATTGCTCAAAGGTGGGTTTAAAATGTATTATGATGAACTGCATATAGTTTTCTGTGAAATGTTTGTAGAATATAGATAAAATGATATGCAGGGCCACACAAAGAATTGGATACATGGCCGCCTATAGATGATAAATTCTGGAAAGGCGATTTCAGTAGTTTTAAGAGTGATTTAGTTTGAACTAAAGTTTAGCTAAATAGTGGCGTGTAATAAAGGTACTAAGTAAACAACAGGGCTGTATTTAAGTATTGAAGTATGTTTCCATCTATTATTCTAAATTGCTTAAAGAAAAATTTCAACCTGTTATGCGTTTTCTTGATAAACTAAATTTTGTATTATATAGTATATATATCAGCCTACAGATCAAATACACGGCTGTTCGGAAGAATTGGAATAAATATTTGGCTATGGATGGTAACTGCTGAAATCAGTATTTTAAATGTTTGGTTAGCTATCTTATTTACCTTATTTCCCTAAATAACGAAGTTTTGTTAAATCTTTCAGGGAGTGTTGGAAAGTGTTTCATAATCTATGCCGTACGCATGATTTTTTTTTATTTCTTTTAATCAAAGACGAAAACAGCCATTGTATCTCCAATCAAAGGAAAATGAATGAAAACCCGTTTACAGGGATACGTCACTGTTCTTTTTTAATTATAATTCAAACTTTTTAAGGCCGATGAAATTAACATGCTTTTAGAATCTGGGGTGTCTGAACGGGGGTTGGCGAGCGTAGCTCGTAGGAGGCAGAGCCCCCTAGTCCATTAAATTTTAATTTTGGTTCAAATGCCTCAACTGAAGTACCTCATCTTAAGTGCAGAAAAAGAAAATTGAAGAGAGAATCGACGTTTGTAGTATAAACATAAATACTAAGTTTGAATCTATACATAAAAAGAATATAAGCGCGAAACTATTCCAGGTTTTGCTGCTAGTTATATTTACAAAGAAGTGGGAAAAAACGTACTTATAAAAAAGTGTTCTAAATGTTGGAAGTGCTGATAAATATGTGACAAAACCTTCATGAAATGCAAAAAATTAAAGTATATTTTTCGAAGTGCTTTGTTGGAATTGTTAAATTCAGAAAAGCTACCGTGTTACATAAATTGTTACATATTAGAATGACAGCTTTGTTCCTTTTTGGAACTTACGAACAAATGCTTACGTCATCACGAAACCCAAATTCTGTGGATAAAATCTGCGCGATTTTCATGGCCTCATTTCTTGTGGAATAGAAGTTTGTTTTTTTTCAAAGTGCCAAGCATTGTGAGCTTCCAGTATAATAAATTCTTGACGAAAGAAAAAGAAGTAAAAAGTTGTCCATGGTTATGTTTCGTCGCGAATCCTTGAATCTAGAGAAGTTTTTCACAACTCTTTCATCTTGGTTTATTTCACGGTCTGTACCTGTTTTTCCTGTGCATACTTGGCCATTGAGATGTTATTAATTATCTGCATCACATACCCGCCATATTTTGATGGCATATTTAGCCGCTTTAGACGGAATATAGTGGTTGAATCTTGTTCTTCCGTGATGCGTAAATAGCTGCTCATCAACCGTCTTCCGTTGTTTTTATTTTTTCAATAGGTTAGGATTTAACATAGTCCATAAATCACGATTTGTTGCAGCTTTAATATTTTTAATACATACCACTCGTGAGTTTTAGTTGTCAAAACGAAGGAATCTGAGAAGATTCCAGAATCGATCTATACTCACAGTTGCTCGATAATACGGATATGAGTTTGCTTTTTATATTTCTAATGTTTGATTTATGTTTAAATTGTTGACATATGAAGTAATTAAAATTTATAACAATACACCAAATTCCTCTTCTGTAAAGGCAGGGCAGTAACACTGTATGAAATAGAGGTGTTTATGGCTCGCGTATGTTAAAATCGATGCAGGTACACGGGTATTCCAGTCATTGGACGAAAGGGCAAACTTTGGCCATTGACATAAGGGTTAATCTCAATGTCATACATATACATTATTATTATTGTGAATTTTGTCTAAAAGGGTCGTAAAAATTTTAAAAAAATGTAATTTTAAATATATATATATTCGAAACGTACATGTATTCCATTAACACAATCTAATCAAAACATTTTTCGAACACTTTTGCAATCTATACATTGTCGATCTTTCTCAAAAAACTAAAAAAACGTCTTTTATCTAAACGTTAACGGATATAAATAATTATTTGTAGAAAATTTAGAAAAAAGTACATTTATAAATAAAAAAATTAAAATCCGTTGGATTATTCAAAAGCGCTTAACGTCTGAATACAGAGATAAGGAAATATTTGAGAACAGCATTTTATATTTAAATTTTGATGTATAAACGATTAAATATCACATAAATTAGATAGAAAAATGAAATTAAAATAAGCACTAGAAACTAATATTTAAAAATTATTAAAGGTTGTTGAATTACAAATATCCTCCACAAGTTACATACTATTTAGCTCTAGAATTACAGAAATATTTAATATACTGTTTAAAAATATAGCTAAACAAGCTGATTTCATAAATTATTTAAATAGAATTAAATATAAGAAATAATGCCCATTGTTTTAACAATGAAATCTGTATCATTAATAATTTAAACCTTTTTGAAATGTTACATCCTATACTAGTAAAGAAAGTATAATACAGATAAAACAGAATACCTCTAAATAAATAAGTGCAAAATATTTAAATTTTTGTATATTGTTAAAAAGAATATTGTTTTACATAATAAGCGGGAAAATATTCATATAATGATTAAAAACAAAACTATAAATCTCTTTCATAAAAGACTTGTATTAAAGAAAAAGAAATAATTGCATAAAATATTGTATTTTATGTAGCTTTCATTACGAAAAGCTACCTATTGCAGCCGTTTGGAGGAAAGTGATTTAAAAAAAAAATTGGTACATTTTCATCGATCATGACCCCCAGACTCCGAAACTACCCTCCGTTCAAACGATGATATATATCAATTGTATATATATAAAATCCTAATGAAACGAATTTATGAAACGAATTTATGAAACGGATATATGAATCGACTGATTAAACAACTGATTATATTTCAAGCGATTTCTCCTAAAATATAGAATACTTTGCGATGAATTTAACAACAAAAATCAGCATTGATCCGAAGATCTCAAAACTTTTATTAGAATTTTTAAATTCGAATTAGTTTTTGAAATATTATTTTTTTTCTAATTTTATATACATTTTTCTAATAATGGCAACTCAAATTTTGATCAAACAGATATAATTTTTTTTTCATGTTTCAGAAAAGTTTGACATGGTAACCCGGCTATTGTTGTTTATTTGATAATAAATGTTTATTTACTTTTATTTCTTTTTATAAATTATATAAATTATTTTGTTCCATAATTACTAATTATTTTTTTAACCATTTGGAAAAATGGTTATTGTCATCGTCAGGGTAGGAAATCAAAAGCATATCTGAAGCTTTTTATTGGTTTAATCCGCATTTCATTCGTTTTATGATTGGTCTATACAGTAATCTGCATTTCCCTTTACTTTCAACAGAGATGAATACTTCTGTTGCCACTATGATAAAAAAAGAAATAAAAACTACAAAATCAATAATAATAATAACTCAGAAACAAATTGAGATGCAGCTTTCAAACAAATTGCATTTAAAAGCATTTTTTTTTCTATACGACGATGTAAAAATTAATATTGTGGGATGTTTAGAAGTTTAAGAATGAAATTTCATTTAAAATTGGTCGATAGAAAAGCCTTTTTCCGAACAGCCAATGAATTGCTTGGATAATACGTAAGTTTCAGGTGCATAATACGTTAAATTTTAAGAAATCTGACCGGTCGCAGGCGATTTTTGTCGCTTGCAATTTTTACGAGTAATAACACTATTAATGTTTAATTCATGGCGTACGTAATGCATGATCAACTCCGTGCGTGTCTTAAATTGTAGTCTTCGAAAAAAATCATTTTCCAAATGGTCGTTGTAATTTGTTAAATTGCTTTTTTTTTCACCATTTGGAAAAATGGTTATTGTCCTCGTCAGTGTAGAAAAGCAAAAGCATATCTGAAGCTTTTTATTGGTTTAATCCGCATTTTATTTATAGTTCCTTTAGAAAATAATAGTAAATAATACTACTTAGTGATTCCATTGACCAATTTCGCCAAATTATATAAATCGCCAAAACACTCGCCAAATTATACAAATTGACATAATTTTCATTTTAAGTAACGAAAGAACAAATAAATTAGTATAACATTAATAAATATACAAATAAAAAGTCGAAATAAAAATCACTTGATGATGTTTCTTTGTCAGTTGTATGCATTTACTATATGCAGGGCTCCCAAATGGTACGCCAACTGAATACCAACAAATTTTAACAGAAAATTTTATGGTAGGTTTGAGCTAGAATTAAATTTTAAATGTGATACCGGGGCGGTTTTTAAGAAAAATCTAAAAAGAAAATTGTTCTAAAATGATATTGGTATTCAGTTGGCGGATCATTTGGGAGTCCTGCATATGTATTTAAAAAAATAACAGTGTTAAGCAAACAAGGAATATCTGACATGACGGGAGAGGAAGATTTATTTTTGAAAAAAAAGGTAGAGGTGAAAGAAAGATGTAGTCAAATAAAGTACAAAGGTGGTTCAAAAGGTCATGTTCAAATGGCATGTGTGGGTGTGTCAGGTCATGGGGAATAACAATTGCATAGGGATTGGTGGTCGGAAACGTGATCGTGACAGTGCAATTGCATCGTAACCGTCATGCAAAGAAAGGATAACAAACGGTGTAAAACGACTTTTATTTTACAAAACACTTAATGGAAGTACATAATATAAATGAAAAATGTTATATTTCATAACAGGGGCTCAAAATGTGCATCATTACCCTTGATGCATGCTTGACATCGGGTCGCATTGAATCGGAAACACATTCCAACTGGCCAAGAGCTTTCTAGACACATGCCGCCGCTTCAGCAATACGTGCACTGCGGCCCATGGTCGATAGAACGGGTGTCTCGTGCACCAGAGACTTACAATATTCCCAGAGATAGAAATCTGTGGGGGTTATGCCCGTGGATCGAGGTGACCACGGTACAGGACCGATTGGAACGTGTTCGCATTTCTTTAAAGCTCCAATGTGTAGCATACATGAGTTTAATGGGGCATATTTTGAGCACGTGTTATGAGTTATATCATTTTGCATTTGTATTTTATATTTAGTATTTAGATTAAGTTATTTGTGAAATAAAGGTCTTTTTACACTGTTTGTTATCTTTTTTCTGCGTAACGGTCACGATGCAATTGCACGTCACGATCGCATTTCCTACCTCCAGTTCCTGTGCAATTCTTGTCCTCATGCTCTGACACACCCGAACTTGCCGCTTGGACCTAACCTTTTGAACCACCCTGTAGAGGCGAGGGTGTTGCTGGTGGAATAAGTGAACTAAGGTGAGAGAAAATTGGATTTTTAAACGAAACAAATATTGAGTTAAACATTAAATAAATATAAATTATGAAGACAAAATAATGTATAAACAGAGATAATTATTAAAGAAAATTAAATTTAATTAGTTAAGAAGAAAGAGTCTTATTTCCCTGTGTTCCTTCCAGTTGAATTTTCAACCTGTTTCCTACTTGTTAACTTTGCGTTGCTCGTTTTCCTTCTAACATCATGTGTTTTTATTTCAATGACAGATAAATTTTATATGGTCCAAAGCAGCGCTTCTGTGTCATTTTATTATTTTTTATTATAATATTCAACAAATTTATCTACAGTTTGTCCGTAAAGTCCTGGTACACTTTTAGTTGGTCACAGTAAATCAACGAAACAAGATGGAAATGTGAAATCTTCATCACATAAAAGTAAAACTCTCGAAATTCCATGCCTGTTCAGTGCAATTTAATGTGGCCTCCATTTATTGCCCTATACACATCTAAACGATATTCAAGCCCTTTCCACACACAGCTCTGAACGTATAGTGTAACAGAGGAAATATAGTCTGTGATTATCTGTTTTAAATGGAGACCACATCGAACTGCACTGAACAGGAATAAAACGTAGAGAGTTTTTATTTTATGTGGTGAATATTTCCCATTTCCATCGTATCGTGTTTAGTTGATTTCCTGTGACCTGTCAAAAATCCATCTTGATTTTATGGACGCACTGCACTTTATTAGTAAGCTATTAATTCTTTGTTGCACGTTATTTTTACATAAATAAAAAAATACTATATGTATATATAAATAGTCCATATATAAGTTGTGTTTATATTTTACATATATTTTGGCATTGGGCTAACTTCTGCGATAACGAAATAATTAAAAAAATATAAAGTGTACAGGATTTTAGAATGTAGCAGCCATTTTTTATCAAGCAATGCAAAATATTTTAAAATACAATTGCAATCGCACCAAAATATGTTGGACAGAATTATGCAATTCGTAAAATCACGCTTTCCTTGTTTTTTGCTTGCTGTGATCATATAACTTAACATAAATAAACCCCGCGATTTCAATATAAAACGTCACTTTTCGCTTTATGTTATATTCCTTTAAAGTGCAGATAAAGTTTTTAAAGTGCATCTGAGAATTCGTTTCATTTTATAGGACACTTCTGAAGCTTGTTTATTGCAGCTTATTACGATAAAGGAAGCTTTTTTAAAAATCATAAGCCCAGAAATGACTTTTTTCTACTTTTCAAGACATGGGCTGGAAACGATAATCCTTGCCAAACGAAAAATTTTCTGGATTTCGAAATAAATTCCACTTTCTGCAGAAAGTGAAATCTAATTCAGCAGTTAAAAAGAAATCATACAGGACTGAATGTAGAAAAAAATCTGTAGTATTTTGGAATAAATACATTTGGATTTAAAATTTATTTGAAAAACTAAATTTCACAATTTAAAAAAATAAAAGAAATATTTAAAATACTAAAATAATATATTTTTATACTCTTTTCTTGTTAGAATTTTACATTGCATAAAAATTTCTTTAGTTTTGGTTATTATTTTAGGTTTGAGACCGAAGTTTTTTAAACTTAATATTCCATGCATATATTGTTACTAATTTTTGTTAATTGTTTAAGTAAGTTTAAAAATGGTAATAAACCGTTAGTTGGTTAGTTCATTACAGTTTTATAGAGAAAAAAAATCAGTTAAAATATAAAATTTCATTTATAAAGATGTCTTAAAATCTTATGATAAAAATAAATTCAACATAAAGAAAAAAGAAATTCAGATAAATGTAAAATTTAATATGATGTAAAATTTAATATTATGTGATTCTAAGTAGAAATTCGTGGATATGAGTTGCAAAACAAAAAACGAAATATATGGACTGAGTTTGCAGAATGTAAAAAGTATTATAAATTAATGTTTCAAGAAAAAACCACAAAGAAAATGAACTTAGATAAGTGCAAAAGGGACAACAAAATCGACAACATTAAGATAAACAGAAATAGACTTATTCAGGATTGCAGCGTTCTTAATAACTTCAATAAAAGAAGCAATCACAGGTTTGTTAGATGCAAAATGCTGTTAAATACTAAATTGGAAAGCATGCAAATTTTAAAACACTCCAAGAAAATAGTATATATTATAATTCTTCAAAAACATAAACAAAAATTTCATTTGGATTTTAAAATCGTTTTGAAATAATGCAGTTAATTTTCGAAGAGGTGCAGGATGTTACAGTAGTGTGAACAAGAAAATAATACTCAACAAGAAATTTTAAAGGCCTGTGAAGCACAGAGAAAGAAATTAACACAGAATTGAGGACCTTTGATGAAAAAAGGCAGAGAATTCAGATTTAAGAAACACGATTCCAAATGAAGAGTTGAATATGCAGTATTATGTGAAACGGTGAGCAAGTGTGATGCAGAATAAACCAGAAAATTTAACTATGATCCTGTCAAAAAAGTTCAATAAGATAACAAAATTTTAAAATCAGCTGCGCGCAAACTGCGTATTGTATGAGAAGGTATTTTTGCAGTGAAGTGCGTAGTCTGAACTATCACCAATCTTAATAATGAAATATAAAACATTGTCAAAAAATCCTCTAACGATTTATATAAATGTCGAGATCAAAAAGAAATTAACAACGAACCTGATCAGAGAAAAACATAAGAGATAATAACAGTAATGACACAAGGAGTTTTAAACCCGTTAAATGTATAAGAAAAGATAACTGCCTGGCGAAGATGACACAAATGACCTTATTAAAGAAGAAGATGAAGAATTTTATAAAACGTTACCCATACTGTTTTTCAAATATCTAGAGTATTGAGTTGTACCAAAAGACTGGAATAATACTGTTATGATGCAACTTTACAAGAAAAAGTAGAATAAAAACATTAAATATTAAGTTTATCAGTTTACCATCAGTGATTTGTAAAATTTTCATTAAAGTTTTAATAACAAAATTTGAATCGGTTCTATAGCCTGCTCAACCGATTTCGAAGTACATTTAGCACAATGGATCATATTCAAATTGTAAAGGAGATCATAGAAAAACAAAAGGGATATAATTTACGTCTCTGACTTGTCTTTATTGATTATGATAAACATTCGATTCTGTCTACAGATCAGCAGTAGTAAATTCTCTTGAGGACATTGTTGTATACAAACCTTAAACCCATATAATAAAAATTCCTATGTGCGTTAGATAAGTTTTGCAAAAAACTGCTTTTGCAGTCTTTCTTGATTTTGAGGGTGCCTTTGATAAGGTATCCACGGATCCCATCCTTAGGGCATTGACCAACAAGGGTGCGGATGTAACTCTGAACTGGATCGACTGTCTGCTCTGGGATAGGTCTATTCATGCTGAGTTGTTGGGGGAAACAATTCATGTTAAGGCAAAGAAGGTCTGCCCATAGGGTGGGGTACTTTCTCCTGTACTTTGGTGATTGGTGGTGGATAGACTCCTTGTTCAGATACATCTTCATGTTCATACTGTATTGGGTATACTGATGATATTGTTATCATCATGAGAGGCAAGTTTGAAAATATTCATTCGGACATCCTCAATAATATCCTTAAAAAGGTGGTGTGATCGTGCAGGGATGTTGGTTTTTCTGCTATCCCAGAAAAGACGACTCTTGTTGCTTTAACTAGGAAAAAATCAATCAAATTCAATGAGATTGTGTTTTATGGGCGTACTTTGAGTTGTTCAAAGGAGATGAAGTATATGGGCGTCTATTTTGATGAGAGATTGTGTTTAAAGGGCACGTGAATTACTACATCAACAACGCCAAAAATATTTTCTGGTCATGCAGAAATGCCATTGGCAAAACGTGGGGACACAGTCCAAATGTGATGTGGTGGATAAACAATATGGTAATATGCCCTATGATCAATTATGGCAGTACAGCGTGGTTGTCAAGAACAATGACTGACATAGCCAAGTCAGAATTAGCAAAGCTGCAGAGGATGATCTGCTTGTCCATGGCAGGTGTACTTAGGACAAAAACTACATCTGCTATGGAGTTGCAATTGGGTATGTACCCACTTCATATGATTATTGAGGCAGAAGCATTGCTCTGCTCTTATAGACTCATTTTACATGGCCAGTTGCAAAGTTATTCGAGATATCTTACTTGAGGTGTAGGCTTCAATATAAATCAGTAAGAACCCAGACTTTTTCATGAAGGATAACGGTATGCTTTTAAAGCATGTATTTGATAAGTCGTTCAGAATTAGTATTGACTCTAGAGCTGACGGGGAGACTATTTCTATAACAAAACGTAAAACTGGTATGATCTGGTTTACTGGTGATTCCATGATGAATACTGGAACGGGAGCTGGGGATTTCTGCTCATCTGATGCTACATATTTCTTTTACCCGCTGGGTAGTTATGCCACTGTCTTTCTGGCAGAGATCTATGTAATACTTACGTGTTGTTATATTTGCATTGAGAGGGGGTATAGCTGTCTACCCGCCAATACCTTCTCTGATAGTCAGGCAGCATTGATTGCATTATAGAAACTTACAATTACTTCTGGAATTATTTGGGAGTGTTATTGCTCTTTGAACAGGCTATCCAGTAAAGGTAATTATGTTTCTATACATTGGGTACCAGGTCATATTGACATCCTGGGTAATGAACATGCTAATAGTCCAGCAAGGAAAGGGTTGGTTACTCCTTTTATTGGACCAGAACTAGCTATTGGCATTTCTAAGGACTGCATTAGAACTACTGTTTTTAGAATTTTAATACAGCAGCAGTATCAAGAGTAACTTAACTCAAGCGGACAGTGACAAGCGAAAGAGCTCAATAGCGGATGTCCTAGTAAAAGGGCAAAGAAACTAATTGGGCTCAGAAAGAATAGTCTAAGAATTATGGTGGAATAGCTAACAAGACACTGTAAACTTAATGGACAACTTAGTATTATGAAGGTGGTTAATAAGCCTCTTTGTAGGGGATGTACGTACGAAGAAGAGACATCCTTACATGGCTTCTGTAATTGTGAGGCATATGCTGCTTACCGTTTCGAACACATGGGTCGAAATTTGATTGAGCCATGGGAAATTCAGGACATCCCTGTCAAATGTCTGCTGAATTTTATGTCAGCTACTAGTCTATTTAGGGACTAAGTGAGGGCGATTTTCTCTTTCATTCTTGGGGATAGCAATAGATCCCTCATCGCGGTGCTTTGGCTCGGGCCTACCCCCCACCCCCAGTAATACAATACAATAGATCCATATTATAAAACATATTATATAAATATTATATTTATAAGAAAGGAAAAACAGCCATCTGTTTGAACAAAGGGAAAAGTAAATATTAAGTTTGGAAGAGGATTTAGAGAAAATTGACGCCATGTTGCCCACGCTTTTTACTGCTGCCTTAGAAAATATTTTTAAGAAGTTATGTTCGAAAAACAATGCAATCGGAATAAATGACGAATACCTAAGTTATCTGCAGTTTCTTAACAATATTTTTATTTTCAGTAACAGCTCTGAAGACTTGGAAGATATGTTTAACGATTTAAAAAAAAAACTAGTATTAACGTGCGATTAAAAAAAAATGGAAAAGACTAAAGTGAACTTCAATTCATTTGCCTCAAAAACGAAGATTGTCTATAACAACACTGAGATAAAGGATTACAGAGTATTGTACCGTGCGCATGAAATAAATTTGGACAACAGCATCATGACTGAAATCAACAGAAGAATAAGACATGATTGTAGAGCATTCGGGAAGAACTGTAAAAGAAGAACCCTGCTTGAAAATAAAAGTTTTTAAAATTATTTATTTTGCCTACCCTTACATATGGAATGGAAACATGGATGCTAAAAAACGGGTGGTACAAATATTAAACATAGCACAGAGAAGTACGGAAAGGTTTATGCATGGCAGAGCTAGGAATAACAGAAAAGAAGAAATTGGATAAAAAGTCAATCGAAACTTTTTTTTTATTAAATTCAATTTTAATTAGTAAATATAAAGGCATCCATATTTCTAATGTTTTTTATAAGAAATCAACAAATTAGTTTATGTTTGCAATTATAAGAGGTTAAATTATATGTATATGTTGCTAATGAGGTATAGCGAAGAAAAATTTTAGACACAATCATAAATGTATCAAGTTATGACCAATGTGTTAATGTACTTTGATAACTATTTAAAAATAAATAAAAAGGGAAGACCTACCTTTAATATATATTGCTCTGCTACAACTTAATTATTCAACTAAATGCCACAGCTTTTAAAAATTAAAAGACTTTTATAAAAATTGTGTATTACATAGATTTTATGGTAAATTTGAATTTCAAACATGCATAGTGAATAAACCGGAGTCTCTTATTTTTACTCAGAGATAAACGACCAACAATCTTCATACTTATGAAACCATACTTACTCTGTGATCTCAGGTACTACGCAGGCACATGAAAATGACATAAGGTGAATAAAATGCTTGAGCTCTCTACTTCGTACTATTGTTTGTACATTGTACTTGACTGAGAGTAACAGTTGGATATATTAATTTGTTGTTGACCGTCATGTACATTTTTTCTTCTGGAGTGAGAAGGATTGCAAGTTTAATTCAAGGTAGAAAATAGTGACACATATGATGCAAATGGTGAAATATTAATACTTCTTATGGAAACAAAAAATGTAAAGGTTTTCATTAAATGACTTATGCAAGTTATGGGAGAGCAGATGACAGACGATAAAAAGAAATGCGGTTACTTTTTTTCGTTTTTAACAGTTCCCACCCACACCCCCCAAAACAACAACAACAAGAACTAATGACATTATACCAACGAAAAAAATATAAAGAAATAATTTATTTCTTCAAGGTGGTGGAAGGGAAAATGTTTCAGTCGAAGAAAAGAAAAACATGCAAAAAACAAAATCTAGTTTACAATTACTGAACTTTGTATATTAAATATATTATTTTAAACAATTCTACCAATACTTCTCTAATTTTTAGCAAGAGAGACGCCAAGAATTAATAAAATATTAGCTATGTATGGGATGAAATACAGACGCATAAAGAAGTAATTTCTTTTTTTAAGTATAAATGTTTCCTTTTTTTGGAGTAAAAGTTTAAATGTTTCTTTTAGAATTTAAAGTACATGGGAGACTAGGGAGGGCTGAGCCCCTTTTTGTGAAATGATTTTTATTTTTTAAATATTAAACCTAGAATAAAGTTATATATGACATTTTAATCGCTATACAGTCAGTTATCAAAATAAAATTTCGACATAAGTGTAACGTGTATGAAATTTGAAAAATGATCTATTTAATAATGAGAAAATAACGGGTCAAGGCTCTCCACATAAAGGAAGCTTGACCCACTTTATTTTATATTGAAATATTTGTTAATTGAAATAAAATCAGTTTTTAAAATGGCCGAATAATTTTATGCTACATGGTTTAATTATTATGAAAAATTATTTGGGAAAATGTAATATTTAAACAAAACTCCTGAGATTGAATTCAAGCACAGAAGAAAAAAATCCCTTTTAAACACCCACCTTTTGTGATATTCGACCTGGCAACTTTAGTTGTCACATCGATTGGCTTCATCTGATTGTGTTCAACTTTGTGAAAATTGTCTATATACCTTACTAAAGTGTTTCGAACAAAGTTAAGTTCTTTTGAAGTGCATGGACACTTCTTAAAACTGTTTTTTTTTCATCTTTTCTAGTCTTTTGCATTATTTCTATTTACTTAATGTGGGTAATATTTAAATGACATAAAAGTTTCTATCAAGTTTCCAATTTCATTTTTTTCTTGCTTCTATAGCAATCTTTTACATCTTCCTTTAATCGATTTTACGCATTTTCCTTTCTATCACACTCTTTTACTGTAGCTTTAAAGAATAAATTTACATTAGTTTAGAAATATAACCATTTACCCTTGATTATGTACGGTATATAATAAAAAAGATTTTCAAAACACATAAATAACCATGTATTGACCATCTGTACAACCCTCCATCACATTGATTAGGTCTAGCCTCCCCACATAGCTATTTTTTTAAAGTATAGCACATGATTATGTCTAGCCTAATTTACTGTACAATCTTTATGCTTTGAATGAAAGCTCAATATTCCTGCATTACTTAAAAATTACTTACATTAATAACTATGATATAATTTACCTGAGAAAATCTTACAAAAGGTTTTTTAAAAATACGCTTTTTAAGCTGAAAACTATTCACAATTGATTTTTCCACACCTGTTTTAAATATCTTCATGAAACACAGACTATTGGTGTAGCATTTCAGTAGCTTTGTTGTCACCTATTGCAAAACCCTGTAATTCTTGTAAATATGATAACTGAGGTCAAGCCTCCCCTATATTCCACGTCTCATTGTTCCCATAAATGTTTCTTTTTTGGAAGTAAAGTATATGATTAAAAATTAGATTTGGAACATAAACTAGCAATTAAAGGATTTTATTGAGCGAAAAAAAAAATTGATTTCTTTCAAAGAAGGTTACATCCTTTTAATTGGGGTGTAGGGAGGATAAAAAAGAAACCACAGCAAATCTTCCTTAACGGACACTTCCTGCATTAACTAAATGTTTTAAATCCGTTACTCCTATTTATTTGTAAATTTGTATCTCTGAAAAGGGGCAACTTCCATATAGTTGACAAAGTCTGCGTTTCCGATATTCATAGTTTTTACTGCATAATCTATAAATTTATATTACTCTCTACATTGATATCTTATGAGGAAATATGCTTATACAGTCAAACTACTAACTATTGAACACCTTCGGAGAGTGCAATTAAACTTATATAAGTTGGTAAAAGCACACTAATAAATAAATGACGTGGATTGGTGAAGTAGTCGCTGTTTGGGATTTTTCCGAAAAGGAGATTTTACTATATAAACAGCTGTCCGTAAACTTGAAATAATTTCTAGATTGTATTTCCGCCATTCTCCCCCCCCCCCACACACACACAGATGCAGAGATAAATGCATCCTCCCTATAGTGAACCCTGGTTTAACTGATAATACATGAGTACATGGAAACATCAGTTTCAATAATGTACACATATTCCAAAATGTTTGTAATATATTAAATTCTTTTAAAAGAAGCTTCCAAAATTTATGGTCCACAAATCAAAATTGGTTTGAAAACAATTAAGCGACATATATACAAATAACAAAATACAGGCACACAATATTTGATTGAAATATACTGGATTACTTTTCTAATGTATAAATGCATGATGTCAAATTAAGAGTATTTTAAAAAGTTGCTGCACGACAATTACAGATGTAAATACCTCCTCCTTAATGGTCGACCATCTTCTTTAATTGATAATACATGAGAAATAAAAACCTCAGTTCAATAAAATGTACCTACTTTTCAAAACATTTGTAATAGATTAACTTCATTAAAAATATGTTTCCAAAATTTATCATCTACAAAATAGATTCGAAAAAAATTTAAGCAAGATTTTAATAATTAACAAAATATAGGCACACCATCTCGGATTGAAATATACTGGATTTTTTTAATGATGTATAAAAATCTGATGTCTACCTAAGCGTAAGCGTATTTAAAAAAAATGGCTACACGACAAATGAACAAGCAGAAGAGCACGCAGACAAATAAGTAAGTTTTTAAGATATTTTTAAACTTTCTAATTGAAATAAAATCATAATCAAATAATATTGCTTTACTGAAATAATACTCCTTTAATTGTAATCAAATTTAAAAACATTTAGATATGAACTATATTTAATTTAGTTGTTCAAACACTTTTAATAAAAAATTCAGTAAAAATTTAATTAAACTAATTAGATAGCTTTACCCACGCCTATTGGATTGATAGAATTAGTAATGCGCGCATATTTTATCTTAAATTTACTTTTTAAATATTAATTAATAAGTAGTTTGCAATACTTTTTTTTTATTTAGTTATGTAATATATTCCTCCTTAATGTCAGTTATTAAACTCAAATAAATTTTACTTTAATCTAAGAAAATATTTCGATATGTCATGTCTTTTGTATTAGTTTTGATTGAAGGTAACCGTTTACCTCTAAACGAAATGTAGTAAAACTTCTTAGTGAATAAAGGAAATGTGTTGACGTTTAATAAACATTCAAGAACTTATTTTTAAACTCATGTTTCCGACATTTAATTATTATAATTTTAGAAGAAGGTAGTAATCAAATAAACTTAGCTCGGAAATAAAATAATCATCAAATAATGACAAATGTAATCTTACATTTACATTTATTTTCAGGCCAAATATTCAATAAAATTTCGTATATTTATTATTTTCGTGTAAAAAACTTTTTTCCCAACTAAATCTTTTTAAAAACGATTTCGAAATGCTTATTCCAAAGAATGGTAGTTTAAAAAATAGTGCATTTTAATTTACAGAAAATAATCAATAAATTGTGCCTATACGTATGAAAAGCGTAGATAAAAAGCATTTCATTTAATCACATAGATTTTAAAAAAAAATGTATTGATTTTACATAGTCGCAAACTCTTCAAACTTCTTAAACTGTTGGCTTTTTTCCATTAAAATAAATGTATGAACAAATTTCTTTTACACATTTTATTTTAGCAATGTGTGATAATTGGCTGTTAATGCTTTATCACAGCAGAAACTTCAGTGAAAGCATACTCGAGAAATTCTCATAAAGGTGACCTCGTAAAAAAATACACCAATAAAATAGTTATCTAAATTGTCTGGGGAAAACATTAAAAAACTCGATAATTACTTCTAGTGACTTCAGTTGTTCACAGTTTTTCTCTTAATTTTAATGAATGTTTTTATCGTAAATTATGTTTCGTCTTAAAAGAAATTGTAAATTTCTGAAAATATTTAAAGTAATAATCATCGTTAAATGACGTTTTTGTAAGAAATAAAAACTTACGTAAAAAATAATGCTAAAAATAAATTTTAAGGGATTCAGTGCTTCTTCTAATCCTTGTTATATTTTTGCTGTTTTAGTTCAGAAAAAAATCTAATGAAAGATTCTATATACATATTTAAATACTTTTCTTGGTCAGATGTGCATAATAATGATTGGAGTATTATTTTAAAACAAACGAAAAGGTGTGGACGAATATACACTTTACAATGTTTATATATATATATTTGATATATATATATACATATATATATATACCTATGTTTCAGTTACATTCAAATGATTCAGTTTTATTAGAATGATAAAGGACTCTTTAATGAAAGTGATCAGCAATGAACTATATTTTTGAAAGCAAAATTCTTTTAATTATGTTTGTGGCAAGCGATTTTTTTACTTTTTTTTTCTTTTATAAATCAGTTTATGCCGAGATAGGTTTTTTTTTTTTTTATCCTTTAATATAGTAATATTATTTTTAGTATATCTTATTCATACAGTGTATTATGCACGAAAAATTCATTCAAAAACTCGGGAGGTATAAATATTTTTTAAATTTAAAATAATATTTTCTGTCTAATTACAAATGATTTGATAACAAAACCTTCCGATTTTTATTTGGAAAAGAAAGTGTTTCTCAATCTGCAAAAATATAATATAAGAACGAACTGAAATATAGAATAATCTATTTCTAGATACCCACAGTTTCAAAAATCAATCTTTATCTTCAAATCTTTTAAATACGAATATATTTTCGAGATTAAAAAAAAAAAAAAAATGTAAAAATAAATTATTATACGCCGAGACTGATTTTCAGAAATGTTTCCAAGTATTTTTTATAGTGTACTTACAAGGTTTCTTCAATCGTGACAACAGTTTTTATAATGCTATCAATTCATAATTAAACATTTTTATCCGAGTACTTGAATTTATACCTGCAAAATAGTATTAATGCTAATGTTATTTTTAGGTAGATTTCTTATGAAATACTACCTATTACATTCTCCCCTATGTCCGAATTTCTGAAATTTTTTTCCAGATCTACACCGATTATGACCCCTCCCGTAAGGCATGGTGACGTCACGGCGACGTCGTTGTGAAGTCACACTGTGATTTTGTGACCGTCGATGTGACGTCACGTGACGTCGATGTGACGTCACAGTGACTAGAATGCGAGGTCGTTATGGCCGTTTTAGAGGTCGTTTGTGACGTCACATTGTGACCACTCTGTGAAGTCACGGTGTGACAGATTTGTGAAAAGTGTGTCATTTGTGACTATTTTGGCATTAACTTTGTGACGAACCTGTGACGAAAGCGACAATGCTTTGAAGTCACACTGTGACCAATTTGTGAAATATGTGTCATTTGTGACGAACTTGTCATAAACACTGTGATTTCAAATGAAAATCAAATTTCAAATTAATTGCTTAAAAGACGCAAATAGTGAAAAAGATTCCATGCTGGGATTCGAACCCGGGCCATTAGTACAGCGCACTGACATTCTACCGACTAAATCACATGGAACGATACCCAGGCTGGAAAATTTCTCACTATTACATGATGGCGAGGCTACAAACTCAGCACAAGATGGAATATTTAGCGTGAGCCACCAACATGATGCAAACACGAAACTTAATTAAATCCAGCATCGATTGAAATTATATTAATACTTGGAAATTTTTCCAGACAGAACCAGTCGCCTTGCATACAATATTTCAAATGAAAATCAAATTTCAAATTAATTGCTTAAAAGGCAATTTTAATTTGAAATGTTGTATGCAAGGCGAATGTTTCTCCCTGGAAAAATTTCCAATTATTAATATAGTTTCAATCGATGCTGAATTTCATTAAGTTTCGTGTTTACCCCATGTCGGTGGCTCACGATAAATATTCCATCTTGTGCTGCGTTTGTAGCCTTGCCAACCTGTAATAGTGAGAAATTTTACAGACTGGGCGTCGTTCCATGTGGTTTAGTCAGTAGAATGTCAGTGTGCTATACTGATGGCCCGGGTTCGAGTCCCAGCATGGAATCTTTTTCACTATGTTGGCCTTTGCGCCTTTTAAGCAATTAATTTGGTATTTTATTTTCATTTGAAATATTGTATATAAGGCGAAGGATTCTCTCTGGAAAAAATTCTAAGTATTAATACAGCGATGAATTTTGAAATAACCTTTTGCTGTAAATATAAAATCTTATCTTTTTACCGTAATTTTTAGCAAAATATCGCTATTTTGGAGTCCTATTCTTCTAAAACATTTAAATTTTTTCCACTTAAAAAACATTGCTTATCAACTGACATTTTTTTTATTCAGTTCTATGCTTGATATTAAGTTCTATGCATGATTATTGAGTTCAAGCTTGATATTTAGAATGTGTAATTTTTTTAATTTATTGTGATTTGTCATTGCTTTATTAAATACGAACATGGAGACTAACTTATATTAATACAACTATTATTTATAGAGCGGCATGATAAGCGATATTTATTTAAATATTTTATTCCCGTGTATATTGTATTTTGTGAATATGAGCTAAATAGATTTGGTATGTTTTATAGGAAAAGACTGATCTGGGAAATAGAAAAAAAACGAGTAAGAAAAATCATGCGTTAATCATAGATTATAAAGTACTTTCCAACACTTTCTGAATGCTTTAACAAGACATCGTAATTTAGGGAAATGACGTAAATGAGATAACTAAGTAAACATTTTAGAAAATTCATAAAACATTTGAAAAATTGATTTCAGCAGTTACCGTCCATAGCCAAATATGTTTTCTAATTCTTTTGAACAGCCCTGTATTTGATCTGTAGGTTGATACTTTGAGAAATATGAAGTATTCAAAAATAAGTAAACCGACGTACTCATATCGAATTGAATATTTTTGGATCAAAAATGAATCCATGCTTTCTCTATTTTGAAACATCACATGTTATCAAACCCAAACAAACGAATAGTTTTGTACCCTGTAATGGTTCATTTCATTTATGGCGGCATAAATGATGTTTATTAATGTAAATATTAAATTATGCACAGCATTTTAAAAATAATTTAAAAGTGCTTGGAAATAATGCTCTTGTCATAAAAATATTCGATTTGAGTATCTTGTTAAGAATTTTGCTATTTTTCTTAATAAATAATCAATTAAACATTTCTTGTTAAGAACGTTGAACGGGAAATAAATATCAGTACATTTTTACTTTAAATTTAAGGTTTTCCTTTTTTTTTGGGGGGGGGGGGGGCAGTACATAACGATTCATATTTGATCACAACCAATGAATAAAAAATGAGTACATGTGTTTCTCAACTTTGAGTATATTTGGATCGGAGCTATTTTGAGTATGTGACGCATTTAAAATTGAGTACTTTTTACTCAATTTTGACTTCCCATTTTTTTAAGTGTATATATACTATATAATGGGAAAATCTAGTTTAGCAAGAAAACGCCTAACAGGTTGAAATTCTTTTTCAGAAATTTATACTAATGTATGGAAATATACTTGAATACTTTTGTACAACCCTGTAGTTTACCTAGAATCTTTATTACACGCCACTATTTAGTTAAAATTTAATTCAAACTAAGACACTCTTAAAACAGCTAAAATCACATTTCCAGAAATTATAATTTATAGACGGCCATGTATCCAATTCTTTACGTGACCCTGTATATCATTTTATCTATATTCTACAAACATTTCTTGGTAAATTAAATGCAGTTCAGCAAAAAAAAAAAAAAAAAGCATAACTCATTTAAAAACAACCTTTAAGCAATTTGCGCCCATACCCAGTAATCCTTACGAAGACATTTGTGTAGCCTTGTATAGGAATTATAGCATTTATATACACCATATACTATGCATAAATATAGTGAATCATAAAAGCGCATATCATAATTAAAAATACATTTCCAGCAATCATCGTTAATGAACTGTACTTCGGATACAATATAGTATCTGAAATATTTTGTGTGTCCCTGTAAATGCTATATACGTATTATTCGTATTATACATGAAATAATTTATAGTATGTAAACCTCAGCGACATATATCAATTTCATTATATATGAAATAGATTAACATAATTAAAGTATGCCGCAAACAATTCCCTCCACCCCTATATCATTATGTATTTGAATTCCCTTTTTAGCCCTGTAAATGAACAATTACTATTCTTTGCTTCGCATAGTCAACAGAATGCATATTTTAGTGCACTTCATAAATGCATGTAAATTTTATTCTGTTTGAAAGCGTGCGTAAAATCATAAAAAATCATTTGAAACGATTTTTTCCCATAGGTCGTAATGTAACGGAAAACTTTTGGCTGTCCCTGTAAATGAACAAAGCATGCTACAAACTTCATTACAAATAGGTACCGTGCTATGGTAAACGTCAATAACATCCAAAAATTTCAGGGCAATCCGAGTATATTTTCGAGAGTTAGAGTGCGGACAGACTGCTAGACGGACAGACGGAGAGACAAACCGAAGTCATAAGCACTTTTCAACTTGTGTCCTTTATTATGTATCCTGTATTATATGAACTTTTAAAAAATATATACTAAAGCAGTTTAATCTATAACTTCCCATAAGGCATGAAAAACACTTTGTTTCAATGCTTAAATATCATATTTTACTTTTTAGTGCCAATAATTACGCGTATCATAAACGTAGAAAATGAATTTACAATAGAAGAAAATTTAATAGACGATTCAGAATGTCTATAATTAAATGTTTGATTAAAATCACAAACAGAAAAATGCTTACATACAATTTAAAAAAATAAATATACCAATTTGAAAAACACTAAAAATAATAATTAGTATTTATAACTGTACTATTAAACAACAGCAAACTCAATAGATAAATGCATTATTAGATTTAACAATATCTCAAAAATATTTCCATCTGGTATAAGGAATTTCTATTATTTTATAATTTCGGCAAATGTTAAATCTGGAAACATTGGTTTGAAGATTTAGGATTTTGAAAGATAATTTAAAATATTATTAGCACTAAAAGAAAATTCTTTCAAATGTTTCACTACTGTAATATGTAAAAATACATTTTCCCAGTATAATGTTAATTTCTAATCTGAAACAGTTTCGTAATCTCATGATAATCGAACATCATATTTAACCCCAAAATAATAATAACTACAAGTGTTAGTAATCAAAAAATTCTAAGAAGCCGATAAAATAATTCCAAATCATTGTCGTTCCATACATTTTCAATCTAAAGTAAGAGTAAATTAATGTTTATATTAATTACAGTATGAATGTAGGCATGCACAGTCTCTGCGCAGTTTTTTTTTTTTTTTCAAGCGATGGCAGATTAAGATATTTTTCTTTACAGTTATCGAATTTGAAAATATCGCTTTTGACAGTTAAAGATCAGTCTCTTACAAATATAACATAAAACTATTTAACTCATATGTACAAATCAGGATTAAAATATTTAAATTAAATAAAACTTACATATACGTTCTATTAATATCCGTGTATCCTAAAATGGTCATTTCCTTATCTTAAAGTGTTGTAGACGTGGTGAAGGTGATGTTCTAAAAACAGTGAACTATTTATTTCACGCGTCTTCTCATGTTTATTTTTTGTGGGCAGACGATTTTCAAGCAGATGGTCTGGTACAGATTATTTGTTTTTGCATGCAAGAGACATGAAACTTGAATGCGCAGTAATTTTCTGAAAGTATGGTTAATTAAAATTTTGTATTTGAAGAAATGTCCAATGTATTTAACCTTTTCTTTTTAACCGTACCAAATAATACAAGTTAAAATGTATTGTAAAGTTCCTTCTTTCTAAATAATTATAATAATAATATTCATAATTAGAGTTTATTAGATATACCATTGTTTAAATTTTCAAAAGGTGTAAAAATTTAATGGTAATAACGAGCCCCCCCTTTTTTTCTTTTTTTTTTTAAAGTAAAGTTTGTTTTACACAAATTTTGTATATTTCTTTTATTTTCGGAAAATCTTAATTTTATTTAAAAAGTCTGAAAGAAGTACAATTTATGACTTGAATACAAATTATAAAAATATTCTAAAGCAAGAAATGCATAGATGACTAAACTCTGAAGACTCTTTCTACGTGCTCATTAAAAGGTGCAGATTTAACTGTAATAGAAATTTTTTATTTTGAAACCACAGAAGTGTTTCGAATAATCTTGGTCGGTAAAAAAAGAAATAAATAAATAAATTTCCTCCCAGCAAACTAAATATGTAAAGTGTATAAATTTAATATTCCTAATTCTAAATATATTATCCAAATGCTAGATAAAATTTAAATCATGAAAATGTATACATTCACTATCTTAGATATCAAATTGATAAAATATAGCCTGAAAATTTAGTTTATTAATGCATGTATCGTGCACTTTATTTATTATGCCCCCCCCCCCCTTTAGTGACAGAATTTACCATTTGCTATCCACTAATATATTTTATTCCTTATGCCATGTAACTCGTGACTGTTTAAAATATTTCTCTTCATTTTCAAAGATTTTTGAAGTTCATATTTTTGTCACACTGTGACTTACAATATGGTGGTTTTTTTGGTCACATATGTGACGTGACGTAAGTTACATAGCAGTGACATAACAGTGACCTCACAATTTTTTTTAATTGCCAGAAAAACATAATTTTACAGTAAATAACATGTTTTGAAGAATTTTCGTAATTTTTTAAAGTTTTCTAAGAAGTTCACATCTCAGTCACAATGTGACATCACTGAGTGGTGGCATTTTGGTCACAGATGTGACGTGACCACAGTGACTTACAGTGACGTCACAACGACGTCACCGTGACCATGCATGCTATGAGGGCTGGAACCCAAAACCTCCCTCAGTAAAAATCTTTATCTATCTATCTATCAATCCATCTATGCATCTATCTATCTATCTATCTATCTATGCATCTATCTATCTATCTATCTATCTATGCATATATCTATCTATATATATCACTTTCTTCTGGACACGATACACTGCAAATAGAGGCGTCTTAAATTTAGACACATATGTGACTGAAAAAGAATTTCAGTCACTTAAGTGTCTGAATCTGAAAATTCAGACATAACAGACGTCTAAATTTAAGACACATAAATGTCTTACTATGATCATGCTATAAACAAACCGAAAAACATGTGTAAATTATCCAACAACCGTCTGATTTTAAGACGATACGCTCCAAGCGATAGTTAAACATCATCTTTGGTACTATTCTTAACAGCCAATCAGAACGCTGATTTCCGCGCGTGTCATCTACAGCACCTTCATGAGATAAGAACAGAAAGAATTAAATTTTCACCGCCGCCATTGCTTGGATTAAAAGGATATGTGTTAATCTGGGTATTTATAGAACGAACGAGTAAGCCATATTTAATTCTAATATTTTATTCCGATAGATTTTTATACCTTTGAATATGAGTGAAATCGTTTATAAAAATTTATCTCTTTTCTGTAGTTTAATGCTAAATTTTTGATTTCACTAACGGTCGTCTGTTATATGCCTTCTTAATGTAACGGAATGAAATATAATTGTTTTGAAAATTAAATAGCAATGCTGTAATTCTATTTGCTTGACCTTTGTAAATAAACGAATGAGTGATAGTTTAATCTTCATTTTCGATAGGGTGATGTGAAATAATTATAATTTGTCTTTGCTCAAAAACAAAACTTGCAACATAGGTTTGAAAAGTTGAATGATTCATCGCTTCATTTATCAGAGATAAAAACATTAAATTGAAGCCATTTGTAACTGTGTTTATTCTATGTTTGTTTTTTACTGTTTACTGACTATAAACGCTTGTAGTATATGACATCAGGCCTTTATTTTATTTTTTGTTATTATTATTATTTTGGAGCTAAATATGATGATTCATATTATTATGATATTAGGAAAAGTTTTCAGATTGAAAAAAAGCATTAATATTGTGAAATTTGACTGTATATATTGCAGTTTTTAATATCAGAACTTTACAAAGATTTATTCTTATTGATTTTTTAATTTATTATTGAAAATCGTAAATTTTGATATCCAATGTTTCAGATTTAACATTTACCAAATTTCTAAAAATAATATGAATTTTTTATATCATCCAGTAAAATTTTCGAAACATTAAACAAACGGAGAAACATTTTATTCATATTTTGCAGTTTACGTTGCTGTTTAGCAGTATAATTATAAAGTTTAATTAATATTTTTTGTGTTTTTTAAATTGGTATATTAATTTTTGTAATTTATATGCAAGCATTTTTTTTTGCGATATTTTGTTGATGATTTAAAATTTTTAAAATTGAGTAATGCGAGAAATAATTATTAAATTTCCTTTTACTGCAATCGAATTTGCAACGGTTCTGGTACAAGTAATTGTTGGCACTAAAAAAAATTACACATGATAATTTAGACATAAATAAAGAGTTGTTTATGCCTTGATATGAAGTTTATGTATAAAACTGCCTTATATTTTTAAAAGTTCGTATTTACTTATATGATACAGTATTAAATATATTTTTAAGCCATTTAATAACTGCTTTTTTATGTTCAAAACGTTTTTCAAACAATTAAGAATAGTACGTATACTGTCTGATGTATTTTTTATTTATTTATTTATTTATTTTTTTACTTTCTATTTTCTTCTGTTTTTTTTTTTTTTTTTTTTTTTTTTTTTTTTCTATTTCTTAGATCATTATTTTCTTATCAAATATATAAAATCTATTTAGCTCATATTCAAAGGATACAAATTTTACAGGAATAAAAAATAAAATAAATTAAATATGACTTATATCATGTTGTTCCATAAAAAAGAAGAATAATGATATACATTTTTAAGCAATAGCGGGTGAAAATTTTAAATTGAATACGGAATATGTTTAAAGAAAATTATATACATATTCCGAAGAATGATATATAAAATTAGATACCAAACTGGTGTTTACTTTTAACTAAACAATGACAAATTACCACATATTTAAAAAGAAAAAAAAAATATTACACATGTTTACTACTTAAAATGACTTAACTATTTTATTTATATGTACTTAAATGACAAATACAAAAATGGCTAAGTTTTGAAATTAGAAGTAATTTTTTTTTCTCAATGCTATTAAAATAGAATATTTATTTACTATTTTATTATTTACTCATGGTTATATAGCTGTTGTGATTATCATCTGATGCATATGTAAAATTGCCTATGGGGCAAAATCTAATTTTTGAATTATATTAATTTTCCTTTTTTGGGGGGCGGGACGGGAGGGGGATTTTCTTGCCCATTTTCGCGTACACGGGATTTTTTAAATCTCTTTCGACATTCCACCGACTATGATAAATATTTTGAACTTTTAGAGTAGGACAAGATAAAAAAAATATATATATATATATATATATATATATATATATCCATATACCTTAAAAACCCTTAATAGCGGACACTTCGGGACCGCGAAATTTGTCGGATAATCGGAGATGCCTGCTTTTGTGAGGTAAAAATAATACAAATATGTGTGCCTTGCGGATCAAAAAAGTATTCGCTAAATCGATGTATCCGCTATTCGGGAATGTCCATTAACCTCCATAACGGATACTCCCGAATACCGGGCATCTGTATTTAGCTAACAATACTGCACGGTTGCATTTTTTGCAAAAGGACTCCCTGATTAAAGCATGGGTAGTGCCCCGTTCTCTTACGATTTTAGTTCCCACAAATTTCATGTGCAATATTTGCGAAGCTTATATTTTAAATCTGTTTCGAAATTGTACTGATTATAATCAATATTTTGAACTTTTAAAGTAAAGTAAGATTAAAAACAAAATTTTAAAAAATCTAATATTTAGATAAATATTTTTTCTTTTTAATCTTATTCTACTCCTGAAACAAAACACTCATTATAATTAGTACAATGTCGTAAAAGATTTAAATTATCAGCTTTATGAAAATTGCATACTAAAATTGGGAGCACCAGAAAATCAGGCGGTATGGGGGTAGAGGGGGCAGGACAACGGCCAGATATTTTCCCAGTATTCAGCGTGGTCAAACATGGCTACATAAAATGCTTACAAAAACTGTCTGCGATTCAGACGTTTCAAGTGTCTGAAATTCAGTCGCAAAAAGTGTCTGAAAAAATTCAGACATTTTAAAATGTCTGAAAATTGAACACTCCGTTTCAGACATTTTAATTTACAGTGTAACTTCCACAATTCTGCACAAATCTCTCTCAAACTGATAAATAAAATCAAGGGGCATAAAAGCTCGGACAAGTTCGTTAATGGGCGAAATCGGACCAAGGGGATGGAAATAGGGAGGGTTTAGTGAAAACCGAAAAAAACCCATAACTTCTTAATTTTTGTACATATCAAATCAGTTTAAAGTTTTTATTGCTTCTAAAAATAGGACCAAAAATTTATGTATCACAGATTTTTGATAAAATTAAAAATGGGCTCAAGGGGCGCAAAAAATAGGGTTTTTGGGAGAAAAAAATTCATAACTTCGCCAATTCTCAAGATATCAAATCCAATTTATTTTATTATAAATCTCCTTAATGTAGTCTACAACTTTTATATTCACAAGTTTTTGATAGGACCAATTCGTAGAGCAAAAAAATTAAAAATAAAAATGAAAATAAAAAGAGGGGGTTGAAGAAGAAAATATCCATAACTCCATCAATTCACAAGATATAAAATTCGCATGAATTTATCATATATCTTCTTAATATTGTCTACAACATTTACATAGACAAGTTTTTGATAGAACCAATTCTTATAGCAAAAAGAAATTAAAAATACATAGCAGTTGACGAAAAAAATCATCTTTTTAAGGATGTATTCAAATTCAAACTGCTTATTTTATTACTCATTTTTAAATTAATTTTTGCTCTCAAACGCATGCAATTGGTAAATTCTCTTATCCAGAAACTATATAATGTATCGTAATGATCGATTTTTTGATAGAGGCAGAATATATTTCAAAAAAGGATGTCAAAGTGGGCATTTTGAACAGAATTTCCCGAAGCGATTGTGTTAGAAGCGAAAAATATTGTCCTACTGAGAAAATAATTGTTTATAAATCAAGTTTTAATTAATTGGACGGAAAATAAAAACACAGGTCGCTTATAAATGTCTTCAAAAATCACATCGCGCGTTTCATACTTTTTCTATTAAAATAAATCTGAAAATGTGCCAGAAATATTTGAGTTGTTGAGCATGGAAAAGTATTTTTTTTTTAATACCGCCTTAACATGATCCTGATAAAACCAAGTAATACATAAAAATGAAATAAAAATTCGTCAAAAGCGGTCAGATAAAATTGTTAAAGTGGGATAATCTATAATCATGATTTATTTTTGTTGGTGAAATTAGTATACTTAACTTCGAAATCTACCTCTGCCTGTAGGCCGGGCCGGCAGGGATTTTTTTAATTTACCATTTTTGTCTGTAAAACACGATTATTGAACGGGAAAGTGTGTACTTGGGAATTGGTCGCATCCGGAAAACTTATGTCTCGGGTTAAGAAAGTGACATTGTCTTTTATTTAACTAAACTATTTTCTTTGCAAAAATTCATTCATTAAATCCATCTGAAAGCAAAAAATAATTTAGTTAAATCTTTCTTATATTAATACCAATTGTTAATTCGCAATAAAACGTATTCGGAAGAACTTTATAAAATCATTGGCACTAAAGGAAACATTGTTTTTGTAACTGTTTTTATAAATCGTGGGTAACAAGGAAGCCGTTATTGTATATTTTCGATTCTGGTTATACATTTTTTCCTGAGAATTAGTTGTCTTTGTTTCACAGTGTATAAGGAGTGATTTCTTCGTAGTTAACCAGTATCTCGCACACATATTTTTATTCTTTTTACAAAAATAAGAAATATTTTAAATAATTAAATGATTACATAAAAATCATTTTTTTTTTTTGTTTTATGGATATGACTTTCCCTAATGTCGTAATATTATTAGAATAGTTTTATAATCATTCAATATATTTGTGTACATTAATAATCTCTTACCTTGTACAAATGTATTCGAAACCACACTATTTATAACATTTAGATTATTTCTATATCTTTATAAAGATCTACCTATCCATGCGCGCTCTCTCACACACAGTTATACCCTGGTCGAACTTCATGGAAGTACCAGCAACAAAAATAGTCTATTTATTGCTATTTATTGCTTTGTTTGCTAGATTTCCATGTTATAATATGGCTTATAATGCTAGCCAACACCAGATGCTCTACAGCTAGCTTACACAGCAATAGCATGATTAGCTATATACAAGCATTTTATGCTTAAATGGTTCAATTCATTCCATGATCTGCTGGTAATTTTGGTGGAACCAGCATGGGATACAGCATTTAATGCTAGTCTAGAAAACAAATACACAGCATGAATTTTGACTTGGGTATACAACTGTGTGTGTGTGCGTTTTACCCATTAGAAATAAAAATTCCCATTCTGTCCAAAATGAGGACATTGTTCTTTATTGGCATTGATACCTTAGCTTTAGTAAGCCTTAGCTTAGCTTATATTCCTGTGTGGAGAAAACCCTTTTGAGTCGTATAAAAAACAAAGAATATTAATAAGATGAATTTATACGATTTTTTGAATGCAAGATGAAAATGCGAAATGAATATTGAAGCCGAATATGATCTAAGGATTGATTTTTTTCGGGTTTCGTTGCTCTAATATATAATTTTTATTGCCGAAAAGTCTATTGTTATGACAAGAACTGGATTTCTTAATTAAGTAAGAGATAAGTGATTTCATTTCGTCGTTCCCTTAAAACCCGCTTTTTTTTCATTTATTTGAGTGGTTTGAGATAGAAAATGAAATAGCATTAATTTTCGTTCCAACCTATTTAAAATTAAATATATCGAGGAAATTTGTTATTGTGATTCCGATTGGTTCCATAAAACATGACAAAGGGCGTTTTTGAGGATTTATTAAGAATTTATAGCATCCAAAAGCCGAGGTTCCGGTTTACGCAAACGGAGAATAAAACTATAAAAACTACTTGGAAAAGTTTCCGAAATTCAGAGGCAGCAAAATTGACATTGCTTTTAAAAATGTTTCATTAAATTACGAAAGTACATTGTTTATATTTTTATTTTTTATTTCTAACAATAAGAACGATTTTCAGAATCGTGGAAAATTCGGAAGAGGTTATTGTATATTTTCGTGTTTGGTTAAATTTTATTTCTATAGATTAAGAAACATTTGAATTTTACATTATGCATGAATATGCGTATTTTATTATAAATAAAATAATCCCTTAGTGAATACTTTATGAATGATTTTCGAATTTATGATTTCAAATTCAGAAGTGCTTTTCCTACATTAAGTAATCCTATAATTCCAATGTTACCCTAAACGTAGATATGAAAGAAATGTCTTTTAAAGAATAACAAAAAATATTTTGTTTAAAAACAAAAAATAAATGTGTTATAAAAACATGAAATGTAAGATTTCATGTTGAATAAATTATGTAAGTTAACTTTTGAGAAAATTTACTACTTAAGCTGCAGAGAAGATATTATATAATAATTGAACTACAGACATTCTGTATTTATTTATTTATAAATATAAAATTTTTACTTTGTTCTCAAATGTAGGGTTCGTGTATTACGGATACGCGTCCAATACTGTACATCACCGAATTACAAACAGAAGTCCGGACTATGCGACAAAACCCAAATCAATACATAGGTGAGAGGCCGGAATAGGTCTGGCCCTGCAGTAAGGGCCGTCACATCATTGAATAATTTGTCGGAACATCACACAAGAAAATCGCTTCCAGACTCTAGTGAGGGACAACCCACTACAGATTTGCTTTACCGCCAGCCGATATTGAGGACCACCTATGAAGAGGCTATATCCGCGATTCATGTCAGCGGTTGGGGCAGCACAGACATAAAAGTTAACACAAACATGAATGTTAAGTAAAATAATGAAATACGGAAATTAGTCTCCGCACATCGTGCGTGCCACGCATTCTATCTCCCCTGATTCCAGGGATACAGGGATAGAAAATGAAAGAAACAGTTTTGGTTCAGGTTGACACGAATGGTACCGTCTGTCGCCGTTCATCCAATTGCCCACAGAGCAATTATATGCTTTGATCCTTACAAGGGAAACTGTGCTCACATCTCCATAAGACCCTGAGGGGAGCGAGTAACCCTGAATGCGATGTGAATGTACAAAGGATGTAAATCCGAGTGACCGATACCCTACCAGTGGCTGAGAGGTTCTGTTCTCAAAGCTGGTAGACGGGAGGTGCTGGATTCGAACCCAATCGCGCCCATCGGCCTAATCGTTCGAAGTTTTCCGTGGTTTTCTTCGAACCTTGGATTTCCATGCGTAAATACGGGTTAGGTTCCCTTAGAAAGATCACCAAGGAGGGTACTCCCTATCGGGCCTATATCTCACGTTCAGATATTCGGTCCCCATAAATAACACCAACACTAACACCACTGAGTGACTGACAATCCAGGTACCCGTTGTACGGAAATACAGTCTCCGTGCTGGACATGGGGACCCATCGGCAACCAACAACCGTCAGGAAGCCAGATTTAGTTTTCTTCCGAAACTGGAAGGGACTCCAGGCCACCTTGGATTATAATAATCTCATTATAATAATCTCGGGATTTTGTGTTTATTTGCATTACTGAAGAGGAAATTTGAATAAGTTCGAAACGTTTAATATTTTGGTTCTAAAATGATTTTTATGTGTTTTTTTTTAACAATTTAATTAAATTGTCTATATTTTTGTAATTGTTTTAAATTAATTATGAACAAACGTAATATTTTTTTTTCACTTTAAATATTATCCGATGTTTGGTAAAAATTAAAAGTACCGTGGATTTAAATCTTTTAATCAAAAGAACTTTGGAAGAGAAATACTTTTGATGCAATTGTTTTTGAGATAACTTCTTAAGAGTTCATGCTTAAAGATATATGAATGGATAGTCAGCATATTTTTTTATTATTATTTTATCAACATAATCTTTGAATATTGTATTAAAAATTTATTTTAAGTTGTATTACTTAAAATACTATTTCATTTTCTTTAGAAGATAAATTATCACAATTAAGTGGATTTAATCTTAAGTAAATTTAACATAATTGTATCTATATAAAAATAATGATTTTATCTTTTTCAATATGAATAATATTATTTCTGACGGTAATTAATCTTATAGCATCTACATCGAGTAAAAGTGTCATTAAAAAAAAAAAATCCTTTCGTGAAATATTTGCTCGTACGTAATAACAGTTCATGCATTTAACATTCGTATAATTGTTAAGAAGACATATATAATCTAAAGTTAAAACAAGTAATATAAAAATTTTGTTTTTAAAGTCAATTCCTACTTAGGTCATCAAAGAAAAATTTAATATAATCCCTTAAGTTAATATGAGTTTTTGTTGAATTAAAATATCTCAATTTGTTCATTTTCTATAAGCAAGTAGGATTACAATGGAAGTCTATGGAATTTGGCGAAATATTAGAGATATCGCCAAGTTGGAGTCACTTTTGGCGATTCCTTTTGGTCGCCAAATTTGGCGATATATCACCAAGTTTGCGACAAACTTTGCGGTATTTGGCGACAGAACAGGGTCGCCCCCTATGGTAACCCCCTTATAGATATGAAGATGCATTAAATGCTTCAATAAGCAATGGCCGTCATTTTGTCTCCCATCTAAAACTAAAATTAATTAATTAAAATTTAATTAATTAATTAATATTTGAAAAAACTGTATTAACATCAATTGTCATTCAGTACAAGTTTAATAAAATGTATTCCAACTTGATAGGAGGAATAATAAGTATTTTATTAAGGATTGAAAATTTGAACAAGATATATAAATAAATAAATAAATATAGGGAGAGCGTGAACTAATAGTAGGAATTGAATGAAAAAAATAGGAAAAGCGCCATGCTAATTAGCGAATTTGCGATAAGGAAAGCTTTAATGGATAAAGATGTCATCTTTAAATACGTGTTTATAAAATCGTTAAATAAGTGTGAGAAATTTTAATGTCAATCCATTACATTTTATACTTGAGCAGTATATGCTGCAATTCTTTTAAAGAGAACCGTGGACCTTCAGCAGCACAAAAATCGACTGAAAAACCGTTTTTTTTTTCTTTTTGGTTTATTAATATACTTCAATCTTAACTGTATCTTTTTCAAAAAAAAAAAAAAAAAAAAAAAAAAAAAAAAAAAAAGAAAGAAAGAAAGAATGAAAAAGCGCATAAAGTTGCAACTATTCCTAGTAAAATTTTAATCATTTAAAATTTGCTCGCCGTAATTGAATTACACTAAAATTAAAACATTAAATCGTGTTTTCTCAAAATGACAATTTTCCTTAAGTTAATATATTTAAAAAGTTCATGCGTCTTATTTTTTATCAAATTCTCATAACAAAAATGAAAGATCGAGTGCAAAATCAAGCACTAACGGCCGATATTTTATCTTTTCATTGGGGTTTTTCATTCAACTTTGTATTTCAGAGTTATTCTAGGCATGTTAAATTTTTTAGCCGCTGTTTTGTATCCAGCTTTGTTGACTTTAACGAATTCTACGGCAGCTCTCATGCTCTCTTCCGTGTAATGCCTAAAATTTCCCTTCGTAGGTGGCATCTAAAAAAATAAATAATTAATTTTAAGAGTTGACACTCCGCAATTTCAGTAATTGACACCCTGTGTCATCTATTGGTTTAAATGCATTTTTAGTTTTTCAAAGGTCAGTCATGAATTTATCTGGTAGATTCCAGCTTATTTTCATTGCACTGAATTAGATTAACAAAACCCCAACATGAGCGAGTAGTTGACACTGGGTGTCAACTTTTGAAAATCTGTTTCTTTTCATATTCAATAGTTGACACTCACACTCACTCCCGCTATTTTGCACAAAATGCATCAATTTTATTCCAATACAATTCTTGGACATCGTAACAATCAATATCAATCAAAACATAGCCAGAAATTAAGATAAATTACGGGTTTTAATACTTACTGCAACGTGCGATCCTTATCGCTTTTCTTATGATAAATTCGAAAAATTCAACTTTGCACACATGCTTCTTTGTTGTCTTCCGCCATATTGGAATTGGGTTCGACTGTTTATAGTTTTAGTTCTCAGTTTTGCCGCAAGGTGATATATTTTAAAAATTCTGTGTCACTCATGTTCCTACCTGTGACGTTTTCTTGTTACACTACTGTTTCTACAAAAGTGTCAACTATTGGTCCAGTGTCAACTACTGGGTACTTTACCTTACGAACTTTTGTTGCAATATTATAAAACTACCATTTACGAAAACATCAGGTTCCTAAAGCCAAATTTAATACGCCTGGTGTATTTTAAATTAGAATGATTAATTTACTTGAATAATTAAATAATTAATTACATATATTTTTGAATGAAACCGGTCAATTTACTTAGAAATTGAATGAATTATTATGTGAGCAAAATTATCGTACAATTGAGAGAAAACTGAAAAAATATGATTTTGAACGTCCACTGTCCCTTTAAAACCTTTTGATAACAAATACTTTTAATAATTTGTTTTCTTAATATGATGTTTTAAGGCCCTACATATTGGATTATCTAAATAAAACTGTATCGAACATGAAAAGATCTCTTATACACGAAAGTAAAAAAATACTCAACTTTGATCTTAAGGGTAGATATGTCCGTTTATAATTTCACAAACTCAACATAACTCAAATAAAATGGCCGGAAAGACCGAAAATTTAAAATTGTTGATTTCATGCGTAACACAGCTTTTTAGCGTCGGTTATGTTTTATTTAGACCACCTTGCTGATAACATAACTGATAAAAAATAATTAAACATAAAGAATATTTTAAATATATGTTATAGTACACTGGGTTGCAAAATGATTAGAACGATCATTTAATTAACTGTATAAAAAATATAAGGCTATTAATCTGCATATAAACCATATGAATTGATTACAGTCGTTCAGGGTAACTTTGATCCGCATTTTCTCTATTTTCCAATGCCGCACTCTTATTTTAAGAATATTGTTGCAACTAGGGGCATAAAAGAGAAGAAATGATCCTAAATTATCGTATGACTATAAAAAATTAAGGAATAATAATGATAAAAGCAATAAAAAAAGAATTTTTAACCTGGTTCAGAGTTACCCAGCCATTTAGGGTAACTTTACACCATATGATAAATGTTATCTAAAATAATTCATTATAAAAAAAGTACTATACTTAGTACAACTTTGAACCACCCAAAATGTTTTCAGATATGTAAAGACTCCGAATTTACATTTCCCAAAATCACAAGATTTGTATAATTTATGATATTACAACAGACATTATGCATAAGAAAAGTGGAAGGAGAGAACCATGAATATTTAGAAAAAAACTGTATATTGTCCATATAAAACATAAAAATGCAGTGAAAAACAATTTTCAATGTTTTAACTCAATAATATATCCATAATTACAGTAATACATACTAGTCTTAGTATTATTCAAATAAGAATAAAAAAAGTCGAACGTATGAAATGTCAAATTTGCGTAACTCCGCCCCTAATCACGCCTCTAAATGAATTTTATGTATTTTACACATATTTGTGAAAATATTTACATGTTATATCTAATGCACACTTTCGGCATTTATATAAAATATACGTGCAAATATGGGAAATTTTTGACAGTAGCACCTATAATCAGTAAATTATAAGCATCAGTATAACTTTGAGCCGGCTCAAAGTTACCCTGAAAATGCGGTAAAATGCTAGTTCCTTCTTATTTTACATTTTATTAACTATTGATAAATAAATAATCACAAAATATTAACACATTTACAACATTTAGATAACAATATGTCTGATAGTTGAGTATATTGTTACTTACTATGAAAATTTAATTGGATTACAACGATTATAAAACAGCATTCAAAATTAACTTGAAAACAGTACTTCACAAAAATAGTTAGATGATGCAATTAATTGCGCATAATGTTGCTAATTTATTTTCCAAAATAAAGAGTAGAAATCCCAGTTTAGAACTTTGCCAACAGAGCACAGTTCTGGAGTTTATTTAGTCTTTTGGAATCAAAAATATTGAAAATTAGGAGGTGGTGCAAAGTTAAACCCCATGGTTCAAAGTTACCCCGAGTGACTGTATATAAATAAATAGACATTATAAACATAAAGAAATTATTGTAAAATAACAATTATTATTACAATATAATAAATTGCATTTTCACTAGATAAGCAATATGATCAATATGGCAAGAAGTGAACAGATGTTCCTATATTATCAAACTATTATATGTAAATTATTCTTCCTTTGTGTTTAATAATTTCAATTGCGCATTGTGGCATAAAATTCACAACGTTTTGAACTTTACAAAGTGATAAAACAAGCCATGCACACAAATGTCTGATTATTATGCTGCTTTTAAAGTATTGTGGGCTGTTTGACCATTTTTTCAGTAGATAATGTGCACTATAATAACCCAAACGCTCTTGTTGGGATTTAGGTCCGGATTATTCGTCGGTCATTCAAATGTGGTAAGGTAACCATCTTCAAAACACTTCTTTGAGTATTCTGCAGAGTGAATTGAAGCATTGTCTTGTTGAAAAACACAATTAAGTTCGGCATTTCCTTTATCCTGGTTACAACAATTCAAGTTTTAAGATTTAAATATAGGTATATATACAGTGTGCCTGCTAAGGTACCTTCTCACCCCAATAATTTCTGAAAGGCAAGAGCTATAGCCATAAAATCGGGGTCTATGTATACTAGAGTATCCATACGCCACTGAATGAAATCGCCTGCGGTGCCACCTGTTGTGAAAAACTGATGAGTTAGCATTCCTACCTCCTTCCATTTTGGAGATAGCAGAAAAATGTGATTTACAAAGTTGTAGAACATCATCGATTTAGTACAAAAAGACACTTTGTGGACATTAATGCAAATAATAGAACGTATACAATGCACATTTGTTTTTTCGTGATTTCCTACACTTTGACGTGACAAAATGATCTTAGAAGGAAAAACTAGTTATAACAATGTACCATTATTTGAGATGTTCAAACTTCTCACCGTCAGCTGCACTACACATTTGGATGCACGTTTGTCTGAAAGATAATCATTTCTGCTTTCGGTTAAGTTTCGTGACGTCACAGTGTGGGAAATCATGAAAAAACTACTATTCGTACTAAAACAATGATGCTCTACAGCTTTGTAAATCATTTTTCCCCTATCTCTTTCCGTGTTCGAGATAGGAATGCTAACTCCGCGGTTTTCCACCAGCTGGCGCCGAAGGAAGGTGGTTTCATTCAGTGGTGCATAGTTACTTTACTATACCTAGACCCCACTTTTATGACTCTTGCCATTCAGAAATTATTGGGATGACAACGGACTTTAGCAGTCACACTCTATATTGTCGTCCTTCTGGAAAAAAAAAATTCTAAGCTTGTCAGCCGTTTGAAAACAGACAAATTATTAGCGTCCACCCAGTAGGCACGTGGAAAGTAGAACCTTTTCCTTTTGAAGGTCATATCAACATTAATGATCCTTATTTGGCTTCCAGTTTCCTTTGCTGTCATTCTTTTGCTTAAAACTTTGCGAAAAATCAAACTTTCGGATCTTTTCAAAAGGGTCTATGGCTTTTTATGCAGTTTTGAAACACCATAAACAGACAGATTCTGTTAGAAATTAAAAATGGCAGTCTTTGAACGTTTAACTGAATCAGCATTTCTTCAAAGAGACATTTCGATGTTCTATAAGCTAGAAGTTGGCCTCTTTCGGAGTCAGAGATCCACCAGTGTCTGAGATGTTCTGGTCTCAAAACTGGTAGATGGCAGGTGCTGGGTTAGAACCCAATCGGCCTAAACGTTCTGTGTTTTTCTTCGAACCTTGGTCAATCTTTGCGTAAGTACGGGCTAGGTTCCCTTTGAAAGACCTTCACAGAGGGCACTCTCCCCGTCCTCTGGCCTATTTCCTTCGTGTAGATAACCGGCCGTCATAAAACAATACTTTTGGAGTCATAAAATATTTTCCTCTCCCTATTGTCAAAAAGTTTTTCTAACTAAATGAATGTGCTCTGAATCTCCTTTGAATGCTAATTTTAAATGATATGCGAAAAAACCCACAATCACAAACCACTGTTTCGAAGTATTTACCGCGTTCTTATAATTTTGCTCCAGCATGAATTTAGCAAAATATATATTTTTAAAAATATTTAAATATATATATACATGTTTTTAAGCTATTACTATAATATTAAGTGGAATATCATATATTTAATTTTAAAACAGTGATTTATGCATTTGCATGGCAGACGCGAGGTTATTTTTTTTTTGTTTTTGTTTTTATGTAGTTTCTTTCATTCTGCACCACGAAGAAAATATTATTTTTTGAATTTTTTCATATTTTCATTACATCTATAATTACGTTACATTACAACTGGTAATGATAAAATTTTCAAGATATCAAAATATCGTATTTTTCAAAATATTTTGCCAAAACCATCATTGCATAAAATATCGATCAAAAGCTTTTAGTACATCAGATATACAGGGACATTTTCTTTGTTTCTTGATTTAGCAACACGCACAATGATGTATTTTCATTTTCTGAAGAAATATTTAATTTAATAGATGCTTTTAAATTTTATATTCACATATTTCTACTATTTACGTTTGTAATTTTGCTGACTAATTCTTCATTTGTTACAGAGATCCATTTAAAAATACCAATTTTGACACGTCAACATTCACCCACATTATATTCTTCTTCTGTAATCGTGGTGAAAATTGAGTAATTACGTTATTATTAGTTTCTATTTAAAACAACATTCAATGTAAATTTGGGTGCAGTCCTTGAACTGTAATATCATTTTCTGTATATGTTTAGTCCATCACATTATTATTAATAGATGGTTATTAATAGATGATTTGACTTTCCATAAGGAAAGGCAAATCATTAGTTCTTAACCACAGGTGAGGTAAAATCGCATAGCAGTTTTAATCGTACAGGAAAAAAATTGGAATTACTTTAAAAAAAAATAGACTTTATTTTATTTTATTTTATTTTATTAATTTAACTAAATAACCAAACTAATATATGTAAGTTTACTGATTTAATATAAAAAGTAAAAATATAATCGTTTTCAGTAAATTTTGTGAAATTGAGGAATAAATTTTCTATTTTATATTAGCTTTATAAAAATCACATCTACTGTTTTTCAAGTTGTTGGAACGCTCTGTGCACATTAATTAATCAACAAGAGAAATTACAAAAAATGAGCATTTAAATCCAACATGCAGAGAGAGTTGAAATTAAGAGATTATTGAATATTTATGTCGTGATATATTCGTATAGTAGTGCACCACAATTCTGGGTTCTTGTGTGCAATTTAAATTGATATGTGCTATTGTATCAATTAAAATTACGTAGTTTAAAATTTAATCGCGTTGTGTGTTTTCGATGCACAAGAACCTTATGAATTGCACAGAGATTACAGGTGACCCGAAGAGATTATATTTCAAGTTGTAGAATGGCCCTAATTTATAACCTACTCTGTGAAGAAAGAAGAAGAAAAAAAAATAATTCCGAAAATGGTAATAGAATAATTAAATGCAAGACATAAATGGAAGAGAAACTTTTTTTTTTTGACTTAAATAAAAAAGTTTATTTACACACACATTTCATATTTCATAAGAATTCAAAATTTAGAAGAATTTCAAATATTTTATATCAGGTGAAAATCCTGAATTTTCATGATTAAAATTGAATACACATCTTGAATATACAATACTTGAGTAATTATAAAGAATGACTTATTACAAAAAAAAATATGACTTATTATAGAAATGACTCACTATAAAAATAAATTGTTGCCATTCCCACTCTTCCACTGAAATATGTGATTGCAATTTTTACTTCCTCAATGGAACTATTAAGAGCATTCGTACCTTAATAAAGCTTGTTTCCATCGTCGGTTCCGACATTTTTTTAAAAATCACCACCATTTCTCTATAACATTATTCCATGGTCTCTCACATGACTCCATATTGAAATTATTTGTCGCAATTCAGGCATCCGAGAGCTAAAGAAAACTTTAGGCTTCTCCCTTGAAGGAATGGTATTAGACTCCTCAAGAGCGCATTTCCTTCCTCTTAAGACGCTATGTTTTCATCATCTCCATATTTTTTTTCACTCCTCATCCTTCGAGCAGCAAAAAGCAAGAGAGGAAAAAAAAAAAAAAATCCTTTTTTCTTTGGAAAGTCAGGGGGCAAAGGTTCCGTGTTCCCTGACCAATAGAAATTGTCTTCCCTATTTTTTCATTGGATATGTGTTCAGCATATCTTATGGGGTACACATAATTTTGTCGAAATTTGCATAGCCACTCCTTTTAATTTCAGTGGAAGAGATATGGTTTATTTTTGTTTTTATTATTGTTAAAGGTACTGTAAAATTTTTTGATTATTTTATGTATTGTAATAATCCAGTTTATACTTGATTAAGCATTGTATGTATTTAAAGATGGAATTGTGTTAAGCAATCCATCATCTCACCCCACCACAAGGAAAAAATGAATGTAATTCATTTTGAAATTGAAAAGTAACTGCAAAAGTCCTGCATATATAATTAAGTGTTTGTAACCTTGAAGTGCTGAAAGAGTTTCAACAAAGTTTCAATGATGAGTGCACATTAATAATAAAGGTTTCAATGATGAGTGCACATTAATAATAAAGGTTTCAGTGATGAGTGCACATTAATAATAAAAGTTTCAATGATGAGTGCACATTAATAATAAAGGTTTCAATGATGAGTGCACATTAATAATAAAAGTTTCAGTGATGAGTGCACATTAATAATAAAAGTTTCAGTGATGAGTGCACATTAATAATAAAAGTTTCAATGATGAGTGCACATTAATAATAAAGGTTTCAATGATGAGTGCACATTAATAATAAAAGTTTCAATGATGAGTGCACATTAATAATAAAAGTTTCAGTGATAAAACAGGCAGTCTCTGTTATGGTTTCTGTGTGAATGTGTGAATAGCTGATTCACAAAGAGTATCATATTGCAAGTTGAGTGCACAATAATAATAGTTCCATGACATTGAGTATATAAGATTTTTTGTTTTTGTTTTTGTTTCTTGTTTTTGAGAGAGGCCAAATGAAATGAGCCAAAAAGAAAAAAAAAGAATTTTTGTATTTTTCCAAAATATTCAATTATTATAAAATGACCAAACACAAAAAAAAAAAAAAAAAAAAAAAAAAAGAAATGTTAGCCTATGCAAATAATGTAATTGACATTTGGTTTCACATGCTAATCATTTTGGCATCTTACATAAAATTACACAGTATACATAAAAATCACACAAAACATTTCGAAAATTGCTATCAATATATAAAATAAAAGTTGCAAGTTATTACATTATACCACGTGTAGAAGATACAAGGAAAGGAGAAAAAAAAAATTTTTTTTTCGGGAGAAAAGTAAATTGTCACTCTCCTAATATAGTCTAAAATATGAGCCGCGTGAGCGTTCTCCCTGCACTGGAGAATGAAGATGAACAGGATCTTGCTTAGGGATCCAGAGACACGATTGTGGGGTAGGCACGTTTAACTATGTGTAACCCGGCTTTTAGAGCTCATACTCCATCTACGTCAGGGTTTCATAACTACTCCATGCTCCCGACCTTGAAACATTGCTTAAGGCATATCCGGGACTTTTTGGAATTCACCGAAAATGAGGGGTCCAAGGGGAGTGTAGTATGTCCTCAGTGTTCTGCCAGGATGTGCCGAAGGAAGGAGCGAGTGCACAATGATTTCAACCAGAAATGGCTAAAAAAAAATGATTATATATATGTACTTAAATTTTACTTGTTTGTTTCAGATGCTGTCCATTATCAATAGAACTTACAGCACCCGTAAAGTGTGTTAATGCATCAAATAAGTAGTTATGACTTTATTCAAGGTAAGTCAGACAGAAACAGAAAGAAGGTATGTAAAACGATATACATATGTGGTAATATAATCTTGCATTGCAGAAAAAAAAATGTTGTGAAATGTATACATTTCATTGCTGTACATTACATGACAGCAGACCACCAACATCGCACCAGTAAAACACGCATTATTACAATTGTGCACAAGTTATAATGACATGATATGTTTTTTTTTTTTTTTTTTTTTTATCATTTTCAGAATATATTCATAGATTTTTCTTAAATAGGATAATTCTGCTTAAAAAGGTGTATTGGTGACATTTAATGAAATTTATCACTGATTGATTTATAGATGAGTAATGTCATACGTTCTCACATTGATGCATCTAAAATGTGAGATTGTCCCTTCCCCCCCCCCCTTTTTTAATGAGAGGAAAGAAAATGAGATCAGTATGACTAATTAATAATGTTTTATATATGTGTTTGATTAAAAGAAAAATTCTCATTTGAATGTCAATTTATGTGATCACATTTTATGTAGCTATTTAAGTAATGATTATTTTGTTTAATAATGTTTGTTATTGAATATTTTAAAAGAACTGATGTGTGGAGACTCCTTGAATATAAAGAGGTATAGAGATGAGAGTGGGCGCCCACATTTGGCCAGCAAATGCGTGAAGAAGTAAAAGAAGGAATTCAAAGGAGTTTCATTATATCAGTTAAGTGCTCTTTTCTTTACCCTTTTTTTTTTTTTTTTTGATAAGTGTATTATGAAAAGTAAAAGAAGGTATTTAATTTTTGTTGTTTTGTCTTTCATTTTAGAGAGGTTACCTACAGTCTTTGGTAATATTTAAAATTTATTAAATTTATTTAATTTATTTGTTTACTAGTAAGCTTAAAAAGTATTGTCGAGAGTAATTTTAATCGTATAGTTAGAATCATTAATTCTTTTTTTTTTTTTTTTTTTTTTTTTGTGTGATCAATTTGTTTAAAGAAGAGAATGTTTCGTTGTAATTGCTAGAGTTTTAATAAGTTATGAAATTCGCATGAGAATAGTAAGATTATACACATAGATATAATAAATAATTGATGGGTTTTGTACATAGCCTCTGTCCGAAAGGTGTACTGATGTCCTGAACATCTAGTTATGCCAGGATGGAGCCCATGGCCAAAATCAGAAAATGTATGCATTAAAAAGTACTAAAATGTGTTTTACTTTACAGCAACAAGTCTCTTCATGGCACAATGTTATCCCCACTTTCGATTTGAGGATGTGAAAGAGAAAAAAAATATATATGTAAACAGCATGATCTCTCCTGCGTCAAGCATAAACATGGGTGAGTATACGCATGTGTTTTCTCTCTATTTCCCTTTTTCTGTGCCATTGTGTATCCATGATCATTCTGTAACCCCCCCCCGTATTCAAATGCATGCTCCCTGCACTTGCGTTGCTATGACAACAAGGGGAACTGGCTTTTGCGATAGCAGTAAGGGAGGAAAGAAAAGAAGGAAAAAGAAAATGATGTCCATCACAATTGGATGTGTCAGATAGTATTCCGTTCACCCTCTCTTCCCCTTTCCCATTTTGGTTTCGGTTTAATATGTGTGTTGTGAATTTTGCAAAATGAGTCGTATTTTTTGTTTTGCCTTTCTCACTTTTCTGCAATTGTTGACAAGGGTGTACTGTTTTTTTTTTCTTTTTTTTTTGTTGTTTAGTAAAACATATTTTCTGTTTTTTTTTTTTTTTTTTTTGTAGCCAATGACATGGAAAGAGAAAGGGGAAAAAAAAAACTTTGACTGTACCGGTGTATGCAATTAAATGTTTATAAATGTTCTGCATTATAGAATAAGGATATTTTGAGATATATATATTAATTTTATTTATTGTTGTTATTATTATTATTTTTATTTATTTATTTATTTATTTTAATGTATATATGTATGAGATTAAATATCGTCCGCCGTCGAAGATACAACTTTGGGGATTAATTCATAATGTATTTTTGTGGGTGACATCAATTTCGTGATGTGCCTTTTTATAGGGGGTGCCTCTGGATTATTTAAGTCCTTTAGTAGATAGTTGTTGTAGCGAAACCTGCGTATGACTTCAAATGGTCCTAGCCATTTCGGTCGCAGTGCTAGTGTTTTTTGTGCGGGTTTGACATAACATGTCTGCCCTAATTTTAAATATTTGACTTTGTGTATATCATCATCGTTTAAGTATTCTTTGAATACTTTTTCTTGGTTGAGCAAAGCCTGTTTCCGTATTTCCTCAATGTGTTTGAGGCGTGAATTGATGTATTGCTGGTTGAATTTGTCTTCAGGAATGTGAACTGAAAAAGGATTTCGAATTTCGCGACCATAAAATAATTCTGCAGGAGAAAAACCTGTGGAACGATGTTTACTTGTATTATAAAAGAGTTTGTAGTACTCTAGGCGAATGTCCCACTCCAATGTGTTTTGGCTCATTGCAGTGATCGAGCTTTTGAGTAATCGATTTGCGGATTCGACTGTACCATTAGCTCGTGGTAGGTGAACAGAGATGAAGTGAGGCTCTATGTTTAAAGCTTTTAAATAATCTTGAAAGATATCGGCCCGAAACCCTTTCATGTTGTCCATAGTTATTTGTTTGGGTAAGCCATGAGTGCTGAAATAACGATTTAAGACAGTTAAAAGAGTTTGTGTTTCACATTTTCTGATTGGGACAGCCTCAAGGAATCGGCTTGTTGAGTCAATAATCATAAAAATAAATTTATTCTTCCTGAATGTTTCAGGCAGTAATCCAATTAGGTCAATGTGTAACGCCTCGCCTGCCATTGCGTTTTTTACCATTTTCTGTAGTGGGACCTTAATGGTAGCATGAGGTTTTGCTTTGTTACATGCCACACATTTTGAGCAGAAATCTTTTACATCTTTGTATATGCCATACCAAAAGAAACGAGATTTAATTAAGTCGTAGGTTTTCTTGAAACCAAAATGTGGTTTATGGCCTTCCCTCATGATGGTTTCTTTGAGACTTTCAGGAGCTATGAGATAATGTTTATTGTCAGTTCCCGGTTTTAATATTAGTATGCCCTTGTCATTTAAGACAAATTTTTTTGTGTTTCTATTCTGTTTATTGTTCAGAATTTTTTGTATTATTTTGTTTAAGTTACTATCTTGACCCTGTAAGTTTTTGATGTTCTCATCTGATAAATCAGTGTTGACTTCAAATAAGGAATTTTGAAGGTTATTATCCACTGTTATGTTTGAGATATTCCTTGAAAAATAGTCAGAAGGATTGTTTTCCCCTTTTATGTGCTGTATTTGGAATTTAAAGGGAGCTAGTTTATCTAACCAGCGCGCAACAATGTCAGGTTGCTTCTCTAAATTTAGGAAATAAGTGAGGGCCTTAGAGTCCGTTTTAACGACGAATTCTCTGCCTGCCAGTATATTTTTAAAGTACATGACTGCCTCGTATATGGCAAGTAATTCAAATTTATAACTAGGATAATGTTTTTCGGGCTCTCTTAATTTACGTCCAAAAAATTCTATAGGTTGTAATGTGCCATTATGCTCCTGGGCAAGTATTCCTGAAATAGCCGTTTTCGAAGCATCAGTTATTAAAAAAAATTGTTTTGAAAAATCTGTAGCTTTAAGAGTCGGATTTTGCAGTATGGCAGCCTGTATTTCTTTAAAAGCATTTTCTTCTTTTTCCGACCATTGAAATTTTACTTTATCTTTAGTTAATTCAACTAATGGGTCTACAATGTCAGCATAATTTTTTATTAATGCCCTAAAGTAATTTGCAAGTCCCAATAAAGATTTGACTCCACGTTTGTTTTTCGGTCTAGTTAATTTTTCAATTTTATGTAGATTTCTTTTTGAAGGTGAATATCCCTCTTCATTAATATTGAAACCCAAAAATTCAATATTTTGCATGCAAATTTGAACTTTTGATGGGTCTATGGTTAGATTGTTTTCAATTAGAATTTTAAGAACTTGTTCAAGAAGTTCAATCATTTCAGTTATAGTATGTGCTCCTATTATGAGATCGTCCAAAAAATATGCTATCTGACTTTTGTCAAAGTGACCTAAGATTTTGTCGATTAGTTCGGCAAAAACTTGAGAAGAAATACACGTTCCTTGTGGAAGTCTCCGAAAAGAAAAACATCCGAACTCTGTTATGAATGTTAGTTTATCAGTGTCCTCTTCCTTTACGTTAATTTGGAAGAAAGCACTGTGTAAGTCAAGTACCGTGTAGAATTTTTTGCCACATATTTTTTTTAATATTTCTCTTACTTCTGGTAAAGGATAATTATAGTGTTGGATGATTTGATTTAAAAGACGCAGGTCCAAGGTCATGCGAAATTTTACCTTTGTGGGGTCATTTGCATTTTTTGTAGATTTCTTTTGTACAAAAATAACAGGAAATGAGTATGGGGATGTACTTTTCCTGATGATGTTGGCTTTTAGAAGTTTATTTATTTCCAATTTAGCATATTCCTTAACATTATGTGCTAATTTGTAAGGTTTTGTCTGTATAGGAAAATTATGTAACAAATTGAAACGAGGAACAACTAAAGAGGTTTGTCCTAGTGTGAAATAGTTTTTAGAAAACGCATGAGCATTTGTGAGAAGCAACTTTAAAAATTTGTCTTGATTTTCTTTATCCAAGTGTCCCAAATCAAAATCTTCGGGTTTGAGTTCATCCTTTCTACGTTGTCTTATCTGTTCAAGACTTAAGTTGTTAATTCTAACTATTTCACCTTTTTCAATGTTTTCATTTTCTGTGTCTGTTAAGATTTCAAAGTGTTTAGTAATTTTTCCTATGTTCATACCTTTAATTAATGAAATATTATCATTGGTTTTGTTAGAGATGATAATATGAATTTTATTATCATTAGGAATAGTATGTATAGAAGATTCATAACTAATCTTTAAATTGTGATTTAAAGGATCAAGTAATATAGTGTCACCAGTTGAGAATTTTGTTGGACACTGCAGCTCAATAATTGTGATTTCATTAGGTTCTAGAATATAATTTTCTGTTAATTTTGCTGTAGAAGTGTTTTTTGAGAATCTACGTGTGTTCTTTTTATGTTTTTTTTTTAATTTTTGAATATCTTGCGAAATGATATTGTTAACTGAGATTAAGTTAATAAAATCAGAAGATTCTGTTTGAATGAAGTTTAGTTTAATATTTTTATCTTTTAATTTCATGATTTGTGCATCGCAGTCTACAATGATTTTGTTGTGTTTCAGAAAGTCATATCCCAATAATACATTGTAGTCCTTGCCAAAATCCTGATGTGTAATGAAGAAAGTACCAGTTACAAAAATATTTTCTAATTTGAAGCTTAATTTTATGCATTGTTTAAACGAGATGACAGAATTAGTCAGAGTTTGAATTTTTACATTAGTGGATAAATTTTTGTATTTAACATTAGCACGCTTTAATTTTTCAAAAATAGAGTTAGATATAAGACTTACTGCCCCCCCAGTATCTGTTAATCCCCTTATTTGTATGCCATTTATCTCGAAATCTATAATTGGAAGACAATTATCTATGTCTTCTACAACACTAGCAATTGTTTTGTTTACATATTTTTGCCCAATTTTGGGAGGCTTATAGGGACTTTCTTTAAGTCTCCCATTTAGTTTTCCGGTGCTTTATTCGCAGTGTTTTTGTGTTGTTGTTTATTATCATTAGACCCAGTGCGATTTTTGTTTTCATTGTTTTCTGTTTGATTAGAATCTTTTTGAGTGAGCTGATCATTGCGATACCTTTTTTTGTATTGGGTATTCTTGCCTTCAAAACCATTATGACGTGCAGAATGATGCGTCTGATAGTTCTGATTTGAGTTAGGATGATAATAATCACCCATCGGATTTCCATAGGGGAAGTGGGGGCTGTACGGGGTAGGATAAAATCCAGGTGGCGGATAGTTTTGATATCCACTTGCATAATTTCCAAAATTTTGATATGTACTACCCTGATTCTGAAAATTAGGTCTTTGCGCCTGAAAGTTGTTGTCCCTATAATTATCCTGAGAGTTATTAGTGTAATTTTGAAATGATTTTTTGTTTTCCAAATTATCTGTTTGAAACTGTCTATTCCCATTTTTCTTCCAACATTGTTCAACATAATGAGATTTTTTTTTGCAAAAAGTGCAAAATTTTTCTTCTGATTTTGAATAAGGTGTGTTTAATTTTAATTTTAAGTTATTCACTTCAGCAACCAGAGATTGTACTTGCTCTGAAGTTTCTGAGTGAATTTTTATAAGAGTATTTAATGTTTCTGAATTTTGTTGAACTTGTATGCTGTTGATTTCAAAAAATTCTGTTTGCGAGAATCCCTCTTCCAGTTTAAGTGCAGTGACACACGCCTCTTGAAAAGAGGTGGGACACGTTTTTCTAAGTTCATTACTAATATCACTTCTGATTGCTTTTAGAAAATTTGATAGTTTTAATTGATCCGTCATTTTGTTAGAGTCCGCCTCATCACCCGCAATTTTAATCATTTGATCTGCTGCAAAATTGAATTCTAAGAGAAAGTCTGTGAGATTTTGACCTGGTTTCTGCTTAACAGAATTAAATTGTGATTGAGCGCTGGAAAAATTGAGTTTGGGTTTAAACAAAAGTCTCAATTTAGTTTTGAAAGTTTCAAGATTTGTTTCATTGAACAAAGACAGATCCTTCATTAATTTTTCTTTAGCTAAGGAAGTGATTTTACACTTTAATATTGTTACTTTGTCTTCCGGCGAGTAGTCTGTTTTATTTAGCAGATCCTCTGCCTGTAGTAGGAAGTTATCAATGTTTGTGTTTTTAGTACCATCAAAACAGGTGATTAAACCAACCAGCATTTGTGGTTTTGGTGAACTCATTTTTATACCAGAATGAGAATCTTCGTTATTTAGAGAAGGATCAGTGCTGTTAGAACTTTGAGATGAGGTTTCTAATGAAGAGTTATCAGAAAAATTCTCAGGGTTGTCTGTATTATTAGTTGTCTCAGTTTGAGAAGCCACAGTGAACATTAAAATTTTTGAATCATTAATGTGAGTAGTAGAAATTTCTTGATCTACTTGGTTGTTTTTAATAAAGTTTGCTTTTTGCAACCGTGTTTTTACGCCACTGGTTCGTCTTTGAGTCGTGGTTTTATTTCCTTTTCTACCCATACACATTTAATAAATATGTGCCATTGTATATTTTCAATAAATTATAAAATAAATGGTTGTAAACATGATAAGCAAAAAAAAAAAAAAAAATATATATAATATATAAAAGTAAATTAAAAATCACACAAAATGAAAAGTTGTGCAAAATTAAATTTGTTGTTATTATTATTATTATTATATATATATATAGCAAATAATTTCACTTCAAAGTGTGAAAATCTGAAATAATTACATGATATTTTGCACTGAAATATTTATAATGAGATGTGAAAAAAAAATTTAACCAATCTGTATTAAAGTTCAGTGTTTTATCTGCACTTAATTATTATTATTATTGTCATCATTTTCTTTAGTAACCATCAAATATAGTATTTTTAGCATTTATGATATCATAAATTTCAAAACAATACATATAATTCAGTGATTTTTTTGATGCCATATACCAAATGCCAATTTCATTACCCAGAGTGAGAATGGCAGCAGAATAGAAATTATAAGAAGAAAAAAAAGTGAAAATAATTAAAGTTACTATTAAAGTAAATATATGCTAAAGTAAAGAATCTTTAGTTGATAAAAAAAAATTATCTTTTTTTTTTTTTTTTGTGTATGCAAAATACAACTAAATGTAATTATAAGAAAATTAATTTCATTGGTGTGCAAACAAAATGCATGAGTGAATAAAATGGATAATTATCATTAATTATTTAGCAATAACCCATGCTCTATTCTATATATTAAAAAATAATAGAAGAGGTGCGGCATCATAATATACCTCTATGTTGGAACGCTCTGTGCACATTAATTAATCAACAAGAGAAATTACAAAAAATGAGCATTTAAATCCAACATGCAGAGAGAGTTGAAATTAAGAGATTATTGAATATTTATGTCGTGATATATTCGTATAGTAGTGCACCACAATTCTGGGTTCTTGTGTGCAATTTAAATTGATATGTGCTATTGTATCAATTAAAATTACGTAGTTTAAAATTTAATCGCGTTGTGTGTTTTCGATGCACAAGAACCTTATGAATTGCACAGAGATTACAGGTGACCCGAAGAGATTATATTTCAAGTTGTAGAATGGCCCTAATTTATAACCTACTCTGTGAAGAAAGAAGAAGAAAAAAAAAATAATTCCGAAAATGGTAATAGAATAATTAAATGCAAGACATAAATGGAAGAGAAACTTTTTTTTTTTGACTTAAATAAAAAAGTTTATTTACACACATTTCATATTTCATAAGAATTCAAAATTTAGAAGAATTTCAAATATTTTATATCAGGTGAAAATCCTGAATTTTCATGATTAAAATTGAATACACATCTTGAATATACAATACTTGAGTAATTATAAAGAATGACTTATTACAAAAAAAAATATGACTTATTATAGAAATGACTCACTATAAAAATAAATTGTTGCCATTCCCACTCTTCCACTGAAATATGTGATTGCAATTTTTACTTCCTCAATGGAACTATTAAGAGCATTCGTACCTTAATAAAGCTTGTTTCCATCGTCGGTTCCGACATTTTTTTAAAAATCACCACCATTTCTCTATAACATTATTCCATGGTCTCTCACATGACTCCATATTGAAATTATTTGTCGCAATTCAGGCATCCGAGAGCTAAAGAAAACTTTAGGCTTCTCCCTTGAAGGAATGGTATTAGACTCCTCAAGAGCGCATTTCCTTCCTCTTAAGACGCTATGTTTTCATCATCTCCATATTTTTTTTCACTCCTCATCCTTCGAGCAGCAAAAAGCAAGAGAGGAAAAAAAAAAAAAAATCCTTTTTTCTTTGGAAAGTCAGGGGGCAAAGGTTCCGTGTTCCCTGACCAATAGAAATTGTCTTCCCTATTTTTTCATTGGATATGTGTTCAGCATATCTTATGGGGTACACATAATTTTGTCGAAATTTGCATAGCCACTCCTTTTAATTTCAGTGGAAGAGATATGGTTTATTTTTGTTTTTATTATTGTTAAAGGTACTGTAAAATTTTTTGATTATTTTATGTATTGTAATAATCCAGTTTATACTTTATTAAGCATTGTATGTATTTAAAGATGGAATTGTGTTAAGCAATCCATCACAAGTAGTTTTCAATACGCCATTGTCATCAAACATTATTTTGGGGCTTTTCGATTATTGTTTTCGAAAATTCTTTTTTTATTTCTCCTCAGATATCAAGTTTTACTCCAAGATAATGTCTAGTAAAAAGTAAGTTTTAAACATACACATTTTATGGCATACATTCTTAATAAATATTTAACGAATAACATTATTGAGAGTTACAGTAATTTCAAAGGTATCCATGTTTAACATTTTTAAAAATTACAAAAATAAATAAACTTGTAGCATAGAAAAAAAAAAAAAAATCAAGTATGGAAATATCTTCATGATCGCTTACATCTCTAACCTAATTGTAAATAATTCAAACATTATCCGCTAGAGGGCTGTTCAAATTGTATCAATATTGAGATATCCGGTTTCACCTGGTTATGCAGTTTATCCTATTTTCCGTTTTTACTGCTTTAGAAGGCAGCGTTACAACTAGGAAAGAACCTTCAACGATAAGAATAGCATTCACTTGCTAAGCCATAAAATGTTGAATAAATATATTTTGTATTCCAAATTTCCTAAACGATTTACTATGTTATTTATAGATGCAACTGCTAAGAAGTGCACTTATATCGCTGAATCCAAAATTTCAGAAAAGAATTGAAAAATAGACGTCTTTTCTGCATTTTTTTTCAGCGACTTAGAATGCGACCATTTGAAAGATATCCAGATATTTCCATTTCTGTTTTCTCATTTCGTTGATGACGCCTTATCTATCACAGAAGCAATGAGTTTCTTTATTTGCATTCAAGCCTGAGAAGAAGAAGTTAAAGGTGAAAAATGAATGTTTTTAAACGTAGGAAAAAAATATGTTCACTGTATTTAAATCTCTATTCTAATTCTCTCGAAAGTATGATACTTAATTCAATATTCATATTAACTTTTGGTGATAATATATTTATTAATCACTCAAGGCAATTAACAGAAGATAATGCCAACCAATTTTCAGACTTGTAAATACTCTTTATTTAAGAATTTGTTTCACATTTTTTTGCCGCACTTTATAATTCCTTAGCGTTTTATGTTTCTATTTCTCAAAATTCTCAGCCATTTAGCAAATAAAATGTCCTTGGTTTTTGTTAAATTTGATATCTGTATTACAGTATACATAAGTATATCAGTATACAAACCAAGTGCAGCTTTATCCAAATTGCATCAAAAAGAAAATATTAATATAAACTTCATTTCAACATCTAACCATTACTTTTACATGATCCGTAAATACATCAATATTTTACTTAAGAGTGATACTGCTTGTAACGATGTCCTTTCTTATAATATTCCTGCGAATTGGTATAATATCCTAAGTATCTGAAAAGCTCCTGAAAACATAAACTGATGTTTTCACCCCTCTCTAGAGAAATAGATTGAACTTCGCTTGCGCACGAGTAGTATTTCGTTTTGTTTTTAAATATGTTTTATATTCTAGTCATGCATATCTTCCCTTTGAAAATGAACACGTGTGCGTTGATGGATTTCAGGGTTATATTAAAAAACATCTTTGAAAGTTTGTGTCGCCTTTTAAGTATTTATAATTATATTTTAAAGTTTATATTAATAACAAGCTGAAAATTCCTTCACGACACTAGTATTTTAATGCAGTATTTTGAGATTTTAGAAATTCACAAAGATAGGGAGATGCTTTCTAAAAATAGCTTTATTATAAAGGATTTTCTGCAACTTTTCAATCAGCTCACTATATCTTCTGAGTTTTCACAGTATTTGAGTGCACTTTTTATAGAAGTTGCCCAAAATAGCTGATTGCCAATTTAGGAAAAAAAAAATGAAATATCCACGCATGCGCAGATAAAATGTATTTCATACAAATTCCTATGCTTCATCAAATATTCAATATAGTATTCATGTTTTAATTGCAATATGCTGTTACCACTGTTCTTTGTCAGGTTTTCGGAATGTCGTGTTAAATTTGGTTAAAAACTGTATGCTATAAACAAAAAAAAGTTCAATTTTTCACAGACACAATAACATCTTCGAACAGGACCAAAATAGTCATTTATCTCAGTGGCAAACTATTTTCATCATTTTCTGTTCCACAGGTGATCGCAAATATTATTTTATTATTAAATTTATTATTAGCCCCCTAATTGCCCTCCCGGCTAAATCTTGATCGAGAAATATGAAATCGAACATATTCTTTACATCTAAGAAGTTTCGCCAATAATTTTGGTAGATATTCGACTAACCGTCTACAATCGAAAGAATCCAGTCCCTGTTCCTTAAGTTTTGGACGCCAGTGTATATATACATATTAGAAACGTTTAAAAAATGCTAATTTTTTGTAAATGCGACTGTCAAATATGAAAGCAACGATTTTTTTTTTAAACTATTCGTCCAAACAACTTTTAGACAGGTACATTTTTTATAAATTTTGTCTTAGCTACACTGTTAAAAATTTTGCAGCATTCTGGCAGGTCATTCGACCGTTTTTTGAAAAAAACGGTTTCATAACCATAATTTAACTATATTCTGACCATAAAATGGCCAATAATATGATCAGAATAGTGTTAAAAATACGGTTGTGTAACCGTTTTCGGAAAAAACGGTCAAATGGCCTGCCAGAATGCTGCATATTTTTAACAGTGTATAATTCGGTCTGAAATATTTTATTAAACCATTTAAAATAAATTATCTTTCTGTATTCCATAATGTTAATTGAAAAAGTTCTGTTTACAGAAAACTAGATAAAAATACACAATTGATCGCATCACACTCTTATTCGATATGTAAAACGTTTGAAAAAGTGAAGTGTTTCAGAAAAGACGAAAAACATGTTTAAGTGTAAAAAAAGAGCTGGGATGGGGAGCCAATTTCCCCCCTCCACCCCCTAATTTAGATAACTTCGTTTTTCATGTAGAATTATTCGATTTGCCTCAAATTTTGTGAATAGGTTCTATCTGATAAGGCGCTTCCCTGATTTGTTTTGGGGGTTCATTGATTAAGTATAAAGGGGCGAACGGGGGGCTAATCCCCCTGAATTTAGATAAATGGGTTTTTCATGCAGAATTATCCGATTTGCTTCAAAATCGGTACACCGGTTTATTCTGATAAGGCGTTTCCCTGATTAGATTTGGAGGTTCATTGGTTAAGTATAAAGGGGGTAAACGGGGGTGTAATCCCCTTAATTTATTTTTCAATGGGAATTATTCTTTGAAATAAGAGTATAATATACAATTAGTGTGAATAGTCTGTGAGCTCAATGCCATAAGTTTAACTCCGCACATATCTTTTTAATTCACTCGATATGCCGTAGATGCCACCCCACGTACTGCAATGACAATCGGCCTTCCAATTATGATGTTGCGAAATATTCACAAGCCAAATATTTGCAACGGCACGCGGCTTGCTGTAAAAAAATAATGAGCAACTCCTTAGAAGCAACAATCTTAACAAGACATTTCAAAGGTGAAGATATCATCATTCATCGCATTCCTTTGAATCCAATAGATGCGCAATTTCAATTTAAGAGATTACAATTACCTATTTGATTGGCGTTTGTAATCTCCATCAACAAAGCTTAGGGCCAAGCTTTAAAATTCTGCTGTTTAGATCTAGATATGAATTGCTTCTCACACCGGCAATTATATGTTTCGTGTTCTAGAATTGGCAAATCAGACAATCTCTATATCTGCACAGACAATGTAAGAACAAAAATGTTGCATACCCACAAGTATTGTGAAATTAAACATATTAGAAACATGAACTTTCTCTTTTCTTTCCTTTCCATTTAGCCAGACTGAGCCACTGCAACGCGTGGCCGGGTACAGTTTGTTTATAATAAAAAATGTAATGCTCGAAAAATATTTCGGTTTGCGCGAATGTGATCAGAGGGATATTGGATTTTGTTTCCATGTTTAAAAAAAAAATCAATAGGTAACCGTCAAAGGACATTCACACGTTATACTAACACGTTTAGTGGAAATCTGGAAAACACAAACAGACAGTGAAACAAAACACAATACCATGACACTGTGCATTTATTTTACAGAAAAAGATGTTCCACATGCTGGGGTCGAGTCTGGAGATCGTGAGGGTCACTCGAACTTACAACCTCGAATTATCACTCGGTCTTCCGTGATAGTGTCCAACATGAATTTGGATGATTCATCAAACTCCCCGTAACCCCAAAACGTCGTACAAAACTCAGTATCCCATTCAATCAAAAAAGGCTTTTTTGAGCCTTCATTAATTTCTCCATACGAAACTTTCGCAATGCACTTATTGTGGATTCACAATTCTTGTAGAAATGTTTAACACAAACGCTCTATCTGGTAAAGATAGCGTGCTGCCGTGGTTGACTGACGAATCCATTTCTAGTTAGGTGTTTCAATGCTATCCTGATTTTCATCAAACGGGTCAGTATGACATTTGAGCGTCCTATTTCGATTACTTTTGGAAAACAAATCCAATGTCTTATCCTTTGATCTACTTTCCACCAAAATTCCCATCCCCCCGAACCCCCCAAAATAGTTGTTTTTGAATTCAATTTTTTATTGATTTAGGGGAAAAGTATCTAGAAATTCATAAAGTAGACAAAATTTGCAACGAATATAGATATGATATTATGACGTAGGATGAACGGGGAGGGGAGGGGGAGCTGCCTAGGAACATGCCCCGCGGCGCTGTTCTCAAAAACGAATTTTTTTTAATTATTTTTTGGGGGGTTATCAAAATTTGAGGGTTTGCCGGGGAAATTTTGGTGCGAGGATACAAATTCGGATTTCGCGACCCTAAAAACATAAAGTGAATCGATTTCCAGAACTACCATTAATTTTTCTAGGTAAAATCCCCTATTGCATGGACTATTAAGCGGAATTGCATAACTTAGTGCAAGCAGCGCCGCGGTGCATGTTCTGATGCAGCCCATCCTCCCCCCGCCACCCCCCTTCATCCTGCGTCATAATGTCATATATCCTATTTGTTGCAAATGTTGTCTACTTTCTGAATTTCTAGATACTTTTCCCCCTAAAACAATAAAAAATTGATTTTATAAACAACTATTTTGTGGTTGCGGGGAGGGGGGGGGATTTTGGTGTGAACTTAAAAATTCGGATTCAGCGACCCAAAACACTTAAAGTAAACCTAACAGGAAAAGTTCGGATGGGAGGCGGAGAGCGAACGTTAACGCTGTTAGTGGTTAAGTGGAATTGAAAAAAAAATGATTTTTTTAATAAAAACCTTTTTAGGGGGCATTTTACCAAAATTGGGGAGGGGGGTTGGGGAAAATTTTGGTAGGAAGTTAAAAATTCGGATTTAGCAACCAGAAAACATATAGTAAGATCCCCTTTTCCAGAACTACCACGAATTTTGCTAGGAAGAGCCCTTATACGGTCTGGACTATAATATCTTTAGATATTTATCTTATACCACTATGCTCTTAACTGTTATCTTTATAAGAGTTATATTTATATTGAACAGATGTAAAATAACTATTGTCTATTAGTTGTTTTATTACATACATTTTTTACGCTTATACAACCTTTATCACTATATTCTACAAACATTATGTATTATGTCTCAACGGCAAAATTCAACAAAACAAGGCAATTCAAAGTGACTGGTTTTTGGTTTATAAATGACACTATCGTTGTTGTAAAAACGATAGGAAGATACAGTTTAATTACAACGCAGATGGTAAATTTAATTTCTGTTGATGTATTTTATGATTTTCACCAGCGCCAATAACCCGAAATTGTAAGAAATATTCTTTACGAACTAAATGATATATATATTTTTTAAATGGTGATACATATTCATCTCAAATCAGCGTTTTAGTGCAAATACAAGGTTCTATAATTTATTTGCTTACCCTGAAGCAACTGTTATTTTCAGTTGAAAAACGTTATGTATATAGTTTATACCTTAGCATCAAGAGATGGTGTTTATCAAGCTAACAATTATTAATATCGTGCTTCACAATGCTTAATGTTACTAGAATACCACAGGGATGTGTTTTTTGTGCCCGGGATCAACCAACAGAACAATTGTGTACTGTATAACTGTCACGGTATAATTCTATCCGATGTAATATTTATATAGAAACGAAATGAAACATTGAACTTATTTTTATATTATATTCATCTTTAATCTTTCTGCAGTTGCTTATAGTGAAATTATTGCTTATAATGCAAAGAGAAATTTTTTGCCGTACAGTTTTGTATTAAATTCTCAAAATGTAAGAAAAAAAATTCTAAAACACAATCGTGCTATGGCTATAAAAGCATGGCTATTCAAAGAATAACTTGTCATGAATAATTCAAAAAAGTCAGTCTTCATACATTTCATTATACTTTAATTATTGATTTGTGTATTAAAATAATTTCGTATAATCAAATGTACTTTTTTTATAGAGAAAATAGTTTACTTTAAATAGAATGAATTCATATTTTACAAGAACAGAATTAAATTTGTATTATCTTCTTAAGTATGAATTTATTGTCGTACATAAATGCATTTCCTATACCAGCAACAACAACGACGGAGAAAAAATCTTTCGCCGTTTTGAAAGGAAACTTTGTATAATCGCGAATAGAAGTGTAAAATGTACTTTTTCGTTTTTCCAATATGCATATACTTTGCTCGTATTAATCTTTCTAAGATTTTGCAAACAATCCATTTTCGTCACACATCCTATAAATCAAAACTGTCAGTATAAAACGATTTTCAGAACAGACGCCTATCGCTCTCCCCAATTAATTTATTTCCGAAACGAAACAAATTGCTAGGATCACATATGCCTTCGTAGGTATTACCCGTAATTGGGGTTTATCCTTTCAGGCCTGAAGAGAATATTGGGGGAAATTGTATTATATTATATACATAGTATTATATAATGTTATTAAGTATGTAAGCGTTATTTTATGCATTAAACGAAAATTTTAAAATTTACATTAAATTTATTTATAGAAGAAATATTATTACAGAAAATTAAACAACATAAAATTTAAAATATCGCGAAAAAAGGAAAAATATTTAATTCAGTTTTAACTATCAATTTGCTTTGATAATGTATAATAATGCACATAAGGCGTTTCGTTACATATATATGATAATTTTACTAAACGTTAATGCGAAATTACGAGTTAGATAAAATAAAAAAGTATATGTATTTCAAAATCTTCTGAAAATAATTCAAAACATGTATCTCAAGTGAAATAATCCATACATATTATAATGTCAGAGAATCTAGTTATACTTATTTAATCTAGTAGTTAATAAAAAATCTAGTTTGTATATACAATGTGTAGAATTGGTAATATTTGTTTTTTAGAATTTTGACACAGAGTAGGGGAGGTAGGGGAGGTTTGATACATAGGGAGGGTTGATACGTTGACATTTTTTCTAAACAAATGGCATTAACAGCCATTGTAACAGATGTAAAATCTTCTTTTATTAGCAGAGGCCATCATTAGCTGGACGTAGCAGTGAAGAACTGACAGTGCTTTTTGTCGTTTAATTTTGGAGACTTTTGGGATGTCAATGTATTTTTTTTTAAATACTGATTTTCTTTCATAACTCTTATTATTTTGAATATAATATCTTGTATTTTTTTTTATTTGTAAAGCACATTCTTAGGGTGAGTTTTACCAGAAAGCAGATTCTCATTTTGAAACTGCATTTATACAAAGTGATGTAAAATCCAATGCGGCATGATACGGAGAAATGATACATTAGTGCTGGGGAGAAATGATACACTTGTATATTTGAAATTTAATAGTTTTTTTAAGTTGCAAACTAATATAGGACTGTAATATTCATTATTGTTTTACAGCAAGAGCTACTGAAATTGGTAATGAAGAACAAAAAGACTATTCATAGACATTATGTTGTCTACATAGAAAAGCAGTGCGATGATAGATGGTTAGTTCGCTTTGCTCATCATGTAGAAGGAAAAACGTTTAAATGGCCTGAAAGGGAAGATGTTCCTATAATGAACGAAGGGCAAATTAAAAAAACATTAAATCCATCCGATTTTACTTGTCAAAATGATAGAGTTATTAGTTCTTCTTTTAACCATTTCAGGGGTGGTGGTATGTTTATGAAATAGATGTATACTTAATTTTAATTCCCAAACGCCACATTGGCACCAGCATTTTGGTAAAATATTTTCCATATAATATGAAAGTGAAATATAGCCCTTTTCATATTTCAAATTGAATTTGTCGGCAAATTCCGGTGCCATTCATTTATTCAACACATTAGCATTGAAAATGCTTTGTCCTGAAAGGGTTAAAGAAATCTTAAATGGGCTAAATTTATGTTAATTTGTTTGCAAATCACCAATGTTCACTTCACTTTTCCTTCCAGCAAGATGTCTAGGTTTTTTTTTTTTTTCATTATTTATTTTCTAAAAAGTGTGTTAATGGAATTGTTTAAATAGTAGCAATTATTTAAATAATTTTGTAAAAAACATTTCTGAAACAAAAATATGTCAATGTCATTTCTTTTTAAATTATACTTAAATATTTCAAGATTTATCATAAAAAATTGTATGACACATAAATTGAATTGTCTGCATTTTTTTTTCAATTTACATAACAACGTATCAAACCTCCCTTGCTAGTGTATCAATCCTCCCCATCCTCCCCAGCAATGGGGAGATTTGATATAGTAGTAACCTTTCATAATAATTGGGATATATTTTTTGAATGATTATTTTTAAATCCAGAATATTTTTAATAAATTAATAAAAGGTCACTTTATAAGAAAACGTGAAAAAATTGTTTAAAAATAGGTTTCTAAGGGTTGTAAAATATTAGTAAAAAAAAGTGTATCATACCTCCCCTTCCTCCCCTAGTAGTTTGTATAGATTTGTATAGTATTAATCTTAAATTTATTCTGCAATTATCAATTCACATTTAATCCTCCAGATGATAATACACCGTTCAATGTACGCATTCTTTTTCTTCGGTAAATCTTCAGAAAATCGCCACAGTTATGTTTAGCCTAAATTGTCCTATGTTGTCTACTCAAAAAGCCTGTATTGTCCACTGGTATGTTCAGCCAGAATCTTTTAGCATTTCACGTACTACAATTATTTAATCATTCTAATAAATATATTTTTTTTTTAAATACAGGTTTGTATTAAGTTATCAAAATTTAAGAAAAAAAGTTCTAAAACACAATCGTACTATGGCTATTAAAGCATAGCTATTCAAAGAATAACCTGCCATTAATAATTCAAAAAAGTCAGTCTTCATATATTTCGCTATACTATAATTATTGATTTTTATTATAAATAATATTTCGTTCTTGCAACAACAGCGAAAGAAAAAAAAAATATTTTGCCGTTTTGAAAGGAAAAATTGTAAAATCGCGAACTGAAGTGAAAAGTAGGACTTTTTCCAATATGTAAATACTTTGCCCATATTAATCTTTTTAAGATTTTGCAAACATTCCATTTTCGTCACACATCCTACGTGTAGAAAAAATGAATTGCAGTTAGATTAGCGCAACGCGCAATGCAATTTCCTACTTCTACTTCAACTTATAGAACACTCCCAGAATGCCTTGTTTCTTGTAAACAGAACGAAATAGAATGCGACGAACGTTATTTTACGAATGGAATGATTTGTTATTATATAAAGATGTGATGTAAGATCGTCAAATAATTGAAATATGAACGTGGAGCATTGTCTCTCCAACAATATAATTTTGAGTTTGTGTAAATATGTAATATAACTGTAAATAGTAATTCTACCTCAATTAAATCTTTAGTTAAAAAGGAAAATGTTTCGGCGCTACGATTTTCCGAGTTTCGTTTTCGACACCAGTATCATGTTTATTCATTCTCCTCATAATTAATCATATTAAAATGCTTCTGATGTGTTATTTAAGATTTCAATTCGAGCATGATTACAGATATTATTACAGATGTGATATTTAGATTTCTGATACGACCTTGGCAGATGGAGATATATTTCCTTCTTTTTTTTTTCATGGTGCATCGGCCGGGAATTCGAATGAGTGAAATATTAATGATTTATTTTTTATATTGTTGAAAGTGCGAAGATTTTTCAATGTATGATTATTTCATTTTTGATTTTATTCATGTAATGGCTGTAAAAATGGCTGATCGCGAAAAGTTTAAGAAAAACAGGACTATTTTAAGGAGTTCTGTTGCAAAATTAATAAATAGTATTGATAGTATTTTGAAAAGTGACACAATTGATATTGATTCCCTCGAAGAAACATTTAATCGGTTGAAAATTAAAACATGTAATTTAGATGAAATAAATAATAAGATTGAATTGTTGAATTTAGACGAATACGAGGCCGATATGGTCACAATTTATGAATATTCCGATAAAATATCTATAACGAATTTTCGCGCCGAAAAGAAACTTAAAGAAAGTAAAAGAAATATTGTTCCTTTGGGTAATAATTCAGTTAATGATTCTCTACCCCATACTAACTAAATATGTGAAACTTCCCAAGCTGAATATACAGAAATTTTACGGGGATTGCACACAATTTACAAACTTTTGGAACACTTTTAAAGTTTCTATAAATGAAAATAATTCATTAACGAAAATTGAAAAGTATAATTATCTACGAAGTTACTTAGGATCATCCGCTTTAAATGCTATAGAAGGGTTAGAAGTTTCGGAATCAAATTATGACACCTCACTTAAAATTCTTGAAAGTAGATTTGGCAATAAAGAGATGATAATTAATCATCACATGAATAAATTGTTAAATTTATCTCCTGTATTTAAGTCAAATGATATTTCAAAGTTACAGAAACTTCATGACGATATTGAAATAAATGTAAGGTCTTTAACCACATTGGGACTCGAACCACAGGCTTACAGATCCATGCTTTTAGCCGTAGTTTTGAAATTACTGCCCTCAGATTTAAATTTAGAATTTAATAGACAAATCATTAAGTCATCATGTAACCCTGATATAAACAAACTACTGAATTTCTTACAAACTGAAATTAAAAGTCGAGAATTGTCTTTTTCATTTTCAAAATCAAATAAATTAGAAGTAAACAGACAGAAATTTACGAAACCTCCAAAACAAGAATTAAACTTTTCATCCGCACATGAATTAATGACTACAGTCTCAGACAAAAAAAAAAAAAAAATACAGATAAACAAAATTGCATTTTTTGTAAGAATAAACATCTCTCAGAAATATGCAGTGCATTTGATGTTGAAAAGAAGAAAAATATTTTGAAATCACAAGGTAAATTGTTTTGTGTCTGATGCCAAAACATCTAATTAAAGATTGTTTTTCTAAAATACGCTGTACATGTAGTAGTAGACATAGCCGAGCTATTTGTAAACAACATAATTCATCTACTAATAAAAATTATCCGGATAAGAATTTGGAAGCAGCGAATGCACAGAATGAAACAAGTAACGAAATTATTTCGGCCATCTCGTGTATTGGAAAAAACAGAATTTTCTTACAGACTTGCAGTGCGAATGTAAAAAATAAAAATAAAGAACTTGTCGTTCGATTATTGTTGGATACCGCTGCAATGCAAACCTTTTTAACTCGGGAAATTGCTGACAAATTGCAACTTAAAATATTGAGAAAAGAAAAACTGTCAGTCTTCACATTTGGAAGTAAAACCCCAATTCAAAAAAATTATGATGTTGTTAAGCTTAAATTGGAAAATAAGCATCTTTCGAAGTCAAGTTTAGAAATAGAAGCTTTAGTAACAGACGATATCTCTGGTTCTGACATCCCTCCCCCAGAAGTAAATGAATTGAGAGAGGTGAGCATTTTGCAGAATTTAACCCTTGCTGACTCACCACAATGTCAGGATTATATTTCCCTTCTAATAGGAGCAGACTATCTATATTATAAAGGACAAACATATCTGTGCGTAACGCATACGTCATTCTGCGAATGGCAGCACTTTGAAATTTGAAATAAAAATTTGGTTTTGCAATTTTCGGTACTGCAAAATTTTAAACTTCTAAACATACCACGTTTTAAATGTTTACACCGTCGTATGCAGAAAAAAATGCACATTTAAATGCAATTTGTTTGAAAGCTGTACCTCAATTTATTTTTGAGATATTAATTTTTTTATAGTTTTTAATACTAATTTTCTAATCGTGGCAACTGAAGTACTTCATTTCTATTAAAAGTGGTTTAGTTATCTTTATTGATTATATTCTTACTGATGCCATTTTCTCATTACAATTAACAATATATTTTTTAAAAATTTAAACAGAAAATGACGTTACGCTTTAAAAAAGACACAATTTCCCTGATGATGCTGTTATATTTCACTATTTTTCATTTCGCTGACTTTGAGTTTGAGACAATAGGCAAAATATTTCAGCGACTGAAAATGACGTCATATTTAAAAGAAACCGATAATTTTATTTGATAAAACGAGATATTTCCCCATGAATACGTCTAAAAGTTATAAATTTCTGGAATTTTTACGCGCAGGTACAGAGATTGTTATAAGACCTCAAATCACGAGTGGGAATTTTAACATGGCAAGTTGTAATAGTTGACAAACGTGACTTAAAGCTTGAAAATATATTTATCAATAACCTATTGCGCGTTAAAATGTTTTTAAATGGTTAATATTGATGTGAAACGTTGAAAATGACTTGATTTGTTTAGATTTATAGGGGGGGGGGATTCTATGATTATGTCAAGGTGAAATCCTTTTTGCTGATTTTTTCATTCCGTAATACCAAGCATCAATTGATAACTTAATCAAAATTACTTACCTTGATTATATGTTACTGATTACGTATATGAATAAAGTTTAATTTTCCAATAATTTTAACAGTTGAAGTTTATGAAAAAAGTATTTTGTTAATCTTAGGTTAAAATATGTCTTTGGAGAGTTAAATTAACAAGTGTAAGATGGATTTTTTATTGTAATTATTGTTGTCGATGTATTATAAATTTGATGCAACAGTTCCTTAGTAAACATTTTCTTTCGTCGAAATTCGACGGGTTCCACCTCGTTACTATAAAATAGTAACAATATAAAAAAATTGAACAAAAATCTTGTTGCTGTTGAAACCATCTTTGGCTGGTGCCTCCAAGGTAAAAAAGGCGAAAACCAAACTTCATTGATTTTTAATGTAATTCTTGAAGAACATTTAATTTCTGAGCAAATTAAAAATTTTGGGATCTTGAAACTTCAGGCCTTATTAATATTAAACAAGATTCTCACCCTTCTGAAAATGAAATTATGAAACAATTCGAATCATATATTAAATATGAAAACAAACGATATAAAGTAAGATTGCCATGGAAACTGGAAAAAAGGCGTTTGGATGATAATAGAAAAATCACAGAATCTCGACTAGTTAAATTAAATAGAAGATTTACTAGAAACCCCCAATTATTCCTAGAAAATAAAGGAGTATTGAACGATTATTTAAATCAGGGAATCATAGAATTAGTTCCTAAGTCAGAAGATAAAGAGCATGTTGAATTTTATTTACCTCACAGAGAAGTAATAAAAAGAGACCATGTAACTAGTAAATTGAGAATTGTTTTTGATGCATCCGCTCATGATTTAAACTCCCTTTCTCTTAATAATTGTCTTCACGCAGGGCCTAATTTATACCCAGAAACTTTCGATATTTTGCTACGATTTTGATTTCATTCAGTTGCCTTTACTATTGATATGAAACAGGCATTTTTACAAATATTGGTGGATGAAAAAGACAGAGACGTTTCTCGTTTTTTGTTTTCGGAACACCCTTTTGATGAATCCAACCTCCCACAAATATATAGATTTACTAGAGTTTCATTTGGGGTTAATTGTAGTCCATTCTTGTTAGCGGCTACAATAAAACACCACTTAAAGAAATATATCAAAAAGTATCTAGAAACTGTAGATTTTTTGAATGAAAACATTTATGTAGATGATGTCATTGGAAGTCAATCCTCTGTCGAGCAAGCCTTGTCCACTACATTAGAGTCTATAGACATTTTCAAAGAAGCTAGTATGCATTAACATAAATGGCATACTAATTCAAAATCCCTTAAAGAATTGTGGAAAAATAATGATGTAATTTCTAGTGATAATTTGGAAACATTTGAAACAGAAAATGTCACTTACTAAGTTTTAGGTATAGCATGGAACAGTCTAGAAGATTTTTTGTATTTTGACACTCGTGAATTAGCAACATTTGCTTCTAAAAGAATTGATACCAAGAGGTATATTTTACAAATTTTAGGTCAAGTATTTGATCCTATTGGATTCCTAGGACCCTTCAATTTAAGAATAAAATGTTTGATGCAAAAAATATGTTCGTTAGGTATAGACTGGGACGAAGTTATCCCAAAAGATCTAGTTTCTCTTTGGAAAGACTGGTGCAATGAAATTCCTCAGATATCTGAATTTTCTGTTCCTCGACATTATTTTTTTGAAATTCCAGCTGAGAAGATTACCAATTTACAATTGCACTTATTTTCAGATGCAAGTACAATAGCTTTTAGCACTATTGCCTATTTACGTGTAACAACCTCTGAAAAAGACATTCGAACAGTCTTCGTAGCTTCTAAAAACAGAGTAGCTCCTTTGAAAACCCCCACTTTAGCGAGACTGGAATTGATGACTGCATTATGTTCTGCTAGATTAAGCTGCAGTATTTTGAAGGCGCTACATCTGGAAATTCCATGCATTTACTGGACCGATTCAAAAAGAACATATTTTTGGATTAAAGGGTCACCTGAAAAATTTAAACCCTTCGTGAGGAATCGTGCTGAAGAAATTCGAAAGCTGAGTTCCCCTTCTGATTGACATCATTGCCAAGGGGAAGACAATCCCGCAGACCTTGTCTCAAGAGGAGCAAAAGTTTCCAAGCTCATCAATGACCCGACTTGGTTATTTGAGCTGAAGTAGCTTAGCTTCCCACCAGACTTTTGGCCAAGATCTGAAGATACAGAAATAATTGATGAAGATAAATTAGAATACAGAAAGAAGCCTAATGTCATATTGCAATGCGAATGCATAATCGAAGAGATTAAAAATCCTATTGATATAAACAAATTTAGTAGCTTGGAGAAACTAATAAGAATAACTGCTTGGGTAAAAAGATATATATTGAAGTTAAAAAAGCCTACTGAAGTTTGCGGCCCACTAACAGCTGAAGAAGCAGAAAAATATTAAAATATTTAATTCATAGTGAGCAGAAGCAATTTTATAAAGTAGAATTTGGGTCTCTTAGAAATAAGAATTCAGTAGAGAAAAATTCACCCCTATTCAATTTGTTCCATATATAGATAAAGCAGAAATTGTACGTTTAGGAGGAAGACTAGAATTTGGTGATCTTTCCACGGAAGAAAAACATTCAGTCATTCTGCCTAGACATTCCTGGTTAACGGTGTTTACTGTGCGTCAAGATCATGAAAAAATGATGTACGCAGAAACTGCACATACTTTGACAAAAATTCGATCCCGATATTGGATTCCGAAGGGAAGACAGTTGGTGAAAAGCATCATTAAAAAATGTCCTGTTTGGAAAGATATTGAAACAGCTGTATGGTGGGGAGACTTTTGTGAAAGACTTGTAAAATTCATAAAAGAGAAACCCGAAAAGGTTCCAGAACTTATATCCTTTAGAAATTTTAGACTGATGGACATTTATAGACTGATGAACATTTATAGACTTCTTCCCTTTTTTTAATCTCTTTTAGAACTCTAAAAGTTTTCTTTCCTTTTTTTAAAATTCTACTTACTTTGAATGCAGTATTATTTGAATTTTAGTATAAATAAGTATATTAACTATTTGAAAAAAAAATGCCATTTTATTGTGTTAATTTTCAGGTAATGTTTCTTTATTTTTCTATATTGTTTAAATTTTATACTTTTATGTTTAGCATTAATTGATGTTTTGAATTTGATATATTGTGTTTGAATTTGATATTTTCAATTTGATTTTGTGTATTTGAATTTTGAAATTGAATTATCATAGATCACTGAACCACTGATCACTGAGACCACTGAACACATGAGAATTTAAATTTTCATGATAGAATTTTTGATTGATGAACTCTATAAGAGTTCAGGTGGGGAGTGTGTAGGAAAAAGGAATTGCAGTTAGATTAGTGCAACGCGCAATGCAATTTCCTACTTCTACATCAACTTATAGAACACTCCCAGAATGCCTTGTTTATTGTAAATAGAACGAAATAGAATGCGACGAACGTTGTTTTAAGAATGGAATGATTTGTTATTATATAAAGATGTCATCTAAGATCGTCAAATAATTGAAATATGAACGTGGAACATTGTGTCTCCAACAATATGGTTTTGAGTTTGTGTAAATATGTAATATAACTGTAAATAGTATTCCTACCTCAATTAAATCTTTAGTTAAAAAGGAAAATGTTTCGGCGCTACGATTTTCTGACTTTCGTTTTCGACACCAGTATCATGTTTATTCATTCTCCTCATATTTAATCATATTAAAATGCTTCTGATGTGTTACTGACGATTTGAATTCGAGCATGATTACAGATATTATTACAGATGTGATATTTAGATTTCTGATACGACTTTGACAGATGGAGATATATTTCCTTCTTTTTTTTTTCATCCTATAAATCAAAACTGTCAGTCTAAAATGATTTTCACAACAGGCGCCTATCGTTCTCCCGAATTAATATATTTCCGAAACGAAACAAATTGCTAGGATCAGATATGCCTTCGTAGGTATTACCGGTAATTGGGGTTTATCCTTTCAGCTCTGAAGGGAATATTGGGGAAAATTGTATTATATTACATAAATGGTACTATATAATGTTATTAAGTATGTAAGCGTTATTTTATGCATTAAACAAAAATTTTAAATTTTAAATTTAATTTATGTTTAGACGAAATATTATTACAAAAAATTAAACAAAATAAAATTTAAATTATCGCGAAAAAAAGAAAAATATTTTAATCAGATTTAACTATCAATATGCTTAGATAGTGTATAATAATGGACATAACGCATTTTTTTACGTATACATGATGATTTCGCTACATTTAATGTGAAATTAAGTTTTAGATAAATTAAAAAAGTATATGTATTTCAAAATCTTCAGAAAATAACGCAAAATATGTATCATAAGCGATTTAATACGTACATTTTATAAAGTCACAAAATCTAGTGAGATTAAAAGAAATATAGTTGGCATATACATAAAACAAAATATTATTATAAATAATATTTCGTTTAATTAAATGTAACTTTTATAACAGAAAATCTATTATTTTAAAAATAGAATGAATTCATAGCTTTCAAGAACAACATTAAATTTGCATTATCTTCTTAAGCGCAAATTTATTCTCGTACATAAAAGCATTTCCTATTCCAGCAACAATGCCGAAAGCAAAAAAAAAAAAAAAAAAAAAAAAAAAAAAAAAAAAAAAAAAAAAAAAAAAAAATCATTTGTTTTTTTTTAAAGGAAACATTGTAAAATCGCGAATAGAAGTAAAAAATGGGACTTTTCCGTTTTTCCAATATGTAAATACTTTGCCCATATTAGTCTTTCTAAGATTTTACAAACAATCTATTTTCGTCATACATCCTATAAATCAAAACTGTCAGTCTAAAACGATTTTCACAACACACGCCTAGCATTCTCCCCAATTAATTTATTTCCGAAACGAAACAAATTGCTAGGATCAAATATGCCTTCGTGGGTGTTACCGGTAATTGGGGTTTATCTTTTCAGCCCTGAAGAGAATATTGGGGGAAATTGTATTATATTATATACATGGTATTATATAATGTTATTAAATATGTAAGGGTTATTTTATTCATTAAAGGAAAATTTTAAATTTTCTATTAAATTTATTTATAGGAGAAATATTATTACAAAAAAATAAACAACATAAAATTTAAAATATCGCGAAAAAAAAATATTTAAATCAGTTTTAACTATCAATTTCCTTTGATAATGTATAATAATGCACATAACGCGTTTCGTTACTTATATATGATAATTTTACTAAAAGTTAATCGAAAATACGATTTAGATAAGATAAAAAAGTATATGTATTTCAAAATCTTCTGAAAATAATACAAAACATGTATCACAAGCGAAATAATCCATACACATTATAATGCCAGACAATCTATTTACATGTATTTAATCTAGTTAATTAAAAAATCTAGTCTGCATATACAATCTGTAGAATTGGTAATATTTGTTTTTTTAGAATTTTGACGAAGAGTAGTAGTGTGTATTGATTTGGATAGTATTAATCTTAAATTTATTCTACAATTATCAATTGGTATTTAATCCTCCAGATTATACTACACCATTCAAGGTACGCATTCTTTTCTTCAGTAAATCTTCAGAAAATCGCCACATTTATGTTCAGCCTCAAATTGTATTGTCCACTAGTATGTTTAGCCAGAATATCTTAGCATTTCACGTACTACAATTATATAATGATTCTAGTAAATATATATTTTTTAAATACAGCTTTGTATTAAATTATCAAAATGTAAGAAAAAAAATTCTGAAACACAATCTTACTATGGCTATTAAAACATGGCTATTCAAAGAATAACTTGTCATGAATAATTCAAAAAAATCAGTCTTCATATATTTCGCTATACTTTAATTATTGATTTTTATTATAAATAATATTTAGTTCTTACAACAACAGCGAAAGAAAAAATATTTTGCCGGTTTGAAAGGAAACTTTGTAAAATCGCGAATAGAAGTGAAAAGTAGGACTTTTCCGCTTTTCCAATATGTAAATATTTTTCTGCCCATATTAATCTTTCTAGGATTTTGCTAACAATCCATTTTCGTCATACATCCTATAAATCAAAACTGTCAGTCTAAAACGATTTTCACAACACACGCCTATCATTCTCCCCAATAAATATATTTCCGAAACGAAACAAATTTTTAAGATCAGATATGCCTTCGTAGGTATTACCGGTAATTAGGGTTTATCCTTTCAGCCCTGAAGGGAATAGCGGGGAAAATTGTATTATATTATATAAATGGTACTGCGTATAATGTTATTAAGTATGTAAGTGTTATTTTAAGCATTAAACAAAAATTTTAAATTTTAAATTTAATTTATGTATAGACGAAATATTATTACAAAAAATTAATCAAAATAAAATTTAAATTATCGCGAAAAAAGGGAAAATATTTTAATTAGTTTTAACTATCAATTTGCTTTGATAGTGTATGATAATGGACATAACGTGTTTTGTTACGTATATATGATGATTTAGCTAAATTTAATGTGAAATTACGTTTTAGATAAATTAAAAAAGTATATGTATTTCAAAATCTTCAGAAAATAACGCAAAATATGTATCATAAGCGATTTAATCCGTACATTTTATAAAGTCAGAGAATCTAGTGAGATTTAAAAAAATATAGTTTGCATATACATAAAACAAAATATTATTATAAATAATATTTCGTTTAATTCAATGTAACTTTTATAACAGAAAATCTATTATATTTAAAATAGAATGAATTCATAGCTTTCAAGAAGAACATTATATTTCCATTATCTTCTTAAGCGTGAATTTATTCTCGTACATAAAAGCATTTCCTATTCCAGAAACAATAACGAAATAATAAAAAAAAAAATAATTTGCCTTTTTAAAAAGAAACTTTGTAAAATCGCGGATAGAAGTGAAAAATGGGACTTTTCCGTTTTTCCAATATGTAAATACTTTGCCCATATTAATCTTTCAAAGATTTTACAAACAATCTATTTTCGTCACACATCCTATAAATCAAAACTGTCAGTCTAAAACGATTTTCACAACACACGCCTATCATTCTCCCCAATTAATTTATTTCCGAAACGAAACAAATTGCTAGGATCAAATATGCCTACGTAGGTGTTACCGGAAATTGGGGTTTATCCTTTCAGCCCTGAAGGGAATATTGGGGGAAATTGTATTATATTATATACATGGTATTATATAATGTTATTAAATATGTAAGCATTATTTTATGCATTAAAGGAAAATTTTAAATTTTCTATTAAATTTATTTATAGGAGAATTATTATTACAAAAAATAAACAACATGAAATTTAAAATATCGCGAAAAAAAGAAAAATATTTAAATCAGTTTTAACTATCAATTTGCTTTGATAATGTATAATAATGCACATAACGCGTTTCGTTACGTATATATGATAATTTTACTAAAAGTTAATCGAAAATACGATTTAGATAAGATAAGAAAGTATATGTATTTCAAAATCTTCTGAAAATAATTCAAAACATGTATCACAAGCGAAATAATCCATACACATTATAATGCCAGACAATCTGTTTACATGTATTTAATCTAGTTAATTAAAACATCTAGTCTGCATATACAATCTGTAGAATTGGTAATATTTGTTTTTTAGAATTTTGACGAAGAGTAGTAGTGTGTATTGATTTGGATAGTATTAATCTTAAATTTATTCTACAATTATCAATTGGTATTTAATCCTCCAGATTATACTACACCATTCAAGGTACGCATTCTTTTCTTCAGTAAATCTTCGGAAAATCGCCACAGTTATGTTCAGCCTCAAATTGTATTGTCCACTAGTATGTTTAGCCAGAATCGCTTAGCATTTCACGTACTACAATTATTTAATGATTCTAATAAATATATATTTTTTTAAATACAGGTTTGTATTAAATTATCAAAATGTAAGAAAAAAAATTCTGAAACACAATCTTACTATGGCTATTAAAACATGGCTATTCAAAGAATAACTTGTCATGAATAATTTAAAAAAATCAGTCGTCATATATTTCACTATACTTTAATTATTGATTTTTATTATAAATAATATTTAGTTCTTGCAACAACAGCGAAAGAAAAAATAGTTTGCCGTTTTGAAAGGAAACTTTGTAAAATCGCGAATAGAAGTGAAAAGTAGGACTTTTCCGCTTTTCCAATATGTAAATATTTTTCTGCCCATATTAATCTTTCTAAGATTTTGCAAACAATCCATTTTCGTCACAAATCCTATAAATCTAAACTGTCAGCCTAAAATGATTTTCACAACACACGCCTATCTTTCTCCCCAATTAATTTATTTCCGAAACGAAACAAATTGCTAGGATCACATATGCCTCCGCAGGTATTACCGGTAATTGGGGTTTATCTTTTGAGCCCTGAAGGGAATATTTGGGGGAAATTGTATTATATTATATACATGGTACTATATAATGTTATTAAGTATGTAAGCGTTATTTTATGCAATAAACGAAAATTTTAAATTTTATATTAAATTTATTTATAGAAGAAATATTATTACAAAAAATAAAACAACATAAAATTTTAAAATTTCGCAGAAAAGGAAAAAACATTTAAATTAGTTTTAGATATCAGTTTGCTTTGATAATGTATAATAATGAACAGAATGCGTTTTGTTTCTTATATATGATAATTCACTAAAAGTGAATGCGAAATTACGATTCAGATGAAATAAAAAAGTATATGTATTTCAAAATCTTCCGAAAATAATGCAAAACATGTATCACAAGCGAGTTAATCCATACACTTTATAATGTCAGAGAATATAGTGAGATTAAAAAATCTAGTTTTGCATATACAATGTGCAGAATTGGTGATATTTGTTTTTTAGAATTTTTCCACAGCGTAGTTTAAATTCGTTTAGTATTAATCTAAAAATTATTCTCTAATTATCAATTCGCAATTAATCCTCCAGTTGGTAATGTACCGTTCAATGTACGCCTTCTTTTTCTTCGGTAAATCTTGGGAAAATCACACCTGGTATGTTCAGGTTCGTCTTTTAGTTTTTTAATGAAATAATGTATATATTTTAATTGATGCTGTGAACAGATGTTTTTGTAGCTTTTAAAACTGCATCGTAACAATTTGACTAGTAACATTTCCAATAACGTAAGCTTTGTTGGATTTGTAAATGATGAGTATTGATACTAATTTTACGAAAATTGAATGTTTGGCCACAATTGCTATATTTATTAGTATAGATAAAGAATTTTTAAATTGATGTTTCGTTGAATTCTGTGCATATAAACTGGAGATACACTGGTGGAAATGCACTTATGAAAACATGGTTTTTTAGCAAAATCTTCTATAATATTCATTAAAATGAATGAAATTTCTTACATTAAACATGCTATTTAGAACAAATAATTTAGAAAAAAAAAGTGTTATACACATTAATAAACTAAAACATAAGGTCCCAAATTATATTTCAGTAACATAAAAACATGGAAATTTATTTATGAAATATTACATTTAATTAAAATTAACAGTTTATAAAGACGCCTTTATTCAACAGAATTTCTTTTATTCTAGATGGCATTGGTAAATCTAGATTTGAATGTTTTTCTGATCAATTAATGTCCAGTTTTGACAGATTGAATATTTCAATTCTACAAGTGATGTGTACTGCATTCCATTTGAATAAACCATTCGAATAAGCTGTAACCAAACGTTTTCGATGGGGTTCAGATCAATAATAATCGGTAGATGATCTAAAAGAACAATATTCTGTTCATCAACCTAATATTTCATTGCATTTGAAATGTGAATACTTGCATTTTCTTCCATGAAGATCTAATCTAAACCATAATATTGTCATGCAAATGGAAGAATGGGATTTTCTAAAACTAAACATTAATCAAAATACTTCTGGCGACCGTTTAAAAATACAATTGCACTTTTGCCATCATAAGCGATCGCTGCCCAAATCATCAAACTTCCGCCACTACAATTTCAGCTGAATGTAGAATTTAGTTCTTTTCGGTGATCCCTCCAATAAAACTTAACACCATCCGGGCCATCCAAAGCAAATATTTTTTTCTTGCAATTGTCACTCATTGCCATATACTTCTCGCAATACTGCAAACGCATCTGCTTGTGAACCAGAAGTAACTTTGGACTAGACATCATTTTCGACCATCTCAAGCTCCGTGAAGAATGTAAATTTTCCGTAACTCTTCTAGAAGTAGCACTAAGAGATACATCTAAACAAATCTGCTTTGAACTGTGACCGAATTTCGAAGCAAGCTGAAGAATCGCCATTTTTGCTTTTTTACTTACACGTGGATTATCATTTTTGTTAAAATTTTTTCCATAATTTGCTGCATATTTTCTATAGTTAGTTTGTTGATGTGATATATATATCACATCAACTGATCTTTTAATTAATTTACTAATTCCCAGAACATACTTTCCACATTCTCTATAGGCTTTGAATTTAGCTCTTTCTTTAGCCTCAGACAACATCTTCCGTTTACTCATGGTGAAAATTATAACTGAAACGTATTGCTTCCAATATAAAACGCTTTTTATGTCTATTGTGCATACATATGACGTTACCTTGTTTTATGCAAATTCTCTTCATATTACTTCGTTATAGCCAATGAAATGTGATATTTCATAAATCAATTTCCATGTTTGCATATTACGAAAATCTAATTTTGACTTTTTGTTCATGTTTAATATTAAGCATGAAAATTTATTTTTGTAACGCATTTGTTATACATGCTATGTATATCCCACGAAATTTCATTCATTATTAATGAATATTACAGAAGTTTTTGCTAAAAAACTGTTTTTTCATAATTCAATTTTCACCAGTGTATAAGCATCCCATTTTTGGCAAAATGGCACTTGACACGTGTCTGGCACAGTTTTTGTGCCGACTAAAGTGTCTGTCATTTTCAAAATCTTGTTTTCTAAGCATAAATATTATTCTGCCTCAATCTCAGCGTGCCTCAAATACCTTTTTTGGGTAGTCAAAAAATGGCACTTGACACGTGTCTGGATACAGTTTTTGGGCCGACTAAAGTATCTGTCGTTTTCAAAATATTTTTTCTAAGTATAAATAGTATTCTGTCTCAGACTCAGCGTGCCTCAAATACCTTTTTTGGGTAGTCAAAAATGGCACTTGACACGTGTCTGGCACAGTTTTTGAGCCACGATCCTTCAGCCAGACATTCGATTTTGTAATCAGCCATTACAAAAAAAGTGTTGCACAAATTTTCAGGGTGCCTCAAATACCTTCCCTAAAATGTTTAACAGCTCTTGAACTATAATCTATATAACATAAACTATAGTTAAGAAAAATGCCATTTGTTCAAGTTATTGTTCAGTCTTCCATTTACCTGACAACACCATTTATTAACGGTCGTTTAAATTTAAGTTAAATAGATGTAATGTAAGTTCCATTGACCCGCTCTCTGGCATTGGTGTGACTTTTGGTAAATTTCTTCATTTTTAATGCGATTATCTCGTTAACTATGGCCTCTAGAGAAAAATGTGTAAAACCTATTTTGTAGAGAATTTAATTGCCTTTGTTTTTTGTATTAGCAATTATAGATTACGAGATGTTAACAAAAAGCCGAAAAAAGGTACATTCTTTTGCCACCCACCTCTCGCGCTCATCCTCAATTCATCAGGACTTTTAAAATGTTTATTTGTAGAACCTTCCAAACAATTTTACCAAGTTTCAAAACTTTCGTAATTATGTCCGGATAAAAACCTAATTTGACTGGACTAATTGTCAATGTTTGTTTTTATTTCATTGCAATAGTTCTAATGATTTTTTTTTATTTTTTAATTCATGTTTGTTATTTTTATATTATCAATAGTCAGTAACTGAGATATTTAAAAGTTGATAGAGTTTAAAATCATTTGAATATGGTCATCGGATGTTCCTAATAGTTTATATTTTTCTCGCTTTCAAAACAGAACAAACAAATATATACATTTGTGAATTAGGTCTATTCAGCTAGATTATTTTATTATGGTAAATGCAAAATCAGTTATTCTGATTACGTCATTAAAATGTATTTAATTATTCGAATTATACACATTCGTATTGTAATAAAGAAAGTATTTGGTTTGAAATTTTTATAAATTTGCCTTAATATTGATAATTTTATAAAAATTTGTTATTTGACTAATAGTAAAGTTTGAATATGAGAGGAATTTTATTAATTTGTCTGATTTTTTATGAATTTATTAATCTGTTTGAAATTAAACGTCACTGTACTTTTTATGCTTAAATTCCTTTAAAATTCAGTTACTATTCATTTAAAATTATTATTAATAATATTATAATAAATATCAAAACAAACGTATTTTATAGTAAACCATAAAGCAGTGAGTACGTAATTCAGTTGAAATATTTTTATATTTGAATTTGTGAAAGGCATTTAGCCATTTTTATGTACTAACACATCTGGTAACAATAAATAGAATTATTAAATCATTGTATGTATCAGTAAATATAAAATAGATAACCTTTTTAAAACACTATAAAGAACTGAAAGAAATGAAATATATTTTCTCATTAGATGACTACAAATCCTTACTTACATGTTTCCTCTTCTTTAAAGCCAGAAATTTAGGTCAGTTGTATAGAAATATAATGGGCTTATAAGGCTCACTGAAAACTTCAAAGGAAATGTATTTTTTTGTGTAAACATTTATAAAAAAATTTGCTTTTTGGATATCGTGGTATAAAAGATTCGTTATTGTAGAATTGAGAGAAATATTTAAGAGGATCACATTCATACTTATTTAGTGAAAAATACGTTAACTCCTGTAAGAATTTACTTTTATAAAAAAAAAAAAAACCGCACAGTAATATATAACGCATTTATTTTAATTTTTTTCATACTGTAAACTATCTACATATTTTGAGATATTATCTGTCTGTGGCACTTTCATTTGAGTTTACTATTGGTGAAGTTATTATTTCTATAACAGAAATCAAACAAAGGAAATAAGAGTCAACACTTTTTTTAATAAAACAGAGTCATAAATTTTGTAAAATTAGGTAACTAAAATAATTTCATGAAATAAAATAAGGAAATATACTGCTGACATCATGAAAGCAACATAAGTAACATTTATTCTGCACTTTTCTCGCGTCCATTAAAATTCCACAATCTTTTCTATATAATAGTAATATTCTATATATATTAATATTATAAATAAGTTTCAAAGAAGCTTTGATTTTAAATTTTTAATATTAATATTTTATATAGTCGTCGTATGTTAAAAAATATGCCTGTTAATTTGGTATATATATATATATATATATATATATATATATATAATACCAAAAACCACACACTACACATCCAATCCCAAAACTACTGAACTACAGAGAAAATTAACAAAATAACCATGGAAAAAACTTACTAACTAAATCATGAACGAAAAGAAAACAACCAATGGAGACAGACCGCAAGGCTAAAGACTTGCATGCTGGGTTTTACCGGCTATTACTCATGAAACTTCCCCCATATCTGTCAAGACCATACTGGCCAAAGAAAACTTTAAAACTGGCCATCCAAAGCAGTAACCGAATTCGAAAAGAACACTTAAAAACTGTCCATCCAAAGCAGCAACCCAATTCAAAAAGAACGACGCAACCAGACAGAGCTCCTTATAAAGCCTACGATTATTTGGCGATGTTTTTAATCGCCAAAAGTAAAGCGTCGCAGTAATCTTTATCCTTGACGAAATTGTTTACCAAACTATTTAACAAACCAATAGGAAAATTCTGATCCATTGCATCTTGATAGAGATTTATAATGTCATTTATTATACTATTATGATTAGAATTTAACTTTACTATCCTTATTAAACTATTGATAATGATATTTCTGAAAATGGAAATATGTACATTGGAATTAAAATTTAATATCTTAATAGTTTCAAAGTTGTAATCCTTTCTCTTATCATAAATGCTAGTCCGTAATCTACCCCTCTCAATGTCGATAGTGAGATCCAAATAATTTACATGCTTTTCGTCATATGAAGTTTTTTTTAATATCAAACCTTGGGGATAGTAGTCTAAATTTAAATCGCTATTGGAATCGTTAATCCTTACTAACAATACATCATCAATATATCTGAAACTTAAAAAATCCTTATCTGTTGTCTCTTTAACCTCGTATAAAAATAAATAAATATCTGCAAGTACCGAACTGCAACTACCCCCCATAGGTATACCTCTTATCTGCTGAAACACATGCTTACCATCGAATAAATAATTTTCATTAACTACGAAATTAAATAAATTTGTCAAATGATCCAAATTTTTTCCCAAAATATTGTACCTGTTAAAAAATTCGAATATTTTATTTTTAAGATCATTTAAATCAATACTGTTATATAAATCTTCAAAATCATAAACATATAGACCTTTAATATTACTCAAACCTTTCAATCTATTAAGTAACTCAAAACTATTTTTTATAATACATGTGTAATTTTGTTTTAATGCCGCTTCAAATAAACTCTGCAAAATATCCAAAAACTTTTTATTAGCTACTTCCAAATAAGTGCCAAAACCACATGTAATTGTACGAAAGGCAATGGGGTCCTTATGAAATTTAGGAATCAAAACCATATAAGGCAATTCCTTACTACGTTGTGTGTATTTTAACCTTTTATAAAAAGCAGCAAGTCTACTTTCTATCTCTTTTACACTGGTATTTAACAACCTATAATTATGTGTATTGTTATAACATTGTCTTAATTGATTACAGTATAGCTCTTTACAAATAATAGCAAAATTTGTATTTGCCTTATCAATATATGTTATAACAAAATTACTCTGTAAATCCTTGATAGAATCTTTTAATACTTTATATTCTTCCAACGAAATCCCCCCTGTTTTATATATATATATATATATTCGTATTGAAATATGCAGAACGAGTACAGAAATTTAAATATTTTGCAGAAAAATCGCTTAAATAGCACTCCGTTAAGAATATTTTGGAAACTATTAATATTCAAATTTTTAAAGAATTGCACAGTTGAAATATAAATAAACGTAGATATATTCTGGTATTTATCGTTTTCTCGTAAGTCAAACATATAACCAGATACGGTGTTCAAAAAATGAACGGATAAAACACGAAACAGACGTTTTGAGCACACTTAAAAAAAAAAAAAAAAAGTTGCAAACTGCTCGTCAAACGTGGCAAATGAGGTGCGTTCGTACTATAACTAGTTTTATAAATATATTTTGCACCCCATATTGTACTGACTGTATATTTCTTTCCACTTCATAAGTGCATAGTCTGTAACATCATTAAAATGCACTTGCAATATTTTTTTTTCCCATTGGCCGTAATGTAACGGAAAATTTTTGACTGTCCCTGTAATTAAACTATACATCTGATTTTCATAAAATTGGAAGTGAGTCGACAAAACTTTACAACAATTATATGTTTAAAATTTCAGACCATTCGGAAGGCTGTAACATCATTAAAATGCACTCTCAATAATTTATTCCCATTGGCCGTAATGTAACGTAAAACTTTTGACTGTCCCTGTAATTAAACTATACATCCGATTTTCAAAACATTTGAAATGACTCGACAAAATTTTACAACAATTATATATTTAAAATTTCAGACCATTCGGAAGGCTGTAACATCATTAACCCCCTTGGGAACGAGCGTCACGTATACGTGCCACATGCAGCGCTCAGAATCCTTGTTTTTTCTCACCAGTAAAATTTTACTGTAAAATTTGCCTTATTTAATCAGGGCATTTTGTCCATTCAAGAAGACACAAATTTCTGTTTTTAAAAAACGGTGACAAAAGATTAAAAATTTCGTAATAGGCTCCCGTCCCGAAGGGGTTAAAATGCACTTGCAATAATTTATTCCCATTGGCCGTAATGTAACGGAAAACTTTTGACTGTCCCTGCAATTAAACTATACATCCGATTTTCATAAAATTTGAAATGACTCGACAAAATTTTGCAACAATTATATATTTAAAATTTCAGACCATTCGGAAGGCTGTAACATCATTAAAATGCACTTGCAATAATTTATTCCCATTGGCCTTAATGTAACGGAAAACTTTTGACTGTCCCTGTAATTAAACTATACATCCGATTTTCATAAAATTTTAAATGACTCGACAAAATTTTACAAAAATTATATATTTAAAATTTCAGACCATTCGGAAGGCTGTAACATCATTGAAATGCACTTGCAATAATTTATTCTCATTGGCCGTAATGTAATGGAAACCTTTTGACTGTCCCTGTAATTATACTATACGTACGATATTCATAAAATTTGAAATGACTCGACGAAATTTTGCAACAATTATATATTTAAAATTTCAGACCATTCGGAAGGCTGTAACATCATTAAAATGCACTTGCAATAATTTATTCCCATTGGCCGTAATGTAACGGAAAACTTTTGACTGTCCCTGTAATTAAACTATACATCCGATTTTTATAAAATTTGAAATGACTCGACAAAATTTTGCAGCAATTATATATTTAAAATTTCAGAGCTTTCGGTCGGGTAGTTTTTGCTCTGTATATGCGGACAGAGGGACAGACGGCCGGACGGACAGATGGACGGACAGACAGACGGACTGAACGACGACTATAGGTACTACGTATTTATATAATTACGAACGCACATAAAAAAGATAATATTGACATTTGTTTCAACAGAATGCAAACGTTATAATTTAGCGTGTATTTGTATTATCGTTTTTCGATCGGATAAGCCGATGTGCGTTGCAAAAGACGCAAAAGAATTTGCGTGTTCCACTCAGCTAACTCAAGAAATTTAGAGTCATTCTGAAATTGCATCTGTCAGGATTTAGAATAGTGATATAGAAATCTCTCTTGGTTTTTAAAAAGTATCCATACCTTTCATGTAAAAAAATTTAAAGAGCTGGACACCGAAGATGGAAATGTTTCACCAGTTTAAAAACACAAATAAAGGATTCTAAACTCTCTGATATAATAAAAATACCTAAATTTATCCAGTAAGCTCAAGAGATCCTTGATGAAATTCCCAGAAAATTAAAGACCACTTGTTAGAAAATTCAATGTCCTAGAAAAAAATAGTACAAGCAGGACGCAGGAATTCTGCTTTTTCGGAATTTAATGTCGTCCCCGACTTGAAAAAAAAAAATTATTATTATTATTATTACGAGGTGGAACTCATAGCATTTCGACAAATGAAGATGTTTAAGAAGGAACAGATTAATTAATTTATAATAAAGCTACACAATTAGTTGCAATAAAAAATGCATATTATATTGCTTAGTACAACTCATAAGAAACATTATTTTAACCTACAGATCACTCCTCTTCTATAAAAACACTCCAAAATTTTCTAAAACTTTGCATTTTATCAATGTGTGATTGAATCGCGTTATTTTCAAAAGTGAAGCATTTCCACCTGGGAAGAATTTCAAAGACGCCGGAGTGAAAATGATGCGCTTCTACAAAACATATTTCAGTTTTTAGACTTAAAATTCACGCTTTTATTTTATATAAATTGACGTCATTTGCATCCGCTGAAGAATTCACACATTTTCGATCCAGTCTTAAAACATCTATAGAAAGGTATGCATGTAATGTCACTATCGCAGAATAATACACAAACCCAGCAAAAAGCGATGTCATAAACTCGACAAAAAAATGTCTATCTAAGATTCACATGCCTTCATTTGTTTGTAACATTAATATGGATATTTAAAATAAAATATAGTTTATAATAACTCCATGTTTTATCAGAAATCATTCATTTATATTTTCTCAAAATGGCACGTATTTTAATTACTTTTTTCAGTTATGAGAAAATGAAAACAAAAAGATATATTGATCTACTATTTTCTAACTATTTTCCCTTTACTTTCTACAGAAATGGAGTAATTCAGTTGCCGCCATTACAGGAAAGGGCATTAAAAACTACAAACAAAGATATCTTTAAAATAAATTTAGATGCAGTTTTCGAACAAATTGCAGTTAAGAGTACTTTTTTGCCCCATACAAATAGAAGGTGTAAAATTTAAAATGTGCAATGCTTAGAAGTTTAAGAAATTGCAAGAGAGATTATCCATATATAACCAAGCAATGATGCATCTGCTTCATTTAAAGGCAGGCTTATGTAACGCAACGCTATTTTTTAGTGACGACACATGTTGTCTGAAATAAATGGCATATCAGTGCCTTCTTCAACAAGTTAATACAAATTTGTTACAAGTTAATATATTTTGTGCTACCTTCCCTTTAGTACTTTTCAACAAATACTCATTGTTGAAGCTGACACTGATTTCTCTATAGGAAATCAAACTATAATTGAGTAACCATTAAGTTTAGGTAATGTTTATGCGATGTCATTCGAAAACTCAGAGCGCTTGGCGGCAGGCAACCACTTTGGGGTCGATTTTTTAAAAATTCCGAAACACGTGTTTACTAATATTAGTTATGCAGAAGGTATGTCAAGTTTCAAGATTTTATTTCCATTGAGGTATGAGATACGGTGATTTTTTTTTTTAATTTGGCCACCGTTGCCCCGTTGTTTATTACAAGCATTGCCCTGAGGAATACATATGCATTCGAAATCTCAAAGCTCTTTGTCAAGCAGGTAGTGGGTGAAAACTAAGTAACAAGATATGTCTGCCACATTCTCAATACAAATAGAACTGTAAGTTAAAAGAAAGCATGTATGTAACAAAAAGAAATGTTGTTCACGAACATATCAGATATATGCTTTGCGTGATGAGGAGATGATACTTTAAATCCGAAAAATCAAAATCGTTTCTTAAAGGTTGTTTTATCAATTAAAAAATTCCACAGAACATTTCATTCGTTTCTCTATATTCAATACTAAGTACACTCAAAACTATACGTTTATAAAGTAAAATTAGTAATAAGTTAATTTTCATGAAATAATAATTGCATTATCTTTCCTTTTCGCTGAAGTGCAAAGATTTGAAACGTAAAATAACCACATAAAGCATCCAATAAATTTTAGAATGTGCGTATGTAAAATGTTCATATGCGCCTGAAAATGCGTAAGAATGTATTATAAATATCTACAAAAACGCAGTATAAAGAAATGTCCTGAGTGAATAAATTTTAAAAAAATTTATAAAAAATTAAGCATTTTACACAAATGCAGCTTCTGATATTTCTGTATTTTACATTAGCAAAAAAGGACCTTTAATCAGCATGGTGTATGGCATATATATATATATATATATTTAAATCCCAACATTAAAGACATTTTAGTTCGGAACTCAAGCACATATTGATTGTCGAACTATCTGGAAGAACGCGATTTGATTGCAATAATTTAAGGCCGAATCAGTTGCTGTTAAGACATCCAATGGTTGTTTTCGTGCTTGATTAAAGAGGATCAGTTAAACATTTAAAGAGAACCTAAAATAAAATGAATTAAGTGTACATAATTTTTGTCTCCCTATATTTTAAAACAATTTCTATAACCCTGGCCAGTACTTTTACGTTATACGGGTATCATGACAAAATGTATGCAAATGCGCCAATTTTTTCAACCCTGATCGTGAAAGAGATTTTTATTGTAAATCATGCGAAACACTGTGATTTGATATTATTTGCTACACTTTATTGTATAACAGTTATTTGTTCACTTGTTTTAAGTATATATTTGTGATTTAATAAAATAGTTCGTAAAAGGCTGTAGTTTCGAAATGATATATTTTAAAAGGCTCACTTTACTATCGACAGTGTTATTTATTTAATTTTTGTTTTACTTTTCTTTTATTTATGTTCTTATTCAAGTGATTTTCATTTTGCGCCAATTATTACACTTGGCGACAAAGGTGTCCGTATAACGGAAAAGTACCCAATAGCCTAAGTCATGTGACTATCATCAACAGTCCCGGTCGGAGCACTTCGCTTTTTATACTACAGGTGCCATTTTGGTACTTTAATGTTAGCCAGGCACAGGTGATAAGTCGCCAAATATTATTACATCGCCATAATTTCATCTATATCATAATAGTCCAAGTCATGTATACGCCATAGATAAATACGGTCTGATCCCTTCGCTTTTCATATGAAAGTTTGGCACAGATATCATATACGGCCCCATATTGGCGCAATTTTTTTCCGACGCCAATTTGGGGGAAATATCAACAGCTTAAACAACAACATCTGGCTTACCATATCAAGCAAAATGACGATACTTTGGCGTCAGTTAAGTACCCGTTGGGTATATGACATTGGCGTCAGACAAAATTCGCAAAGAACATCGGGCCGTATATGACATCAGCGCGAAAGATTTCCATTTTGATTAAAAAATCAAATTTTTTTCGAATAAACTACATAAAAATTACTATGGTCGCAAAGAATTCTTGGTACTGTTATAGTAGCCAGGTGCAAATCTCGCCAATAGCTTTTTTTTCAACTCGCCAGTTAGCATTTTTTTTAATTTTTCGAATAGTAAATTAAAGCATTGCTTTGAAGTTGAAATTAAATGTCATGTTTTGTTGCATTATTTAATATTTGTGTAGATGTCATATACTCACAGGGTTTGGCGTGGATTTTTTTTACGAAAATTCGGCGAAAACCTCGTTTTCGAATACCAGTTACGTATGTATTTTTGGTACTACTTAGTTATCCCGTCGACCAAAAATCGATCACCAAACTATAAGATTTAAGCCAATTATGGTTGATCGTAAATGTCACATTCACTTGACTTTAAGCAAGTTACACGTGTTTATGTCATCAAGGGATTTTTATTTTGACGTTTTATTTTTATATTTATTAATGTTATACTATTTTATTTGTTCTTTAATTATTTAAAATAAAAATTATGTCAATTTGTATAATTTGTCGAGTGGTTTGACGATTTATATAATTCGGCAAAAATGTTTGACTGAATAAGTAAGTAAAACCGTATTTTTTAATTATTTTCTTATCCCAAAATAATTAATAACTATAGAACAATACAAGTTATATAATTAAAAAAAAAGAAAATAAAAGTAAATAAACATTTATTATTAAATAAACAACAATTGCCGGGTTACCATGTCAATCAAAATAATGCTATTTTGGCGCCAATTAGGTACCCCGGTGCGTATATGACATCTGTGCGTATTTTTTTTTCGTTTTGTTAAAAAAAAATAGAAAGAAGTTAAAGCCATCAATTTTAAATTTAGTTTTAAATGAAAGTTTTGTATTTTAAATAAAATGAATGAAAGTATTATATTTTAAATGAAATTAATGAAAAACAAATAATATCGACGGGAAAAATGTTTGTAAATTTATCACCAGCGTCCCGCTAACATAAAAATACCGAGTTCCTGATTTCTGTATCAGAATCTTTCAACTTGGCGAAATATTTTTCTAGTAAATTGAATTATGAATAAAAGTAACATGATACATTTCTTAGCATACTCTTAAGGGAGGCCAAATTGGTCCCCAAATTAGTTTAAAATAATAACCTTCTCTAAAGTATGAAAAAAAAATATCTGTTATGATTAAAATTTTAGTTGCCATCATTAGTGAAAAGAATTTAAAATTTGAAAAAGAATGAATATCTCGTAAACTAAGGCGAATTTAAAAATTCTAATACAAGTTTTGAAATCTGTGGATCACTACGGATTTTCATGTTAATTTCATCGCAAAGTATTCCGTATTTTAGAAGAAATTGTCGTGAAACATAATCAGTTGTTTAATCAGTCGTTTCATAGAATCGTTTCATAAATTCGTTCATTTCAGTCGTTTAATAATATCCTTTTAATAAATTCGATTCATTACGATTTAATATGTATAGAGTAGATATGTTTTTCAACTCGAAAGTGTTTGGAAATAATTTTATTTGGAACTTTTAAAATCTGACAAAAGTAGATAAAAACAGTTATTTGAAACTATGGAATACATTTCTATTCAAACAATAATCTTTATTATTAAGAACTTGAGAAAATATTTAAAATTTAGAGAAATTTATAAAGTGATTAAACGCTGAACACCACAATGTAGGCAAGTTTATCACTGCAAAATATAGTTAAATTTCTATCCATATTATTAGGTAAATTTTGAAAGAAATACTACCTCTTACATTCGCCCCTATGTTGGAATTTCTGAAATTTTTTTTTCAGATCTGTACCGATAATGGCCTGTAGAACACAAAGCCCAGTAAAAATCTATATCTATCTATCTATCTATCTATATGTATATATACAGATAAGACAACTTCTACAATTCTGCACAGATCCCTTCCAAACTGATACGCAAAATGAAGGAGCAGAAAATCTCGGTAAATTTCGTTAATGAGCAAAATCGGAGCAAGGGGGTGGAAATAGAGAGGGGTTTTGTGAAAACGTAAAAAAACTCATAACTTCTGAGTTTCAATGTACATCAAATCAATTTAAATTTATTATTACTTCTGGGAAAATGGCCAACATTTTATGTATCACAGATTTTTGATAAAATTAAAGATGGGCTTAAGGGGTGAAAAAAATTTGATCTTAGAGAGAAACAAATTCATAACTTCGTAAAGTCTCAAGCATCAACTTCACTTAAACTTATTAAAAATGTTCTTCATACTTTCTACAACTTTTATATTTACAAATTTTTGTTAGGACTAACTCTTACCGCAAAAACAAATTAAAAGCTTAAAAAAGGGAGTGGTGTTGAAGAAGTAAAAGTTTCATAACTTTGTCAATTAACAAGATACCAAATCCGTTTAAATCTATATATATAAAACAAGAGATGTCTGCCTGCCTGACTGACCGAGGCAAGCGCCGAAATTATAGCACCTAGGCCTCTGAAATTTTCGCCATGTGTTAAATTTGTTCTCAGAAAGTGTACTTCGCAGCCGGATTTTAAAATTTAAATTTAAATTTTTTGTTTTTAATTAAAACTTTATGAGTTAGAGGCTATTTACAACTTTCCGCCAATCCGTGGCAATGAAGCAGCCAGCCAATGAGAGCAGGCGTTAAATATTGGATCTAGCGTAGCGGCAAAGGGCAAACTGCACTCGCAACTCCCAATGTTTATGTGTCGTCAGCTTCATGTAAGTACGCTTTTGCACTTTTCTTCCTATAAGATTTAATATTATTTACATTAATTGTGATATTTCGAAGTGTTTTTTACTTATTTTGCAAGGTATACAATTCATGTAAGTTTGTTTAAATTGTATTTATTCTTTGTCGTGTTAATGGCGTAGTCGAGAAAGAATGAAATGTGTTTCTTGAACTTTACTTTCCCTGAAGTAAATAGTTCTGTTCTTGGGCAATTAAAAGTGAAGTTAATGTTCGATTCTTATTAAACTCCTAATATATCACCGTATAATTTCATCATATAAGTATTTCACGCCCTCAGGATTTTAAATTCAGTTCTTTTCCTTTTTTTAAAATCTTTTCTACATATGTTACACTTTATTGAATGTTTTCATAGTGCCAGGCATATCAGTTTAAAGTTTAGGCGTAATTCAATGAACGAAATTTTTGAGTACTGTTATTTATAATCTTTTTTCCTGTTAATGTTGACTATATTTTTAGACACCCAAGAACGGTTAAATCATAACATGCTATAAATTGTACAACTCAGGGGTGGGGAATTTCTAGAAAATCTTACCAGCCAAGGATTTATTTCACCAGCCAGTAAAATGCAATCTACAGTTGAAAATTTTTATGACAAAATTAGGCAACTCAAAAATAGTTGGTTGCTATTACTATAATGCATTTTCATATTTTTCTTCCCTATAAATTTAAAAAATATAAACAAGAGATGAAAGTTTAATATAAAATAGAACTTAGTACCATGTTTACATCGCAATAATTAGGAAAGTTGAAAAATATAGCTAACTACTAAAAAAATAAAGTTTTCGGCATATCTCTATAGGTTGCAGTTTTCAAAAACTACCTAAAAATTCACTCGCCAATGGCGAGTAAAATGATGCATTTCCCTACCCCTGGTACAACTGAATGCAAAATCCTGTGAATGTAGTATGAAATGTATGTTTTAATTAAGATTTGTTATTGAAGAAATTAGTTTATTTCATATACAAAACACCATATATTATGAGTTTGGTAAGAAATCCTAACAAAAACCTAATCTTGCACTTTACTGAATGTTTTCATAGTGTCAAGCATATGAGTTCAACTTTTAGGCCTAATTCAATGAAGAGAAAATTTTGAGTATTTATTGTTATTTAAATCTTTCTTCCTTTTAATGTGATGACAACATACATTTTATACCAGATTTGCATGCCCGTTCTTGGACGATTCTTATGAAACTCAATTTGTCACAAAATGGTGATTTTATTGACTTCATTTTTGCAAATTAAAATGGATTCATGACAATATACATCTTTTCCCAAAAACGGACATGCAGTCTGGTATAAGATGTATAATAGAGTCCTGCGCGGGTCGGGTTGTACCCGACCCGAACCTGCAAATGCCATTTTAAGTCAACATGACCCGAACCCGCAAAAGTATATTTCAGAAACCCGACCCGAACCCTAGGTATTTCAACCTGCAACCCGACCCGATCCTGCAATGCAAAAAAAAAAAAAAAATTGTTTTAATGCCACTATGGAAAATAATCTACAATTGTATCTAATACAATTTTTATGTTTTACATAGAAGAATGAACAAATCTATATTCTTTAACATTCAAATATAGTAAAACCTCTGAGCACGTTGGGATCGTTGTATAGAGTCAAACATCGAATCTGGTTATCCCGAATTTTGTTTTTTCGGCTCGGAATGAATCTAATTTTCTTTCTGCAGGTCGGGTTCGTATTACAAGAATTCTTTCGGTCCATCTATAGGTTTATTACTGGATTCGTTATAATCATTATCGTATCAGTAATTGAAAAAGTATGTTTATATTAATTTCCAGAAACGAATTCTAAGACTAGACAAAACTGACAGGCACGCATTTTGTTTTTGTGAAACTTTGATCTGCGGTTTTTATAGAATTTTAATGTGAAAAAATATTTTGGACATTCTTTTAAAAAATCGAGTCAATCCGAACCGTAAACGTCAAAAAGCCAACCCGAAACAAGTAAAGCCAACCCGAACCGCAACAAAGACATTGAAGTCAACCCGAACCCGATCCGCAACGGCAAAATACAGACCCGACCTAAACCGCAGGTCGAGTTCGGGTAAAAGCGGGTAACCCGACCCGATGCAGGACTCTAATGTATATGTTGTCAAGTTGTCATCGCCCAAGAATGGGAGAAAAAACCCCACCAACTTTTGACTTCAGGGAAAATGAATGAGGTTATTTGGGTTTTCCTTTTGTTAATATTTTTTCGCCACATATACTTACCCATATATTATGAGTTTCGTAAGAAATCCCAATGAAAACACATATTATTTATTTGCTTTACTGAATGTTTTTCATTTCTTATCAAAATCATGATATGTAACATGCGAGAAATTGTGGAACTGAATGGTAAATTCTGTCAGTGAGGTCTACGATTTATGTTTTCTTTCAGATTTGTTATTGAACTCATTTCATTTAAGAATATTTTTAAGCGCCCAAGAATAGAGCATGTGTTTTCATTAAGATGAGCAAAGATTAACAAAAGGTAAAGAACTGAATGAAAAATTCTCAGTGTGCTAAATACTTATACAATGAGCATTTTGTGATATATTACGAGTTTCATAAGAATCGCTCATGAATGCACTCTTAATCGCCCAAGAACGGAAATTATTTACTTCATAGAAAGTAAAGTTCAAGAAACACATTCCATTCTTGGGCGACTGTGCATATATAAATCTCCATTAACACGAAGAACGAATACAATTGAAACTAACTTATGTGGTTTGTATACTTTGCACAAAAAGTAAAAAAAAAAATTGTGAAATATCACAATTAATGTAAATAACATTAAATCTTATAGAAAGAAATGTGCAAAAGTGTATTTTTCTTTCAAATAAAGCTGATGAGTCATAAATAGTGCAATTTATCTTTACCCCTGAGCTGTGTGGTCGTTGGATCCCATATTTTTTACCGCCTGCTCTCATTGGCTGGCTGCTTCATTGCCGTCACAATGCCATATGCACATTTTAATAATAATAATAAAAAAATCTACATTAAAATTTTAAAATCCAGCTGCGAAGTGCACTTTTCATTGACAGCATCTACACATGACAAAAATTTCAGTATATGGTGAAGCATGCAGCAGTGAGCCGTGTCAGAGGTTCTTATAGGTCATATTGGGGTCTTAATTGAGTGATGGTTACCATTATTTCCGAATAGAAATTTCAGCAAATTTCTTAAATTCTTATTTGTGTCACCACCCCATTGAGTAATATATCTATGGATAGGTTGAAAATTTGAGTTTCATTCGTATACAGGTTTGTTTACGAGAGAGTGTGCATTCTGGTGGTGGAAAGTGAAACTAAAAGATATTGCAAAGTGTGCGTAGCATGCCTGCTATACCCGGCTGCAGGCGGCTGTGACGGATATTCGTATAAAACATCGTGCCCCGTGGCGGTGGAAAGTACTTCGAAGCATATGCACGGCTAGGATAGTTAGGTTACATTTAAGTTATGGTTAGGTTAAGTTACCGTTACGTAGCCCTAAGTCTTAAATTGATTTAAAGCTTACATTGGAAATCCGATTTAACCATTGGTCTTAAATCTATTTAAACTAACATCGAAAGTCGTGATTTAGCTAATGTCTTGAATTACGATTTAACCATTGTCATTTTAGCCTTACATCGCAATTTAAAACAAACATCAAAAATCCGATTTAACCATCAGTCTTATATCGATTTAAAGATAGCATCAGAAAAAATTATGTATCTATTGGCTTTAAATTGATTTAAAACAAAATACTGATTCAGAGCTAACATTGGAAAATTGATTTATTTACATTGATGCAGCTTCTGCATGCATGGCAAGCTGGTGTTAAATCGATTTAGCAGGATCAGATTTAAGAAAACATTGCAAACTTCGGTGCTTTCCGATTTAAGAAAAACATGGCATGCTGGTGTTAAATCGATTTAGCAGGATGCAATTTAAGCAAATCTTAATGAAATAGATTCACTATTATGTCTGAAAAAAAAAAAAAAAAAGTCATGGTTAAAGTCCAAATTCATCTATTTTTTGCTTATATTTTTTTTGCATTCTTTTGATCAAAAATTTATTTTCATGTATTGAAATATTTTAGTTTTAAATTATTATTTTGTAATTAATTAAAAATATTTAAATGATGAGTTGAATAATACTTTAATAATCCTTCTCCATCCACTATATCAATGTCAGCATTTATGTTAAACGAATTTTATTATAATCTAAAAGTGAAAAAGGAATAAAATTGCACCTTATTTCTCATATATCCTCCCCCCTCCCCCATATATTTTTTTTGTTTAGCTCACAGGCTATCAAAGCCTGAGATCTAATGTGTCTGCAGGTTCTGTATGTATATATGTATGTAACTTTTGATAGAAATATCCGATTTGCTTCAAAAAAATTTTCTAGGTTCTTTCTGATAAGGCGCTTCCCTGATTAGCTTTTGAGGTCCATTGGTTTAGTATAAAAAGGGGGGAACGGGGGCTAATCCACCTCTCCCCCTTAATTTAGATGAATGGGTTTTTCAAGCAGAATTATCCGATTTGCTTCACATTTTGTTTCTAGCTTCATTCTGATAAGGCGCTACCCTGATTAGTTTTGAATGTTCATTGGTTAAGTATATAAGGGGGACGGGGGTTAATCCCCTTAATTTAGATCAATGGCTGTATCATGTAGAATTACCCGATTTGCTTCAAATTTTGTATATACCGGTTTATTTTAATAAGGCGCTTCCATGATTCGATTTGGAGGTTCATAGGTTAAGTATAAAGGGGCTAATCCTCCCCCATTAATTTAGATAAATGCGTTTTTCATGCAGAATTATCTGATTTGCTTCAATTTTTTTTCTAGATTCATTCTGATAAGATGCTTCCCTGATTAGTTTTTGGGGTTCATTGGTTGAATATAAAGAGAGAGAGACAGGGGTTATTCTCCCCCCCCACACACACACACACACTCATTTAGATAAATGGATTTTACATGCAGAATTATTCGATTTTCTTCAATTTTTTTTCTAGGTTCGCTCTGATAAGGCGCTTCCCTCATTGGTTTTGGGGGGCTCATTGGTTAAGTATAAAGGGAGGAACGAGGGGAGGTCCCCTTTATTTTAGATCAATGGGTTTAATCATGCAAAATTATCTGATTTGCTTCAAATTTTGTATACCGGTTTTTTTTTTCATAAGCCGCTTCCCTGATTAGATTTGGAGGTTCATTGCTTAAGTATAAAGGGTGGGGGGAAGGGGCTAACCCTCCCCCATTATTTTAAATAAATGTGTTTTTGATGCAGAATTATCTGATTTGCTGCAGATCTTTTTTTCTTGGTTCATTCTGATAAGGCGCTTCCCTGATTACTTTTTGGGTTTCATTGGTTAGGTATGAAGAGAGGGGGGGGGGGGCTTAGCCACCAAATTCATTTTGATAAATGGATTTTACATGCAGAATTATTCGATTTTCTTCAAATTTTTTCTTGGCTCATTCTGATAAAGTATAAAGGGAGGAATGAGGGGAGGTCCCCCTTATTTTAGATCAATTGGTTTATCATGCAAAATTATCCGATTTGCTTCAAATTTTGTATACCGGTTTTTTTTGCATAAGCCGCTTCCCTGATTACTTTTGGGGGCTCATTGGTTAAGTATAAAGGGAGGAACGGGGGGGGGGATTAACCCCCTTAATTGAGATCAATGGGATTATCATGCTGAATTACCCGATTTGCTTCAAATTTTGTATATCTGTTTATTTTCATAAGCAGCTTCCCCTATTATTGATTTGGAGTTTCATTGGTTAAGTATAAAGGGTGGGGGTAAGGGCTAACCCTCCCCCATTAATTTAAATAAATGCATTTTGGATGCAGAATTATCCGATTTGCTTCAAATCTTTTTTCTAGGTTCATTCTGATAAAGCGCTCCTCTGATTACTTTTTGTGTTTCATTGGTTAAGTGTAAAGGGAGGGGGGGGGGTTGGGGTAGCGGCTAATCCACCAAATTAATTTTAGATAAATGGATTTTACATGCTGAATTATTCGATTTTCTTCAAAATTTTTTCTAGGTTCATTCTGATAAAGCGCTTCCCTGATTAGTTTTGCAGGTTCATTGGTTAAGGGGGGGGGGGAATGGGTGGGGGCTTACCCCCTAAATTTAGATCAATGGGTTTATCATGCAGAATTACCCGATTTGCTTCAAATTTTGTATACTGGTTTATTCTGATAAGGTTTTTCACTGATTAGATTTAAAGGTTGATTGGTTAAGTATAAAGGGGAGGGGAACAAAGAAGCTAATACCCCTTAATTTAGCTAAGCGGGTTTTTCATGCAGACTTATCTGATTTGCTTAAATTTCGTATATAGGTTTATTCTGATAAGGCGCTTCCCTGATTAGATTTAAACGTTCATTAGTTAAGTATAAACTGGGGGGGGAGGGGGAGTTATATCCCCTTAATTTATTTTTCAAGGGCATTATTCTTTGAAATAAGAGTATATTGTACAATATGTGTCAATAGCCTGTGAGGTCAATGACATCATTTTAACTGGTCACTTTTCTTTTTCTTTACTACTTTTCTCATCATGGTAAATAAACAGTTAAATTCATCATTGAATGATTGAATATGCTTCTGTTTTTAACTCTAGACCTTTTTCATTCTGTGACAGTAAAAAAAAAGTGTGTGTGTTGTTAGAGTGGTACTATTTGGGTGGGCTACAGGGAAGTACCCCCCCCCCCCTTTCCTTTAAAGAATTTAGATTGTAGCGACCATAACAAGTCAGACAAAAAACAAAACTAAAAAAAAACAAAGAAAAAATGCGTCAAGCATACATTATAAAACTGCAACACATTCAGAATAATGTAAACAAACTGCACCGTTTGATAAATTAAAATATTGCGTCTAATTCAAACGCATAACACATTTCAAAACCTAATTTCAGCTGCTTCCATCTACAATCGGAAAATTATCTGAATTTTTTTCAGCAGCCCTGTATATGATATATATATTTTATCTATTAACTAGATGCATGCCAAAATTTAGTTCACTTAAGAAATACATATACTTCAGTTCAAAATTCCCCTTCAGCAATTTCCTCTAATAAGGAGAATGGTACGTGAATACTTTTGTGCAGCCCCTGTATATGAGGTATAGAATTTATATATAATGAGTAACATGAAAAAAATTAGTTAAATTTAAAAGGGCATACCGAATTTTAAAACGTACACTCCAGCAATTATTACTCAAAGACAGTGCTGTAATCTATTTATTTTGTGTGTCCCTGCAAATGAATAAGAAACGCTATGAATGCATTTTTCTGACGTGATCGTAGGGAAATTCAGTGATTCATATAAGTTTCAATACATTTGAAATAGCGCAATGTCATTAAATTACTCTACAAACAATTTTTCCCCCATATAACCATATTGTAATGTAATATTTTTGACTGCCCCTGTAAATGAACTATTAATGCTACATACTTCATATACAACACAAAACATGCTTTGTTGACCCTAAATAAACGTTATCATTTTTTTTAAAAATCAGAGTATATTTACCAGAGTTGGAGCGGGCACAGACGGACAGACAAACCGAATGCACAAACATTTTCAACTTTGTTGGGAAGTGTCCAAGGAAGAAAGAAATTATAAAATGTATTAAAATAGTTCACTAACTTTTTAAAATGAAAAAAAAAATGTGTGTTTTGAGTCCTTCAAACTTTTTTGTGTGTAAAATATGTACCTCTTTTCAAAAATATTTCTTACTTTTTTAAATGACCTCCCGTGGTGTCAATTTTCTGACGCCGCTGGGAATTAAGTTACAGCAAGATTCGACCTCATTTGAAGGCTTGACCGAAGGTGAAACTCCTCATGGCCCCTCAATTGCGGGGTCTGTTTCTGATCCGAGACTATTAGGGGCCATTCCTCCAAGGGGGTGTGGAAATGGATTTTTTCATGTGATATATCGTTTTAATGCTTTTGACCTGTACATTATTACGCACTCGCTCCTCTCCTCTTAACTCATTTTTTCATCAGTACAGGGCGTTTTAAAGTTTTAATTTGTTCATGACTGTCGCATACAATTTTCCAAAAATTTACATAGCAAATCTCAACAATTAACAGCTACTCCCCCTCTCCCCCGAGTGTGTACGTATTTCAGTCAAAATCGAGTTAAAGGTATGAAATCATATAAATTTAAGGATAATTTTTAAATATCACCACGGACCCGGGCAACGCCGGGCGGGTCAGCTAGTTTATTATAAATATTCTTAAAAGTTTCTACAACTTTTATATTGACAATTTTTTGATAGAACCAACTCTTAGAGCAAATGCAAATTAAACAAAAAAAAGGTTGAAGAAAAAATTATCTTATTAACATTGTTCCGATAAAACCGGCTCTTACAGAAAAATGAAATACAAAAATCGTCAAAAGCGGCTAGATAAAATTGCTAAACTGAGTTTATCTCTATTATTGATTTAGTTTTTGTGGGTGAAATTAGTACTTAACTTCGAAATACACCTCCGTCTGTAGACTTGCCCGGCAGAGATATTTTTTATCCTGTAAAACGAATGTAACCGAACTATCTTATTTCTTTTGTGTCTAAAAATGAAGCATAGTTTAAGCAGTTTATCACTTTTCGGGTATAGGTGAGATCTTTTTAGATATATAGAGAATTATGCGGAAAATAACTAAAGAAAAGAAACTATATTTGAATCTAATTAAATAACAAATATATGATTAAAATTTATGTAAATTGTTTATTATTTTAATAAAATCATTCTTTGAAATTATTCCAAAAATATTATTTGTATAAATTTTTTAACAATTAATGATTTAAATGTGTATACGAATAACTATAAAGAGGAAAATATACTTAAATGTTATTCATTAAAAATATTTATTTACAAACATTACTTAAATATTTTTAACTGTTAATTTCCTCAAAAATATGAATACATAATTAAGCTTTTGAGAGATTCAATCCGTAAAATTTCAGACATATAACTATTCTATGTGCGAAATAAATAATTCTTATCATAAATTAATATTTGAATCGGTATAATTTTTTTGTTAAAAAACTAAATATCCGCACTTTTAATTTTTTTTTTTAAATTTATGAAATAATCTTTGTGTATCAATTTAGTAAATTTACTAAATAACTCTCTGAAAATAGGATTTTTTTTTTCAAATTATTCTCCTTAAAAAAATATTTTGAATATATGTAATTCTCGGATAAAGTTCTAATCAAAATAATGGATGGCTGTAGATCGATGTAATGAATTTATATTTTAATGGCAGCTGGAGCAAGGTCGTAGTATTTCTAAGACGATAATTCAGTTAACTGACATAGATTTATTGGTCGTGGCTGAGATCTAATATAAGTGGAAACACATTGATTCTTCTTTTGAAATCGCATTAATTATTTGATGGCTCGAGGTAAATTTCTGAAGGTAACGGTAATTATCCCGATAATTTCTCCCGGGAAAAGCATAGCCAGTTGATGTTTCAAGAATTTTTATTAACAAAAATGGACATGGAAAATAATCCCCAGATACCTACATCGTGCTAAGATCTTAAAGTGAAATCGAACACTACAGGACGTGCAGGCCACCCGGTAACTTCTTTGCATCACTTTGAAACACAAGACAAATTTGACTAAGTCTAAACCCAGAGCTCATGCACGGCGGTTTTGTTAGCATTTGCGTAGGAAGATAGATTGTAATGTAAGCTTCAGGACGAACCAATCAGGTTCAGGAAAGAACAACGCAGTTTAATGCGCTCGGATACTCAACCAATGGAAAGCGAGAGAGAAGCGTAATAGGGAATGAGTTCCATACCTGCCAACGGAAGGATTTCAATCTAAAACGTCCGAGGCCGGTAAATGCGCGGTAAGTCGATTCGTGGAATAAAATTAGAAATATTAAAAACATTCGAAAATAAAAATAGCGTCTCTCAAGATATTTTATTTTTGGTAGCTGATTAGAATTAATGAAGGTATTAAAAATTTAGACTGATATTTTACATAAGATAATTATTAATATACGCGTTTTAACTTTAACGTAAATTAACTGGGAATAAATAATATATATTATTAAGAAATAGGAAAAATGCTTTTGCGCAATATAATGAATAATATAATGAATGGGTAAACTAGAATAATTTAGATGAATATTGCGAAGTAAAAATGTTATATTACATATATAACAAAACGCTTTTTTATTTGTTGCGGCTGGATTTATTGACGAACCGATTTTCTTATTTTCCTACAGGGGTATTTTGGAAAATCCACGATAATACCATATTTGACATTGTCGCGAAGTATTATGTTACGGGATTTTCTTTATCTATGATAAACTCCAAGATCCAAGCATCTGAAACTTCAAAATATACAATATACTTCAGATTTATTGTTGTAGTACATATAGCAAACTATTTTATTCTAGAATATAAATGAACTAGAATATTTGAAAAATCAAAAAGCACATATAAAATCAATAAAATAACAATGCTAGTGCATATATAAAATATATATTTACCAAACTAACTGTCTTATGAAATTATATCATATGCCCAATATTTTATATTTTGTAATGGTTAAAATTTTGTTCATTTCTGATGTTGTACTAATTTATATCTTTTGTTTTTCTCTTGTAAGAGTATTTCTTTTAAGAGTGTTTCTTTTTTGTTGTTTGTAAGCTAAAGGATACCCTCAATAACTAATAATGTTGATGAATGTATTTCTATTAAATTATTTTTGTTATCTTATATATCTATAATTCAGGTCAAGAGAGACTTTAACAAAATACTGGTGTAGGCACAAAAAACATTATAAATGTACTAATTTTTTAAATGTTTTGGTTTTCTCAAAATGTTAAATATTAACATAGTTTAGAAAAACTTCTTTTTATAGCATACCAACATTTCAATTTCGATTTTATAAAACATTTAAACCAACAGTTAAAATAGTTAATTTAAAACTTAAAAGTACTATTTTAATTATTTTTTAATGTCGTGATCGTGATTAGTATAATCAATGCCAACAATAGAAACATCAATAAAAATATTAAAAGAAATAGCAATGTATAATTATTTCACCCTCCTACTGTTATTTGTGAGTTACCAATTTAAAATAAATTTCTTTCTCTTTTTATTACTGTAATACAGAATATTTCTTTTTTGTGCAGTTTTGCTTTGGGAAAAAAATGGAAAAGAGTTGAATTAAAAAAAAAAAAAAAAAAAAAAAAAAAAAAAAAAAAACCCACAGCAGTTTAAGATTTTTTTGTCCACATCCACAGAGAAAAATTTTAGAAACCGAGGTATTGTTATTTAACAGAATTTTGTTAAATTAATGTATGTAGAGACTTATTCAGATTTTTTATTTAGAAAAATTCAAACAAAATTACACCTGTACATTTTATAAAAAATACTGCCAGTTTATTTCCGACCCAGCTCGGAATAAAATCCGTAAAAATAAGGAAATAGTCATTAAAATAGTATTTTACGGATTGTATTCCGATTTTGCGGATTTTATTCCGATATTACGGATTTTATTCCGAGCTGGTTTGGAAAATATTCCAGTACAATAAGGCCAACTATTTTCCCGATTCCTACCGAAAAACTGGAATAATAATTATTATTATTTTTTTTTTTTTTTTTACAATGTATGTAATTCAGATTTTATTTTAAAAACGCAATTCAAATTTTAAACGGTTTAATAAAACAGATTTATTTTAAAAAAAACAGGACTAGAAATTTATTTATCCTTAATTTAAAATTTTAAGCCAATGGAAAATGATTTGCATGTGTTAGATTTCCGGAAAAAAAGTTACTAGAAATGTACTTTATTTAAACATCTTCAGTAAGATATGAGTTACCTTTGAAATCCTTTATTGTATAAAGAGTACATGTCATATTTATTAATCCAATGTATGATTGATAATTTTTATGTATTACTATTATTAAAATATTTATGTATGAGTGTGACTGTGAATATTATCCCATTTATACAATAAAATAATATTGTTTCATTGCTTTGCCAGATTAAAGTCTATTCATTTTCTAAAGTAATTTCCAACTTCAAGCCCGTGAGAGATTTATTTTAAGCAGAATTGTTATTTTCTGAATTCAATTTCAAGATTTTCTTTTATGCTCAGCTATTTTGCCTGAAAAGCTTTAATGTCCGAGTGAATTCAATTATAATTTTTTTAGGAAGAAAGTTGAAATCCTATTCCTTACTATTTCTTTTGACCCATAGAAATTTCTTTTAATTCAAAACTCTGAAATAAATATTTTTATTACTTCTTCGAGATAACAACTTGTTAGTTCTAATATAAACCTAATGTATCCTACATTATCTTATTGGATGTAAAACGAAATACATTTAATTCTTATTAAATGGAAATTTTACAGGACTGAAATCCTTTCTAAAATTTTTATGAACGTTACATGTTATTCACGAGTAAATTTTACATGAACTTAATTCATATTTTAATAATTCTGTTAATGTTTTTCTATTGTATAACATGGTGATAGACAAATTTCACTCCCCACCTCTTTCTGTAATCTTTAAAAACAACAACAACAACAACAACAAAACACGCAGCTATCAATTGAATAAAAAATGTTTTTAGTACTCATAATCGTCCAAAACAGCAAACCAGGAAATAGTAACCTTTGTGATATGTGTCATTTTAAAAGAAATTAAAAAAAAAAAACTAAAATCTTTCACACATCTTTGTAACATATTTCATGAACAAATACTCACCTAAATGACACACAAAAATCTACTACGGAAGAAATACAATCCAGAAAAGAAAATGTACTGTCGTTCTTCCTCTTTAATTAATTATGTTCATTTTATTTATCATTTTCTAAAAAGGGTTAACATTTATTTTGCTAAATTGGGAGTTACTTGTTCGCTTTATTTAGACAGACATTCCGTAACTATTTTAAAAGAGTTTCATCATTATCATTAAACATCATATCATTAAATCAGATATCATAAAATTTTCAAATAAGCACCCATGAGTTTTATAAGAAACAAGGCTGTGACAGCCAAATATATACATATATATATACGAGGGCTGTATGATAAGTACCTGGCCTCGGCCAGAGATGGGGCTACTAGCGTTTAAAAAATGATTTATTTTGCAATGGTGACCTTTTACAACAAACTTGGCTAATCGCCAAGTCGCTACGTGGTTTAGTTTGTGAGTGGTAGCCATTTCAATAGAACAACTTTGGTGATATTTCAACAATGGAAAAAAATTGAATATCGAGCAGTGATAAAATACCTGTTTTTGAAAAAGAAAACTAATGGCGAGTTTGAAGCGAAACTCAACGAAGTTTATGGGGACTCTGCACCTTCGTTATCAACCATAAAATGTTGGAAAGCTGAATTCAAACGCGGCCGTACAAGCATTTTTGATGAAGAACGTCCAGGTCGTCCAACTGAGGTTACAACATCAGAAATGATCGAAAAAATCCACGATATTGTGATAAATGATCGGAGAGTGAAAGTACGCGAGATTGCTGAGACTGTGGGTATCTCAAATGAACGGATGCAAAATATTTTAACATCTCATTTGGATATGAAAAAGCTTTCGGCAAGATGTGTGCCGCGATTGCTCACTATTCACATTAAACACACTCGTGTGTCAATTTCAAAAGAATGTAGGCGAAATTAAAGCACAATCCAAATGATTTTTGGCATCGGTTCATAACAGTTGACGAAACATGGATTCATCACAGTACGCCAGAGACTAAAGAACAGTCCAAATAGTGGGTTTTTCGTGGACAACCTGCGCCAAAAAACGCTAAGGCGACTTTATCTGCGAACAAAGTCATGGCTACAGAGTTTTGGGATGCACGCGGCATAATTCTTGTTGATTACCTTGAAAAGGGCAAAACGATCGATACAGAATATTATGTCAAGCTATTGGATCGTTTCGACCATGTTATGAAAGAAAAACGTCCGCATTTAGCGAAGAAAAAAATTCTCTTTCATCAAGACAATGCACGCGTGCACACCTGTGTCGTCGCCATGGCAAATTTCCATAAATTAGGATACGAACTGCTGTCACATAAACCATATTCGCCATATTTAGCCCCTAGCGATTATTTTCTATGTCCAAATATGAAAAAATGCCTTGGTGGGAAAAAAATTGGCTATAACGATGAGGTTATTGCTGAAACAAACACCTATTTTGAAGGGTTAGAGAAATCGTATTTTTAGAGGGGATACAAAAAATAGAAAAGCGTTGGGCTAAGTGTATCGAACTAAAAGGAGATTATGTTGAAAAATAAATCCCATTTTAGACATAAAAATGCATTTTTCTTGTCAAGGCCAGGTACTTATCATACAGCCCTCTTATATATATATATATATATATGTTGCATTCTAGCAACATTGGATTGGCTTTATCGTTGAAAATACCGTACGGGCTGTCACGATAGCAGTTGTGGATCACATCCAGCGATAATGACATAAAAGAAGGGGTCAGAAGAGATAATTCGGATCTGTTATATTAGTAGAACAAATTATTGAAATGCAGTTGTCGAGTGAAAACAATGGAATGCATCGTTCCGTGAAGTTTCCCCAGAAGAAATTGAAACAACTCATAATATCAGCTAAGCATTTTATTAGAAGATCTTGCAAAAAGTGCAGTTTCCACCAAGATAATTAGCCATCGCTCCGTAGTACTAATTAGGTTTAAACAAAGTTCCAGATAATCGAATAACAGGACGGTGACCAGGAGATGGATGAAAACTGGAAATACGACTCAAATCTGCTGAAACAGAGCGAGTATCAACTTTTTGTTCCTCACGTGTAAGGATACAAATATGACGTAGATCGCGCTCTCAACCAATGAATAATTAAGAATGTCACGTCATATAAAGAGTGTGAACAGAGCTAGCGGATGAATTTGAAGGACAAAAAGATAACATCAGAAATACGCGGGAAAGTAAAAATGTAAGCTAAAAGAGTATTCTCGAAAGAAAAAAGCGCGGGAATGGAACATTTAATTTAAGAATACTAAAAGCGTAATATTTAAGCGATTAAGACAAGTGAGACATTAAATTAAAGGGAATTTAACAGAGTTAACTATAGAGATTATTTAATAATAAAGATTTAGTGAATATAAAGTAGTAATTTAGAATAAGATAAGGAAATCGCGGAATTAGATCTAATAATGTAACATATATATGTATATTATCGAAGTACGGAATACAGATAGACAAAAAAAAAGGACCCAAAGACTACTTTAAAAATAATAATTAGGTGCGAGCTAATTTGCATTGAATACAAGTTAACGGATTCTCATGAGAAAAGGACAGGAGAAATGGCGGAACTTAGGTAAATTTATAATATTTACATTAACTGGTATGGATTAATTGAAATACATGTTAAAATCAAGATATAAACTCTAAATATTTATTTTTTAGTATTACATTTAAAAATTAACTAAGTCCACAAGACTTTTGCTTTGTTTTGTTTTTAAATTTCTGTAGCACATCATCACAAAATATTTACTTTGAATTTAATATTTATTTATGTAAACAGGGATTTAAATTAATATTCGAGTTATTTTTTAGCAGCGACATTTTCGAGAACTGTCATCTATATATATATATATATTTTTAATCAAAAGATAAAAATAATCGTATTTTTTAAGGTTGTGATAAAGAAAAACCTCTTTGTTTAGAGAAAGTTTATTTTCAACAGAAAACCTCTAACCACATCTAATTATTCTCAAGATTTTTATGTTTATTTAATAACTTATCTGCTTTTATAATTAAAAAATATAAAAATAGCAGATTTGTCAGAAAGCCAGCGTACAAATTCAGATTGAAATTATTTATGAATCTTCACTAAGGAAAATAGGAAGAACATATTTCTTTTCTATTATGTATATTATAACAAAAAGCTTGAAACGAAGTATGACCAATTCTATATGTTTTACAATGGAGAAGAATTGTCATACTGAAAAATAAATAGTTAAAATTTTGTTTCAGCATTTTACCAGAAGAGGCTTCCTAAACATTTGCAACTGTAACAATGTCCAAAACTTTGCTCTATTCATAAAACATAGCTATGTGTAGGTTAACCCATAAACTATTAAAATTTTGAATTATAAGTTAAAAGATTGAACGATGAACTGGTAAATAGTTTGAACCAGTAACTGGTGAATCATTGAATGATTATCGGTAATCTTTTGGAAAACATTTATAATATGTTGGTAGTGGCAAAGTATGGTAATATTTTGAAAACATTTGTAATATGCTATTATTGGTAACGTATTGAAAATGTTTTGAATCATTAAACTCTGTAGGGCGAACCATGAACTGACAAAGGGTTGAACCATATGCTGGGAAAAATTTGAACCAAGAACTCGAAAAATATTGAATCATAAATATTAATAAACTTTTAAACGCTAATACCTGATTGAGGCTACCGATATTTTTTATATACACGAACTAATGAAATAGACATTACTATTTATAGTGTAACCCAACACATTACGGATAATCACTAGAGGACTTTGACTTGAACCAAGCACCTCTTCTCCTCTAGAGAGTTTTCTTACTACAAGCAGCCAATAAGCAGTCGGGCATCATGGTACTCCAAAATAGTATATTAAGAGTGCACAAAACATTTTTTAATTGACTAATACATATTGCCTTTTTATACGGTGCCGAAAAGTTTAACGGTTATTGAAATTTTATTATGGTAAAGAATTTTTCAAAAATCAGTAGAAACATGGTCTGGTATTTTTATTTCATTTTTCTTACAATCAAATGGTTCATCGTTAGAAGAGAATTTATACAGTTTACCCAATACTCCACTGTATTTTTTATAATACTTGGATTTTGGACTAAATATGTGGTTGTTTCAATTAATTTGCAGCAAAAATAACCTTCGGATGTATATATCCAAAATTTACACAATAAATCTAAAAAAAAAAAAAGAGTTATCATAGAAAATTTTATTAAAATAAACCCCAACCATGAGCCTGGTTTCACTGAATTTGGCATATTAATGTAAAAATATTTCAACTCTTTTTCATGTTATTCTATTACTAAATGAAAATAATTTTAAACAATGCTCTTAATTTTATTTAATAATTTATTTTCTTCTCAACTGATTGTTATAATGACTCTAAGAAGGTCTCACATTTTGTACAAATAGGAACTAATAATTTCTTTTTTATATGAAAATTAAATATTTCTTAGTAGAAAATATATTTTTACGCTGATAACAATAACGTTGTTACATTCATACACTATATCTTAAATTTAACTTGGCGGATGTACCCAAACATATATTTAATTAGTATGATTAAATGAAGATAAACTCTAAATAACTCACGAAGAAAAATAATATTTTTACACAGTTATTATATTAGATTTCTTCTATAAACTGAAATAGAATAAAAACAACAACAAAATGGAGTCTATTGTTTTATAATATAAATGCCCGACGAAATTATTTTCTTTGATGACATTACTGAAAGAAGAATAACTGGTCATTTTCTTTTGAAATCTGATTTCAGTAATATTATATAGCCCTTATCTTCAAGAGTAGAATGGAGGACCAACAAAGACAATATTTGTATTTACTGCATTCTGCCATTCCACACAGCTTAAAAATTCCTTCATAATAATAACTTTAGTTACGAAAAAGAGAACATAATTTGAGTTCTAAAAATTTCAATTAAAAAAAAATATATTGAAACTTTCATTTTGTTCATTTTTAAAACTTTATTTACTTTTAAATGATATAGTTTTAACTAATTAACAATAATATGGACTAGGAAATATCTGTGAGGATAAACAAGTGGGTAAGTGTGATCGCAGATCGCACAGAGGGTTTCGTTTAATATTTCTTTCAAAACTTTTTATCCGTTTGCAAAATCTGTTATTTCCACATTTCGCAACCAGGGGCGCACTCTATTATAAACAAAACCTATCCGACTATCTAAAACTATCAAAAACTATCCGAACCAAACTCCGTTTTACAACCTATCCGTATATACATTAGTCGAGGGAATAGGGCCCATAGCACTCGAGATAGATAGGCACCACTGGCGGTAAAAAATGGAACTAAAATATGTAAGTCTATGGTGCATAATATTACAGAGTGGTCAAAGGGGCGTAGGCAAAAGTTCCTCCCCCCGGGTGACAGGGGGGAGGATAAATTGTTGCTTAAAATGCACAAGTTAGAGCCCTGAGAGTTAAATATAAGATTTTTTTTTAATTTTATGATTTGTAGTTTGATCGCAAGTGTTTAGCTATAATTATGCAAAATTTCAAGTCTTCAACATAATTAAGGGCTCAGTTAGAAAAGAAAAGCTTAAAATACACATGTTAAAGCCCAGAGGGTAAAATATAAGATTTTTTTTTCCAAATTTTATGATTTTCGTTTGATGAGAGGTGTCCAGCTATAAGTATGAAAAATTTCAAGTCTCTAGCATGTATAGTTTCTGAGACTAGGCACAGTGACGGACAGACAGACAGAGGAGTGAGACGAATAGCGTTTCGTCAGATGAACGAAACCCTAAAAAAAGGAAAAAATAAATACGCATGCAAAGTTTTGAAATCATGATAATGATAAAAATCTTCAAACTGTAAAAACAGGTTATAATACAAGTCGTAAATGCTATATCTAAGAGGAAACTTTTTAATTTTGTTTATGACTCGTCTTCTAGATTTTTATGCATTAATGATAAGCACAGCCCGTTTATAGATACACTAATAAATCTATAATATTAACTTTAGTGTACGTGCATCTGTCTGCAAACGGAAAAACTTTTCTCACCTAGGGAGTTCAGAGCCGTGCGGAAGAGAAAAATATTCGGAAAAATCCGGAAAAAAAAGGCTTAGAAAGGCACAAAAAATTCAAGCCAAGTGAGAGAACATCACGCTGAGAATCAGTAAGAGAATGAGAAGATAAATTGAAGCGCGCCAGGTTTTTGAATAGGCTTAATTTTCTTTTAAGGTGTAAACGTTCAAGGGTTATTCCTAAGTTCATTAATATTATTTTCAAGCTTCCTTCTTCCATTCGTGTTCAAAATGCCTTAACTAGGAGTAAGTTTGCTATTCTTAGAGCCATCATTCAAGATGTTCTCCACTCTCTTTCTTGCATCGAATATGAATTATATTCTTTACATTTACAGTTAAGTAAAACTGTAATTTATTTCCCTTTCCTTGAGAAATGGATTTTTGCTTACGTCGATTTCAAATTTAGATGTCACAATGCTATTTTGGATAAAAAGTTTTCTTCTCTTCTGACTTCCAATTCTTCTGTTCCTAGTATTTCTCCTCTTGAGCAAAATTATGTTGTCAATTTATCTTCTCATTCTCTTACTGATTCTCAACGTGATGTTCTCTCACTTGGCTTGAATTTTTCGTGCATTTCTAAGCCTTCTATTCCGAACTTAATTGCTCCCATTGAACATTTTTTTTTCAAAAACAGTAAAATTTCTTCTGGTCAACTTGATTCTCTTCGCTACCTTTTGACTAATGTCATTTCTTCTAATAAATCTTTTAATAAATCTAACCTTTCTTCTTCTCAGAAATATTCTCTCAGTGAACTTAATTCCGTTCCTAACCTTCTTATTACTAAGGCTGATAAAGGCGGTCAAACAGTTCTTCTCAATAAATCTGATTATATTTCCCACGTTGAATCTATGTTAAACTCTGGTCCATATTCCAAATTAAAAAAGGATCCTTCTACTAAGCATTTATCTGACATCAAGCATGTCATTAAAAATTCTGTCTGTCTTAATGATAACACTAAACGTTTGGTCACCCCTTCTATCGCTAATTGTGCTCGTTTCTATCTCTTCCTAAGGTCCATAAACCTACTCTTTCCTTTTGCCCTATCGTTTCCAATATTGGTACTGCTTCTTATAAACTTGCCTAGTTCCTTTCTAAGTTACTCGCTCCTTTATCTTCCACTAACTTTCACACCTTGAAAAACTCTTTTGACTTTGTTGATAAAATTAAACGCCTTTCTCCTTGCAATTATATAATGGTTTCCTTAGATGTTAAATCCCTTTTCACTAACGTGCCTGTTCAAGGGGCAATTTATTGTTTGGAAAGAAGGCTGCGCGAATTTCATTACTCTTCCATTGAGATTGATGAAATCGTGCATTTAGTTAGTATTTGTGTCAGGTAAACTGCTTTTCAGTTTAACAATTCTTTCTATTCTCAAACTGAGGGTTTGGCCATGGGTAATCTACTGTCTCCTCTTTTATGTGATATTTATATGCATTTTGTTGAAGAAAAACTCTTCAGTTTATATAAATTTCCTTTCTGGTTTAGGTATGTTGATGACACTTTCATTTTAATTCCCTCTGACCTTGATCTTTCTAATCTCCTTTCTCTTGTTAATTCTGTTGATCCTTGTATTCAATTTACTCTCGAAGTCGAAGAGAACAATTCTCTTCCTTTCCTTGACGTCTTGGTTTCAAAACACCCAGATCGGTTCTCTGCCTCCGTTTATAGAAAACCTTTCGCTGTCTCTCTTCCTGCTCATGCTCTTTCAAATCATCCTCCTCAACAAAAAGTGGCGTCCTTTTATACTTTTCTTTTTAGCGCGTTATGCATTTGTTCTGACTCTTCTGCTCTGAATAATGAAATTAATTATCTCAAATCTCTTGCCCTTGCTCGTGGTTATAATCCCTCTTTGATTGATAAAGCTTTGTATAAATTTAATAAGCCTAAACGTCCTTTTTCTGATTCAAATAATCCTCCTAATTTTAATTCTTTAATAGTTCTGCCCTCTTATTCTCTTCTCTGTTTCAAAATGGCTAAAATCCTTTCTCGTTTTAACTTTAAAATTATCTTCAAACCTATGAATAAAATTAAATTCTCTTCTCTAAAAGATCCTGTTCCTACTGAGAACCGGTGGGGTGTTTATTTAATTCCTTGCTCTTGCAATTTAGGTTATATTGGTCAAACAAAGAGAGCTTTAAAATTCAGATTAGATGAGCATCAGAGGTATATTGCAAATCAAGAAATCTCTAAATCTTCGATTGCTTCTCACTGTTGGTCTTCCAGTCATTGTTTCAATTTCTCCATGGCCAAAATTATTTCTTCCCCTGCCTCTCCCTCTCATTTGGATTTTCATGAAGCATATTTTATTTCTAAAAATTCTGCTAATCTTGTCAATGATCTCCAGTCATCTCCTTTCCTATCTCCAGCGTGGAAATTTCTTTTGTAATTCTTTTCCCCTTTCTCTTGTTTCTTTTCTTTTTATTTTGTTAAAAAAATGGTTCTTTTGTTTTTCTTGTTTTATTCTTTTATATTTCTTTATTTATTATTATTATTTATAATTTTAATTTACTTCTTTTATTTTATTTTGTTTATTTATTTATTTATTTATTTATTTTTTCCATTTTTTCCCAATCAATTTCTCTTCTCTCTTTTTGGCAACACCTTTCCTTTTTGCATGTGCCTCTTTCAGGTAGCGTCATCTGTCGCATTCTTTGCAACATTCTTTACCTTCAGTTCACTTTTGAACTTGTTCGCTTGCGGACACGTGTATGCTGTAGCTGATGACGAGATGTTATGTTTTTAGCTCGAAACGCGTCCTGTGTTTTGTTTTTATTTTATGGTGATTTTTCACAAAGTTTTATTATTTTAATACATGCAAATAATTTATATAGTATATGTAAAAAATATATAAGCTTCTTGAGAATAATAAGCTACGATTAGAGTTTTATAAAAGAAAATAAATAAAAATGAAAATATTTTTTCTTCATTTCTAGAGCTAAAAAATAGTAATTTTTAGTTGTTAATTTAAAAATCAGTTGATGCCTATTTTTCAAAATGTCGTTGCAGAATATATAACCCAGTTTAAAAATTAAAATAACGTTTGAAGAAAAGAAGAGTGCTGCATTCAAAACAAATATTTTGATATTAAGGTACCAATTTTAAGATAAATCTAAAATAATTGACATTCTAATATTAGTTACAGCCTAATAGGAAACAAGTGAAAATAACATTAAAAAAACAGCATTTTTGTATTTATTATACACCAAGAACATAATTGTGCAATTTTTTTGGTAATCTATATTGCTACAAATTATAACATTCCACAACAATGTAAGTTTCTGAAATGCAACAAGAATGCACAATACCAGAGTGAGATATTGGTTAACGTTAAAAAACATGATCTATTTTTTTCTATAACACGTCGTTTTATCCGATAGATGTTATTAAATAGTTCGTTTCAAATATAAGCGCACTAGTATTCAGCTTTTAAATTTCGAACTTTTTTACAACATTCTTAGCGCACATTTGTATCGAACATTCTTTCTCTCTCCTGCATTATTTTAAATTTTGATTTTCCATAAACTGTTCTTTGCGTCTATTCCCGTCTTAAAAGAAACAACCATGTCTAAATCATTCCATACAAATCGTAATTTAGATCATTTATAAAACGATGTTTGAGTATTTCACACTTTTAAATTTTGAATTTTCTTTAAATGTGTTCTAAGAAAGAATTTAAGCAATTAAGCAAAAGTAACAACCATGTCAAAAATCCAGACAATATCCCTAACAATTCCATTGAAATTTTAATTTAAAACATTTCCAGAACGCTTTTTACGAAGTTCAACCGTTTAAATTTCGATTTTTTAAACTGTTCTTTGTGAGCATTTAGGTGTTTAAAACAAGAGCCATCTCCATTTTCAAGTTTTTATCCCTACCAAATTCATAGAAATAGCAATGTAGAACGTCATTCACCCATTTCGCTTTTCTAAATAAAGGTTTTTTAGAAACCATTCTTAGCAAGCATTTCTATACTAAAATTTACCGCGATTGCAAATTTAAAAATTCTAGAGTCTTTTGTATTACAAAAATCATAAGTTTAGAACATTTTTTTTTTCTGCTTCACCGTTTTAAATTTCCAATTTTAAAAAAAAACAGTTTTGTACATTTAGTTTCCTTTTAAAGGTAAATTTAAGCCTTAAAGACAATGTCAAATATCAAGTTTCTTTCTTTAGCGCTTTAAATGCATGATTGTTTTTTTTTTTCTAAAAAAGCACGTATAATTCTAATGAAGGTTCATTACAAGTGAAAAATAATGAAAAAAAAATCAGAGATATATTTTTCGCCTAATACGTTAAATTTTTTTTTTTTTTGCATATCTGCTACAATGCGTACAAAAATACGATATAGTTTCATTTATGAAAATTTCATTTTGATCATTTATGAAAGACATTTTTTTCCTTTCTTGAAGCATAGAAATACGAAGCATTTGGTGCATGATACATAGGTCAATCTATTGCAACTAGGCATTTTACATCTATTTCTTTCGGCATCCAAATTTGTCCTGAGATCGCCGAGTCTCTTTTTAAATCCTGTAGTGGTACTATAGCCCTGGGACGTTTTTTCTTTCTTATTTTAGTTTCCCTTGTAATCGATGCTTGGTCTTCCTCTCTTTAGAGTGGTACTTTTTTCCATTTTTGCAAAAAATCTCTGCAACTTCAATCCTGAAATTATTTTGATTTAAAATTCTAGTTTGGGATCTTTTATCAATATGTTACCTCCTTATATAAGATCCAGGCGTTCATTACTGTTAGACCAAATAAATGGTAAAAGTTCCTAAAATACTGCCCTTTAGCTTTCAATATGATTCCGTGGCGAACCAAATTGCTATCCAACAAGTTCACATTCCGCCATATGCTTACTGTAAATTGTGACATCTTCTGGGCAGCCAAGTTCCTTATTACGTTTGGCTGTTTTCTCATAACGCTTTATTTTTTTCTGTTAACTTGCCTGTGAATGTTGACAGAAATATCACTCATCAAATTTATTTCCATATTACAGATGATATATCAACATCATTCACACTTTTTACAAATTCTTCATATAAACCTTAGACAAACTTTTACGTTCCTCCTCTTACGAAGTTTTCAAATAGGAATTATGTTCCTGCATGCTGCACCCTACGAGAGTAGGCCAAGTTTATGCAACTACACAAGTAATGGAACTGGTATGTAATAATTGCCAAACTACAGTTTGTGCGTCATATGTTTTCTTTGCCAAAATAGATTTCAAAGTTATATGTAAATCGTGATGTGGAACACAGGACGGAGAGTTTCTAATACCGCTTATGGTTTATGTTTCATATATTGTCGTAAATGATGCCTATCCTTAGTTTCACACATTTGCTCATCCATGAACAAGGTTTCTTCAAAACGAGCAGATGAAAAAGTTTCAAGAAGGGAATCAATAACTGGGCAGATTTTATACAACTAATACTGTCTGGCTCACACCTACGTATTTCTTTATAATTGTCACTGAAATGGGGATTAGATCAAAAGATTTCAAAATCGTTTAACTACATTGCATTTTTTACCTGATCTATACCAATTACATCTTACCAGAAATAATCTACATTAGCGCATACAGATGTAATTGTTTCTTCATATAAAAAAAGTGTACGCTTCGAGTTCGATTGAAAGTAGGGTATTTATCACTGAAATCACTAAAATCTTTTTCGCAGGCAATTCTGGATATTCCTGCATATTTGGGGGTCAGCATCTTTCTTCAAGAAACTGCGACAGTCAAGTAATTCATCCATTACCTAAAATAATATAACATGAATATAAATAACACAATAACACAAATTGCAATATAATACAACAATATAAATTTCAATATAATGACTAACGTTCAAATAAATAACCAAAGTTTTGCTTATAATAATAGATTTATAATTAAATTTTATTAAATTCACTATTATAGACGACTGATTCAGGTATGGTACTATTACGAATTGTTAAATATTCAAATTAATAGTTTCAACTGCTGTAATAAAATCATATCGTAACGTAACCTAAAATTTCGTACTAAGCAATATTCACATAATGTTGCACATCTGCAACAAAAGCAAAAACCACTGTGATAACTAAAATAGTGAACATTAGTAATTATTGTAATATGAATGAATATACATACCTTATTTTATGTAGGTGAATTTTTATTTTGTAATAACTTAACTCAAAGCACGAATTAAACAATATAAAACTTAAGCGAACTCTGAATATCTAATGTTCTTAGTTACTTCCAGCAAAATTGAGTAAATACCATCCCTGAATTTCCCAATTGAATTTCTGCTAATTTTCTGTGCGACTTTTAGAGTTTTTGTTTTTGTTTTCTGCAGAGCTTTTTCGACATTCGTAACAGAAACTATGTTTTCATCTTTCGGACTAACATGGAAAATAATGTACTCTGCGATCTCCATGCTTTTTTCGGGATTAGCTGCGATTTTTTCTCATCACTAAACATAATCCGGTATCAATCTTTTAGCGTAATTTAGAATTTTTTTTTTTCCTTTGCGACATCTGAAAAAACTTTCGTGATTTTTAATATTTTATCGCGATTCTGTGTGATTCTTCATACATTATGAAAAGGAAACTGTTCTCATTCTTCTAGACCAATATAGTAAATTTTGTTTTCTTTTTAATAAAGGTCTATGGTTTTAATCTTTTAGCCTAATATAGTAAATTCTGCACTCTGGATTTTCGAGTTTTTTCGCGTTGTGTACTATTTTCTGACAGGAACGGGCAACGCCAAACTGATAAGTTAGTCAATAAATAAGTAAAATAATAATATAAATAGAGTACTAATATATCCATAGGTAAACGAATTATGGCTCTAAACACTGAAATAATAAGAACAAGTGGGTAAGTGTGATCACAGATCGCACAGAGGGTTTCGTTTAATATTCCTTTCAAAACACTTTAACCTTTTACAAAATGTGTTAGTTCCACATTTCGCAACCAGGGGGCGCACTCTATTCTACACAAACCTCTATCCGAACGAAACTCCGTTTTACAACCTATCGGTAGACATATTATTCGAGAAAATCGGGCCCATAGAATCCGATATAGGTAAGCGCCCCCTGGCGGTAAAAAATTGAACTAAAATGTAAGTCTGTGGTGCATATTATGAAGAACGGTGAAAGGGGTATTGGCAAAAGTTTAAAAAATTCCCCCCGGGTGCAAAGGGAGGAGGATAAAAAAAAATGCTTAAAATACACAAGTCAGAGTGCAGAGGGGTAAATAATATAAGACTTTTTGAAAATGTTATTATTTTTCGTGATCGCAAGTGTTCTGCTATAAGTATGCAAAATTTCAAGTCTCCAACTTAGTTAGGGGCTGAGTTAGAAAAATTGCTTGAAATACACAAGTTAGAGCCCAGAGATGTAAATAATATAAGTCGTCTTGAAAATTTTATGATTTTTTGTGTGATCGAAAGTGTTTAGCTACACTAGATGGCCAAAGGTGACCGGTCACTTGCGATTTTAGACGTTTTGTTAAATATGCAGAAAAACACATGATGATAACATGTGATGATAGCAAACACATGACACAAATAACTTGAAACTGCAGGTGTGTAAACAGTACAGTATAGGTCATATATTTCCGTGTAGACTTTTTTCCGAAACCCCATAGGGGACCGTCAACAAATTGAAAAAAACGAATATCTTTTGGATAACCCTGTAAAAACTAATGCAGCAAAATCGTTCAAACTCGAGATTATTAATAAGTAGCTTATTGTAATATACTGTGTTCATTTTTATGAGGATAGCATGTATACTCGTAGAAAAATTGAGGTTTTTATAAAAACAGTCCCAAATTTCGCCAAGTTTTTTGCTTATAATTTGCAGAGTTCTTAATATAAAAAAAAGTTTTTTTCAGAAAGTATGACAAAAACTTTGTAGATAATACGTTGCAATCAGAATTAAAATAATAATTTAAATAGGATAAAAAATGAGCAGGTTTACTAAAAAATGTTTCACTGCGTGAATGCAAGCAAAATATAATAAGCGTAATATATTAGCTAAGTATATAGAGCAACTTTTGTGAATGTCTGAAAATCATAGCTTGAAAATTCTGAAAATTATCGTCGATAGCATAAGCTCGAAATCCGTTGTTCCCGAAAAGAAGCAAAAAGATGAGGGGTTGCATCAACTATCTGTTGATTAGTGCTAAGATATCGTACACAATATGGCGCGTACTACTATATTTGGATACAACCCCTCATCTTTTTGCTTCCTTTTGGGAATAACGGATTTCGAGCTTATTCTATCGACGATAATTTTCAGAATTTTCAAGCTATGATTTTCAGACATTCACAAAAATTGCTCTATATACTTAGCTAATATATTATGCTTATTATATTTTGACTGCATTCGCGCATGCGCAGTGAAACATTTTTTAGTAAATCTGCTCATTTTTATACTACTTTAATTATTATTTTAATTCTGATTGCAGCGTATTATGTACAATGTTTTGGTCATACTTTCTGAAAAAAACTTTTTTTTTATATTAAGAACTCTGCAAATTATAAGCAAAAAACTTGGCGAAATTTGGGACTGTTTTTATAAAAACTTCAATTTCTCTACGAGTATACATGCTATCCTCATAAAAATGAACACAGTATATTACAATAAGCTACTTATTAATAATCTCGAGTTTGAACGATTTTGCTGCATTAGTTTTTACAGGGTTATCCAAAAAATATTCGTTTTTTTCAATTTGTTGACTGTCCCCTATATTTCGGAAAAAATCTTCACGGAAATATATTACCTATAGTGTACTGTTTACACACCTGGAGTTTAAAGTTAATTCATCATGTGTTTTTCTAGATATTTAACAAAACGACTAAAATCGCAAGTGACCGGTCACCTTTGGCCATATAGTGTATAAGTATGCAAAATTGCATGTCTCCAACATAATTAGGGCCTGAGTTAGTAAAATCACTTAAAATACGCATGTTAGATACCGGAGAGGTAAATATAAGACTTTTTGAATTTTTTATGATTTGTCGTTTGATCGCAAGTGTTTAGTGATAATTATGCAGAATTTTAAGTCTTCAACTTAATTATAGGCTGAATTAGAATAAAAAAGTTTAAAATACACAAGTTAGAAGCCTGAGGGGTAAATATAAGATTTTTCGAAATTTTATGATTTATCGTTTGATCGCAAGTGTTTAGCTATAATTATGCAAAATTTCAAGTCTTCAACTTAATTAGGGACTGAGTTAGAAAGAAAAGCTTAAAATACACAAGTTAGAGCACAGAGGCTTAAATATAAGATTTTTTTGAAATTTTAGGATTTGTCGTTTGATGTGATGTGTTAAGCTATAAGTATGCAAAGTTTCAAATCTCTAACATATATAGTTTCTGAGAACGGGCTATGTGACGGACAGACAGACAGACAGACAGATAGAGGAGCGAGACGAATAGGGTTTCGTCAGATGAACGAAATCCTGATAAAGGTTATTCCTTTAAATATCGAAAATTTTGAGAATTTCATTGGCTATTAACTGTTAGCATGCGGCTAATACCAAATAAGGGGTTTTAATAAATGTTTAAACTTTTTTTGAATACATAATTGATATTTTTCTGATTAAAGTTTTTTTTAGGTGTTGTTAGTGGTGAATCTAAGACAATATCTATTATGTATAAAAAAAATATGTTAGTTGTTTTAATATTTAAAAAAAATCAGCTGCATTGTATAAACCTAGAATTACATTCTGAAACCTATAAAAGTCGAGCTGGATTAGCTGGTTAATATAACAAATCTTTTCTAAATAGGTGAGGGTAGTACACAGAGAGACGAAAATTATTATTACTTAACAAATGGCGACGATTTTTAATGTTTTGAAAAACTTTTTGCTACATCTTTAAGCTACACAAATGCGGTATACATTAATGTATAAATGGTTTTAACAATGTTATTTATAAAAGCACAGAAGCAGCATAACGGAGTATCGAAAATTGTCTCACTCTGTACCACAAGTAGTACACAGTGAGACAATCTATATATTTTCATAAATCATACATTTTTGCACTCTATCAATAATTTTCTGCAGTTTATGATTTTTAATTAATATTTCTAGATTTTCAAAATATTAAAAATATAAACCTCGGGTTGGACAATGGCAGACCTTGAGCTACCTTCATGCAAATTTTCAGCCTCTTACGTTTAGTATAATTCTCTAGCCATCGCACGCCCACACACACAAGAGTTAAAGAGAGGGAGAGAGAAACCTTCTTTTATTAATAAATAACTTTTTTAACATCAGAACCACATAGTAGGTACACAATAAGACACGTCTCACTGTGTCCCATAACTGTGTGTCTCACTGTGTACTTTCGTTACATTGCACAGAGGAGTTTTTTCGCAATTTAGCCGGCCAAAAGTCAATTTTTCGAAACGCAGTTGAGGAGAGAAAAATGTAGCTAATTAAGATGATAAATAAATAGGGATTCACCGTACATTTATAAGTTTTTTTCTGTTGTGCGAGAAAATTGGTGCCAGGGAAGGTTAAACTTGTTTGTAGCAGTAAGTTTTTATTTGTACTTTAAAGTTCCATTTTGTGCCTGTTTATTTCACTGTGATTTTTCCCCATAAACATTTCCTTATACCATATAATTTTGGATTCTGAAAGCCCATGTATATATGTTTACGTTTCACATGAATATATTTATATTTGTTAATTTAACAGATATGATAAAACGACATAAAATGTGCCGTATATTTTTGAAATTTGTGTTGTTAATTTCAATATTCTATAAAGTATTTGTTATACATCAGGGTCGATCCGGATGATATTTTTTTAATCTAAATGACAGTTCAAGATATGTAGTTAATAATTTTGAAAACTGTAGCTGCGAAAAACTGCGATCTTAGAAGAATTCCATTCAAACACACAACTGTATGTTCCTGTAAATAACAATTTTTGCATTTCCTTTTCGATTTGAAAAGTATTCCACGATAGATAAATTGAAATTATTGTCAGAATGTATCGTTGCGGACATAAAAAAGTTCCAATATACATATCTGGCCCATAATTTTTTTTTAATTGTCTGCGCCTGTTTCTGAAGTTCTATGTTACTTTTTTTATGTTCTAAATTTAAAAATGATATATGTCTTCTTAGAAAATGTTGCGCTGTTTTAGTTTACATCTTATAAATTCTGCTTCCTAAATACATCTAGTATTTAATTATGGATTGTGAAAGTCCAGGTAAATATATTTATATATTCCACATGAATACGTTTATATTTATTTATTTAGAAGATTTTGTAAAGTGGCAAAAAATCTATCGAACATGTTTGAAATTTGTGCTTTTAATTTCACTATTCTATAAAAAATTCGTTACACTTCCCGATGAGTCCAAATGATTTTTTTGGACTCATCGTCCAAAAAAAATCACTCAATTTTCATAGATCTCGTAATTTTCTAGATCTCATAATTTAAATGAGATCTAGATATTTAATTAATAACGTTGAAAACAATATCTGCGAATAATCGGTAATTTGGAATACTTTATTTTAAGCACGTTGTGTTTCCTTAAACGATAAATGTTTCATTTTCATTAAAAGAAATTAAAAAAAAAATATTTTAGGAAAGATAAATTGCAAATATTGTCAGAAAGTATCGTCTACGACATAAAATAATTAAAATTTATATTTATGATCAATATTTTGTTCAACTTCGATTTTATGATTCGACAGTTAATATTTGCTTGTAGAAATAGTTTGATCTGCCGTACTTTCAACTTCGATTATGCGACTACTTATTTAAGTCAGTTTTTTGTTTTAAAATCTTTTTTAGATTTCAAAAGAGCCAAGTAAATGTGTTTATATTTCATATCATATGTTTATATATGGTTTTTAAAATGTAAGATCAAGCATCAAATTTATATTTTTAAAACTTGTATAGTGTATAAGGAATTTTTTATGCTTTCCGATGATTATAGCTGATGTTTTTCAGTTTAAATGCATCAGCTATGCAGTTAATAACTTAAAAATAAACTGTCAGGGTGTCAGGATGGATTTTTTTTTTACACAAACTTATGTGTTTCTATATATGAGCATTTTTAAATAAAATTCTAAAAGCTAAATGTCTTTAAAATTAATTACTCTTATTATTTTCTGTACAAAATTATTTCAGGTCCATCTGGAGTTAAAACTATATCAAGAGAATAACTCTTAAACCTTATGGATAACCAGAATTAGCCTGATTTCTAGAAAAAAATCTAGAATTTCTCGAGGATTATCTTGTTAAAAAAAAAAAAAATATTCAGAAAACCAAAAGCTACAAATAAAAAATGATTTTAAAAAATATGACAAACCTGAATTTCAGAAAAGACGGCATGAATCAAATTGGAATAAGCATTATTTCTTGAAAAAAAAATCATATTGGTTATAAGGAACATAAAAAAGGCACAAAGGGGTTTAAAGATTTAATAGTTACAGATATGAAAAAAAATCTAAACTTAGTTTAGAAGTTTGATGAACAATGCGCTCTCAGGAATTATTTTCCTAATAAAAACTTTTAAAAGTGACCAGGAAAAAACGAAATTTGTTTCATTTTCTTCAAAGAAATTGGTCGCTCATGGAGGGAGTTCAATTGGGGTGGTCCCTGAATGGAGGTAAAATTAGTATTGAGCCTATGGGAATAAATTTCGTTCAATGAAAAAAAGGTCGTTCAGGTGGTCGCTTAATAGAGGTGGTCTCACAGGCAGGTTTCACTGCATATGAAAAAATACATTTGTATTGACGGATAGAATACAATATATTCACTAATATTCTGTTGCATTAAAGTCATTTTTACATATTACAATGTTTTCCATATACCCTGTATATATATATTATATATATATATATATATATATATATATATATATACATATATATGTGTGTATACATAATGTATTTTTCAAAGAAAATTACTAAAAAGTGATAGTAATAAGATAAACTAATCAATGATAAACTTTAGTCCAATTTTTCACTTAGAAATATTTTTGGACGGCTAAATCCACCAAATACTCCACTGTGCCGTTGTAACAAAATGGATGCCACATCTGTTACATCAATTTGATCGCTTTAAAAAGTTTTTGTCGTTTTGCCGAAATATTTTATGATTAGATATAGCTAGGTTTGGTTAAGTAAATATATGTCATATTGAAGGAAATAAAGTCTAAAATAGACGTTTATGTAACTTTAACTACTATAAAATAAGGAATTATTTACTATTTTGGCGGACGAGTATCTGAAGTGCCGAAAGTACATCAACGTGTTGCATAAGATGAGGTCGTTATGTGTATGTGCCAGCTTAAAGAAAAAGTTACAACTATATGTCAAAGTGGCTGCTGTCTTACTGTGTAATATGTCTCACTGTGTACTCCCCTACCCTATACAAAAAATGTATTATTTATCATCTAAATAATCGAACAATTACACGGAATTCACAAAACACCGGGATGTCATGCATGTAGTGTATTATAGTAAAATAGGATTGGTTGTATTTAACAACTAGAATATGGAAGTGGGTTGATGGAATTAACAGATATCCGCAAGCATACGAGCATTTTCAAATTTTAATTAATTTCTGATATGTTATTTTTTTTTTGTATCTTTTAACGAAGTTTCTGTAATGAAAACAATTAAATCTACCCTATATATATAAAATCCTAATGAAACGAATTTATGAAACGGAAGTATGAATCGACTGATTAAACAACTGATTATGTTTCACGGCGATTTCTCCTAAAATATGGAATACTTTGAGATGAAATTAACACCAAAAATAAATATTGATCCGCAGATTTCAAAACAAGTATTAGAATTTTTAAATTCGAATTAGATTTCGAAATATTAATTTTTTTCTAATTTTATTTACATTTTTCTAATGATGGCAACTCAAATTTTAATCAAACAGATATATATATACTTTTTTATATTTCAGAAAATGTTGACATGGTAACCAGGCTATTGTTGTTTATTTGATAATAAATGTTTATTTACTTTTATTTCTTTTTACAAATTATATAAATTATTTTGTTCTATGATTATTAATTTTTTTTTTTTTATATTTCCTTTAGAAAATAATAAAAAATAATTAAGAAATACAGTACTACTTAGTTATTCCGTCGACCAATTTCACCAAATTATATAAATCGCCAAAACACTCGCCAAATTATACAAATTGACATAATATTTATTTTATATAACGAAAGAACAAATAAATTAGTATAACATTAATAAATATACGAATTAAACGTCGAAATAAAAATCACTTGATGACGTAAAGACGTGTAACTTGCTTAAAGTCAAGTAAATGGGACATTTACGATCAACCATTATTGGCATTTAATCTTATAGTTTGGCGATAGATTTTTGGTCGTCGGAATATCTAAGGAATACGAGAAATGCATATGTAACTGGCATTTGAAAACGAGGTTTTCGCCAAATTTTCGTAAAAAATAAAAATCACACCAAATCTGTATATCTGTAACCGTGTTTATCTGTAACATGTATAACCGTATCTGGCCAAATATTACCACTCGAAAAAAAATGCTAACTGGCGAGTTGAAAAAAAGATATTGGTGAGATTTGCATCCTGCTAGCGTAACAGTACCTAGAATTATTTGCGACCATGGCAACTTTTATGTAGTTTTATTCGAAAAAAAAATTTTGATTTTTTAACCAAAATGGAAAACTTACGGTCTCATATTGGCGCGATTTTTTTCTGACGCCAATGTCATATATGGAACGGGCACATAACTGGCGCCAAAGTATGGTTATTTTGCTTGATATGGTAAGCCGGATGTTGCTGTTGATGCTGTTGATGCGTTCCCCAAATTGGCGTCGTTAAAAAATCACGCCAATATGGGACGTATATGACATCTTTGCCAAACTTCCATATGAACAGCGAAGAATTCAGACCGTATTTGTTTATGGCAGTTGATGACTTGAACTATTATAATATAGATGGAATGATGGCGATAGAATAATATTTGGCAACTTATCACCTGTGCCTGGCTAACATTAAATTACGAAAATGGCACCTAGAGTATAACAAGGGAAGGGGTCCGTCTGGAACTGTTGATGATAGTCACATGACTTAGGCTATTGTTATAGAGATTGTTTTAGAATACCGGGAGACAGAGACTCTTATACTTTATTTTATTTTAGCTTCTTTTCAAATGTTTAACAGATCCTCTTTAATTAGAAACGAAAACAACTATTGGGTGTCTTAACAGCAACTGATTCGCCCTTAAATTTTTCCAATCAAAGGGAATTGAATGGAAGCCCTTTTACAGGGAGATCTGCACAGCTTTTTTCAGTATAATTAAATCTTCTCTAATATTTTTAAAACCCATCAGATTAGCGTGTTTTTAGATTCTGTGGTGTCTAAACGGAGGTTGGCGAGCGTAGCTTGCAGGGGGCAGAGCCCCCTAGTAGTGTATAAAGATACATCATCTGCTATCTGAAATGGTGAATAAATATCGTTATTTTAGTTTTCTTTTTTTAATTCGTTTAACGATTTAAGTTTTCACTGTCTTTGAAATTTGTAATTTAAAGAATATTCATGAGACTAACTCCTATATTTCCAAAAATTATTATAAAAACAAGCAAGAAAAGCCATGCGTTAAGTATAGATTATGAAACACTTTCCAACACTTCCTGAATGCTTTAACAAACTTTGTTACTTAGGGAAATAACGTATATAAGAGAACTAAGTAAACATTTTAGAAAACGCCAAAAACATTTTAAAACTGATGATTTCAGCAGTTACCGTCCATAGCATGGTTACCGTCCATAGCATAGTTACCGTCCATAGAGGGAAACATTCTTATATACTTTTGTACAACCTTGTAGTTAACATAGTACCTTTATTACACGCCACTATTTAGCTAAAGTTTAATTCAAAGTAAAACTCTCTTGAAATCTTATCATCTTATCTTAATCTCTTTCTTATCATTTATAGACGGCCGTGTATCCAATTCTTTGCTGTATAACATTTGTATATCCTTTTATCTATATTCTACAAAATTTCTTAGTAAATTAAATGCAGTTCACCATAAAAATGTATAACTCATTTAAAAACCTCATTTAAGCAATTTGCGCCCATACCCAGCAACCCTTACGAATACTTTTGTGTAGCCCTGTATATGAATTATAGCATTTATATACAGCATACGCCATGCATAAATATAGTGAATCATAAAAACGCATATTATAATTAAAAATGCATTTACAGCAATCATAGCTAATGAACAGCACTTCGGATACAATATAGTATCTGAAATATTTTGTGTGTCCCTGTAAATGCTATATAGATTTCGTATTATCATGAAATAATTTATAGTACACTGGTGTCCAAAATTAAAGACCAGTCACAAAAGGTTAATTTTTAAGTAAGCGAATACTCAAAAGGTAATAATATCATTCAAATAATTACTATCCCTACAGCACAGATAGTCTATATAGCATCTCATTCATGTCACACATGGTCACAAGTGCCATAGTCACTACGGTGAATCAAAAAATAGAAAATTCTACACGTCTCATTATGAGTCTCAAATGATCACTATATGTAATTCCACTGAGTCGTCAACGTAACTGCTGATTTGTGACGAGTCACCAAGTGGCTTTAATAGGTAGTTACATTGTGACTCTCATGTGCCTGTCATTTTTAGACTCAATTTCAAAGTCATCATGAACGTTGCATTATGATAAGACACCAAATAATATCACATTATAGTCACATGGTGACTTTTCACAAAAGAGCACAATGGTGACGTCACCTGAGAGTCATCATGTGGCTTTATTGTGACATTATTTAGTAACTTATAACAATTGAGTGTTCACGGTGATTTTGAAATTGAGTCTACAGATGACAGTCACATGAGAGTCACAATGTAACTACATTGTAAAGTCACATGGTGACTAGTCTAAAAGCAGCAGTCACAGTAACGCCTCAGTGGAGTCACATATAGTGATAATTTGAGACTCATAATGAGAAGTATGGAATTTCCTACTTTTTTGCTGCACCGTAGTGACTATAACACTTGTGACCATGTGTGACATGAATGAGATGTTATATGGACTAGCTATGCTGTAGAGATTGTAATTATTCGAATTATATTATTTCCTTTTGGGTATTCACGTACTTGAAAATTAGCATTTTGTGATTAGTCCTTAATTTTGGACACCAGTGTATGTAAACCTCAGCGACGTATATCAATTTCATCATATATGAAACAGATTAACATAATTAAAGTACGACGCAAACAATTCCCTTCACCCCTATATAATTATGTATTGGAATTCCTTTTTTAGCCCTGCAAATGAACAATAACTATTCTTTGCATCGCATATACTACAGAATGTATATTTTAGTGCGCTTCATAAATGCATATCAATTTTATTCTGTTCGAAACCGTGTAAAATTATTTGAAAAGATTTTTTTCCATAAGCCGTAATGTGCTATTTAGTTAAAATTTAATTCAAACTAAAACACTCTTAAAACTGCTGAAATCACATTTCCAGAAATTATAATTTATAGACGGCAACGTATCCATTTCTTTGCGCGACCCTGTATATCATTTTATCTATGTTCTACAAACATTTCTTAGTAAACTAAATGCAGTTCAGCGCAAAAATCCATAACACATTTAAAACCACCTTTAAGCAATTTGCAATCATAATCAGTGACCATTACGAATTCTTTTGTGTAGCCCTGTATATGAATTACAGCATTTATACATACCATATATAATGCATAAATATATAGTGAAATATAAAGGCACATAACATAATTAAAAATGCATTTCTAGCAATCAATCGCTACCGTACAGTACTCCGGATACAATAGTATCTGAAATATTTTGTGTGTCCCTGTAAATGCTACGCACTTCGTATTATACATGAAATAAGTTATTGTAAACCTCAGTGACGTATATCAATTTCATTATACATGAAATAACTTAACATAATTCAAATATGCCGGAAAAAATTATCTCCATCCCTATAGCATTATGTAACGGAATTCTTTTGTGTGGCCCTGTAAATGAATGATAATTATTCTTTGCACCACTTATTCTACAGAATGTCAATTTTATCATACTTGAAAGCATGTAACATCATTAAAAATCATTTTAAACGATTTTTTCCCATAGGCCGTAATGTAACAGAAAAAATTTTGACTGACCCTGTAAATGAACTAAACATGCTACAAACTTCATTTAAAATGGGGTTCGTGCTATAGTAGAGGTCACTAACATCCAAAAATTTCAGAACGATCGGAGTATATTTACCATAGTTACAGCGCGGACAGACGGACAGACAAACCGAAGTCATAAACACTTTTCAACTTTGTTGGAAAGTGTTAAAAATGAAGATTTTAGTATTATGTATATTTCTGAAATAGGTTCTGATTTTTTTAAACGTAAATAAACAGATTAAGATAAAACATGGAGTTTTGAATATGAAGTATGGAGACACTTAGAAGACGTAATCAGATTAAAAGTTTTTGTCTAAACCACAAAAACCTACATTACAGAAATTGACAAACTTCTGGGCGAATTCCCTTAGACGCGTAAGGCAAATAAAGACATTAACGTGGCAATATGGGCAAGATCTCCCAATTTTATCCAGAATCATCTCAACCAATAGCACTTTATTGTCCATTTTCGTATAAAGGCACTTTACTATAAATAAATAAAAATTGTATAATTTGAAAAATCTATAATTTTCTTGATTTTCAGTTCCTTTCCATTGCAGTCACAATTTCTTGCTCGTAAACGGAAATGTAATAAAATTAATATTATATATATTTTCAAATTGTATAATTAAATTGGATTTCATTTTTTTTTCAAAAATCGAAAGATCGCATGCCATGGAAATGGAACACTGGTTGCTTTGATACATAGTTAAAATTATAAAATATTACTTGAGTTTAATTACGATTAAAATAAGAAAAGTATACATGTACCCAGTAAGGTTTTTAAGGTGTTTGGAATATGTGCAATAAAATACAAAATATGAATTTATACCAAACTAATGATCCATTGAAAAGATATTACGATCTTCATAATAATTTCCCTACATAAAAAAATATTCTTTCAAAACTACTTCTGTGTTGAAGTTTTTTGAAATATAAATATATTCCATTAAGTTTCTTATTGTAAATATATTACACAAGGAAACATTATTTAGCACCGTAGGAAAAAACAAATTTTCCCAAATACGAATAAAATAATAAAATAACTTTATTAGATTTTCATTTGAAATTGGAAAAAAAAATCATTTCATGTTGAATCATGTAGAAGCAACTTCCTTCTATGTAATTGTATTTTCAATATTAACCGAGTATTCCAGAAAAAGAAATATGCAAGACACAATTTGTCATTTTTAATAAGAAGTCGAATATTTCCTCGAGAGAAAAATTCTATTTCATTTAAAATACGTTTACGAAAATTCCATTTCCTTATTCTTTTATTCCACTTGATTTAATTTATGTCCTATCATCGCTCCTCAAGACATTTTTTGACTGTAAAGTAAAGCAGTCAGTGTATTTTGCATATGAGATATTTTTTATATTTTATTGTGTTTTAAAATACGTCTGTTATATGTAATTTTTCTTTAGTAGATGTATGTTTTCTGAAAATATAATTTAATGTTTTAAGCGGTTGGAATTTATTTTTCTTTCGAAAGTTTGAATTTTTGAAAATGATGTTAAAAGATTGCTTTTTTACACATTTATTCTTTTAAATACACATTTAAGTTTAGAAAATAATATTTACCCATACTTACTACTTTTATTCTTAGATGTAGCAAATTTATGTAGCAAACTTATAAAAATTATACAAGTTTTTCTACATATATTTACTTTTAAACATAATAAATAAAAAAAAAACTCCAAAAAAAATCACAAATTAAATTATATTTATCACATCAGATTAAACATTTGAAATATTTTAACATTTTGGAATCCATACGCGAATATAAGTTTTTTTAAAAGTTATCTTCTTATTTTAATTCTACAGATCGAAAATAGACATCAATATGTCATTTTCCTTCGTATTATTTTCCTGTTAGCAATTTTGTTACCTATTAATAAAAAGATAAGATTCGAAAAAAATAATTATGCATGAATTTTTATTGATTTGGCAAGTATACTAGCTTTGCTTGCCAAATCACATTTGTATATCGACTAGAAAATTCGAAAAGACTTTTATTCAACTGTTTTTTTAATTTTTATCATGCAATCAGTAGGCCACATTTTTTTAGTGCTTGACCACCACCACTTATTTTGAAATAGTAGAATTTGCTTGAATTTATGTTATTTAATTTGTCATTAAATTAAATAAGGCGAACATTGTGACTACTTTTAAAAATGGGTGCCAGTCGGTAACTAAAAATCACTATACTAATTATGGCTCACATGAATTTTGTGAACCTTTTTGCCGGCTCTCGTCCTTGGCCGTTTTTTAGCCTTCTTGGCTTTTTTTGCTTCGTTTTAGTCCTTTTAAGCTTATTTTACTGCCTGTTTTAACGACCTTTCTATCTATTTTGCCTCCTTTTGAGAGAATTCTTCTTCTTTCTCCCCACTCTTGGCACCTTGTGCCATTTTTACTATTTTCAAGACAAAAGCATTTTCTGGGAACTCCTTTTCCCTTTATTTGCAAGACCGCGCGGAAATTCAATGATTTAATACATAGGATGGGATCGTTTTTTAGCTGTAGGGGGGGGGGGGGAGGAAGCGTAAGAATTTTCAGGCTTAGACAAATTCCCTTCGATGGTAGTTTTCGGTTCTTAACGAACAATTTTCTGATTCACAGGAGTTATTTCGAAGTTTTTGCCGTTACTTAAGATTGTACTTGGTTTAGATTCTGTTATGTCCACTGGTACTGTATCATCTTCTATCGCTCCGTCTGTTACCCTTCACCTAAATCTTGTTTGAATATTTTGATTTTTTCTCCAGAAGATTATACAAACGGTGTAAAACTCCCAACTCTTCACTTGGTAGTTGTTGAGTATTTCCAACTTTCTTTATCAAATTCTTGACGAAGACTTGATGGAAATCTTAAATCGATAGATTTCACAGTACGGCATTGGGATCTTCTGTACTAGTGGTAACAGTTGAAATAATCAACCGTTGCATTTGGTGCAGTCTAAAGCGTTTCAATCTTATTTGATAAAATAATGTTGTTCTGAAGCCATTTTTCTTGCCATCACCATGTCGTTTTCTAGAACGATTTTAAGTACTGGGATGATGCTCACTTTAATTATAGTTTCACATAAGTGGTTTTCATATCAATGGACCTGTATCACCGAGTTTTAGTGTACGGAGGGGAAACGTCGCAGGATGCAAGAATGGTTTAAAACTATAACAATTATCGTACTGATTTACAATGTTAGCTGGTTTCACGCATAAATTTTTTTAAACCCATCCACAAACAAAATTGCCTGTAGTTGAAGATCATCCTTCTCAAGAAAAAAGGCAAAGGCATTTCTTATCCATGCATTAAACGTTTGTGCAGTCGTCCAACCATCGTTGCTGTTACCAATAACCCATTTTCGCGGAACGCTGTGAACTGCTTGTGCGGGAATTATTTCTAATCGTGTAGAGGATAAAAGGTTTCACTGGCATACAGAAGACGAAAATTCAAATATTAGAGTTATGAAAAATTTTAAGTATGTTTGGTCGATGTCATAGATATCCTTGATGCCCTTTTCTGACATAACCCGAAATTTCTCAGGAGAGAGACTGAAGTTTATATCATCAGCATTCAAGACACTGTTTGGATCTAGTAATGCTTCCAAAAAATTTTCTTCCTAAAGTAGATCAATGATGTCCTGGAACCACTTACCAATGTCTCTTTTGCCGACGTCTTCATCGGCTAGTTTTAATGTTCCCTGGTGCTCACTGCGCGATCTTGCATCGTCACCGCAAAAAAAAAAAAATAATAAAATAAAATAAATAAATAAATAAATAAATAAATAAATAAATAAAAATAAAAATAAAAAGCAATTTATCAAATTACAACGACCATTTGGAAAACGATTTTTTGAAGACTAAAATTTAAGACATAAAACATAGCACGGAGTTGATCATACATTACGTACGCCATGTATTAAACATTAATAGTGTTATTACACGTAAAAATTGCAAGACAAAAATATCACCTGCGACCCGTCAGATTTCATGAAACTTAAGTATTATCCACCTGAAACTTACGTAAATATCCAAGCATTTCATTGGCTGTTCGGGAAAAGGCTTTACCATCGTCAGATTTCCAAGAAATCTGACGGCCAATTTTAAATGAAATTTCATTCTTAAAATTCTAAACATCCGACAATATTACTTTTTACACCATCGGATAGAGAAAAAAAATCTACTTTTAAATGTAATTTGTTTGAAAACTGTATCTCAATTTGTTTCTGAGTTATTAATTTTTTTTTGTAGTTTTTATTACGTTTTTGTCATAGTGGCAACAGAAAATATCCATCGTTGTTGAAATTAAAGGGCAATACAGATTACTGTATAGACCAATGAGAAAACGAATAAATTGCGGATTAAACCAATGGAAACCTTCAGATATTCTTTTGATTTCCCACCCTGACGAGAACAATAACCATTTTTCAAAATGGTTTAAAAAAATTTAAAGTAATATTGTCAACCTAAAATACAAGAGAGGGGAAATCATGTCACAATCTATTACCCTAGACCATGGGTTAGCAAAACTCTGTAGATAAGACGCACAAAAGAAACGTCAGTTTTTGAGAACCAACACAAACTGACATTCAGTGTTTGACCGATTTCCAATCATAATATAGGATACTATTATAACGAGAAACGTTTAGAAAATTAAAATAAAAATAAATGAATAAAATCTTAATTTTGGTTATATATATCAAAAAAAAAAAAAAATGCTTAAGTTTGTTTTACTAGAAACTCCTTGACGCTGTATTACACAAACAGATGTTCCGTTGGGTAAAAATCTTTCTTTTCATATTGAATGATTTAATTCTCGATCCCACACTCGAGGCAGACCGAGACAGACGAGGGCCGAAACCTGCGCAAGATCAATTGGATGCTTGTGGAAAGGTTAAACATATATTCGTACATTTATTCGTAGCTAAACACATACATTCATTATGCATGCACGTATGTAATGTTCAGAATAAGTTACGTAGATGTTTTTCAAAGTACTTTTTATTCTTTATTTGACCTTTTTAATAAAGAACATACTAACTAATTGCACTACAGAACTAACATATTACATACTAGAGAACTAATTTTGAACTCACAGAATATACAGGGTGTCCAAAAATTCCTGGACACATTTTAAAATTCAATACAAAATCAAGTGCGGTTTGGACAAAAATGCTTTTTAGAATGAAATGTTTTCTTCAAGCGAATAAAAGTAATTAGTTTGAAATTTCGATCATTGATGTCGCCACTTTTCCGTGTGTTTGCTTTCAAACATGCTTTTTCTGATTTTCAGATACATTTTTACGCTGTGACACAGAAATGACAATTCCCAATCGCCGTTTCTGTGAGTCGGACATCCTGTATATATTGTATTTCTAAGAAAAGAATATCACAATCCGTATTATTCAAATCTCTTCATTTTGTAAACCATAGTTATATAAAAATTTTAGAATGGCATAAAACATTTCATTTTTATATCTGAAATCACCTTTATTAAAGATACATATTTATCGCAAAGATGTATTTTAATATGTATGATTGAATTATTAGTACATTTGAGATGAAGTTATGGAATAGAAAATATTTTTGACTTTATCTACATTTTCATATTTAATGTTTTTTACCTATATCTTATTTATATTCTAAATATTTTTACAAAACAGATAATTTTATAAATAAGATTAATTTAATACGAGAGACTATTTTATATCTATTATACTTATATATAAAATAAAATGAAAATTTCGTTCAGGCTGCTTATAACTCGAGTTCTGCTGAATGGTTTTGATGGAACTTTCACTGTTGGATAGATAATGTTTCAGTAAAGGTTTTAGTTTTACTATATGGGTCAACATTACTTAGTTATAGAAATATGGGGAAAGTTCTATTATCAGTTGAATCAGATTATGAAAGACTACCCTTTTTAAAAATTTCTAAAGGACGGATTTTGCTGCGACATGGACTCTGAATCAGATAATTTTCCATGGAAAGTTTTAGTACATGACATATTTTTTTCCGTTTCTTAGTTATAGAATTATTGTTGAAAGTTCTACAATCACATTAACTGGATTAGGAAAGATGAGCTTTAACAAAAAGTTTACTGTAAATATTTCGATGCGACTTGCACTGTTAATCAGTTATTTTTCCATGGAAAGTTTTAGTATATAACATAATGTTTTATGTTTCTTAATTATATAATTATGGTTGAAAGTTCTACAAGCAGATGAACTGCATTACGATAATAAGCCTTAATAAAAAGTTCTAATGAACAGATTTTGATGGGAATTGTACCGTTAAACAGATAATTTTTCATGGAAGATTATAGTATGTAACATATCGTATTACGTTTCGTAGTTAAAAATAAAAGTGAGGGAAAAATATGTCATATAACATTAATTTGTGGAAATAGTCACAGTTTTTTGTAGCTTGTTATATTGCAGTATATATATATATATATACACAGGGTGTATCTTAAAAAGGGGGCAAAACTTTACGGGTTGATAGAGCGCAGCTGTACGAGAAAATTTCGTTATAGAATGTATGGTCGGAATTCAAGTGGTGAGAAGTTAAAAGGTAGTTTCCCACTGTCGTAGTTAAAGAATTAACACAAGAATGAGAGGATACACTTCAGAAAATAATTTATTAAAATGAATACGGGTAACTAATAAACAGGTAACTAATGTACATGCTCAAAGAAATTGCTCAAAAGATCTGTAATGCATTCCTCACGCCTGCGGTACAGGGACTGACGTACATTTGCGAATACACGAGCATTTGCGAAGACGCCGGAAACAACGGCAATCCAGGCGACTAGATCCATAATGGTTGCAATGGGGCAAACTTAGATTAGGGTTTTCATATGGACCCACAAGAAAAAGTCCAGACACGAGAGATCCGGAGATCATTGTGGACAAGCTATTGAACCACCTCGACAATTCCTTTGCCCTTGGACAGTGGAAAACTATCTATTAGCTTCTCACCACTTGCGTTCCGACCATACATTCTATGACGAAATTTGCTCGTATAGCTGCGTTCTATCACCCCGTAAAGTTTTCCTCACTTTTTCAGATACACCATGAATATTGTAGGAATTTAAACACACGTCGAAAAGTCTCAAACCATCTTTAGAATGTATTTCTTATAATAGGCTTATGTTTTTAATTTTAAATTATGCTTCTCGGAGCAGTCATAACATTACAATGCCGCACTGTAAATAGTCACTTCGTCATCATCACACACAAAAATGCCAAAAAACTATTAAAAAGGAACTAATAAATTCATCAAACGAAAATTATATAGCCAGTAACAATTTGAAGAAAGTTTTGCATTACTTTGAAACTTTAAGTCTGCCTATTTTGCTACACCGAATATGACTGTTCTCACTATATTCTGCACCAATTTTAATAATTTGAAATCTTACAATTTAGCTAGCTTGGCCGTGTTACATATACATTCGTATTGCACGTTAGATAATAGGAATACACTTATAGTTTTAAATTACATAAATTTTCAACAAATTGTAAATAGTTACATTATAATGTAAATTGGCATGTTATTTATATTCATTCTACATCCTTACATTATATACATATCAATTTCACTTAACTTATTAATGCAATTTAATTGTTAAAATTAATGTAAATGTTTCATGGAAGATTCTAGAAAATAGTATTTAAAGCATTTCTAATATTGAATCTAATTGTTAAGATTTATAAAAATAAAAAAAAAAATATATTTACTTTTATGCGCTTAAAATAAACTTTTTAATATATAAGGTTTTCATAAATCAAGATTATTTTCAGATTGTATTTAAATCTATAAATAATTTTCAGCTTGAGTTTTCTTGTATTAAAAAATTAAAGACTATTATGTATCTACGAAATTTTTTTGACAGAGTTTAGTTCTAAGACATGCTTTAATAACTATATAAAATATACATTCTCTTTTTGAACAGACTCATATTTAACGTTTACCATACTAATTATACAGAATAGTTGAACAATGCTTCTAAATAAAGTAAAATTACCGCTATTAGACTTCTTAAAGTATAGATTAGCATTAATGGAGTTTTATCTAATGTATTTTAAGCAATGTTTTCAAAATGCTGTGTTACTGATGTAAAACCGATACAGCTTCATTACAAATTAACTATTGATTGGTTCATTTAAAAGGGTTTTGGAGTTTATCAATTAAGGTCATAGAGGTAAAAGTTTGATAAGTAACTATTAAAATTAAGGCATTGTAATTTAAATATTTTCTCGTTTAGTGGAATTGAAAGCTTGTTAAATGGAAGCGATTTACCTAACGAAAATTCATCTAGCTTCTGAACAAATTGAAAATTAAATATTTCAAAATTCTTCCCTTAACAGTTTTCAACTTTAATTTTAGGGATGTGTTCTTTAATAAAAATTTATGTAATAAGTTCAGTTTCGCACGTATTGAAAACAATTTAATATTATGTTATTAATACTATGTCAGCTTCACCGATTTCATTTTTCTTATACTTATGAATATGTACACACACACATATATATATATATATATACGTGTTATGATCGAAAAGTTCGTGGTATGATCCAAAAGATCCCGCCCCCCCCCCCCCAAAAAAAAAAAAAACCTTACCCTGAATACTTCACATCAACGAAGTACACCCACCTTCAAAGTAGTTACCTTCGGCAACGATACACTTTTGCCAGCATTCGTATTATTTCTGGGAAGCGCTGCTGGAAGCCATTTTTCTCAACTTCCCAAAAGGCCTCCTGCGATGCTGTTTCCACCTCATATGATGACGGCGTCCCTGTAAATGTTTTTCATTGAGGGAACATGGAAAAGTCACACGGAGTTAAGTCTTGTGAATAGGGGTTATGTAGAAGCAGATTAGTGGCGAGTTTTAGAGAGGAACTATTTTACCAATTTGTATCGATCTGCTGATGCGTTGCCTTGCAGAAGGTAACCGTCGCCATTCTGCCAGAAGTGATGAAGTTTACGACAAATGGATTCGCTCAAATGACGTAAAATACATAAATAATGCTCCTTGTTAACTGTTCGGCTTTCGGTAATAAATTCTGAATTCACAATTCCTTGAGAATAAAAAAATACTTAAATCATTACTTTCTGTTTGCTCCGATCCTGCCGGAACTTTTTCGCCGTACATCTTTATTAGCATTTCCAAAGTCTCTATTCTTGTTTTACTAAGCTTTGACAAAATTTAATGTTGCAGCGCTGTTCAAGAAAAGTAATTTTTTTTTACGTCGCGGCGCAAAGATAACTAACTTCGGATGACAACAGCTGCGTGTAAGGTTCGGTTACATGACATGGGCTAAACCAACTGGGACAGGTAGGGCTGAATTGAGAGAATCCATTTCAAGCTGTTTAACTTTAGTTACTTGCTTTCGTCATCAAGAATGACCGCAGTATCCAAATTTTTGGATCATACCGCATATATATATATAGATATACACTGATGGACAAAACTTACGGACCAAAAAGTAAGGTACACGTAAATCAGAATCTACGTGAAATTGTAGGTCTATAAACGAACAATAGTATTAACAGAATGTTACACAGGATATAATATAAACATTTTGTTGAAAAGAGGTATAGAGGGTATTATCAGAGGTTATTTTTCTGAAACGTGAATATTGTTCGAAAACCTGACTGTTCTAATAAAGCAAAATACTCACAATTAACAATCGTCAATATCATATCAATAAGGGGTATGGCCACAGTGGAATGAGAGACAATTTCTAACTCGGCATGGCGTACTCAGATTATCATGATTCCGTAGCTGTTGATTCAAGTTGCCCCATTATTCCATCACTGCACGGATCAGGGTTCCCTTGTGTGTGGGAGGAAATTGTCGAGTAGCAATACATCTCCCCAAGGCATCCCATACATTTTCAATGAGATTCAGGTCATGGGAACTTGCTGGCCAGTCTATGCAAAGGATACATTCGGCCTCAAGACAATCTTGTACAGACTGTGCGCAATTACAAGGTGTGTTATCATCCATAAAACCAAACTTTTCGCCGAAAGCACCTCAAAAAACTCGAACATGTGGAATCAGGACAGCTTCAATGTACCGTCTACCGGTCGTGGAATCTTTGTCAAGCACATAGAGATCCGTGCGGCCATTGAACATGATGCTTGCCCAGACTATGATACTTGAAGTCGCATATCGATTTCTTTCTAGAATATTTTCGAGACAATAAGCACTTCCAACCTCGCGCCATATCAGTTTACATCAATAATCCGACGATAGACTGAATCTATTCGCATCTGAGAAGAGCAAGGTAGACCAGTCGTCATCAATCCAATTGCGATGCATACGGGAACAATGTAAACGGGCGCTACGTTGGGATCTCGAGAGAGGGACACACCACAGGTCTTCGGGTGTATAGTCCACCCATTTTCAAAAATCTTGCAACTATTTTACGCGATAATTTACTTCCGGTGGCAGCATAAAGTTGATTTGCTAATTCACCAGCTGTGCTGCGTCGGTTCCTTTTTGCCGAAATATCAATATAGTGATCTTCTTGGTACATCGTACTGCTAGGACGGCCTCCTTGACGCCTAGTACATATCCCAACTTTTAGAATGCTGTCCATTGCCTAGAAACAATACTGTACGCGATGTTAAATTCCCGGGCTACATCTCTCATTTTGCGTTCTTCTTCCAACTTTCCGATTATTCTACCGCAAGTAATATCATCTAAATGTTGCCACGAAGACATGCTCAAAATTTCAATGCTCAAGCTTCATTGCATCTCGTTCAGTTTTTACATCTAATGAGAACTCACAGCACCCCCGATTGCCTAAAACCTCCTATATCTGCTGTCATATGATCTACAAAAGCGGAAGTACAAAGTTTTCGTAAGTTTCACAAAACAGAATACATCCCGCATTCATGCAAATTTTCACGTGCTCCTGCTAACATATTTCTAGTTGTAATCGTTGAAAATGTCAGTGGTGCCGTAGTTTGTCCATCTATCTATCTTTTTATCTATCTGTCTATCTATCTATATATACCACTGAATAGACTACTAAACGGATTACTGAACTATATTGTTTTACTGAACGTATCCGAATGAAACTTCAAATATATGTTATGTAGAGCATGCGGCCGAAGCTTTAATAAAACATAAGTTTGCAATTTTGCCACCAGATGGCGATGAGCAGATAAAACCATATACAAATGAGTAGCTAATGTAATTTTGCTATAAAATCAATACATATGGTTCAATGAAATCATTTCTCCGCACTGAACATGCCACTGAACAAGACATAGATCGTATAAATATTTTATCAGAATGAGAGCAATGCTTTAGCACCACACCGTGCTTGTTGGCGGATGAAAAACTTAAGGAGAGGTCTCATGTCCGTAAATGTAGTTAAATGCATGGTTCGTAAGTTTAACCCACTGTCCGCCGAGTAAAAAGGCAAAATTGTAATTTTGTTTTCTCCTTAATTGTTTTAAAATGCTAAAAATAGATATTTTTTTCAACTTCATATAAAAAATTTAAATATGTATAAGAATATAACCTTTTAGAGTATTAATCATAACTTAAACATTCAAAACTGGATTATATCTGTAAAATTTTGTTAATTTAAAAAATGAAACCTGTAATTTAAGAAATGAAACCTTCTATTAAAGTGAAACCTGCAGCTTAGTGAACGGATATATCAGTTCACGGCGGTGAGAAGGTTAAAGAAATCGGTTCTCTGGAACTTCTACCGAGATGAAGACGGGGGACAACTGTATTTGCGATTGTTGAAGATGTTCCAATTGCAGCATATGAAGCATCTGTAAGTTCTTCAAATACAACTATAAATGTACGGCTCAATAGCACTTGGACTGGAAATTACGCGGGAAACCTTGCGCCTGATTATATGCAAAATTACGAAGCTCTACCCTTACAAGAATCATTTTGTGCAACAATTAAACCCCAAGCTCACCCTGCACGTCTTGATTTTTCATTTCAATTTCTGATGACATGCAAGTGAATGAGTGCTGGCTACCGCATATCTTAAGATAGACAAGTTTCCTTTTCACTTAGATGGTACTGTAAACACTGAGAGCTGACGCATATGGTGTTCCACCCATCCTTTGCCGTAAAAGAACAGCCGCTACGTTCCTCATACGTCGCGGCATGGCGTGGAATCACGCTAATTTCATTTTGGGCCGGTAATTTTCGGAGAAAGTCACAATGAACTTGAGTGATTTGTAGGTTTACAGTCACAAATGACCGATACAACAGACTCCTGGAAAATCATGTTGTCCCGGTGTCAGAGGGAAGACGCTGTTTGGCCACCATAAAATTCATGAAAGATGTAGCAACTGCTCATATAGTGAAACGTGCAAAGAATGTCATTCAAGCTTACTTCCCTGAAAAACGTGACATCTTGACCGATTGCCTGGTTAGCGATGTCACCAGATCTAAGCACTTCAGACTTCTAGCTATGGGGTTTTCTAAAATATCATGTTTATCAAGGAATTGTATTTAAGGAAACCGGCTTGAAAGCTAGCATCGTACACCATGTTTGCCTTATTTCTACTGCTATGTTAAATGCGATCTTCGATAAAGCGGTGTCACGCTTTCAGAATATTGTTGACTGACAAGATATGCGCATAAAGCAAACAGATTTGTAAATAAATAAGATATTCCGTTATTCTTTGATTTCTGAACTATTATCTTTTATTTTACGGTGTTAAAGTGCCACCTGGTGGAATAAAGGTTTTTTACGTTTACCTCGACCGCATGATCTACATAACTTACATTTGAAATTTCGTTCAGATCTGTGCAACTAATGTTTGCTTAATTTATGCAATATTTTTTAGGGAAATATATGTGATTACAGAGTACTGATATAATGACAAATAATTACGCCATATAGTATCGTGATAATAGTTAAAAATTAAAAGTTTAAGTATTAAGAATCAGAAGAATCGGAACTATGAGCCTCTGAGTAGCGTCTGTTTAATTTTAACCACACTCTATTATACAATGGGAATTTCGTTGCTTCTGCTTATAACTCGAGTTCTGTTAATTTGTTTTTATAAGACTTAGAATTTTAATTGATAATGTTTCAGGGATGGTTTCATTAATTCGTATCGTATTACATTTCTTTACCAAATCCTACTATAAAGTATGAAATAAAAGATTACAATTAACAACCCACATTTTGTTAAAATGTGATAGGTAATGCGTTGATATCGCCTTTTAGCACTGCGAAAGAACATTCCAGGTGAAGATTCATATTGCTGTAAAATTCAATGTGAAATTCACAGATATATTTCGTTTGTTTCAAGGTTCCTTTGGAAAAAAAAGTCAGAGTAGTAGGCGAAGCCTGTTAGTTTACTATATTTTTTTATGGTGTCAATATATATGTAATCATTTATTGTAGTCTCTAAATTATGATGTCAATTATAATAATTTAGGATTTTCTGTAAATAATGATGTAAATTATAATTTTCTTTTTCAAATTTTAAACGTATGTGTTCATGTTAACAAACAATACTTTTTCAAATATCGGATTAAGTTAAACTACGCTTTTACAACCATATCCGTAACCCATACTTAAACTTTTAATTTAGAACTTTTATCACGATACTTTATGGCGTATTTATTTGTCATTATATCGCTAGAATGTAATCACATATATTTGCCTAAAAAATCCTATACTATAATGTGAGAAAAAATTGTGTGTGTGTGTGTGTGCATGTAAATTTTATCTTAAAAACGGCTCTAATGATTTTCACAAAATTTTTATATTTTACCAATTCCGGGCACAAGAAAACCGAAGGCCTAGGTCATGTGTTCCAGAAAGTTCGATTAGTGGGTCATTTTGTGTCATAATGGGTCAAGGTCAAGCTATTAATATCTAAACAACGGCTCAATCGATTTTGACTAAATTTTATATCCAACCGCTTTTAGGCACGTGAAAACTATTGGGCTAGGTCTCATGTTCGAGAAATTTCGAATAGTGGGCCATTTTTGGGTCACTGCGGGTCAAGCTAATAATATCTAAAAAACGGCTCTAATGATTTTGACTAAATTTTGTAATCTACTGTTTTGGATTACCAGAAAAACAATGGGCTAAGTCACATGTTAGAGAAAATTCGATTAGTGGGTCATTTTTGGGTTATTGTGGGTCATGCAAAGTTTATCTAGAAAAAGGTTCCAACGATTTTGACGAAATTTTGTATTCTATCGTTTTCGGGCACGAAAATACAATTGGGCTAGCTCATATTATCAAGAAAATTCGATTAGTGAGTCATTTTGGGTCACAATGGGTCAGGGTCAAGCTGATTGAATATTACAAAAACTCAAAACCTTTTGACAAAATTTTGTAACACACCGTTTCCGGGCATGGGATGACCATTGGGCTAAATCAGATGTTCGAGAAAAATCGATTAGTGGGTCATTTTTGGGTCACTGTTGTCAAGGAAAGTTTATCTAGAAAACGTCTCTAACGATTTTGACGAAATTTTGTATTCTATCGTTTTTGGGCACGAGGATACCTTTGGGCTAGGTCGCATATTCAAGAAAATTTGATTAGTGGGTAATTTTGGGTCACAATGCGTCAGGGTCAAGATAATTAAATCTAAAAATAGGCTCAAAGCATTTTAACAATTTTGTATTATATAGTTTCTGGGCATGAGAAGACCATTGGGGTAAGTCACACGTTCAAGAAAATTCAATTAGTGTGTCATTTTTCGGTCACTGTGGGTCAAGCTAATTGTATCTAAAAAATGGCTGAAAACATTACGGTAAAATTTTGTATTATATCGTTCCTGAGCATGAGAAGGCCATTGGGCCAAGTCACATGCTCTAGAAAATTCGATTATTGGGTCATTTTTGGGTCATAATGGGTCAGTGTCAAGCTAATTATATCTAAAAAACGACTCTGTCGATTTTGACTAAATTATATATTCAACCGTTCTGGGGCACGGGAAATGTATTGGGCTAAGTCACATGTTCGAGAAATTTCGATTAACGGGTCATTTTGGAGTCATTTCGGGTCAAACTAATTTTATCTAAAAACAGCTCTAACGATTTTGACTACATTTTGTAATGTTCTGTTTTGTATTACGAGAAGACCAATGTGCTAAGTCACATGTTAGTGAAAAATGGATTAGTGGGTCATTTTTGGGTCATTGTGGGTCAAGCTAAGTTTATCTAGAAAACGGACCTAACGGTTTTGACGAAATTTTATATTCTATAGTTTTCGGGCACGAGAATACTATTGGGCTAGGTCGTATGTTCAAGAAAATTTAATTAGTGGGTCATTTTGGGTCACAATATGTGAGGTGTCAAGCTAATTGAATGAAAATGGTTCCTGTCCATCGTATTTTATTATATTTATAATAAATATAATCTTTATATAAAAACAATAGAGAATAATTTTTCAGAATTTAATTTTCTAAAATATGGAGCTAATACCTAAAAGCGTTGGCTAACAATTAAATAATGTATTTACTACGACATTTAAAAATAAACTCAAACGTTTAGTTTAATTTCTATTGATTAAAAACTATGTATAAAAAATCAATTGCACTATGGTTTACATTTTAATTAAACATACTGTTTGTAATCTAGTACTGTAAATGTACGCTATTTTTCATGTTTTAATTTTAGTTATGACATTACCTTATACAAAGTGTCCCAGAGCTTAGTTTACAAACTTGGAGATCAGATAGAAAACATTGTTAGGCACCATAATTACATAGGAAAGCATGGACGGAAGCGCGGTAATGGTAAAGAAGCATGAGATAAAGAGGCACAAAGATACAGTAAGGCCAAAATGCAGAAAGCAGTGTGAAACGCTTTATTACAGAGAAAAAAGTACAATGTATTATTAACAAGCATCACAGGAGATTTTCGAAAACATGCCCATCAGCTTAGATGCATGCACGACACCTATGCGACACGGATTGGTGAACATTTTCGAACATTCTGGTTGTTCGTTGATCGCAACCACAGCTATGGTTAATTTTGCCTCATTTTCCGTTTAAAAATTTATAGGCGTGTCGTCCACAATGCTCTTCATATAACTCCAGAAAAATAATCAAGAGGAGATAAATCATATGTTTAAGGGAGGAGGGGGTATGTGGCGATGGCCACACCCAATTAAATTGTTTACAAAGGCCTGTTCAAATGGTCACTTACGCACCTTGCTTAATGCGATGTCGCCCCATCATGTTAAAACCACTTTACGCTTCAAACATTTTTGGGGACATGGTTAAGCATTTATCGAAAAACTTCCTGAATAATAACGAGATACTTGCGAGCGTCCAGTCGATATGGTAAGATGTGTGACTCCACTAAACTGTTCGTCAGGATACCCGTACACATATTAACAGTGAAGCGCTGTTGTGCGGCACGTGGTAGTGTCACGTGTGATTCATGCTGATCGCAAACAGTCGGCGTCTACAATCAGGAAACCAGAAATGCCGACCACGTCAGCTCGCATACAGCGCCACCTATCGATTTCCGTTCATGCTTTCCTAAGTAATTATGGTTCCTAATGATTTCTCTATCTCCCCTCTAAGTTTGTACCCGAAGTTCTATGGCAACCTATATATCAAGATGAGAAAACTAGATATTGAATCATCAAAAAGTGCATGAATGCTTTCTGCTTTTAAATGGATCAAATAATGTGTTCAATAAGGGTTAACAAAATCTTAAAATAACGTATACTGTTTTGCGCTAATGATATATTACTTCTAGATATAGAAGAAATTCTTAAATGGCGATAAAAAAAATTGACAGATTTTATTACGTTAATAAGTGAAGAAAACTTTGGTACCAACTATATTAGATGAAAAATGTGTTGTTAAAGAAATAAAAAAAAATGTTGTTAAGGAAATATTTAAAAAAAATGTTGTTAAGGAAATATTTAAAAAAAATGTTGTAAAAGAAATATAGAAAAAGGGTTGTTAAAGTAATTTTTATTTTTAATTAACTTTTAAATATTCTGATAAAATTGTTTATAAACAATAAAAACGAATGAAATATATTTATGGTTATTGTTGGTAATATGTTTTAAATATGACAAAATATAAAACCTATTGACATAAACAATCTCAGCGCGAAGTACAGTAAAGCTAAAATATTGGGATAATTAATCCATTTTTAAAATATTTTGTATTAACCTGGTACTAAGTTTTATATGTCAAAAGGCTCTGTTTTTAACAATACCTTTCCGAAATAAATTATTTCAGTTAAGATTAGCGAGAAAATTAATTTTGCAACAAGAAATTAATTAAAGTACTATTCACCCTATTAATTTTTCTATTACATAAATAGAATTTCAGCGTATTAATAAATAACTGAATAAACTGAAATATAAGTAATAAATTACAAAAAATAAAATAAAAATAAAATACATTTTTACAATTTCACCTCCACAACCTTCATCATCTCAAATATCACATTATGGAAGTCATTAAATTTCAATTGACATTACTCCATGTTTAGAATTTTCTTTAAATAATTTAACAGCCCTCTTGTTGAGCTCTCTTGTTCAGCCCTCTTCCGAAACTCATTTAGCAGCAAAATGAGTTTATTAAATCACCTTAAAATAAAGAACAGCAGGGGAGTAGTTTTTTTTTTTATTTTCAAAAGTAATAGGACCGATACCGAAATTGTTAAATGTTCAATCTTACAGTAAATTCACAATGACCTTAAAGTAATTCTCTGTCCTAGTATTACAAGATTACTTATTGTTAATTAACTAAATGGATTCACTTATACTAAATATAATTTTATTTGAAATAGACGAAAAGCAAATTACCAACATCTGCTGTCTTGCAATAAATCAACTGACGAAGTGCTAACTATTGCCTGAGCTTTTCGATCCCCGAAGACCACCACGCCAGGTGTTGATCTCAACTTTAAAACATTTCAACGAGATCCGCTGTAAATCCAAATTTCTCTGCATACACCTCACTATGTATAGCCAGCCACTACACAACCATAGTCATTTAATTAACATAACTTAGTTTAACCTATTACACGAGGTCGATATGCACTAAACGAAACTTACACAATGACAGGCTAGATTTTTCTTTACGCGCACTAATATTAAGATTCCGGAAACACGCTAGCATGCTTAATTATAAAAACGCACTCATTCACTAAGTTACACTTGTAAATGGTATTGCCAGGTGTCCCGCGTAAATAAGTGTTCCAGATGTTCTCTACAACACTAATTTCTTACCGTTTTTTGCACTATCTTTTATCGCAGATAATTCTGCCATTTGGTAAGGCGAAATAAATTACTTGTGTCCAAAGTATTTGCAGCCGCGATTTACGCGGGACACTTGACAACACTGTTATCTAGTCAGCCGGCTTTAGTTGTCACTTGTGGCTAATATGGGTTTAAAACTTTACGTAAACTTATATTGATTTAATAGCTTTTCTTTCTACATTTTAATGCTGATAGAACTTCTTTTTTTAAAAGCAATAGCTTCATTACCTAGGATATAATGTTAATTTTTTCTAAAACATAAATTAATTAAAAAGAACCGACATTAAACTTAAGTGTTTCATACATGGCGTCAGCTGTTCCATAATCGACTATTCTCAGGTCTACCCTTTTTCTAAAGTGGAATCGTCCAGTTCAATTTCTTCAAAGATCTATCTCTTTAAGCCCTGAAACACACAATTGTGGGGTAAAAGAAAATGACTATTTCCTGGTTTTGTGTGATTTAAAACAAAATATGCACATTTATATGAGTTAATTGGCTTCAGATTCTTTGATAAGACACCACTAGGGGCACTAACTAAAATACAGGGTTAGATTTTTTGCTTTTAAAAAGACTATATATAGGACAGCAATAGACAAAAAGTATGTACTGTCGTAATTTCTTTTAAATATGATTTTTAATGTTTCTTAGCTTTATTTTTTCTTTACATATACTCTATTCATGATTTTAATCGATTTTGTCTTTGATAAATTTAATTGGGCTTTACACATGTTGAAAAACAAATGACCCACACAATTGTGCTGGTCCTTGTTTTCCAAAATGGGTACAATTCCTAATATATAAAATTTTTATTTTTAAGTGATTTTTTTAAACTTATGTTTTTAGCAATTTATTTTTTATTAATTGCATTTTTAAACCGGATTAATTTTAAATAGGTTTGTACTATTCAGGATTTCTATTTAAAATATTCCTGATTTCTATTTAAAATTGATAGTATTAGATTCATAATATGCACATGTAACGAACGGTATGTTTCTGCTTTGAGTTATAGATGTCATATATGATTTATAATTTTCACATGAGTTACATGCATATCACGAGATAGATTTTTAAGTTTGATAAATTCATTCCATTTTGTCGACACAGCAAGTAAGCCACAAGGAATAAATAATAAATTATGGAAAGTTCAGCAAATGCTCGACAGATTCCGTAGTGTCTGCTTGAATTTACTAGGAGATCAGGGAAAATTTTACATAGATGAGCAGACGATTCCCTTTTTTAGGACGTGCTTCAGTAAAGAAGTATATAAAAAACAATCCACACTTTGCTGTAACAGTATCACCTGGGATAGTTTTAAATTTTGTAGTTTACCAGTGGGACCTAGTCCACAAAGATCTGGGCTTAGGACCTGCTGTAGTCCTTGCTCTTGTTCAGACCTAGTTTTATGTACTTCGATCGGTATTTCAACAAAATACCGCTGCTGGAAAAACTAACAAAAGAAATTTTAAGGATCAGGCACAATCCAAACGGAGTGAAGGGCATACCATTCGTCAACGGCTCTTAAGAGGGGTGCGAGCATTGAGCACATCTCAGAAAATGAAATTGTAGAGGTCTGTCCAAAAACAAAAATTGTTTCAAACATTTTCATTGTAGCTGATGAAAATTATCTCAATAAACAACAACTTTTTTTGCTTAAACTTTTATTTTTAGATATTTGCACACGTAATCCCAAACTACACAATTGTGTAGATACAGCCCAAAAACGGCTCCATTAAGCCCGAACCCACACATTTGTGTGGATCCTCCATTGGCATAACCTGACATGTGGTATTTTTAATTTTTTTTTCTATCAAATACGGTCCTATCGGTAATGGGAAACCACCCAAACTTTAAATTTCTACCAAAAAATCTCCCGGTCTTAAAGGGATAAATTGCCTTTCGATAAACAAACGCCACGCTCTCTCTTTTCTGTTCGTTTCTTTAGAGTTATCGTTATGATTTTAATATGTTTGAGTTTAAGTTACAGTAAGATATTTAGTTTGAGTTTTACGATATTTTTAGAGTACGGTTTTAATTATGATTTAAATTTAAAGTGTTTTGAAAAGCTCCAGGTGTATTGAAGTTTAATCCTGTTTTAACCAAAGTTATTTTTAATAGCTTAGCTATCTTAAACAAAGTTGGCTCTGAATGCTTTTCAACTTAAAGCTGTTTTTTTAAAGTATTTTTATGAAGTATACATTGAATGAAATGGAATTTAAATAAACAATTTTCGTCAACAATATTTGACTTTTCTATGGTTTATAAAGATTCAACACACAGTTTTATTACAGGTATCTTCCATATCCCGTTTATAGTTTCTCTACTGATAGCAGTATAAGTGTATATTAGACCTGTATTGATACAGACTAAGAAACACAATTTGTAAAAGAGTGATAGGGCATCTTGACACAAACATTTCTTTAAAAATAGCAAATAAAGCATTTGTGAAAGAATATTAAAAAGCAGAAAACCAACGTTTAAAAATGCACAAATAATACACAAAAAGCAGCAAATACCTGTTTAAAATCTACTAGCGAGATTCTTCTTCAGTGCAAGATAGAGTAAGGCACAGAGTGCTAGAAAAAGTAAGACTGGGCAAGATTACAGAGACGCGCTGGCTTATACACCCGACACGGGAAGCGAATGCGCCAAAAACAAGCAATGAGAGAGAAGCAGATGAAACGATTGAGTGGACAAGTAGCGACATCTACCGGAGAACGAACGAAAACGAAACCAAAAATGGGGAAATTAAATTACGTCTTTCCAAATACTTTTTCCAAATACTAGATAAGTCATTGACTAAAGAGTGAGAATTTTTGATGATATGGTAAGCTTCCCAAAAATCAAGATCAAGGTTGAAGAAAATATTTGGATAATGATGATTTAATTTCCACTTTTTTTTTGTTTCTTTTTCTCTCGTTCTCCTGTAGATGTCGCTACTTGTACACTCAGTCGTTTCATCTTCTTCTCTCTTAATGGTTGTTTTTGGCGCATTCGCTAACCGTATCGGATATATAAGCCTGCGTGTCTCTGCCATCTTGTCCAGTCTTGCTTTTTCTAGCATTTTGTGCCTTACTCTATCTTGCACTGAAGAAGAATTTCGCTAGTAGATTCGAAACAGCTGTTTGCTCCTTTTATATATTATTTGTGCAATTTTTAACGTTGGTTTTTTTTGCTTTTAAAAAGATTTCTTTAATACTCAATTATTTGTTACATTAATCCGCTATTTTTTCATCCATCGTTCTTCACAAAGAATAGATCTTTTCGAAAGAATTATTTTGGAATATTCATACTAATTGCGTCGTCATAAATTAGGCAGCCTATTTTTTTTTTGTTATTTAAGAATATTAAAGAATAGTAATCATAATTTGTGTGATTTCGATTGTTGAATCTGCAAAAAATTAAGAGATTTAGCAGCCATTAGATTATAAATTTGGCGTCACAATCCAATATTTCTAGAATATATATTTTTTTTTTACGTTAGCAACAGTTCATTTAAAAATTAAGTAACATTATTAACATAAAATGTGGCTAAAATTAAACTAGGTACCTTTCGAATCTATTGTAAAAAATACAATCAGGCAAACACAGCAAAACTTAGAGTACCTGCTAGGTTGAGCAAAAAATTCTGGGAAATTTGAGAAAATTACTTTGTTATGTGCAAATTAACAACAAAAGCAACAAGGACTATTCTTCAAAGTAGAGACCATCATAGTCCACGACTTTCTGCTATCCTTCTGCCAGATTCCTGATTTCCTCGAAGTACCATGGCGGCTTCTTGGGATTTAAAAACTCTTGACATGCTTCTTAAACTTCATTAAAGGATTCAAATCGACGGCCCTTGAGAAAGCGTTGATAGAAAGAGGCCATAATCGGATTCCTGAACTCTTATAGATATACCACTAGTCCTCCTATATACGATACAAATTCTGGTAACTATTAGATTAAAAATTTCCAAGAACTTTTTGTTCAACCTAACATCACTTAAACACAGAACATGCATGAAAAAATTATGGCTCATAATTTTGCAACGAATTTCAAAAGAAACACTCCAGGATGTATTTTTGTTATAAAATAAGCACAAAATCTTAATGAAAGGAAGTTTCAAATAATATTTTAACATTGTATGGAATATGTAACACTTATATCTATTTTCAATATTTAAGTTTGTATTTTAAACATTTAATTGATAGTTATATACATATTATGAAATTATTAATATTGTTAATATAATACCTTCAGAACTTCCATTTAACGATATTCGATTTAACGATTTTCTCCACTTAATGGTAGAATTTAATGATCAGGATGCACCTATATTTATTTCGAAGATGAAAGATACCTATTTTACCGATAGTTTTTCTTGTATTTAACGATAATTTTGATGAATTTTAAATATTTTATTATAAAATTTGTAAGCTTTTTATCCCTGTTCCTTATTTATTGAACGATGTGAAATGCTAAAATGTTTAAGTATCCATCAGCCGTGTTTTTGACCCATGAAATAGACTAAAATTCGATTCTGTTATACTGACATTTAATTTCACTTTTTAATAATAGAATGTTTATCCTGTTCGATTTTAGCAATAGTTTTCGTATTTTTTAAAGATTTATATGACTTCTATAGCTCGAAATTCGCGTTATTCGTAGTTTTGTTTAAAAATACGCAAGTTCTCCTAATTTTACTTTAATTATTTATGTGAGCGCAATCGTTCAACACTTTCTTCGTTACATATATTGTAAAACACATCAAAATATACGAAATTTGAAAAAAATTAATCTATTGAAAAACTGCGCTCATAGTAAAATATTAAAAATAGAGAGCTAAGCAAATGTATTCCTTCATGTCACTAATAGACTTTAGGATGCAGAGGTGCGTTTAGTCGTGTTAAATTGAACGCAAATATTGCTAATTAGCATGAAAATAGAAAGAGAAGAACTTCAAACGAAATAGTTTTAATATCAGTTTGCGACTTTGTACCTAAATACATAGCTGCCAACATCTTACGCTTTTTCAGACCACAAAAGTTTTACAGTAAATTTTAGCTTTTTAAATCGCCGTTAGCTGCCGATTAAATAAGGCAAACATTTCTGTTAAATTTTTGTGGTCTGAAAAAGCGGAAGAGTTGGCAGCTATGTAAATATGATAACAACCTAAATATAATCACAACAGACCGCGTAGAAGCAATGGAGTTATAATTAAAGAGGAGGAGATATATGATGTACTGCCTACTAGCTGAGAGTGAAGTAACTGAGGAGGTTGTCACAAGATGGCGGCTGCTTTTTTAAATCGGTTCAACAGTTTATGATTACCGCCGGACCTAAATTGCCACCAGGAAATTTTAGTAGAAAAATTCGTCTTATTTAAGTGCCTTGTTCATAGAAATATTTACTTACAAATATAGTAAAATTTTCTGTTTGCTTTTACTGGTTTCAGTTTGCTCCGGTATTATAACCTTTTTCACTGAAACTGACAGGATGTTGTCTAGGTTGTCACAACATGGCGGAAACGCAACCCTGACTATTGCCAAAGTAAAGTGCCACCTGTTAAAACGAATATCTGTTTATGTCATAACTTATAACTGAAATTTTGCATTTAATAGGGTATTTAAATAAGAAGATAATATCTATTTAAATTTACTGGTGGAAGTTTCATCCGGCGGCAATTAATCTCTGCGAAAGCGGTTACAGTTGAAGCTGCGGTATTTTAAGGATATATCAGTTACTTTTTATAAACAGTTCCATCATAGAACCGTGTACATACCCGCGCCACTAGCGAATAACATTCATTGGCTGGCTCCCAGTTACCAAAAAGATAAATGGTAGAGTATATTCAAGCAGATGAACTGAGTAGAAGTGCAACGTATAACGCCACCTATTTCACACATTTTTCGTGGAAAGGTTTTTTTCTTCAAGAAGCTATTTCGTTGAAAGACTTGGTTTATTCTATGTCCAAAAATACAAGAAATGTGCTATGTAGACACATTTATATACTGCTATTGGAACAACTGAAAAATCCATGTGGCCATGTGACCGCTACATATTTGGAAAACGAAAATCAATTATTTATCAATATATGTAATTTTTAATGGCTTTATATAATGCACAAAATAAAAAAACAATTACAATACCAATGGTCAGTAAATTCATGACTTTTTTATTTAAGAAATTTTATTTAGTTTTAATTTTTAAAACGTTCACGGATTTGATGGAAACATAGATTAAACGATGATTTTTAAAAGAATTTTTACAATCATTAAATTAAGGTTCGACCGTATGCATTCACATTCTTTTACTCTAGAGTTAAACATCTTAAGTATGTTTTATACACGGATGTTATGCTTGTTTATGTAATTTTTTAATTCATTTTCAATAAAAAGTATTTGCAATACGCAATGAGTAAAAAAGTGGTATTAATTAATATTAATTAATTAATATTAATATTAATATTAATATTAATATTATTAATAATTAATATTAATATTAATATTAATTAATAATAATATAATTTATGGCTCTAGTGAATTTTTTAGAGTCAAGTTTTAAATTTCAGTACAGTAATAATGATCTGTTCTTCGTTACACTTAAAGTAACACTTAAAGTTATCACTTAAAGTTAATACTTAAAGTTATTCTGTTTTAGTAAACGTACAAAGAAAGAAAAACAAAATATGCATTTTTTCATAAGCTTATCACGATTAAATGCAAAAAAAAGTTATATTTATGTTGTATGTATTCAACTTTAGCAAATTCAGTGTTAATTAATATAGATATTTTCATACATTCATTCCATTTTTTTTACGGGATGGATATTGCTCACTTTTCTACGACACCGAATTCGTCTGTATTTAGTCCGTAATTACCAAGTATTGCAGAACTGTTATAGGAAAATTTATTCAATTGGGTTTATGGGTGGTCATCACTGTCGCAGTTTGTATAGGTTGGCGTATTTAGAAAAGCAATTTCGCAGGCCATCCCGCCTAGCCTGATCCTACCCCGTTTTGTATTTTAGAAAAATCATGAAATAAATTGTATGAAATAATAATTACATTTACATTTAATAATAAAGTACTCCTTAAAAGGAATTCCTTAATGAGAGAGTTTTGGAGCATTAGGAATATATATATATATTAAAGGATGTTACACTTTTAATTTTACACTACAGAATGTCATCTCCAACATAAATAGGAAAACAAACACTAGTAAAAAAAGTAATCCCAAACATGTATTTTTTTGTTCGAAAATATAATAGATATTCATATTGCCCTTCTCCAATTCCTAGATACACTTCTCCATTTTACGATTATTATATTATCCTGACGATATCACTACAAATATTGATTAATATTGATTAATTGTTTAATCGGATAACGATTATGGATCACCTGACTTCACGAAAACGTCTTCTGACAGCATGTAATTATTTTCTTGCCGAAAATAAAAACTTCTATAATATTACACATTCTTCCATGAAAAACACTATACTGACATTGCACAAGCTTGCGCGTTTTTCGACACCATAACGAATTCCTTTTGCTATTCCGATTCAAATCCTAGCATATCACAGTTTGCACTTGGTAGTTTTCAAAAATCCCTTGTTCTTTTCTTAGTGTATCCCTTTAAGACAGAAAGATTTTTGATACAAGTGAAAAATATTTTGTGGTTTCCCCTATTTAATAGGATCATACTTGATTGAAAAATATATTTAAAAAATACCCGGCGTCAGGTTATGGCACAGAAGGATCCACGCAATTCTGTGTGTGCAGGCTTGACTTTAAATAGCACAAAAAGAGAGAATTTTTTTGTCTTTTGCTTTAAGCTCGCTTACACAAATGTGCAGTTCACATCTATAACCATTTCAGGGGTAAAGTACTTCTGTTGTTAAAATGTAGAAATGAATGAATCACACAAGGATTTACAAATTTTTTTAATTGGAAATAAGTATAAGCTTTTCTTCACGCACAGTATAAATGCAAAATTTTATTTGAAAATTGTGGTATGAAAGTGGCATTTGAGAATTAATATTAAGTGGGGTATATTATATCCCACCACCTCTCAAGTGGCTAAAAGGGTATGGACAGCTAAAATTCCTACTGGAGAGTTTTAGAAAAACGTTGTATTTTTACTAGTGTGCAGCCATACGGCATCAAAAATAATGCTACAAACTTATAATCTGCTAATATATACATTCTGTCATTTGAGATAATTATTTTAAAAATCTATGTCATTTTTGTGGTCAATTTATTAACAAAATGAAAAGTATTTATAAGCTAAAGAGATCTTAAATCTTTATCTTACTTGAAGTTAATACCTTTAGTTCTGCAATAAGTATCGAGAAATGTTTCGTTAGTCATATTGCTTTTCTATAATTAGAATACATGAATAAGTAGAATATAATAAAACTAACAGTATAATTTAGTACAAATGTCTAATATCGTTCTTACATTTGAATTTGATGATTCGTTTACTTATAAAAAGGCATTCATTCACACACACACACACACACACATGTATATGTATGTTACGATATCGGGTTACTGGAAAACAAAATCGTCGATTTCATAGCGATGTAGATGAAGAAGATGAATGTAGTATGGATTTGGCGCATAGATGTAAGAACATGAAATGAAGGAAACTAGAGTAACAGCTTCTCGAATTAAATTGAACAGTTTAATCTATGTAAACGATGATCATTTCTCATTAAAGATGATAGGCAGTCAAGTGGCTTACGACAAAAAACAATGGAAATGAAGATTGGGATTTCTAGATAAGTAACGAAAGCAATACTGTTCACAGGATTTTATTCAATAAGATCGGGCAGCAGTTCTCACAACTCACGATGCAGTACCATCAAAAACTTCGATGTAGAAACATCTATAATCAATAGTAATCGTTTTATTACATCAAAAAGGTAAAACCTTTAGAACGAACGTGATTTTGATACACACATGGCCTGGGGGAAGTTTACAATTAAAAAAACTGAGTAAATCTGCTGGAGAATAGTGCGTAATTGCTTTTTACTTTCCAAGCATAGGAATAAAATTTTGACGTAGTACACGCTCTAAACCAATTAAGATGCAAAGAAATCACGCCATGAAAAAAGTACTGACAGAGCGGATGGAAGGATAATAAAGCAAAAAAGAACCCTGGAATAAAGCGCGGGAATTTAAATATTGGCTGGAATAAATATAAAAATGGCTACCAAAGAACATTCTAAAATGCGAAAGACCGGAAATTGAATATTTAATTTAAAAATCCTAAAAGCGTAATAATTAAGTGAATTAGACAAGTGAGACGTTAAATTAAAGGGAATTTAACAGAATTAATGATAGAGATTATTTAAGAATAAGGATTTAGTGAATATAGATAAGTAAATTAGAATAGTACAGGGAAATCGCGGAGATATAGATCTAATATTGTAACATATACATATATATATATAAATTGTGCTTTTAAAAATGAAATTCTTAAATTCTTAAAACCATTATCCTGAAAAAAAAATCATATTTTTTATATACTATAAACCTTTAGGTTTTGCAACGCACTCTCCTAATTGTCTGATTTTATAACTTTTAAATTCACTTCAGAAATTTTAAATGAAAGATTGAATAAAAACCCTCAGAAATCATTAAAAATCTGAAATTAATAGATTCGCCTTTTACAAATTTTGCGAGTAGAAAACGGACTATTTTACTTACTTTCCTAAACCATGGTAGCCTGTTATGACACAACTTGTTATTAGTCCTTATAGTAATGTTCTGTAAATATTATTGAAATATTTCTGGTATCATCGATAACTACTTTTGTTAAACATAGGCATGCATAAGAAATTACTGACCTTCCTTATAACACTATTTATTATTTTTGAATAAAAAAGGGCTGCATGGAACATATAAGTTTTTATTAAAATACAATAATATGAATTTCCAGGTAAATTTTAATCGTACTAATCGATTTGAAAAGTGTAGGAACTATAGCAAAAGTTTGTGTCTGCCTTGTGAAAAAATGCATTTGCTTGTTTCACAACTAAAGATTTCTCCTATAATAGTATATGTATATTTCTAAAAAAAGAAATTTTAGCTTTCAGATCACCACCAATATCGAATTAGTTCCACATATTAACGCTAGCGTAGTTGCGTCTTTCTTTGGTATTTTCCCTTTCTTTAAGATATTGGTCACATATACTAATTTTGACCAGATGTCCTTTGACCTTAAAAAGAAAAAAAGAATTTTTTTTCTTTTCTTTCTTTTTTTCTTTTTTTTATATATATATATTCGAATGCGACATTTTTATTAAGTTACTAGATTAATGTTTGCAGACATTATATAGTTTCCTAATCTATTTTGAAACATTGGCAAGGAAATGTTTAAAATGATCTGACAATAGTATTATCAAATCTAAAACTTTTTCTTAAACTTCTTGGCAGTAATCTATCCGAAATTTTTTGTGTTATCTTGTAAAATAGGTATAAATGGTAACCACCGAAAATTATAATAATATTAGATTATTATCGGATTTGCGCCAGCATGTAAAATGTAATCTCGTTCGGATATTTGAAATGAGTTAAAGTTCGAATACAAATTTTGAAGTCGAAAAACATACATATGATCGTTGAAGTAACATAAAAATAACATAATTTTGTTAAAAGAAATCATAAAAGAAACAGTCTCACATCCTGATATAATAAAACATATGTTATTTTAATCAATCTGAAATTTAATAAAATTTAACTTAATCGTAATACTTGTACGATTTTTTTTCAAAGCGTGGAATAAGATATTCGAATAATTTAAGCACTTGGTATGTGACCCCTCAAAGCCAATACGAACTCATTTGTTTTCAGATCAGAAAAGTGGCATAAGTCATGCATTTTTAAAGTTTCATAACTCTCTCAATTTTAGTGTTATATGAATGGGACTTTTTATGTTTTACTTGTGAGTGTAATAGGAAAATTTTACTAAATATAACGTATAGGACAGGGGACCGTATAAAAATTTCGTAATTTTTAAAGAATTGTTTTTATTGACCCAGACCGCTTTTTAAAAAATTCTTTAACTGATTTAAAACATTTTTGTAATTGGAACTATATGTCTATGACTAACGGTTTAGGAAATAGCCATTGGACACGGTTGAGAGCGGACACACTGTATATACGCATATATTCGTGCTCGTAAGATGCAATTATACATCGACTTTCTCCAACATTTGTGTTTTAACGTTAGTATTTCATTGTCTTCTAATGTAAAACCATGAAATGCGTGCCATTGACTACATGTTTATGCTTCGTAATGTAGAGAGCACATTAATATACATATGAAAACATGTTATTTTCTAGAATATTGCAAGTTTATTATTAAATGTAGATGATGATTTTAAAGATGATACGATTATGAAGATATGTTGAACATATGCCAATTGTAATACCGTTTTAGATGTAATGTTTCTTGCCTCCATCATAAAACTCTAAAGTAAATATGAGTCGAATCTAAAATAATTATGAATCTACAACATTAAAATTCCAATAAACTGAACTATCCTGTATTATGTTCAATATAGCTGTTTTCATCAAGTAAAGTGGGTAGTGGAATCGCTGTAAATCCTTTTTCTAGCAAAACTGTAATTTTTTAGACAAACTTTATTCATTTGTTTTTTGATAAAAATCCCTATACTGCAATTTTTTTTCTTGCAAACTGTTTAATATATCTGAAAGAAAAGAAAAAACAAGCGCATTTCTTCTCATATAAACACTTCTGTAAGAAACGCGTTTAAATACGTAATGTTTTAATTTCCTGATTTATATCTCTCAAGGACCTAACAGTAACTCGTAATCCTAATCTGAAATCATGTATTTAAATTTAAATAGATTTGTAATTTTGTATCTGGTTAGCTTCATTGTTTAAAACCCGTATTTTTAAAATTTTTAAATACATGCTGAAATATTTTTATTATTAGAACGATATTTCAATTAAATATTTTTGTGAAATCATTAACCTAAGAAAATAAAAGGGATATACAAAAGTGAACTTTGCTATATTTGTCTTTTTTTTAACAGTGATCATTTAAGTGAAAAACACTGTTGTTTCTAAAATGATATGATTATACATTTCACACACTTTTCTGCCAATGAAATGAACATAATATATATATAAACTTCATGCATATTTATTTTTTACAGGGTATAATGTAGAATCGTTAGCAGACAGCCCCAGAAGATATTTGTTTTAATGAAAATTACGGAAGTAAATGAAACAATGATACTTTTCAGTGTGGGGGCCTTAACGAGATAGAGAAAATGGGCTTTAGCGAGAAAAGGAAATAATGCATATTTTCTGTTTCATATACAGAAGCAATACAATTAAACACTTTATAAGATTTATATATTGCAAAGGAGCCAATAATCTATTTTTATATACAAACTGATTTTTATATAAAAAATTGTATATAAAAAACGGTGACAACATATGCATACATATAAATATATATGTATCAACATTCGAACAAGTTCAAGTTTTTTTTTTTTCACAGCTCTTTATAGCATTCCGCAACAATTCTCACTTTCTGAAACCCGAATTATGCCAATTTTTATTTAACCCTCCATTACTCGCGTGCAGTTGTTCTGATCACCCCAAGAGTAAAAACATGCGCACAAGTACAGAACTACTCAAGTTCAAGGTCAGATAATTTTAGTAGCTGCACACTGCTAGATTCCACGCCTACTAACAACATATCTCCATGTTACCATTTTTCGGAAGACGTGAAGAGGTGAAAATTTTCAGCTAGAGTTCTGAGTAATCACGGAATATTTTTTGATTGAAAAAACAGAAGGTAAGATACATTACAGTGTTATTTTATTTTTTCATACAAATCATTAAATTTATGAATAAATTTTTTTTTAATTTATTTTGATTCATTTACATCTAATATTTACCTTTTTGTCTCAAAAATGTCGAAATCTCCACGTGAAATGGAGCTATAGCGTTGTGTGAATCTTTTGGCTTTTGTTCCACCAGATTCTAAAGATGATGAGGCAGCAGGTACACATGATAATTTTTGGATGAGGACGAACAGTTTGATGATAATTCTGATCACAACTCGGGATCAGAACGAGAAACTGATTAAAGATTGTACCAAGATTCAGAATACGAACTACAATCTGTTTTAATGAATAACATTACCATATTATTATACATATACAAAACTTAATGTGTGTTGTAATACAGCAAAAAAATATCATAAAACAATATTTTTAGAGTACAAGTAATGTAAGTAATAATTGTAAATTTTTGTCATATAATTTTAACTGTGTACTTTGTATATATAAACATTTTTAATAAAATCATGTTTTTTGTATTTCTGAATTGTATATTTTTAGAATAAGTTAAAGTAAGCCACCTTAATTACGAGCAAATTACGAAATTATTATTAATAAATTATTACTTAAAAATTATGATAAAGGTTTTTGGACGTTTGCAAGACAAAAACTGGCGCGAGTTATGGAGGGTAAAAAAAATACAATGACCTTAAAATGGAAAAGCACCAAAGAATATACATGACGTTGCATGGTATGCGTGGAATGTACTCCACATCTTGATGTTAATAATTTAGTGCAAGTTACACCTAATTTAATAAGTTCGGCAGATTGACCGTATCTAATTTTCTTGTTTGGGTCAAATAAAAGGATGCCTCAGATTGTATAAAGTACCCACTCTCACTGCATTAATTCTGGGAAAAATCCGTTGAATTTTGTAAGACTTGGCATTAGCATTTCTCTCATTAGGCGAACATGCAAGTACGATTTCCGTAGTTTTTGGAAACGCCGCACAGTGGGGCAAAAAACCGAAAAGCTGGCCAAAATATGAAAATGTTATTTAAATGCCACGAAATTTCGTACACAGGTGTTTTTCAGAATGCTGATCTTGATTCTAAAATTAAAATTCCAAAAAACAAAATGGCGGATACAATATGGCAGACATAATATTTAAGTGCTTTGAAAGTTATTCAATTTCTATAAAATATCGTATACAGGTACTTTTAAGGATGCTAAGTAAGATTCAAAAATAAAATTTTAAAAACTGGCGAATTAAAAATAAAAACAATTAGATTTAAAATAAATATTTCGAGTTTCGAAATTAAAAAGTTTCGAGGCTAAACGTTACAAGGTGTTTTCAAGGAACTAAGATGTTTTTAATCGAAATTAAATGATGAATATTTATTTATTAAATATAATTAAGTACATTAATGAAAAATAGAATAAACAAGGTTTAATGTCTATATATTATTAAAATAAAATGAAAGGATATTCTAAAATTCATCTTTTGAATCATCTGTACTATACTAAGTAGACTCTTCAGAAGGGGAGGTGCCGAAATATTTTACAGAAGTTTCTGTGCCTCTAGGGGCAAGGATATTAGTTTCTTCAATGAAAATTTATGTAAGCTTTAAATGAAGGGATCTGATAACATTAAAAGCGCGCAAAAAAATCTTCCACTATTTACGTCCTACTGCATTTTAGGGAGAAATCCTCTCGATACCTTTTGACCAATTTGTTGCATGATTCTTGAGCGTCTCCCGACATTTGCCCAGCAGTCAATAATGAGGAAGCTATTATTTCTGTGCCATGAATAAGTAGTTCGTGCACTGAAGTTGGCATATAGAACTAGGAATACAATTCGACGAATTTACAAGCTGTTTGTGAGCAATAATCTACGAAATTGGTCAAATGAATGTTAAGAAATTACTTGTAATATGACGTGGAATCGTTTGATCAAATCTTCGTCTACGCTCCTTATGGAAGCAGAAATAGTTACGTTTTCAAAAAATCTACGAGCTGTATTGTACTCATTTGTGCTTCTAAATCCGAGCTTTATTCTAATTGTAAACAAAATCTTTTTTGTAAATTTTGTTTTGCAATTTTATTTTATTTTTCATCTCTTCACGAGTGCACACTTGCCATTCCTTTATATCCGGTTTGTATGCCAAATACAATCTACACTCAAAAAATCTTATACAGGGATGTGACGTGCACATCCCGAATTGTAAATGACTTTCATTCACTTTTAGTTTGAAAATGTCATAAAGATTATTAAACTGTTTTGAAGTTGCCTGATATAGGTATCAACGTTGATAAATTACTGACAGTAAAAATTTACAATCAATCATCGTTAAAGCTAGTTTGTAATTAACGCCTACTTATTTTCTATCAATGATTGTTTTAAAAGGAATAAATTTATTCTCCTTATCTGTGATATAATCCATTTCACTGACAGTAGCTTCCGCATTTTGGTGCAAAAAATGGATTCTGATGGGCCTAAAAAATCTAGGAGATGAAGTTCTCGAATTTTTCCAGATAACGATTTCTGAATTATTCGCAACACTTAAGTTCTAGTGGCACTAGAGAACTGAAAAAAGCTATTTGAATCTAATTTCTACCATCATCAAAGCTAAATTTTTGTTTAAAAGTACTTTGACCAGATGTACTATCACATCCACACTTGAAAATCAAATTCCGATTGCTAATGTTCTTGGAAGTCAGATTCTTAATAATTTCCTTTTGCATTAATAAAATACGTTCAACAGTGTGATCTAGCAAAGATTGCAATAGACAAGATAATTCTTCTAATTACGATAGAATACACAAAATTATTAGCTATAAAGATTAGAAAATGTAATTATATTGTATCGATGATAGAGAATTCTTTTCATTTTTTTGTTACTAATCTTACTTCTCAAATCCCTTTATGCTAATGATTATAATACTTATTTTTAATATAATACATAATAATCTATCACAAAACTGAATAATATAAAAATTTCAAACATGTTTGCCAGCCAAATTACTGTGAAAAGTAATGAATGTCATAGCTTTTGAAGCGACTAAAAAAGTGATATTTTTACTTGTGGTTACAAAAACCAGCATGAAATGCAGAATGGTAGTTTTCGGCAGCTGGTTTTTCATGATTCATTAGATAATAGATCAGACTATTATTTCCATTATCTTTCGTTGCGGTACACCGTGGAACTTTTAAACTTTTTGATGTTTGAAAAAAAAAATAGTATATTTTAAAAAAAAAATTATAAAAAATAATCATGAAATTATTAATGTTTATGTACTTAATATAATTTTTGTAACATGCGCAAAAAAAGTACACACTATCATCGTGTGAATCCATTTTAAAACATTAAAACCGGATAAAATGAAAAAATGTAGCACGTGTTTAGAAGAACCATTGTTTTGCTCTTTTTGTTCGCCTCATATGATAATCCTCCAAGCGTCACGTTTGAAATGATAAAGATTGCCAACGCAAAACGAAAACCTTTTTATAAATATAGATTCTGACCCTCTAAACATTATTCTAGCCATCTGTATAGGTAAAATTTCCTAAATAGTAACTTTATTTTTCGACTTTTGGCCAGCTTTTTGGGATTTTGCCCCACTGTGCGCCGTAAGAATCTTTCCATCATCGCCAGGGTCAACCTTATTTTTTATTACATAAGAAAGAAGTGGAGTTATTTTGTGTTCTTTCCTACTGTACTTTCACCTAAGATCATCATTTTCTTGCTACGTTCTAATCGGAAACTCTTTACAGATTTTTTTCACGCTTTATGGTAACTAATTTTACAATACATTTTTACACATAAATTCAATATTCTCTGCAACTTTTCCAATTGTTTGGATGGATTTCGCTCTTTGCTCTTAGTTTCTCAAATTTCCCATGATAGTAGATTTTCTCATTGTACAGTCATACCAGTTTTGACACACATCTTTGAATATTCGGATGTTTTTCAAAGATCTTTGTATGGCGTCCCCTAACAGGCTCGCTTTAACCGTTTTTTTAGTAGATTTTCTCATTGTACAATCATGCCAGTTTTGACCCACATCTTTAACCATACGGAAGTTTTTGAAAGTTTTTTTTTTTTTTTTTTTTTTGTATGGCGTCCCCTAACAGGCTCGCTTTAACCGTTAACTAGTATGAGCAGTCTTCCAGACCGATCGACGCGGATGTATAGTTTAATTACAGGGACAGTCCAAAGTTTTCCGTTACATTACGGGGAATGGGGAAAAATGATTGCAAGTGCATTTTAATGATGTTACAGACTATGCACTTATGAAGCACAAAAAAATATACATTCAGTACAATATGGGCTGAAAAAAATAATTATAAAACTAGTTATAGTACGAACGCACCTCATTTGCCACGTTTGACGAGCAATTTCCAACTTGTTTTTTTTAGCTTGGCTTTTTTTCTTTTACTTTTGAAAAGTTGTTTTAGATTTTACTGAGCAAAAAATGCTCAAATTTGAGTATGTCGCATAATTAATGACTCCGAATCAAAATTTATCAAGTTTAAAACATGTATATGTTACGGCCAAAACCCGAAATTGGCCAATTCCCGAACTGGCCGGCCAATTCGCGAACTGGCCAACAACGTTTTAAACTGACTGGCCAATTCGGGAATTGGCCGGCCAAAACCCGAACTGGCCAGATGCAATCGGCCAGTTTGCGAAGTGGCCATACACTATCGGCCAATTCGCGAAATTGGTATATAGAAACCGATTTTTACGTTTTATCATTTTCTAACATAGTTGAAAGTGTTTATGAATTCAATTTGTCTGGTCGTATGCATGCCCGTGCTCTAACTCGGTTAAAGACTCGGATTGACTTGTAATTGTTATAATATTTAGGTTTATAAATACATTTTGGTATTACTAGTTAAGTTGTACTGTTTTTGGTTAATTTGCAGGAACACGCAAAAGTATTTCATTACAATATCATCAATGGTTTTTTCAGTGCATTTTAATGTTGTTACATTATCTCAATTATAATAAAATAGGTATGCTTCATTAAGATGGACGACAAATTGTTATCTAAAGGGTATGAAATATGTAGCAATTATAGTTTGTCTACAGAAACACTCAAAAGTATTTCGTTACATTGCAGTGAATGGTGAAAGATCATTTCTAGTGCACTTAATTGATATTACACTATTTCAAATATAATAAAATTTACATGCCTAACTCATGTAGTGAGCAATATATACAATAGCTTTTTTGAGAAACGGAAGTTAAGCAGTGTTACTGAAAAAGAACCAGAAGGTATACGACATTTACCTCTGTATACCCTCCACTTCTGACAGCAAATTTTTTCTCTCTTTTTTGCGAACGATATTTTTTTCTGCTACCGATCGACGAATTTCGCATTCTACTCGTGACAGATCAGTGAAAATTGTGATATTTTTTCACAGTCGAATGATAAACTGTGTCTTTTTTTCAACTGATTGGCCAAATCTCGAGGGTTTTTTTTAGCATGGCTGATCGACGAATTTCCATTTTTTCTCTAATCTACTGACGAATTTCGCTTTTTTTTTACCGGTGACTGATTTTTAAATTTTGCTATATTTCTCTTGAACCAGTAAGTATATCTTGAGGCCGATTGGAGAGAGTTTTTTTCTGCTGCTGATGTACGAATTTTGCAGTTTCTTCCGTCGATCTACTGACGAATTCCGCGATTTTTTTTTAGCCACGACCGATTTGCAATTTTCTGGATTTTTTCTTTTAACATAGGTGAATTTTGAGACTTTTTCTTGCGACCGATTAGAGAAGATCGTGGGTTTTTTCTGGCGGTGCACTGACGAAGTTTTTTACCTGCAACTGATTAGCAAAAATCATGGATTTTTTCTCGCAACTGTTCGTCGAATTTTGTATGTTTTTCCACAACAGGCTGAAGAATTTCATGGTTTGTTCTCCATGACTGATGAACTGTACGAGTTTTTCTCGTGACCCATTGATTAATTTCACAATCTTTTTAATAAAGATGAAAATAAGGAATTTTGCTTAGTAGCCACTGGCCGGTAGGTTGACTTTATTTAGTAGCCAGTTACTAGCGAGTGAGAATAATTTCTTTAGTAGCCAGTAAGTACATTTATGTCACTGAATATTTAATTTATGGGTATATTTTAGGTATGTTTATCCACTGAGTAGCAGGTATGATTCAAAATTGAAAAAAATAGGTTTAAAAAATCTGAAATTTGCAGCAAATTTTCTGAAATGTAAAGGGAGGGTTGGTAGGGGATCCCTCCTGGTACTAATTATGCATTTTTTCCAGCTACTTTAACGAAATTCACGTTTTTTCCGGATCTATTGGCAATGTTCTCGTTTCTTTGACAAAATGTGCGTTTTTTTCACGATCTTTTGACAAAATTCACATTCGTTTTCGCAATTCTTTGGCAAAATTCTCGGGTTTTTTTTTCGAAATTCTCATTTCCCCCCCCCCCCCCCGCGATCCTTTAACTAAATTTGTGTTTTTTGACGATCTATTGACGAATTTTGTGTTTTTGCCATGATCCATTGACGATATTTGTGTTTTTTCTTTGCTCTATTGATGATATTTGCGTATTTTCGCGATTCTTTGACGAAATTTTCGATTTTCAGAGATCGTTTGATGAAATGTGTGGGTTTTTTGCGATTCTTTGACGAAATTGGTTTTTTTTTTTTTTTTTTTTTTTTTTTTTTTTTTTTTTTCTGCGATGTATTGACGATATTTGTGTTTTTTTCCGCAATCCACTGACTATATTTGCATTTATTCCACAATCCTTTGACGAAATTTCGGATTCTTTGCGATCCTTTGATGAAATTCGGGTTTTTCCACGATCCTTTGACGAAATGTGCTGTTTTTATTGTGATTTTTTGACAAAATTCTCGCTTTTTTGCGATTCTTTGATACAATTCGCTTTTTTGGTGATCCTTTCATCAAATTTATATATTTTTTTTAGTAATCCTCTGACGAAATGTGTGTTTTTTCGCGATCTTTTGACAAAATTCACATTTTTTTCTTTCCCAATTCTTTTACGAAATTCCTTTTGGAAAATCTTGCATTTGGCTGGTACTTTCCATATTTTTAATCGTCAGTTTTTCACATTTACTCGTTGAGTGGCGACTGGCGATTGCTTATTTTCATCTTTACTTTTTAAATGAACGATTAAAGAATTTGGTGATTTTTTTTTTTAACCAATGAGTGACAAATTTTGCGATTTTTCCTACATTGAATGGTGAATTTTCTTGAAAATGAAAATTTGAAATGTTCTGCAGTGAAATCCGTTGTTCTGCGATGTACTTTGCATTTATAAGCATATTCTGCTTTGGGGGATTTCATTATCTCTTACTTTTCGGACTTTTTTTGAAATTGCAGCATTTTCATCGGAGGTTTCCGATAAATATTATTTGTAATATATAAAAATTTCAAAGGGGGGGGGGGGGGGCACAATGCTAAAGCCCAAATTGCGGCACTTTTCTAACTTTTACCAACACCTGTCCCTATCGTGTGACATACAGTTGGAACGGCCTGTGACCACTTATTCATGTTATACACATCCGATATCCATGCTGCCACTTCGCTCCCCCCTGGGAGGGGCACTTTTCTAAATTTTGCCGGCACCTCTCATGTGACATATCGTTCAAAAGGTCTGTGACCACTTATTCATGTTATGCCCCTCCCCCCCACTTTGCCCCACCGGGGGGGGCACTTTTCAAAATTTTGCTGACACCCCTCATGTCACATATTGTTGGAAAGGCCTATGACCACTTATTCATGTTATGCACCTCTAATGCCCCTCCCCCACTTTGCCCCCCCGTCGGGGGCACTTTTCTAAATTTTGCCGACACCCTTCATGTGACATATCGTTCAAAAGGTCTGTGACCCCTTATTCATGTTATGCACCTCTAATGCTCCTCCCCCACTTTGCCCCCCGGGGGGCATTTTTCTAAATTTTGCTAACATCCCTGATGTGACATATCGTTCAAAAGGCCTTTGACCACTTATTCATGTTATGCTCCTCTAATGCCTCTGCCCCCCACTTTTCCCCCCAGGGGGGACTTTTCTAAATTTTGCTGACACCCCTCATGTGACATATCGTTCGAAAGTCCTGTGACCACTTATTCATGTTATGCACCTCTAATGTCACCCCCCCCCCACTTTGCCCCACGGGGGGAGCACATTTCTAAATTTTGCTGACACCCCTCATGTGACATATCGTTGGAAAGGTCTGTGACCACTTATTCATGCTATGCATCTCTAATGCCCCTCTTTCCACTTTGCCCCCCCTGGGGGGGGGGGCACTTTTCTAAATTTTGCCGGCACCTCTCATGTGACATATCGTTCAAAAGGTCTGTGACCACTTATTCATGTTATGCCCCTCCCCCCCCACTTTGCCCCACCAGGGGGGGGGCACTTTTCTAAATTTTACTGACATCCCTGATGTGACATATCGTTCAAAAGGCCTATGACCACTTATTCATGTTATGCACCTCTAATGACCCTCCACCCACTTTGCCCCCCGGGGGGGGCACTTTTCTAAATTTTGCTGACACCCCTCATGTCACATATTGTTGGAAAGACCTGTGACCACTTATTCATGTTATGCACCTCTATTGCCCCTCCCCCCACTTTGCCCCCCCCATCGGGGCATTTTTCTAAATTTTGCCAACACCCGTCATGTGACATATCGTTCAAAAGGCCTTTGACCACTTATTCATGTTATGCACCTCTAATGCCCCTGCCCCCTACTTTGCTCCCCCCCGGGGGGCACTTTTCTAAATTTTGCTGACACATCATGTGACATATCGTTCGAAAGTCCTGTGACCACTTATTCATGTTATGCACCTCTAATGTCACTCCCCCCACTTTGCCCCACGGGGGGAGCACTTTTCTAAATTTTGCTGACACCCCTCATGTCACATATTGTTGGAAAGACCTGTGACCACTTATTCATGTTATGCACCTCTATTGCCCCTCTCCCCACTTTGCCCCCCCTCGGGGGCATTTTTCTAAATTTTGCCAACACCCGTCATGTGACATATCGTTCAAAAGGCCTATGACCACTTATTCATGTTATGCACCTCTAATGCCCCTGCCCCCTACTTTTCCCCCCCGGGGGGCTCTTTTCTAAATTTTGCTGATCATGTGACATATCGTTCGAAAGTCCTGTGACCACTTATTCATGTTATGCACCTCTAATGTCACTCTCCCCAATTTGCCCCACGGGGGAAAGCACTTTTCTAAATTTTGCTGACACCCCTCATGTGACATATCGTTGGAAAGGTCTGTGACCACTTATTCATGCTATGCATCTCTAATGCCCCTCTTTCCACTTTGCCCCCCCCGGGGGGCACTTTTCTAAATTTGCCGGCACCTCTCATGTGACATATCGTTCAAAAGGTCTGTGGCCACTTATTCATGTTATGCCCCTCTCCCCCACTTTGCCCCGCCGGGGGGGGGGCACTTTTCTAAATTTTACTGACATCCCTGATGTGACATATCGTTCAAAAGGCCTATGACCACTTATTCATGTTATGCACCTCTAATGACCCTCCACCCACTTTGCCCCCCGGGGGGGCACTTTTCTAAATTTTGCTGACACCCCTCATGTCACATATTGTTGGAAAGACCTGTGACCACTTATTCATGTTATGCACCTCTATTGCCCCTCCTCCCACTTTGCCCCCCCTCGGGGGCATTTTTCTAAATTTTGCCAACACCCGTCATGTGACATATCGTTCAAAAGGCCTTTGACCACTTATTCATGTTATGCACCTCTAATGCCCCTGCCCCCTACTTTGCCCCCCCCGGGGGGCACTTTTCTAAATTTTGCTGACACATCATGTGACATATCGTTCGAAAGTACTGTTACCACTTATTCATGTTACGCAACTCCGGTGCTTTCCCCCCACCCCGGGACACTTTTCTAAATTTTGCTGACACCCCTTATGTGATATATCTTTCAAAAGGCATGTGACCACTTATTCATGTTATGCACATTCAATGCCCCTCCCCCCACTTTGCTGCACAGAAGGGGCACTTTTCTAAATTTTGCCAACACTGTTCATGCAATTTATTATAAGCATAGTTGATTTCCAGAAACGTGCCTATACAAAGCCATGACATGATACCCCCAAAAGCTAATGTTAAATCAACCAACTTCACAAATTTTTAATTCCATTTGAGTATTTGAAGTTTTTTTATTAATATGTATATATGTTTTATTAATATGTTTAGTTTATTAATATGTATCAAATCAATGTCGAACTGGATATGTAATCATTATTATGTATTGATCTGATGCGAATTTGCACAGAAGGCTGTCCGCATGCAGGTGCAACGATATAATGTAAAGAGAAGATACAGTTTTTATACCTAAAGGAAAACTGCAGATATTTCTGCCAAAATCGGTGAAGGGAAATAACAGGTTTTTTACCTGAAGGAAAACAGCAGGTATTTGAAACTCAGAAGGTTAAGGGAAAATACACGTTTTTTACCTAAAGGTAAGCTGAAGGTAATTTTAGTTCCAAATACCTTGTTTCCCTGAAGATTTTTTTTTTAAGGTTTCTTGCTGACTTTTTTACCTGGGATCTGAAAACATAATTATACAGGTATGTAGAGAAAGCATGTAGGTCTCTATATGAAGAAACATCTTTTATGAAAACGTCAATCTCTTCATATATAAAACTTTTTTATTTTTCAATGTTTCAAAAAAGTCTTTTTAGGTAATAATTTAATAGTATGAAATATATATACTGCCATTTCGAGATCAAATATAGCAAAAAACGGTTACTTTCTTTAAGTTCATAATGCAGTTTTAGAGCTCCAAAAGTAATGTTTTATAAATCTCTGCAATTTACTAAAGATGGAAGTTGGTTTTTCGTGTGCATTGCCATCATTTTGCAGATGATCCTAAATGTTATCATATTTGTAACTTCTTTAAAAAATACTACTGGTATAAAGCGATTTTACAAAGCAAGACACCAATTTAATGAGAGATTTTTTTTTCTTTTAAATCGCACAAGCTTTTGATATATTTTTCTGTTCTATCATAAAAGAAATTTTAAAGAATAAAGAATTATTGTATCTTAAAGTATTATCATTCTGTGTTGCATGAGAAAATGAAATTTTCATCTTTCATAATTGTATAGTAACTTAATTTTTCAAATAAATTATAAGAAATATAATATAGTAAATTGTATGTTTTGAATTCTCTAAAACTTTAATGTCAAAAAACATTTATATGTGATTTTTTTTTTTTTTTTTTTACTTTTAAATCCTGACGATGTCCCCAGAAGAGGTTCGAAACCGATGATTTGTATATTTTTAATACATTTATAATGTGATTTTAATATTTTAAAGTTAATACATCTCTTAAGCAATGTGTTTTATCGCATTCGTCAAGTTCTTTGAATATACATGATGCAATTCCATGGCTTTATAATAAATATTTAGTAGTTTACAAAATTTAAAAAAAGGGTTATTTTAGATATAATTAATCATATTAAATGTAAAAAATCACGATATAAAATTTTTGAACAATATGCTTTAATTTAGCTAAAGAAATATATGCAATTTGTGTCATAACGTTATTACTTGAATTTTCTTACATATTAGATTACTATTTCTCAAAACATTTTCCGCAGACATACTTTGGCCCTCAAAGTTTGGCTATGTTATCAACCTAAATTTCCAGACATCAGAACCGAGTGTTTAGAGATGAACATCTAGAAATCTAACGACATAGTATACAGGGTAACACAATTAGTTGGAACAATATCATAACCAACCGTTGTCATTTAGAATTTCTCTCCTGTTTCTTCCGTAGGACATGTTATCTTAAGGAAAATGTTTTAAACTAGTTCACTAGCAGAACCCAACAAGTTTGGTCATTTTCAATGATATTTATTAATCGCATACCAATACCACATTAAAAACAATGAATTGGTCTTTTATTTTATACTGGCATAGTTAATTGCCACACTGTATCCTAATTTCTATTATAATATTAACTTTTCTATTACTGATAGATGTATATTGTTACAGATGGTTTAAAAATCCATGAAATATTTTCAACTTTTGAATAATGTTATTTTTAAAAAAATCAATTCTAAACATTTTCTATTTCCCTTTTATATGAGCTTTTGTGCTTATAGTATCAAATTGGCGCAGGTATTCCTTTTTATGCCTAGCGTCCAATATTTAAGACGCTTCAATTTTTTTATAAATTCGTTTTCTTTCTCTGTAATAAGATAACTTCATGAATAAATTATTTATAAATGTCTTTATACGTTACTCAGAGATGGCAGTACAGAATGTACATCTATTTCCTTAAATTACGACGTTTTCCGACTTTCACACAGTACATACCAATGTCTCGACCGCGTTCGTTGGCCAACTTCATCCGCCATCTTGTTTCTAAATGGCGGCCATTTAAAATTAAAAATAATTTAAATCTAAAATTAAAAAATTAATTGAAACTGAGGTACAAAAAAAATTAGAAATTGAAAAAGATTTTTTTCTTATTTGTTTGACCTTGATACAAAGATTTCGGACTTTTATTTGTTTCGTCTATATCTTAACAAATGGCTGAATTATACCGTTTTGAATTTCTAGGATGGCTGACATCTTGAAACGATCTGACTTTTGTTACGCGATAACACACGTATTTATTAACTGATTTAGATGTGACAAGGCATGTGCATAGTATATAGCAATGTCTCTGCCAAGTTCGTTGGCCAGCTTCATCCGTCATCCCGTTTAAAAATGGCGGCCATTAAAAATTAAAAATAAAAATTATTTTTGAAATGAGGTAAAAAAAAAAAATTAGAAAATGAAAAAGGTTTCTTTGATACAAGGATTCCGGAGCATTTTTTCTTTTGTTTTTATCTTAAAAAATGGCTGAGATATAGCAGTTTGAACTTCTAATGTGGGTGAAATTTTGAAAAATCTGGTTTTTTGCTTGCGACAGCATTCGTATATTTCATCTGATTCCGATGCGAGTTAGCATGTGCACAGGAATTACTAAGGTCTCGAACGATATATCGTCGAATTTGGCGACCAAATGTAAATCACTTTAAATTAAACCACCTTGTATAAAGCTGACTAATTTTGCGAAATTCCCGTTTTAAATTCAATATTGTCAAAATTATTATTGACTCTTGTATAGTCGGTTTCCACTAATTTGAGATTCGTGTGATTGAATAATATATGCTGTTTTTAAAGAAATAAGGAATATGAAAGCTACTTCTTCCTCCCAGTACTGGCCGGAAGGACAATTTTTATTTTAAAGAGGTTTTAATAGATTTTAGCTTAATGCTATTTTTATCTTAAAAGTCTTAATTAACTCTCATAGTTATAGGATCATGGTAAAATATAGTTTATCAAAAGCTATTGATTTAACTTCTGTAACATGTATTTACTTTTCAGTTTAGGTATATCAATTTAATTTCCTTAGTGCAGCTATGATGTTTTGTATTACTGTACATTTGTTCGTGTGTCTTGAATATCATATATTATTAAAAATATGCAGATTGGCGAAAGAACCGGTTCATTACTAAAAAGGAATTGAAGGACATATAAAAACAAAGGTATCGGTGAGACATGAATGAGTTTGATTACTAATGGCTCACATGTAACTTAAATAACATGGATATTTATAGAGTTATTTCAGAAGACTTAAAAACTAAAATCCACTGAAAGGTCAATGTTTGCGAACCTGTTTGCAAACTCTAAGATAAAGATGATTTGAAGTAATTTTAAACGCATAAATTCGCATTTGACGTTTTCAATATGGCGTATTTTACGGAAATAACAATAATTCGTAACTTAATAAGGTGTGCTCTAAAAAAAATTATGCATATATCAAAGAACATTTTAATTTCGGAATATTGAAATTACTCTTAACCTCCTCACACCCAGGACGTACGCTGCGTACATCCTCTCATTTGAGTATTCACGGTAAAAGACGTACACTGAGTACGTCCTCTCATTTCAGTTTCATATAAATACTGTATGTATGTATATAATGTGCAAGTTTTATACATTATTTTATACGTATTATGCTAATGTTGTAAATCCTTTAGCGACCTTAAATTCATTACTATTATATCACGGAAGTTATGAAATAATTTATGACACAAACATTTTACACCTCACAGCCTGGTATATAGCCCTTCACCAGCGAAATTAAGCCTGCGAGTGAAGTGGTTAATGTGTAGCACGCAACCTACTCATAATTACCTTCGATATTGACGATCTTATCGCATAACTAAGAAATGGATGGCTTCAGGGTAGAAAATTCTAGAAAACTCTTATTTGTTTACAGATATATTTTTTTGTGATTTGGACTGACTGTTGCGCGTGAACGTTTCATATTTCAGGGATTTTCTAAGATGCCGAAAATATGGAATCTCATGGGCAGATATTGGCAGAATACGAAGGAGGTGTGAATACTTCACATTAAAATTTTTTCAGCAAGTGACCGGTTTTCTTGGCCCCATGTAGATTAGCTTTGTTCTAGAGCAGTACAACATTTGTCTAGAGCTTCTATCTGCGTCGTTTATGATATGGTCGGTCATATTTTTATATTGCTATTATGAATCTCGCAACCCACTCCCCCAATTTCATCCTCTGGGACACGTTTTTTTATTATATTTTTATGTGTGTACGACACCAATTATGTTGTATATCATTAGAAAGCCCTTTCACCACTCTTTCATATTATGCATCTCCCCTCACTATGCCGTCCGGAGAGACACATTACTGAAATATTTTGTCAGTATTTTTTATGATATTTCTTTTTCTTTTTTTTTAGTTCGTGTTTTTTTCTTCTTAGCTCACAGGCTATTAATGCCTGAGAGCTAATGTATCCGCAAGTTCTGTATGTACGTATGTATGTAACGCGATAACTCTTGATAGAAATATCCAATTTGCTTCAGATTTTATAAATAATTTCATACTGATAAGGAGCTTTCTTGATTAGTTTAGGGAGTTCATTTGCAAAGAATAAAAGTGGAACGGGGGCTAATCCTCCCTTAAATTAGATAAATGGGTTTCTTATGCAGAATGTACCGATTTGCTTCAAATTTTGTAAATAGGTTCATTCTGATAAGGCGCTTCGCTGATTAGTTTTGGGAGTTCATTTGTTAAGCATAAAATGGGCAATGGGGGTCTAATTTTACCTTAATTTAGATAAATGAATTTTTCAGGCAGAATTATCTGATTTGCTTCAACTTTTGTAAATAGGTTCATTCTGATAAAGTGCTTCCCTGATTAGTTTTGGTGTTTTATTGGTTGTGCACAGGGGAATGGGGAGCTAATCCCCCCCCCCCCTAATTTAGATAACTTGGTTTTTCATGTAGAATTACTTGATTTGCTTGAAATTTTGTGAATATGTTCTATCTGATAAAGTTCTTCCCTGATTTGATTTGAGGGTTCTTTGATTAAGTACAAATGTGTGAATGGGGTCTAATCACCCCTTAATTTAGATAAATGATTTTCGTGCAGATTTATCCGATGTGCTTAAAATTTGATAAACCGATTTATTCTGATAAGGCGTTTCCCTGATTAGATTTGGAGGGTCATTGGTTAAGTATAAAGGGGGGGGGGGAACGGGGGTGATCCCCCTTAATTTATTTTTCAATGGGCATTATTCTTGGAAATAAAAGTATAATATACAATTAGTGTGAATAGCCTGTGAGCTGAATGCCATAAGTTTAACTCGGCACATATATTTTTTATTCACTCGATTTGCCAGGGATGCCACCTGCCGTACTTCAATTGATAATTGGCCTGCCAATTATGATGTTGCGAAATATTCACAAGCCAAATCTTTGCAACGGCACGCGGCTCGCAGTAAAAAAATAACGAGCAATTTCGTAGAAGCAACAATCTTGAGAGGACCTTAAAAAGATGAAGATGTCCTCATTCCTCGCATTCCTTTGATTCCAATGGATGCCCAATTTCAATTAACGAGTTGCAATTACCTATTTGATTGACATTTGTAATCTCCATCTACAAAGCTTAAGGCCAAGATTTAAAATTCTGCGGTTTAGATCTAGACATAAATTATTTCTCACATGGGAAATTATATGTTTCGTGTTCTAGAATCGGTAAATCACATAATCTTTTTAGCTACATAGACAATGTAACAACTAATATTGTATACCCGCAAGTATTGTGAAATTAAACATATTAGAAACGTGCACTTTCTCTTTTTTTCCATTTAGCCTGATTGAGCCACAGTAACGCATGGCCATGTATATCTGTTTTAAATAAATTTTCAGCAATTACTTAAAACAATATATATATATATATATATATATATATATTTAGTTGTATATCATATTTTAGACCGTCAGTCATCGGTGAATGAGGCGTTCTAAACGGAATGTTCAGTGTCAGTCACCGGTGACTGACGTGTTAAAATAAATAGCCTTTACGTAATAAATAGCCTAACGTGTTAAAATAAATAGCCTTTTAAAATTATAAAGTAGCAAACTATTTTTATTATTTACAAGTGATCTGAATGAAATCATCTATTTTAGAATAATACATTTTAAAGAAAAGAGATGTTATTTATCTGACAAAGGATACAAATTTCGCGTATTTTTATATTCTTGTGCATGTATTTATATAATATGCTGCAGGATACACTCATGCAAATAATTTGAAAAATATTACTAGAGAATTGTGATTGTTTATGGCTAATAAGGACACAATTTAAATAAACAAATTACACATTTAAAAAATTGTTCACGAAGTTTTTGTTACTCAATATATTTTAAGAGCTTCCTATACATTTCAGTTTGGAAAAATGGTACTTTTCGGGTAGCCCGGCGCCTGTGTTATATAGATACACACACACACACATATATATATATATATATATATATACTAGAGGGTTCTGCCCCGTGCAAGCTACGCTCGCCAACCCCCGTTCAGACACCCCAGAATCTAAAAACACGCTAATTTGATCGGTTTAAAAAATATTATAGAAGATTGAATTATACTGAAAAAAGCTGGGCAGATCTCCCTGTAAACGGGTTTCCATTCAATTTAATTTGATTTCAAAAATTTACGGCCGAATCAGTTGCTGTTAAGACATCCAATGGTTGTTTTCGTGTTTGATTAAAGAGGATCAGTTAAACGTTTAAAAAGAAGCTAAAAATAAAAGGAATTAAGTGTACAGAGACTTTGTCTCTTGTTATTTTAAAACAATTTCTATAACAATAGCCTAAGTCATGTGACTATCATCAAGAGTTCCGGGCGAACCACTTCGCTTTTTATATTCCTGGTGCCATTTTGGTACTTAAATATTAGCCAGGTACGGGTGATAAGTCGCAAAATATTATTCTATCGCCATCATTTCATCTATATTATAATAGTCCAAGTCATGTAACTGCCATAAATAAATACGCTCTGATCCCTTCGCTTTTCATATGAAAGTTTGGCCGAGATATCATATACGACTACATATTGGCGCGATTTTTTTTCTGACGCTAATTTGGGGAAAAGATCAACAGCATAAACAACAATATCCGGCTTATCAAATCAAGCAAAATAACGATACTATGGCGCCAGTTAAGTACCCGTTGCGTAAATGACATTGGCGTCAGAAAAATAATAGCGCCAATATGGGACCGTATGTGGCATCTGTGCCGAAAGTTTTCCATTTCGATTAAAAAAAATCATTTTTTTTTCGAATAATACTACATAAAAGCATTGTCGCAAAGAATTCTTGGTACTGTTACGCTAGCCGGGTGCAAATCTCGCCAATAACTATTTTTCAAATCCCCAGTTATCATTTTTTTTTTTCGAGTGGTAAATTAAAGGAGAAATTGAAGTTGAAATTAAATGTTATCGTTTGTTACATCATTTAATATTTGGCCAGATGCCATATACGCACCCAGTTTGGCGCGATTTTTTTTACGAAAATTTGGCGAAATGCTCGTTTTCGAATACCAGTTACATATGTATTTTTGGTACTACTTAGTTATCCCGTCGAACAAAAATCTATCCCCAAACTATAAGATTAAATGACAATAATGGTTGATAAATGTCACATTCACTTGACTTTAAGCAAGTTACACGTCTTTGCGTCATCAAGTGATTTTTATTTCGACGTTTTATTTGTATATTTATTAATGTTATACTATTTTCTTTGTTCTTTCGTTATTTAAAATAAAAAGTATGTCAATTTGTATAATTTGGCGAGTGGTTTGGCGAAATGGGTCGATGGAATAACTAAATAGTACCTTATTTTTTAATTATTTTCTATTATTATTTTATTTTTAAAGGAAAATAACCAAAAAAAAATAATTAACTATAGAATAAAACAGTTTATATAATTTAAGAAAAGAAAAGAAAGTACTTATTATTAAATGAACAATAATAGCCGGGTTACCATGTCAACCAAAATAATGCCATTTTGGCGCCAATTAGGTACCCCGGTGCGTATATGAGATCTGTGCCTAATATTTTTCTTTTCATTTCGTTTAAAAAATATAAAGACGTGAAAGCCATTTATTTTAAATGTTTCTGCTTGTATTAAATAAAATGATAATGAAATACAAATTGAATTATGAATAAAAGTAACATGATACATTTCTTAGCATACATTTAAGGGGGGCCAAATTTCTCGCCAAATTAGTTTAAAATAGTGACTTTTTCTAAAATCTGCAAAAAAATATCTGTTTGATTAAAATTTGAGTTGCCATCATTAGAAAAATGTATATAAAATTAGAAAAAAATTAATATTTCGAAAACTAATTCGAATTTAAAAATTCTAATACCAGTTTTGAAATCTGCGGATCAATATTGATTTTTGGTGTTAATTTCGTCGCAAAGTATTCCATATTTTAGAAGAAATCGCCGTGAAACATAATCAGTTGTTTAATCAGTCGATTCAAAGAATTGTTACATTTCAGCCGTTTCATAAATTCGTTTCATTAGGATTTTATATATATAGGGTAGATATATACACATATATGTACATATATAGTATATATTTACACACACACACACATATATATATATATGTGTATATATATATATATATATATATATATATGTCTGTATATACAAAACTGGCACCTGGCTAACCGAAAAGTACGAAAAAAAAGAAATTGTTTTTTGCCGGATGTTCGTTTCAGGATGAAATTTTCAATCACTCTCCAAATTTAAGAAATTTCACTTTCGACTTTTGCCCTGGATGAAAATCTTTATAGTAGTTATGATACCATTACGTAACATAAATTTCTGCTTGTCAGTATACATCGTGCGTGTGTTATATATTGTAAGGCGCTGAAAAATAAAATATTGAACATTTTCAATTACCTGCCAATTTTATGCCATTTTACTTTCAATTTTTACATGAGAATTTGTATAGCAATTATGATAACGAGGGGGAGCCCGTCGAACTTCGACGGAGGAAAATGTTTCAGAAGGAACTGTTTCATTGATTTATAATACACCTACAAAATTAGTTACAATAGAAAATGCATCTTAAATTGGTTAGTCTAACTCTCAAACAAATATTATTTTAACCTAAAGTTAACAAAATACTATTTCTATAAAACTCATTTGTCCAGGGGTCGCATTCTACTGGGAAAATTTTATTGTTCCTACCACTATTTTGAAAATAATAATCTTCATAGTACCTTTGTATAGCATATTTTAAATAAAAAAAGTATGACGATTATTGATTAATAGTTCTGGTAGGAACAATGAAATTTCCCTGGTTCTCTGAATTATTAAAATTAAACTTTAATCTCATATGTAATCAGTAAAATATGATAAAAAAGCAGTTATTATGATGAAGTTGTCAATGAAGTCTCTTATGGTTCGTTTTCTTGAATCAAAACTATAAAATTTATTCTAGTTTTGATACAGTCAGATTTTTTTTTTTTTTTTTTTTTTTTTTTTTTTTTTTTTTTGTATAATCTAAACCCAACATCATTTTCACCTTCTCATAATTTACATGTACTTCTCTTATCCGTATCCATCATGTTTAAAAAAAAAAATGCATTTGAAATTCGTTTTAACTCAAAACTTGAAGTCACGATTGTCAACAACATATTTGCATGTGAACAGTCGCACTCTTAACTTCATATACTAATCTCAATACCGAAGAGTTAAAATTGCCGTATTTTATTTTTTTAGATGCATTTGTGTTAAAAGGTGTAGTATTATCTAATATATTGTTCGTTTTCTTTTAAATATCACGTCATTTTGACGTACTTAAGCCTTTTCCTAGTATCTCAAAATTAGTATTAGCACTCATGCAGAAGAAAAAAAATATGGAAACTTTATAAGGAAAAATGCGTGTTTTCAAAAGCAGTACGCCACTTTCCATTCAAAATATTTTGGTGCAATTTGTCCGTAATTTATTTTGCGCCACTTAACCCTATACAACAAAATTTAAATCATAGAAAAAAAGAAATATATATATATATTAATTTTTTATCAAAAAAAAAGCATGAATAAAGATAAGTAAACCTCATTATTCTCTCAATTCTGCAATAATGAAAGCTATCTAATTACGATCATTTTGAAGAAATTTCATAAAATATTTTTTAAATTAAAATATTAAATTGGGGATATAAAAAAAACGGCTAGTGCGGGCACATATACAAATGAACAGCTTCCAATTAAAAAAATTAGTAAAATTAGTTCAATTGAAAGTTCGGGGCAGATGATTAAAAAACAACCTTGTGTTTTAAATATATAGATTATATAATGCATTTTAATTTCAATTTTTATGAGGAAGTGGCAACAAAAAATGCAGTAATCTACTATTTTCCCTCTACTTTTAATCACTTTTAATAGAAATGGAGTACTTCTGTTGCCACATTTACAAAATTGGTACTAAAAACTATAAAAAAATTAATATCTCAAAAATAAATTCAGATACAGCTTTCAAACAAATTGCATTAGAAAGCACATTTTTTTCCTTATACGACGGTATGAAAACTGCACATGTGCGATGTGTAGAAGTTTTAAAATTTTTCAGTAGCAAAAATTGCAAAACGAAAATTCATTTCAAATTTGAAAGTGTTGCCATTCGCAGAATGACGTATGCGTTACGCACATATATGTTTGTCCTTTATAATATAGATACTACGTAATATAACATTTTTCTCTTGATATACAGTGCGTGTTTACTAGTATAAAAATGAAAATGTTTTTAGAAATTTTCAATCTTCTTCAAATTAAAAGAAATGCTTTAAATTATTTGCGTATATTTCTACAGCAATTATAATAGCATTACATGATAACATTATACAGGGTGTCCGCTCTCAACGGTGTCCAATGGTTAAAACGTTTAGTCTTAGACATATAGTTCCAATTACAGTAATGTTTTAAATAAGGTAAAGAAATATTTTAAAAGCGATTTGGGTCAATAAAAACCATTCTTAAAAAATACGAAATTTAAATTTTTGTATGGTCCCCCGGTTCTTTAAGTTATATTTAGCAAAATTTTCCTTTTACACTGACTAGTAATACAAAAAAAAGTCTTGTTATTCTACGATTAAAATTGACCGAGTAATAGCGGTTCTAAGTTTGAGCATAATTTTTGCTGCAAACTGGGGGTCATTCATAAATTAAGTCGATATATAATTTAGTCAATTATATATTAAAAAAATGGTTGAGAGTAAAATTAACATTGCAATATAAATTTGAAATCTTTAATCATTCTGACATATTAATACAAAATATACAATTTGTAATAAACATTTAAGAAGGAAGAAAAAACAGAATTTTTGTTAAAAAAGATGATGCTAAATTAACAGCCTCAATACTTTACAAAAGGATACGTATTTTAAAATATTATCAGATTACACTAGCCTGCAATTGTTGGGTTACGTCTTTTTTTTTTTTTTTTTTGATAATTGATTCCTATGTATTCTGTACCGCTGAATCCGAAATTGACCTTCATTTTTAACCATCACATATGATTTCAAAGTTAAAATCAAAGCAAATTTCAAAGTTAAAATTGAACCTCCTCCCCCATCTCATCGGACCACTCAGCTGTTTAGCTGTAAGAATCCCAGGATAAGAAAATACATTAAATAAATTATTGAATAAAATAAAATAAAATAAGTGTTACACATGTTTTATATGAGATTTTCCCTATATTTTAACTTACACATTTACGATTTGCAAAAAAATTCGAACGTGATGGTTAAAAATGAAGGTAATTTTCAGATTCAGCGGTAAAAAGTACTAAATAATCAATTATTAAAAGTTAAAAAACACAGCCATCTCCTCTACTTTATAGTATCCGATTTTTGTCATTCTTTAACTTTGACAATTTATGATTTGCGAAATATTCTGACATGATGGTTAAAAATTAAGGTAATTTTCGGATTCAGAGCTAAAAATATATAAAAGTTAAAAAACCCAACAATCTCAGTCTTTTATTATCTAATCTAAAACATTTTCTTAAACTTTTTGACGGTAATCTATCCGAAATTTCTTGTGTTATGCTGTAAAATAGGTATAAATTGTAACCACCGAAAATCATAATAATATTAGATTGTTATCGGATTTGCGCCAGTATGTAAAACGTAATCTCGATGGGATATTTGAAAGTGATTTAAAGTTCAAGTACGAATTTTGAACTGGAAAAACATACATACGATCGTTAAAGTAACATAAAAACGTATAAAAGTAACATAATTTTTGTTAAAAGAAATCATAAGAGAAACAGTCTCAAATCCTGACAAAATAAAACATATGTTATTTTAGTCTATCTGAAACTTAATAAAATATTAACTTAATCATAATACTTGTACGATTTCTTTTCAAAGCGCAGATAGATGTGAAATAAGATCTTCGAATAGTTTAAGCACTTGGTATGTGACCCCTTAAAGCCAAGCCGAACTCATTTGTTTTCAGAGCAGGAAAGTGGCATAAATCATGCATTTTTAATGTTTCATAACTCGCTCAAATTTAGTGTAATATGAAACGGACTTTTTTTGTCTTACGTGTCAGTGTAATAGGAAAATTTTACTAAATATAACTTATAGGTCCGGGGGACTGTATAAACATTTAAATTACGAAATTTTTAAAGAAATGTTTTTACTGACCAAAATCGCTTTTGAAATATTTCTTTACCTGATTTAAAACATTTTTTTTTATTGGAACTATATGTCTATGACTAACTGTTTAGGAATTAGCCATTAGACACCACTGAGAGCGAACACACAGTATAATATCATTATTATGATAAAATTACAGTTTTCTGTTTCTCAATATACAATCATGTGCATTTTTGTTTTACGCTAAAAGTTAAAGTACAGATAAAAATATTTTATATGATCGTCCAGATTTCAGAATTTTTAGTTTAACTTTTGAACAATATGGGCGTATGTGCAGTAATTATTTTAATATAACATTATCTATTTAAGTTTAATCTGCGAATTTTTTTAATTACTCCTCCAGTGAACATGTAAGAATAGAGTAGAAAAAAAAAATTCGGTAATTTTCTTTATATGATCTTTATAAATTTCTACACTAAATTGAATTTATCTTTATTTTTATTAAATGTATTTTTTATTTAAAAAAAAAAAAATTATCAGAATCGTAAATATTCAAGATTTTTATCTTACTTTTTTCTTACATATATAATTTAATCATACATACATATATTCAAAATCTGTACATACATTATTTAACCATACATACATACATTCAAAATCTGTAAGTGATAGACATTTTTTATTGTTCTACTTAGTTTCAGCATTTCCTAAAATATAAAAAAGCCACTTTATAAGTACATTATTAAATAGTGCTACTTATAATGAAACTACTTATAATATTAAATGTATTTTTTATTAAAAAAAAAAAAAATTATCAGAATCGTAAATATTCAAGATTTTTATCTTACTTTTTTCTTACATATATAATTTAATCATACATACATATATTCAAAATCTGTACATACATTATTTAACCATACATACATACATTCAAAATCTGTAAGTGATAGAAATTTTTTATTGTTCTACTTAGTTTCAGCATTTCCTAAAATATAAAAAAGCCACTTTATAAGTACATTATTAAATAGTGCTACTTATAATGAAACTACTTATAATATTAAATGTATTTTTTATTTAAAAAAAAAAAAAATTATCAGAATCGTAAATATTCAAGATTTTTATCTTACTTTTTTCTTACATATATAATTTAATCATACATACATATATTCAAAATCTGTACATACATTATTTAACCATACATACATACATTCAAAATCTGTAAGTGATAGAAATTTTTTATTGTTCTACTTAGTTTCAGCATTTCCTAAAATATAAAAAAGCCACTTTATAAGTACATTATTAAATAGTGCTACTTATAATGAAACTACTTATAATATTAAATGTATTTTTTATTTAAAAAAAAAAAATTATCAGAATCGTAAATATTCAAGATTTTTATCTTACTTTTTTCTTACATATATAATTTAATCATACATACATATATTCAAAATCTGTACATACATTATTTAACCATACATACATACATTCAAAATCTGTAAGTGATAGAAATTTTTTATTGTTCTACTTAGTTTCAGCATTTCCTAAAATATAAAAAAGCCACTTTATAAGTACATTATTAAATAGTGCTACTTATAATGAAACTACTTATAATATTAAATGTATTTTTTATTTAAAAAAAAAAAATTATCAGAATCGTAAATATTCAAGATTTTTATCTTACTTTTTTCTTACATATATAATTTAATCATACATACATATATTCAAAATCTGTACATACATTATTTAACCATACATACATACATTCAAAATCTGTAAGTGATAGAAATTTTTTATTGTTCTACTTAGTTTCAGCATTTCCTAAAATATAAAAAAGCCACTTTATAAGTACATTATTAAATAGTGCTACTTATAATGAAACTACTTATAATATTAAATGTATTTTTTATTTAAAAAAAAAAAATTATCAGAATCGTAAATATTCAAGATTTTTATCTTACTTTTTTCTTACATATATAATTTAATCATACATACATATATTCAAAATCTGTACATACATTATTTAACCATACATACATACATTCAAAATCTGTAAGTGATAGAAATTTTTTATTGTTCTACTTAGTTTCAGCATTTCCTAAAATATAAAAAAGCCACTTTATAAGTACATTATTAAATAGTGCTACTTATAATGAAACTACTTATAATATTAAATGTATTTTTTATTTAAAAAAAAAAAAATTATCAGAATCGTAAATATTCAAGATTTTTATCTTACTTTTTTCCTACATATATAATTTAATCATACATACATATATTCAAAATCTGTACATACATTATTTAACCATACATACATACATTCAAAATCTGTAAGTGATAGAAATTTTTTACTGTTCTACTTAGTTTCAGCATTTCCTAAAATATAAAAAAGCCACTTTATAAGTACATTATTAAATAGTGCTACTTATAATGAAACATCCATATGCTGTTAATCGTTTATGTTTATTAAAATTCTTGAAACATATTCCTTGGAGAAGAACACTGCTAACCTGTGCTTTTATTAAGTGTATTCTGTCAACAATTATTGATTTTTTTTTTCAGAATACCACATTAAAATTATGCGTTTAATACATACATACGATATTCTAAACAAATGTGTTTTTTAAAAGAACTGTTGCTTTCAAATACATTATTCTAGTAAAATAGTTAACGTAAAGGATCAGATTTTGTGGCACTAAAAATCAAGTTTTAACCCAAATCTCGCCTTTCAACAATATTAAGCCAACAACAATTTTGTATACTGTAGTCAGAATATATTAATAATGCTCCATTTAAAAGATTTACAGATATCGGTAAAGTAATATTTAAAAACTCTAAGGGACATACAAAACTGCCTTAACACCTCTTTAAAAATAATTTTTTTGTAAAAGAATCAGTATTAGAAATACAGGTTTTAACAAAGCTCTCCATTATGTGTTGTTTACATAAATTGTACGCTTGAATACACTGTAATTATTGAAGTTTAGTAATAGTGCTTTAGAAATATTCTCCAGAGGATTAACATTTGTTATCTGGTTGATTTATTAGGCCTGAAGGGAGAACTTAAATTGCAATTTTAATTAAACTAAATAGAGCCAAATTTTCCTTAACGCTTAAAAATAAAATGTATTTATAATTTTAGACAAATCTTAGAAAATATAATAAGTAGTAAATTAACAATTTTTTTTATCATTACTCGCTGTTAATATTTGGATTGCATTTGTAAAGAAAGTAATATGTGTAATTCTAGAGCGAAAAAAAATATTCTATGGTCGTTTATTTATTTAAGAAATAAATGTATCAATTACTTACATTTATTATTTAGTAGTAACAATAAAATTTCTAAAATAAGTATATGAAAATATATAATTAAGCAACAAATGAGCGAAAAGAAGAACTTTAATTCTGATTGCAATATACTAAGCAATTGAAATTAATAATTTGAAGAAAAATGAAAAAGTGTGAAATGGTACTTCATTGTTTAAATATTTAAACCAATGAATTACTAATCTCAATTTATACTACTAAGAAAATGTGTAACATAGAATCATACAAAAAAAGATCGTGTACAGATTTATGTTACTTGCGTTTAGAGCTTTGTATTTTTTTAGAATTTCCGTAGATGTTAAAAAAAAATTATGTAATTTGAAATCTTTAGGATATATCTGTAGATACAACGATAACTTTCTCTGAAACAATCATATCTCTCTCGAGACAACTATAAAACGTGTCTAATATATGATTTAAAATATATTAATCCTGTGAGAGTATAAAAAATGAACAAAAACAAAAAAATTGGTATTGTTAGTTTAAATAAGAATTAATTGAATAATTACATATTTCCTTTTTTTAGAATAGATATAGAATTAAATTAGCCATATTGCGCAATAAAACATGGATTTCAAAATGAGCAGTACCTTGACTCAGGATGAGCTTTTAATTTTCGATATTGCTTAAAGAATAGTGTATTTTTTAATACATAAAATGAACAAAAAAATAGAGACAAAATAATTACTTTCAGTTTGTAGCTAATTTATGCCCAAGATCTGTCTTTTCTCAAATCACAAGACAAAAATAATTTGTTTAACGTTATTCATGAAACCAAAAAATTAATCATAATTACTATTTCCCAGTCGTTGCTAAATTAATTTAAATTATGGCTGTGGACAGTGAACAGTTTAACCAATAGACTTATCACATCTTTTTAAAACTCTCTAAAATAACAAGACCATACAACGACAAGACTATAACTGTCGAATCTCCTATAGAAAAATATAGACAGTGTTAAGTTTTTTGTGAAAATCATTGTTCATTTAGTTATATGCTAACGACAAAGATACTAATCGTTAATTGCATCATCGATTATTAAAGTAATAGGTAGATGTATTAAACTTTAACTGATGTGAACAAAACTTGTCACACATCTGATGAAATGCGTTCTCACAGACCACTCGAATAAAATTAATAAGAAAAAAATACTTAAATTGTCGGATTTACTTAAATTTTGTCATAACAAGATTGTTGTACTTCTCTTAAGAGCATGTGAATTAAATTGCAAGAGAAAAATATTTTATTCATATTATTTAGCTTCAGTACAGAAAAAATACTTATTTCGAAATAAAAGGTAGTCTGTTAATTTTGCTAATTAATTATAAAAATTAATCGTGTAATTTTTTTTTACAAAATATCGTTGCAACAAAGTATGAAAATGAAAATGCAGTGTTCATTTTACAAATATAATATTTATCCTCTGTTTATGCGAGAGTCGAAGTACACCATTACTGCAGTCAGCAGATGTTTTTCGTGGACATTCGATGTAATGTATACTGGCTTTCGGCATGAAAGACCAAAATAAGATGTTTCTTCTAAACTGTTATTTCCGAAATAAAAATTATTTTTAACTCATTCAGAAATACTTACATGTTTCTCCATCCGACAGTTCAGAATTCATACCGTGATCTCTTTCGTCAGTAAAATCTGCATCGTCAAAATTTTGAATATGGAAATATTCTTGATCTGACATGTTGTTCATAATACCTTTTTTCCCTTCTGGCTGAGGAACGTAGAACATTTCCGAGGTTGCGACATTATAATAGAAAATAACACAAAAGAAAGGGGAAAAATAAAGTACAATTAATGAGGAGTATTGTACTATGGTTTGAAGTGATGACACAACTGCTGTGATGCAGTCTGACAGACCCCAGCGTAATGAATAATACGTTTAAAACAAACTCACATAATTCTCGCTTTGTGTGTGACCATGGCAAGCTGCTAGAAGAAGGTACAGGTACGGGCATGTTATATTCTCACATGTAAGTTGAAATGTTTATAACTGGGAGTCGCAGAGTCTGTGAGAGTGCGTCACATCAGTTAAAGGTTAATTTTAAAAGTTAGTTAATAAATTTAGCTTTAGATTTAGCGTTAGATTTGAGAAGGGAGAATTGAGAAAGATCAGTGAGATTTCATCCCTTCGGTTTTGGATAAATATTTGGGGAACCTTAAAGTCATATTACACTTCCGCTTTTCTTCTGCTCCATCACGTACAATTTACAAAATTTTGCCTTTCATTTCTGCACCAAGTCTCCTTTTTTTGTAGGACAAGAGTCATTTGTAATCTCAAAAACAACAGAAATATTAAGACCACAAAAACAATTTCCAGATTACCCCTTACTGACGGTGGAAAGTTTTATTTTTTGCTGGCAATTTTTAAAAAGATTCCGTATCATAAATATTGGACAGAAAAGCGAAAAATACTTTATGTTATATAAATCTAAAAGAGTGGTTGTTACGTTTATGAACCAGTTATGCTTTATAGCATTATTTAAAACTATTCTTATGCCAAGAAATATCAATAGGCTTGAAGAAATATTTCAAAGCGCATCAAATTCGACGGAGTTTTATTATGTTAATGAAACTAATCCTTTTCCTATGTGAAACCTCAAAAGGAATTGTGAAAGAATGTATCATGACAATATTGAGAAAGACTTTATGAAAAAGAAAGCTCTTGACATATAGATGACTAGAATTTAAAGAATCCATTTCTACTTTACATACGAAAATATTATATAACCCAGAACGGACACATACACAATTACCTCTGTCGAATTATCCAGAATTGCAAGAAGCGTTTTTTATTTTAAGCAAACTCAGTTTCAGATATTTTGAATATCACATTCACTTTTCGAATATCGGATTTAAGAAGAATTGAGAAAAAGAAACTTTCTTTCGCTAGTATTGATTTTTGGAGACGTTTCCAAATAGTTTTAATAGTTTTTTAGTGACTTTTCGCAACCCGGAATGTAAGTATTCTGCATGCTGTCAATTCTCAAGTTAACGATTTAATGTTTAACAATTACGTTCTGCAGACAATTATGATAAATTCACATCATTAACATTAATATTACAATTTAATATTATTTTATTTCGATTGCATGCATAAATTCAATACGAAGCAGAAAATGTTTAATTCAGAAGTAACAGCATCTTTAAAACGGTACTCCATTTTGAGAAAACATATATATACATTTAAATTTTCTTATACCTATATTTCAGGCATTATAGTAGCCACCAGTATAGACACTTTTACCACATTTTAGCCAAGTGAAACTGAAGAAGTCCAAGAAATGGACGAAAACGTTTTTTCAGAGAAGTGCCAAAGAGTATGGACAATGCAATATATATTTATAAATAGCATAGTTTTAACGATATACCGGAACTTATGTCCTTTTTAGGTTAAAAAAAAAAAAAAAAAAAAAAAAAAAAAAAAAAAAAAAAAAAAAAAATGTGGTTTGGTTTTTTAAGAAAAGTAAAGAAATGTAAATTATAATGTTTGTTTTTAATATGTACAAAACGAAAGATAAAGGATTTTTTAAAATGAAAATTAAGTGTCATGAATCGTTATATATTAATGTAAAACAAATGTGGTAAAAGTGTCTATACTGGTGGCTACTATAATGCCTGAAATATAGGTATAAGAAAATTTAAGTGTAATATGGGCATTAAATGAGACAGAAATTACTGTCGAAAAACACTGGCTACATATATATACATCATTAAAAAGTAATTGGATGCGTTTTCGAAAGTGAGTGAAAAATAAAAGATACTTAAAAAAAAAAATGCTTCTTTAAATAGAGGTAATATATTGACTTCTGAAATTTCAAAATGTAAAAACGCTTTTCGAAGTCATCCATTTCTCGGAAAGGATTGCTATTTATTTTTTGTTCTTTCATATTTATTGAATTCTATTATATTTCTATAGATTAAGATTTATTTGTCTTTTCAAAAAGCTTCAATGAAATGAAAGTTTTCGTGTGTGCACTGTTCAAAATTTGCAGCATTCTGTCCAGTCATTCGACTGTTATTTGAAAGAACGGTTTCATAACCGTAATTTAACTATATTCTGAACATAAAATTGCCAATAATATGGTCAGAATAGTGTTAAATTACGGTTGTGTAACCGTTTTCGGAAAAAACGGTCAAATGACTGGACAGAATGCTGCAAATTTTTAACAGTGTACGGTATAAAATGAAAAAAAAATAATTTATAGGATAAGGAACAATTTAATTTTGAGAGCCTTATATCTGAAATAATATTAGCTTGATTTCAGTCAAGAATTTATCCAATGTATCAGTTTCGGATGTCTGTTACCGGGCTTAAGATCGCAATTTCAATAGGATAATGTTATTAATCAAGAATCTAAATCACCAAGTATTAATTTTGAAACAGAAAATATATACTGCCAAGTAATCCCCCAATCGAAGTCCTATTTTGTGCTCAATACAATAACTTTTGGTAGTTCTACTAATCGGATTTATGCTAGGGGATAAACTAATTGCAGACCACATATCAATCTTCCCTTGTGGGAAGTTTTGAAGCGGACAAATGAGTATTTTCCCCCTATCCTGCATCCGTAATGTTTGTTCGGCAATCAGCAACCTCCAGTGTTTTATGCCTCGCGAAGCGTCTAATTATGCTCTATCCCCCTAGAATTTATTTGAATTAATGAACTGTCGTGAAGTAATATATTAATATTTCAGGTACTGAACGCACGTCTCTCTTCAATGGAAAAATAAATAATTCGAGATTATAATTCAAATAAAATTGTGGTCACATTTCAAATTATTTTGTACAAATTCCTTTCTTTCTATCTAACCAAGACTAGGCCCCTTAACTGCCGGGTTGCCCCAGTTGAATGAGACTGATATATATTACCTGGACGGTTGACCGCCTAATAGCCACGTTAAGGCAATAAACCTGACGACATTGCCTAGATTGTCATCCAACCTGCAGTTCCTACTGTTCAGTTGTGTGCTTTATCTTGCCAGTAAGTTAACGTTTATATCTTGTTGTTTGGCACCTGCACATTGCTATTCAAGTTGATATCGTAATTTAAAACCTTGATGAGATGACGCGACTTTCACCTGGAAAGGCGTATAATTCATAAGTAACTTAGAGGACTTTTCACCCAGGACGAATTTGACACACACCATGCGCCATTAGCGTACATGGCAGAATTTTAGCTGCAAATAGCCTTGGTCCTGCGACCTTTAGCTACGAGTTCGATGCTCTGCCAACTGGACCAATGCTGCATAATCTATTTGAGATCGTTTGGCATTTTTTAAGCATAATTTTTCATGCATACTTCTCAAATGAAAATGGTACTAAAACAAGATAAGAGATCATGAAATATAATACTAATACTTGTGCATAGATTACAATTACATTTACTTTTCATCTTAAAACGCACTACTTAATTATATTTTAAATGTGATATAAAAGCTGAAAGTATACTCTAAAGGATGATTTTAAAATTATTCTAAAATAAAAATTCTATACAAAAATTTGAACAACTAAAATAAAATTTACCATAACAACAACAAAAAAAAAATTAAACAAGAAGGTTTTAAAATCTGGTTTAGAAATTATAGAAAAATGTTAACGGATGTAAGTTAAAATATTTTTTCAATTTATTAGGTAATTAAAAAGCTTTAAATATAAAGCATTCTTTTTAGATTGATGCAATCATAATAATTTCAGATCATCATCATCATATCATCAAAAATTCCTTATATACCGAATATTTTACTCCATTCGTTCGGGGTTTTTTTTTGCATGGCCAAGCAATTAAGACAATGACAGCATGTAAATTTTAGAAAGATGGGAGAAATTAATTAATTTAACAGATTTTACTTAAATTTATATATAAGTATGAATTGTAAAATATCTTTTCCCACTACGTTACTAGATAAAAAGAAAAGTATTCGCAAATAAAACTATTAATAGTATGATCATTGAATTTCGTCTTAACATCTATATTAGTTGTTGACACGTTTCAATATTTAATTTTAAAAAGAGCAAGTGTTATAAAATAATAATAATATGTGAGTGATAAGAAATGATTTTATCTTAAAACATATGAAAACATCAAACTGTAAAAATATTACATGGAAACTCTGTAACTTAAAAAGCTAATCTTTTCACAAAACACAAAATTTTAATATGCTGTTAGAAATTCGTGCTGCACATGTTTAATTTCTTCGTAATCAGTGGAATTTAAAATTGCGATGAAAATTTTTAAATAGGAAACATTGTGAAATTTAAAACAAATGTGATGCGATGTCAAACGATGTGAAGCGTGAATAAATTATAAGTAAAAAAAAAAAAAAAAAAAAAAAAAAAAAAAAAAAAAAAAAAAAAAAAAAAACAAGCTTTTATTATAATCCATTAGAAAGTTGGAAGGACAATTGATGTTGAAATATGTTTTTTGAAATACATAAGTTTAATTGTGTTATTTTTTATGTCGATGTGTTTAAAAAATGAATATACAATATTAAACCTATCTTCTTGTCACGAAAAAAAAATTCTATCATCGTACCCGTGACGACCGAACCCGTACACAACTTGCTCGGAACTGAAGTTTGGTTGGTTGGTTGTATTTAAGACGGCCAATTATCAACACGCTGGATGTAGGCCCTAAGGAATGGGGAGTGCCCTCCCGGGGGTCTTTCTAAGTGAACCCGTATTTACGCGTGGAAATCCACGGTTCGAAGAAAACCACGAAAACCCCTAAAGATTAGACCGACAGGCGCGATTGGGTTCGAACCCAGCACCTCCCGTCTACCAGCTTCGAGAGCAAAACCTCTCGGCCACTGGTGGGGGGTCTCGGAGCTGAAAGTCGGTTGGTTCGTTGGTTGATTTTGTGACGGCCGATTATCTACACTAGGGATATAGGCCCGAGGCGTAGTGCCCTTCGTGGGGGTCTTTCTAAGGGAACCTAACCCGTATTAACGCATGGAAATCCATGGTTCGAAGAAAACCACGAAAACTCCGAACGATTAGGCCGACGAGCGCGATTGTGATCGAACCCAGCACTTCCCGTCTACCAGTTTCGAGAGCAGAACCTCTCAGCCACTGGTGGGGCCGAGCTGAAAGTCGGCGCATTTGCAAGCCATGCCACAGTTCACTCGAAAATTACTAGCATATTTCTGAAGCAATCAATAACATTTACGTGATCACATACACTATGACATTTATTATGGCCCATATTTGAATAAAAAGACCCCAGAGAGATGGCAGGAGCAATTTCTTTTTCAGAATATTGTATTTGCATCGGAAATGCGTCATACTACCAAAACCTAAGTCAATTGTAGCACAGTAAGAGCGTTAGATTGCAGTATGTGAGCGTAACGGACATACAAGGCAGGTTAAAAAGCGTGAAAAAAAAAAGTAAAATATTAAAATTAATTTATCGCATTTTTAGGAAAGTTTTATAGCCAAAAATTTAAAACACTTATTCTGCTACAGTAGGATATCAAGAAGCTTTTAGTCAGAATACACTTCTCCTTTTTTATATATGTTTTGTTCCCTTTACCAGTTTTCGCAAAAAACAAAGCTATTAAAAATATATCGGAAATTCACCTTGTATATATATATATATATATATATATATATATTTCAAATGAAAATCAAATTTCAAATTAATTGCTTAAAAGGCGCAAGGGCCAACCTAGTGGAAAAGATTCCATGTCGGGACTCGAACCCGGGCCATCAGAACAGCGAACTGACGTTCTACCTGCTAAACCACATGGAACGTCAGTATGCTATGCAGATTGCCCGGGTTCGGTTCCCGGCATGGAATCTTTTCCACTAGCTTGGCCCTTGCGCCTTTTAAGCAATTAATGTGAAATTTGATTTTCATTTGAAATATTTTAGGCGAGGTGAATGTTTCTCTCTGGAAAAATTTCTAAATATTAATATATACATATATATATATAACCTTTACAAATAGTTAAATTTTAAAACATAATTAAAATTTGTAAATCCGGAATTTTGTATTATTTAAATAAAATACCGTAAATCATCCAAAGGATGTAACGATTAAAAAAGTAAATTTTTTTTTGCATTTTTTTCAAAATTGTTATCGTATTTGTGCGAATGTATTATAACTATAATTTCGTATATGAAGCAATGCATGCTTCAACAAATACATATAAATGTTATCCTTGTAAATAAATCTGTATATTCTAGAATATTACTTCTTTTATATCACATATGTCTGGTATATTCACAAAGTCATTTTTTTTCTTATCAAGGTTTACACAAAAAGGCGTTTTTCTAAACATTCAATGCGTTTTATACGTCCATTGTGCTGCTACACAATTGATTTTAAGTTATGGCTTTTAACAAAATGGAAGCGATAAGCAAAGTTCAATAGTAACATAAAGGAAATATAAATATAAATAAATAAATAACTAAATAAATATGCTTCCTTCCGATTCTCCGATCATTTTTACGTTTTTAACTGTTTACTGATATATAGAATATACTGGCAATTCTATTTATATTTTACAGATGCCTTTCGTATTATATTATAAGTTACTTTTTTTCTGGAGTTAACCCACATTAGAGTAGGCATAAGTTTCATGCAACTTAATAAACGGAACTTTTGTTAAATGGTTTGTATTTTACAGTTAATGGGTGTGTCATGCCTTTTAAAATCTCCATTACAGTATAAAAGTGATGCAATTTAAAATTCTCATAACTTTCTAAATACTTATTGAAATTACATAAATCTAAGTAACACAGTAAAGCCATATTTAAGACTTCATAAAATGTGAAAATTAACACTTATAATGTAATATAATAAAAATTACATTTAGTCTGCACGTGACCTTAACTTGTTCTTGAATCTGTTATAGTGTTTCGTCAGAAAAATGTTTTAAAAGAGCAACGAATTAATGTGATTTTTATTCGATTAGAAAATCTGCTCCTGAAACACAATTGTTAAGAGAAGTATGTGGAAAAGAAAGTTTATCACGTGCATGGGTTTTTCTGCTGTTTAAGGATTATCAAGAGGGCCGAGAGAATATTCAAGATTATGTTCGCCCGCATCGCTCTTCCACGTCAACAACGGATACAATTTTTATAGATAAGAAATTTTCATCGAAAATATTCATAGGATTGTGTACCTTCACTAGGTTTCTGAAGGTTTCACTGGATTTTCTACTACCTACATGTCTTTGCTCAACTCCGTGAAAAAATATGAAAAAAGCGACCCGAATTGTGAAGAATAAGTCATGGGTACTTCTTCAAACAATACACCGTCTCTTACTGAATTGTCTGTCAAGACGTTTCTAGCTAAGTATAACATCCCAGTATCGGACCATCCACTTATTCACCTGACCTGGAAGCATTTGATTTTAGGCTGTTCTTCAAAGTCAAATCTGCATGAAAAGGAACCAGATTTCAGTTCGTCGAAGTTATGAAATGAAAAGCAGCACACATCAAGAAAAAGCTCAGGGAGGAAAACTTCCAGCATTGTTTCAAACAGTGGAAATTTGCATGGAGCGTTGTATGGATAAAGGAGGGTTGTATATAGAAAGGGATAAGTAAATATGCATAAATTTAGAATAACATATTTGACAGCTTTTGTCTCTTTATTTATTAGCCACACCTCTTATAGGTTGTATAACTGCATACGTTTTGGGTAGCTACTGACTTTTACAAGTGAAATGTAGATATAAAAGAAGGAAAGGATTGTAAGAAATGTGTGCAGTATTACACATTCCTGATGGTAAATGTATTATAATGCAAATAACAAAATTGTGTTTCCTGCAGAATGTCGTTATCTTTTAACAAATTAAGACTCATTCTAAAATCCGGAGTTACTGGAGAGAGAGAGGAGGGAGAGGAGAGTGGGAGAAGAATTGAAGTATGGGAATGAAAACTTGTAAAGATTTGCAGTTAATCATTTTTTATGCATTAAGCAATTAACAAGCCATTCAGAATCTGCGTACACACTGGGATGAGAGTCTTTCCTCCAACGTTATACAAAACAAAGCGAAAGTTTTAAGAAAATTGTTACTGTTTTATTTCTATTCCGATACAAATTCTTCGAGACTTTTTATAATATTTATATGTTTGGAAATTTCTAGTGTAACATTTTATTTTTATAATTATTTCAATGTAAGTGTTGACAATATATGAATGTCAGGTTATGAAAAACTGGATTGCGTTTCGAAAGATATCCTGTTACTGACACAGAAATCTGTAGTTAGTTGTTTCTTATCATCAAAGGATTCTTTGTTCCAAACAATATAACAGTTACTTATGCTTGTCATAATTTTGTATGCTTATATGTTCTACTGTTTTTCTTTGTGGTTATCAGTATTTTGGTTTTTTATAGATCAAAATCTATATAATATGATCTAGTGTTCGAAATTTTTTTTAATTTTGCTTATTAAAAGAATGAAAACGAATCAGATCTAAATAGTTTTTACCGGTACTATTGGACACGCATTCGCATATGTTAGTACTGAAAATGAAAATCAACCTTCCAACTATAGTGCTAATGACACTGTAGTAGTAAAGTAAGCCAAAATGAGTTCACGGGCCATCTATGTAAATGTAATCATATTTTTATATAGCCATACGGAGTTTTACTGGCATGAAACACAGACCGCGACTATCCCGCTACTACAGATAAGGCTTCACATTCAACATGTTAAATATTTCAAACTAAAAATATGTACTCAAAAAATTTTTAATTCAGATTTAGCTCTTGTGTAAGTGTTAGGCTTTGATGCAAGGATTTTAGGCGTTTATTGATTTTCCTCTATCTCAAACAAGTTTGAAATTGTACGTCAAACGTGGCATATGAGGTGCGTTTGTAATATAACTAGTTTTATAAATATTCAGATCTTGGTGAACTACTTGTTGCACTGTTATGCAAAAATGAATTAATACAAAATTTATTATGATTATATTTTTAATTAAGTAAAACTGAAATAATACGAATCCATCTTAAGTATGACGTAATCAACACGATAACCTAGAATCATTACCTATCAGGAGATATGACTGAATTAATTACGTATGATAGGATTTAATAGAATGAAGAAGACTTTTATTAATATGTTTTTGAGATTTGATTCAATTTTCATAAAATTTGAAGTGACTCGACAAAATTCTGCAACGATTATACATATTAAATTTCAAAAAATTCGTTTGGGTAATTTTTGCGTTGCTATATGCGGACGGACGGAACAGACATCGACTATAGGTGCTATGTATTTTTATAATCATGAACGCACATCTATAGACTGCGGTATAAGAGTTTGAAATTCTAGGAGACTATTAGGAAACAAAACAGCGGATTCTGTCCCTCATAATCATACATCAACTGATTTGTTAAAATTAAAATTCATTGAATATATATATTTTTTTCTACCAAAGCACGTTCTAAATACACTTATTTTTGCTGTTAATTATAGAAATTATTATTAAAATACTGCTTCAATTTTCCGTAAAAAATGAATTGGCCATTATAGACACGTTCCAAGATCGATAATATATCAACAACTCTATCTATAATTTACATCTTTTATAAAAAAGGACTAAACTTTAGTTCTTCAGTTTGAATGTACACATAACAAACATTTCTAATAGAATAATTTTACTTCATTAATTTATAAATTTATTCTATGCTATATAGCCAAAAATAACTAACTTCTTTCTTATAAAACATGCTGTGTTTTTTCCTGAATATTATATAATAGGCATAGATTGATTTTGTTTTTTACAGAAATCACAAGTTCATATTTATTATAAGAAATATATTAAATTTAACTAATCCTTTAAATGTATATATTATGTATACATTGTTAAAATAAATCGGCAACTTATATAAATAAAAGTAATTAAATTAGGGTAAGGTGTCCTATTATCGTCCCCCAGTCAATTTTAAGCCCTTCAAAGTAGTAATTTTTAGTGACAATCTACCAAATTTGGATTTTACATAGAGTAACTACCCACTCACATAGAAACATAGGCAAATATCGTACAAAAATTTTTTACCACTGTGAAATATTGTTTTTTCAAAAGTATCTAAAAAATGCAAAAGAAAAAAAAATGGTCCCAATTTCGTCCCCCCAAAAAATCCAATACGCCGAGGCTTAACTTATATCTAAATCAAAATTTATTTCCAAATGAGTAATTTAATTTGCATTAAAATAAGGCACAAAGAAATGTACTAATTATCAGTGGAAGAATAACATAACCAGACATTAGCCATCCAAGCATGAAGAAAATTTTTTTTAAAATGTCATGAAAAAACATTCCTAATTTCGTCTCCGGAACGAAAATAAGAACTGCAAGGGGGACGAAATTGACGCTACTTCCCAATATGATGGAGCTTCAGTTCCCGTAAGATGAACTGATTGTCCTAAACTCACTCAATGCTACTGTCAGCATCTTACCAACGTAAAATACATGCAATGAATAAGAAAGAAATACTTACAGTACAGTAAATAACGTTCTACAAACGAATTAATAAGAACTCAGGTCTTCTAAAAATCGAAAATTCGCCGTCTTTAATTTATGTATGCGTCCTGGCGAACGAAACTTTCAACTCTGCCCTGTGCATTGCGTCATAAGTGGCGCCACATTCGCAGAAGTGGAGAAGTTAAGGGGGACGAAATTAGGAAAGGGGACGAGATATGGACACTTTACCTATATTTCTGAATGAACACTTTTTTTTAATTCTTAACCCTTTAAACGTCCTGCAGAATTTTTCATGTATGTTTAATGATAATAAAATAATAGCTATGAAAAATATTTGAATTATGATCTTTTTATGATAAGCTTACATGTTTATTTATCTTATATACTGCACAAAAATAACATTAATATAATTTTTTTGTTAAATCAGCCCTTGAATTCAAAGGTTATTTGGCGGAAAGCACGATTAGAACTCTTATAGGGTTAAATTATTTCCTTAATATTTTTTTTATATAAATAACTGATGAAACTATTCAATCACATCTAGATGCATACAATAGCAGTTAAATATATAATGAAACTTCATCGGTTCAAATAATGTAGCCCAATATATGTAAATATTCCTTTTAGAGTTGCTTGAATTCCAATTATAGATAACATGTAAGATGACATGGTTGATCCTATCAATTTGTTTAGATTCGAAATAAACCAATTGGGGGGGTAAATCGGCGTCTCTTGTGAAAATCATTTTAGACTGAAAGCTTAGATTTATTGGATGTTCGACGAAAATGGATTAACTCTGTAATATTAGAAAGAACAATGCACCTCAATGCATTAAAAAACAAAATAAGAAAGATGCACTTTGTACCTCTATTCGTCTATTTTTAGAACGTTTCTTTTCAAAACTCCAAATCTATTCTTCTACTTTTCGTTGTAAAATGAAAGAAAAATTTTTGTAGTTTCGTTCGTAGTTGAATCAAACTTAAAAGGCTAATACAATATCATGTATTTCCAAAAAAGGATGGATTTTTTTCTGTTTAGAATAAAGTAAAAATTAAAAAAATAAAATAAAATGTGAAATTAATTAAACATAATTTTTTTTGTATAAGATAAAATAACTTTATAATAAAGAGATATCAAAAAACCGAATCCATCGATTTCTTCAAAAATAGTTATGTGTAATTGTCTTATAAGTCATGTTAAAAGTGCTTTTGTGTTTTGAATTTCTTTACATTTTCAGGATTTCAAAGGTATAACTGCATGACAGAAAATTCAGAATTTAATTTATATAAAATAGTAATATGTAAAACATTAAGGTAAATTGAAATTACTTTATAGTGTCAAAAACTGTTGTAAGTTTTCGTAAAAAACTCAAACAAATTTTACTTCACCCTTTCATATCATATAAATAAAAACATACATTTATTTTACTTAAATAGGTGTCACAAATAAAAATCAAAATATGTTGACATGTTTCGGTTTAATAGTAAAAACCTTATTCATAACATACACATAATCAATAGAAAATGAATGACACTGGGTACCAAAAAATACTCTAAAAACCAAAAAACATAAAAAAAATTATTACTTTATAGTGTTTCAAAATGATTGTATTGCCATAATTACACATGACAAGTATAAACACATATAGAAATAATAAATTTAAACATAATATACAAAACTTTCCTAATTATACTTCAAAACGACATCCAACCTTATAAGTACTTCATGTAGTGGGAACTACGAGAAAATCTGCTTAGATATTTTCCCTCTACGGACTCTAAATATCTGCACGAAAAATCAGTAGTGTCTGTTGTAGTCCGGAGGAGATTTTTGGTCCTGCGTTGCTGGCTAATGATAGAAGCTTTATCACCAAGATCATCGTCATTAGGACCTTTTCTATGATATCGGTTGAAAGAGAACACGAGGGAGAAAAATTAAAATTCAAAAATTAAATTGAATATGTTATCAATTCATTTTTAACTCTTTCCAATATAGTTGAAAAGCGAATTGAATATTTCCAACTGAGCGAAAAAGTGCCCAAGCTGGGAATCGAAACGATATCCTTGGCTTACTTTGCCAAGTGTTTACAACTCCCGTTTCTCTGGGCGTCTGTCCGCGCTCTGACTCTCGTAAATATATTCGGATTTCCGTGCCATTTGTGTATGTTATTGTGATTGCTATTAAAAGTAAAATGTGTAGCATTTATAGTATTCCGTTAGATTACACAAATTGGGAAAAAATCATTTCAAGTTCATTTAAACGATGCTACATAATTTCCAACATAAAGAAATTGATATGCACTTATGAAGTGGATTAAAAGAAACTTTCTGTTGAATATGGGGTACAAATAATTTAATATTAATTTACAGTGCCATTCAAGAAAATACCATTACTTATTAGTATTCGAGGGGAGACTATTTGCAGCGTATTTTAATTATGTTACACTGTTTCAAATATAATGAAATTGATATATGGTACTGAGGTTCATTGCAAATTACTTCTTGCTGAATATGAAGTTAATTTCATTTATCATTTATTTACAGGAGCACACAAATTTTTCCGGATACAGAATAGATATGCCTTTTAATATTTGTGTTTTCTTCTGTTTCTTACGAAATCTGACGATTCGCCAAAATGTGACCCAGGATATTCTCATATCCCCTAGTGGAGAATCCTCACAATGTTGAACTGTTAGTGATATTATAAGCATAAATCAAACACTTTGTGCGAATTTTAAGACAAAAGCTAAAATCTTTAACAACGATTTAACGCACAAATACGTACAGACACGAAACTAAAAAAATCCCATACGATCGTTTCGAGGATTCCCGGATCCCTATCCTCCGTAAGGAAAAAAAAGAGAAAATTAAAATGGGTTCCAAGAACCCCTCTGTTATATCTCCGAGTACTGGCTTATGGACTGATTGAAAAGGCGAAAACAAGAGTTTATATATTTTAAGGAAATGACGTAATGGATAAGAAAGAATTGAAAAAAGGAGTCACTGCGCAGGATCCATCCACACAGGCGAGAGAAAAAGGGTGCTGGTCATATGATTCACTAATGAAGAAGTATGTTTATAAATATAGTGAATTTCGTAAAAGTGTAGATCCAAAACTGAATTACATTTCTGAATAATTTTAGCATCTGGATAATTAAACCGGTGGTTGGAATTCAAACAATGCTTGGCTATTGTAGATTTCTCACATTTCTGCTTTCTAATGTAATTCTAGTGTTCTTTTTACCGAATTCTAAGTGAATGCTTCATCTGCCCAATGTAAGAGAGGCCGCACTCACAAAGAATTCTTTAAATACCCAGGTATTATGGTCATCAATAGGATCTTTGAGATTGGAGAAAGACATTTTATTGGTTGAGAAAACAACTTTGAAACTAAACCTATATAAAATACGGGAATTTTTTGTAATGAGTTTAGGAAAATAAGGTAAGACAATAACATTTTTAAATTCTTTATTTCCTGGAACAGAATCAACGATTATCGGAGGTTTAGATAAAATACGGTCATTGATATTCAAGCTAAATCCACGATCAATGGCAACTGCTTTTATATAGTTAATCCCACTACTAAATAACTCAGAATTTGAATTAATTTTGCGTTCACGGAAAATAAGAGTATTAACGCTGCAAGTTTTTGATGTGGGGGATGATTGGATTTATAATGAGGGGGCAAACTTACAGCAAAAATGTTTTCGATAAACTGTCGTCAAAAACTCACAATCATTACGAATTACCAGGACATCCAGAAAAGCTAGACGATGTTGAGTTTCAATTTCGAATTTAAACTGGATACGGGATCAATTGAATTAAATAAATCAAGAACAGCGTTTATATTATGTTTAGACAAATCAAGAAAAGCAAAGGAATCATATACGTAACGTTTATAAAATGCAAATTGTACTAATTTAAATAATTTAACTTCAAAATAATGTATGTAAATATCACTCAAAACTGGGCTTTACCTTTAAGCCCAATTTTTGAGCGATATTTATGTGCATTATTATAGCAGTATATTCAGTACTATTTAATATAGCAAAACTGCTATATTAAATTTGATGAAGCAGAAATTATTGTTCCGTGCAATAACCCTTTTGAGAGTAAAATTAGAGAATCAGTTGAAATCATTGCACGTGAGAATAAACCTTGTAACGATAATTTATCCTATAATATCCCAAAAATCTGGCATAATATCATAAAGTCATAATTATGTATCTAATTGCAATATTTCAATTTAAACTTGAATAATTTTGCCAAAAACTTGAATGAAAACTTGGTTGAATGTGGTTCTGGCCATCATGCGTAGATGGCAACCCTCGTGGTTTCTTCAATCGAACTTTTGATTTATTTTGAACTCATTTCATTAAGAAGTATTTATTTTCACTTGATGGCACCGCTACATTTTTGTTTTCATATATTTTGTCAATTTACGACAAATTATCTCTTGCACAGGAAACCTTCATCTCTGATCTTTTAGCCATTTAATCATCATATTTTCCTGAATACGGCTGTAGAAACAGCTCGAAACGTAGAATTTAACTTTTAACTTATTAAAGTTCGTGTTTTGTGTACCATTAAGCAAGGTTGTGCGTCTTTATTTATTATATTTTGTGGGGCATTTGTCCAGTATATGTAAATAATATATTTTAGTTTTGAAAAATTGTGTATTCGTGTAAGTTATGAAACCTTTTTGAAATGACGTGTAATAATTAAACTATAAAAACGATTAAATAATATATATATAGTTATCTGTCTATATATCTATCCATGTATCTATGTATCTATCTATCTAAATATGTATTTATCTAGATATCTCTCTATAAAAATATCCATCTATCAAACTATCTATCTATCTATTTATCTCTCTCTCTGTATATATATATATATATAACTATCTGTCTAAATTATGCGCAATAATTAATTTATATAAATATTTAAAAAATAATAATAGAGAAAGAGATAAAAAAAAGAATAATAGAGAATACTTCGCAGGATTACATATTTTATTTCGTTCGTTGAATCAGCACACTTTAATAATACCTTACATTAATTGTTTAATCTTTTTTTATTAAAAATATTTATCAAAGTTTATTTTGTTTTTCAATTTTCGTCCCACTGAGTAAAATATCATATCTATATCGCATCATTAGTAAATTCTATTCGAAATATAAATAAATATGTATGTACCATTAATTAGATGACAGTTTTCTAAAGGAACTAAATTTATTATTTTTATAATTTTGCTCTGTTATGAAAATTATAATTAAATATTATTTTATTTCAGTTTATTAATCTGCTCTAATATAAAGCATTCACTTATACATCAACTTAAAATTGTATCATAATTAAATAAAATAGTCATATTAAATATACGTTTATTTTTTCTTTAAAATCATCACTCGTATTAAAATAATTAAGTTACTGTTAATCCACATATAATAACCAATCTTTAATAATAATAATAACAACAACTATAATAATTATTATTATTATTATTTATATAATATAATGTCACCAATCTTTAACTTTATTATCTAATGATAGAAGGCAACTCTATATATGACGTAATAATAGTGGAGAGAACTGTATTTAATCTATTTCAACTCTATTACTCCTTTTTTCTTAACTCCATGGATGTATAAGTAGTTTTTTAGTTATAGTATTTCTGGCAACATGTGAAAATCATTTCTAGCAATTTTTAAAATATGTTGTGTCAGTACCGATTTTGTTAATTATTCAGGAGGTAAATGCTTTTTTTAATCCATTTTATTTTTTTATCTATTGTGTTTTTTTGGCTCATTTTTGACTTATTTTTCTGGATTTGTATTATCAGCTTGTCATGGGTAATGTAAAGATGAAACCGTACATGTTACTTGTGGAACTTAAGGTAATTCCGGTCTGATGATTCAGCCTTGGTTCGAACAATTATTTTTATTTTTTCACTATTTCAATAATAAGAGAAGACGCAGGTTGGTCGGAAAGCACCATGGCAAAAAAGGATCAGTTCAAAGATAAGAGCTGGAGAAGAAAGGTGAGTCGTGATGCGTGCATAGTGTGTTTATTTCAGAAGTGTGCTTATTGTGCCGAAAATTCGGAAAATCCTTCGAGGTCGTAGAATTGGATAAGCCTTGCTGTGTACATTCAAGAGCGACGGTAATAGAGTGTTTACAGTTTTATAACTTAGTGCGTAAGTAGTATAAATTTGTGTGATTTTATGTAAGTCATGATCTGCTGTATACTTGTTGGTAAACGGAAATATTGTGTTTTGTTATAATGTTTAAGGATATTGTACATTAAAATTCAATTTAATATTCATTTGAAGTGTCTTGCAGCATATCAGTTAAATAATCTATTTATCTTCAGGCGTGGTGGTTTGAAATCCGAGTAATATTTATCACAATGGAGGCACCGCCTATTACAGTAGCAATATTTAGAAATATATTTTTACCTATTTTAAAACTTTGTTATGATATTTAGATTTACGCTATACTTTTAAATATTTTATAATTTAAAATATTTTTCTAAAGCAAAATAATAGCAAAATGTTACAACTTGTAAGAAATAATTATTCGGGTAACAAATGTTTCATTAGAACGGAAATCATTTCAATATTCAGTATAAGTAGGTGCTATCGGCATAATTGGGAACAGAAATTCATAATTCTGTGTTTGTCTCTCTACAAGGTCTGCAGCAATAACAATGTGATTTTTGGTAGCAGAAAGATATTTCTTGGAATATGTTCTTTACCTTTGGAAAAATTATCCACGTTTCCTGAAGATAGGTTATTTGTCTCTTTTTAGCCCCCGGTACGATATGCTATTTCTTTCTCCCAGCTTATTTTGTCTCCAAGAAATAACGTTACCTTATAGACGCTAGCCGTAAAACAAAGCATTACGATTAAATATTCTTTAGCAATTTTTTAAACTTCTAAGCATCGCACATTTTCAATTTTTATACCGTTGTATTGAAAAAAACTGTACTTTTTAATGCAATTTGTTTGAAAACTGCATCTCCATTTGTTTTTGAGATATTAATTTTTTTGTAGTTTTTAGCGACATTTGTTTAATTTTGGCAACTCAAGTACTCCATTTCTGTAGAAAGTAAAGGGAAAATAGTTGAAAAATAGCAATTATATCTTTTTGTTAAAATACGTGCTATTTTGAAAAAATATTAATGAATTGCTTTCTTTTCGCTGCATTTGTGTATTATTCTGAGATATTGACGTCCTACCCATACTTTATTGTAGATGTTTATGATTGGATCGTGAATGAGGAATTCTTCAGCGGATTCGGATGACGTCGTTTTTATATAAATAAAATCGCGTGTTTTAAGTCTTAAAACTGAGTTACAGCAGAGTCCCGATTATCGGAGTTCCCCTTAACAGAGTGTCCGCTTTCGCCGAGTTATTTTCTTTTGATGGACTGATGGCTTCTATTATTATGAAACAGCCATTATCTGGCCATTTTTTTTTTTTGAAAAAACAATTATGGCCATTTTTTTTCCCATTCTGACCAGAAAATCAGAGGTCTAACTTTTTACGGCTGCTCTTTCATCTTCACCTAACACTTCAAAAAAAAAAAAAATTATGGCCATTTTTTCCCCATTCTGACCAGAATATCAGAGATCTAACTTTTTACGGCTGCTCTTTCATCTTCACCTAACACTTCATTTATAATGGCTGTTTCATAATAATAGAAGCCATCAGTCCACCAAAAGAAAATGAAATAATGTAAATGTCGGGGGCGATACTAAATTCTGAAAAAGCAGAATTCCTGTTCTCTAGTTAGTTACTCTTCATGCTCCCAACTATTTGCAAAACATGGTTATTTGTAATAAGGCTTTTCAGCAACAGCAAAAAGTAAGACAAATTAAATTTTGTTTCTGCCTTTTCTAAATATATTCAATGCATATCTTTACTTAAGGACACATTCTGATTAATAATATAAAAAAAAAACATCGCGCAATCCCTCAAGGTAGCAGTTGAGGCAACATTGTTTCTTCACTTAGGTTTGTGGCTTAGTCTCTCTCTTCAAAGCAAAAAATGAAGTAATATTATTATAAATCATTCTACTAGTGCTGAACTGTGAAACTATATCCATTTTTAATGTCAAAAATACAAATACCAAATTATTATTTTTTATTTTAAAATACCTTTTCGGGTACAAGTGAACAGAGAATTGTATTTACAAGAATAAAATCAAATAGATAATAAAGAGATAATCGAAATAGATGGGGAAAAAATCAATTGTGAGGCGTTTTCAATCTAAAAGTTGTGTTTTTTAGAAATATTTTGTGAGCATTTTTTAGATAAATTATATCATAGAAATTTAGATAAATACTTTTAAAGTAATGCAGAAATATCAAGCTTTCATTTCAGGCATAAAGATTGTACAGTAAGTTAGGCTTAACATAACAATGCGCTATCCTTTAGAAAAGGTCTCTGTAGGGAGACTTGACACAGGCAATGTCAAGGAGGGTTGACCAGATGCTCAATGATTAAGTGGTTTTGGAAATATTTTTATTATACACAGTGCATAATGAAAAGTTAATGGTTATATATATAAAAGAATGTACTTTTATTCTGTAAAACTACAGTAAAATGGTGTGATGGAAAAGAATGTTTAAAACTGACTAAAGAAAGATGTGAAAAATTGCTAGAAAGTTGATAGGAACTTTATCCCGTTTAAATACTACTTACAATAGGTAAATACAAACAGTGGGAACGGATAGAAAGGACTAGAAAGGGTGAAAGTAACAGTCTTAGCCCTTTCAGGGACAGTGGTATGTTTATAAAATCATTTAATTTTAATTCCGAAACATCACAATGGCACCAGAATTTGCTAAAATCTTTTCCTTTAATATGTATGTGAAATATACCCTTTTTCTTATTTCCAAATAAATCTGTTCATAAATTCCGTTACCAGTTGTTTATTTCAACATTTTAGTATTGAAAATACTTTGCCCCTTAAAAGTTTAAATCATGTTAATGATAAGTTAAGTGCTCATGCGGCTGAAAAAGAACATGGCATCGAACGCAAAACTTTAGGAAGGTATGTAGACAAATTTCACCAGGGTGAATACAGTGAGATGAAGCCAAACTATGTGACAACTAGAGTTGTCAGGTCGCTTGTCACAAGAAATAAGACAAGGAGACAAAAAAAGGCGGGACAGTGGCTCCTAACTCAGGACACAATAACATGAAACACTATGAAAATGGAACCTGTCTCTAACAGAGTACTGCCTTAAATGTTAAAAATTCAATTTTCCTGCTGTACAATTATATCTGCTCAGACAAAATCCTGTTTAAAACAAAAATTTTCTCCTCTGACTTGCGATTGCGTCTCAACAGGTTTGTTTAAGCATCATGTTTTAAAAAATATATATATTTTTTATAATAACTAAGGCATGTAGCATAAAGTTATTTTACCTTTTTTAAACTGATTTTATTTCTCTTCGCAAATATTGCAATATAAAACAAAGTGGGTCAAGCCTCCCGTGCAGTGGATCACCCCCCCCCCCATATGTGGGGAGCCTTGACCCATTCTTTTCTCATGGTTAAAATCAATCATTTTTCAAATTCCTTATATTTTACACGTATGTAGCAATTTTATTTTGATAACTGATTGTATATCGAATAAAACGATATATAAAACTTTATTCTACGTTCAATATTTAAAAAATAAAAAATCATTTTCTAAAAAGTGGGTCAACCCTCCCTAGTCTCAGCGAAACAGCACCGAAAACTGGCGATATGAAGCAATTAAAATAATAAAACTTTGTAAAAAATCACCATAAAATTAAAACAAAACACAGGACGCGTTTCGAGCTAAAAACATAACAGCTCGTCATCAGCTACAGCATACACGTGTCCGTAAACGAACAAGTTCAAAAATGAACTTGGTTCATTTGCTGTAGCTGTAGCTGATGACGAGCTGTTATGTTTTTAGCTCGAAACGCGTCCTGTGTTTTGTTTTAATTTTATGGTGATTTTTTACAAAGTTTTATTATTTTAATTCCTCCCTAGTCTCCCCTATATATATAACGTTACTGCCAATTCTCATCCCTGTGTGCGCGTAGAAGAAAAACATAAGGCAAAACTTAGCTCCTCGGTCTTTCGCAATAACACCTTTATCAAACTTCAACAAACCTAATCAGATAAGAAATAAAATAGGCGAAAACTGCTGGGACTCCTTGTTCTTATGCTTTCGCGAAATTTACTGGTATTTTAGTTCGACAAGTTACTGTGAGGTTTCTCTGTAGTACCAGTTCTGAATTGCTCCCTATTTTCGCTATCCCCAACTGACCCTAATTAAATATAAAATAATTTGGAATAGAACAAAGACAATTGCCTAAACATGGGCATTTAATATTATGAATTATTAATTATTCTATTTAGCAAAGCAAAAATTCCACATTTCTTATATTTTATGTCAAATATCTTCTGTGAAAATCGTTGTATTTTTTTCCAATTTTAAATTCACAACATTTTTTTATATTTTCTATCACTAGTTCCTGTTAACAGTTATTCATGAACGAAGTTTAAAAAAAAAAAAAAAAAAAGATTCTGCAGTTTTCATAAAAATAGTTGCCTTTTTGTGATTCTTCTATTATTAAAATATTACATTTCTATATTTAATTAAGGCCGGAATGTTATTTTCTTTTTATCGAAAAAATATATATACATATTTAACAAAGATACATTTTTTTTCGACTTAATTCATGAACATGTAAAAATATTATTTCTTTTAAAAGATCGGCAATACGGAGATGCTAATTTTAGATTCTTCTCTTATGACATTTCATTTACACCTACGTATTACTTTAGACATTCTAAATTATTGATTTTAATATTGAAAGAGTCGTAGACAAAGCTTGCGCATTTTGACTCTTTAACTATTTCGTTTTAGAATTCTTTAAAAGAATAAGATAAAATTCAACAGAATTTTACTTCAATTCTCTCAAAAAAAATAAAAAATAAAATTATAGCTAAATATTAATAACTGTGTACTTTTAAATTTATATTCCATTCAACTATAATTAGAATTAATAATTAGAAATTCACAACTTTTCATTCAACCCAAGAATATTTTTTTAAATACATTAACTGACAGGGGCGGATTTAAGGGGTCGCGATGGTCGCAATCGCGAGGGGCCCCGCATCCCAAGGGGCCCCCAAATCTTTTTTTGAGTTCAGAGAGAAATGTGAAGTTTTGATAAAAGGATTTTTTTAGTGTTCTTTTTTTTAATTTTTCAGTTAATATTACAATATCATTTTCATGTAATAAATATAACTTTTTCTATGCTGTGCTACTACCAGAAATGTTTTAGTTTTCCCCATTTTTTTTCCTTTATGAATTATCAGGACTATGATCGTTTTTGTGGACGGATAGGGTGGGATTCAAATGATACTTGGGTCTGAGCTGAAAGGAGCACTGTTAGAGATATTCTATCACGATTTAATTAGACAGATTGAGGGACTAATTAAATCATGGGCCTTCAATCTGGGGCCCCTGATTTTGGGGGCCCCACATTTGGTATGCAGTTTTCATAAAGCTGATATTTAAAGTGAATTTTTACTTTGTTACTGATTATCTATACTAATAAAGCAAAGTTTTGCTCTGTCTGTCTGTGTGCGAATGGCTAGCAAACTCTACCGCACATAGAAGTCTGAAAATTTAGGTGAGGATAGTCTCCTAATGCACCTGTGGCTCATATTTTTAATTTTTTAAGGGCTGGGGCCCCTTTAAGTTTTTATGCACTAAATTGCTAATAACTTGCCCCCTTTTTATCCAATCTTCTTCGTTTTGGGGGACCTTTCTCCATTTAGTTATTCTCGCCTTTCTACTCTCCAGATAAGACCCTGACACCTTGTGGCTCGATACAGGGCCCCTTCGAGTTTTTGTACAAATAATAGGTTAATAAATTGCTTCCTTTTAATCCGATATTCATTTTTGATATCCTTTTTCCATTTGGTTCGTCTCACATTTCTACATTCCAGTTTAGATCCTGGGGACCCTAGGGTGTCTCCGGCACGTGCGGAGCACTTCCGGTACATGTTGCCATGTTGTTGTACATGTTGGGACCCAGGTTACAGGTTCGTTCGGAAAGAAGTTTGTTGGGGACACTTTAGACGCTGTGGAAGGCAATGGGGGCCTCCGAAATTGGGTTCATTTAAGGGTGTTCTCAAATCCAAAAGGACAACTTTCTGACATATGTTTTAATTTATTTTTGTTCGAAAATGCATGAAACTAGCTGGTATTCTTGTTCAGAAACTATGAGCTGTTTTTTCCACTTTTTTGCAAACGTAATAGATCTTTCAGAAAATAGTGTCAAAGTGGACATTTTTAACCGAATTTCCGCGCGAAGGAAGAAAGAGCACTCAAGAGCGGGTGAAATACATGTTTTTCACGTGATTACACTTGCTTATAACTCAATAGGTAACTGATTGATCAAAAAATGAAAAAAACAGTTCAATTCCAAATCGCTTCCATGGCCAAGCTTTCCAATTTTATACCTTCCGTTGAAAAATGAATTTGTAAATGTGTCAAAACGTTTTGCGCTTGTTGACCAGAGCAGTTAATAACAGCCTTAAAAGAATTTCAAAAGATATAAAATCCTACAACTTGAGTTTTCTTTCAGGTTATTATTTACGGACCCCGGGCAACGCCGGGCGGGTCTGCTAGTCTATACTAATAAAAGAAAGTTTCACCCTGTGTGTCTGTATGCCATGGCTCTCAAAATCTACCGCATATAGAAATCTGAACATTTCGGTGATGATAGTCTAAGCCAGTTCCTGATGTACCTGAGAGTCAGATTTTTAATATTTTAAGACCCGTTGCATATGTTGTTAATATTTTAAGACCCGACCCCCCCCCCCCCCCAAGCCCTTCAAGTTTTTATGCCCTTAACTTTTAATAACTTGCCTCTGTTTTATCCGATTTTTGTCGTTTTTGGGGGCCTTTCGCCATTTAGTTATCTCCCTTACTACGTTTCACTTAAGATCCTGGTTCCCTGGGGACTGATACAGAGTACTGGAAGTTTCTGTGCTCTAAATTATTAATAACTCTCACTTTTTAATACAATATTCGTTTTTTGGTGCCTTTTTTCAATTTTGTTATTCCAGAGATTCTACATTCAAGTTAAGACCCTGCCCCCCTAGGACCCGGTCCAGAGGCCCTTGAACGTTTTGTCTGCATGCATTTTTCACTCCCTAATTGTGTCGCCCTCTCAATGCATAACTTTAAAGTTGATTCTTGGATTCCTGTGCCCGGGCCAACACTCTCATATTTTTATTGGGGCCATAAGGCCCTTTTTAATGCATCTCCCACCCATTTTTGCGTATTTCTTTAAAATTTTATTCTAATAATTCATACCCTATGCTTAATTTCGTCTAATTAAAAATCTAAAGCGCAAAGTAGCCTTTTAACATGTTTTCATTTAATAGCCCTGATCTGAACTATCAGTTGGCCTCTTTTGCATCTCCTATTATAGCTTCCTTAAAAATGGTCCTATTCACTAGCTTTTTTATTCTAACAACTTCTTAGGTCCTCCAACTTTGTTAATAATTGCCCCCCTTTAATTCCATTTAGTTATTCCCCCATTTCTACATTCCAGTTACAGCCCTGGCGCCCGGTCCGGAGCCTCTTGAACATTTTGAGTGCCACGTATTTTCACCCCCTAATTCTGTCACTCTCAAAGCATTAATTTAAAATTGAGTCTTGGACTCCTGTCCCAGGGTCAATACCATCATATTTTTATTGGAGCACTAGGGCCCTTTTTTAAGCATCCCCCCCCCGATTTTTTGCGCTTTTCTTTATATTTTTATTCAAATGATTAATTTATATCTTAAGCCTAATTTCGACTAATTAAAAATCTAAAGTGACTGCTAGAACCTTTTAACATGTTTTTATCTTAGGGCCCTGCTCTCAGCTATCAATTGACCCATTTCGGGCTCCCTATTATCGCGCCCTTAAAAATGGTCTGATTCACTAGCTTTTTTTCTAACAACTTTTTAGGATTTCCACCTATCCCTCATATTTTTATTGGGGCCTTAGGGCCCTTTTTAAGTATTTCCCCTTATTTTTAGCGTATGTATTTAAAATTTTATTCTAAGGATTAATTTGTAGGTTATGTTTAATTTCGACTAATTGGAGATCTAAAGAGCTAAATACTAGGACCCTTTAGCATGTTTTTATCTTAGGACCCTGCTCTCAACTATCACCTTGGCACCTTTTGATCCCCTATTACATCTCCGTTAAAATTAGTCCGATTCACTAGCTTTTTCTTTTCTAACAACTTATTATAAGTTTTTCAGCTACTCCATGAACGACAAAAAAATTTCTCAGACTTCAGCTACCACCAATTTTGAATATTAATCGCCTTCTTGACGCCCTTTATCCGATTCTCTTGCAATTTTCTTTGATATAGTTCTAGGATCCTCCTGCCACTTTATAAACTACTAAAAAATTTCCTTATACCCTTACTACCAACTTTTTCGAATATTAATCTTCTTTTCGGCATCAACTTACGTTTACTCACTACAGTCGTAAATTAAAAATAACGCTACTGTTAAAGGTAAGTGGTTAACTTTAGAGAGGTGGGGGTATTTCATCCGTAAATTAAATATTGGGTTAATGTTAAAGAGACTTTGATAAATTTATAGATGGAGGGGGCACCTTCCGCATTCTTTCCTCGTGTTTTATCGGCCCGATTTCAATGGCAATTGGTTTATCTAACTGAGATTATAATTAAGCTGCTTTCTGCATTATGAAAGTTTATCTTGGACTTTTGTTACCACCATTTTCGAACGTTAACGGCGCATTCTTTTCTCGGTTTCTATGGCTCGATTTCATCGAAAATTGGTTCATTCAATTTAGCTTAAGATTGTTATACAGATTTTAGTTCCAAATTCTATCGCTAGGGGGAAGCATTCTAATCTCGGGTTCTATGGGCCCGATAACTACGGGGTTTGGGTGATTCAACTTGATTTTCAATTGTCTTCGGCCGTGCGGAGCACTTCGGGTGCCTCAGACAGCGGCAACCCACGTCACAAGTTCGTTCAAAAAGAGGTAGTGGTATAGCCAAATGCTGTAGACACCAGTAATATTTTAAAGTTTTCTTCGTCTTGATTATTAGCAGAAAATTCTCCAATTGCATAAGGCGAACGGGACTTTACAAAATCACTGGTATTCAGAGAATTTGGAACCCCACCCTGGCTACGCCACTGGAAAAGGTTTTTGGGAACACACTCGACGATGCCGAAGGCATTGGGGCCCCGATTTTCCGAAGATATAAAATCATACAAACTTGAATTTTGTTTAAGGTTATTATAACGGGCCCGGTCGACACCGGACGGGTCAGCTAGTAATCAATATTTTATTATTGCAGAAATTTATTATTGCATCGTAAGTGTTCATACTTTTCCCCTCTCATAAAATTCTCCACATCCAGATCAAATATGACACACGACAATGAAATATATCATGACTGCCAAAGACAATGTCCCCCATACTTTTCCCGAATATCAATTTTTTCCCACTTTAGCAGATGTTTTGCTAATCGCAGTTGTGAAAGTGGCACTTTTACATTTTTGGGAACATTTTTTATGGCATTCGCTTTTAAGACACACACAATTACAAACTTATATGCAGATTAGTTAATTAAATTGGTGTTTAAAAAATATCTATCATATATATATAAAATCCTAATGAAACGAATTTATGAAACGACTGATTGTATTTCACAGCTATTATTTCTAAAATATGAAATCCTTGGCGGTGAAATTAGCACCAATTGTCCGTATTGATCCGCTATGTCAAAAAAGGTATTAGAATTTTAAAATTTGATTTAGTTTTCGATGTATTTATTTTTTGTTTCTAATTGTAATAATATTTTTTAATGATGGCAACTAAATGACTCCATTTTTGTGGAAAAAAGGGAGGAAAGATAAAAATATAAGGATTATTAAATTTATTTTCTTTTAAGTCATTTTCAAATTCAAATTGAGATTATCTTTTATTTCAATCGAAAGTGAAGACAAGATTTTGATAATATTTTTAATATGTGTGCAATATTTTTCAGGAAATTTTGAAAAAATAATTCATTAAATAATAATACGATTAAATAATATTTTATTATTTATTTTAATCAAATTTTCCTCATTTTAAGATATATTGTTTTCATACTTTAGAAAAGGTTAGTATTTCATATTGCTACCAATTTTAAAAACAGCGCAAAGAACAATATTTCATTTCAATTAAAAAATTATTTTCATGTGACTATTATACATTTGCGGGGGTAGAGCACACTAGTATTTATATAAAAATGCAGCGCAGATGGTTATAAAACAACTCGTGGAGCTTCGAATCCTTTTTATATCCATAAAGCATTTGCCATTCTTTGAGCCCAGCTGTGTAACGAAAAGGAGAAAAATATAATTTAATTTGGTTATAATTGATGAATTTATTTGATTTCTGAAATTGTTTTATTAAAATATGAAATTAAAACTGCAAGCAAGATAATGTCATGTAGTGCAGACCGCTGCAGCCCCATGCATTAAAACCCTATAGATTTATATCTTATTTCATAAATAAATGAGCCAAAAACGAAAAGCAGCGAAAAGAAGTTTTGAGTTACGGCTCAGCAGATGCTAAAATATTGTCTCCTTAGTTTCTGATTAATTTTGGTTGCAATTATCATTTTATGTTCTTAAAAAATTGACAGGAAAATAAGATACACAATTTTAGCACATTTATCTGTCATAATCTGATGTAATTTGAATATTAAATGAATTTCGTATAATTAATCGTTAACGATTTGAATACATTTTAATTTATTTGTTAGTAATTATTATAATTAAGTTTTGAATAGCTATTATTTTTAATTAGCTGACACGCCCGGCATTGCCCGGACCCGTGATGAATGACTCTTAAATGAACCTCAAATTTGTATGACTTTATATCTTTAACTCTATTTTGCCTGAATTTATATTTTTAAATGAAAAAATATTAAATTAAAAGTACATGCTGTTTGGTACTTTATTTTCTGCGTAATTAGATTTTTTGGTCTATGTTTAACAAAAGCGAGCGAAACCGCAACGAAATACTCAGGTTTTTACTGATTTCATCGAACTTTTCACACATTTTATTTTTACCGATTACATTACCGATTAGAAGGTTTCAGCTTTAAGAACATATTTTTGCTTCGTCAGTACCTCTAAAATTGCGCCCTGGAGGGGCGAAACCGCGACGAAACACTAAAGTTTCTACAGATTTCGCCTAAATTTTCACACCATTTTATTTTGTAAAAAATATTTCTACCCTTCCGAACGTTTCATAATTTTTGTAGGTAATCTAAATCTAGTCTATTGAGATTCTCTAAAAAGACTGCGTTAAAATACATACGGATGTTTAGTTACTTTTAGAATGCAAAAAATATCGTCTCCGTGAGGCGCGAAGTGACCCGAGTTTGCCGGTTACTTGAAAGGGTTAAAATTCATATTTTTAAAACCGATTGCACCATCGATTAGAAGAAGATTTTATCTTTAAGAACATGTTTTTGGTTTGTCGGTACCTCTAAAATTGCACCCTGGAGGGGCGTTGCCATAAGGGAGAAAACTTTTTTTTTTTTTTTTTTTTTTTTTTTTTTTGGAAAAAAGACCCTCTTTGAATTTTTTTTTCAAAGGGTTAACTGCGATGTTTTTTTTTTTAAAAATGATTACGGGATTTGAGACGTAAGGGTAAGATCTTATAGAATATGTCTTCCGGTTTGAACTTTAGTAAGCGGCTTGGCAGATGTAAGTTAATATGAGATGAAAGTTAATATAGATGTAAGTTAATATGACAATATCCCCCCCCCCCCCCCTCTTGGAATTCCTTCTTTTCGATGTTCATTTTCTCATGATGTGTAAATAAGGCTTGCTTTTCCCAGCTGATTGATCGAGGTGAGTTTTTAATGAGAGTGCGTTGCGATTGTTAATGAATAACTCAGCTTATAAGTAGATATTTAGAATTATGAGTCTCAGATGTATCAGGAGGAGCCTTGGACTACTTTCACAAAAATTTTCCACATTGTACGTGCGGTAGATTTCGCTAGCCATCGCGAATACACACACGCAAAGCGAAATTTTCTTTTATTAGTATATATTACTATAAATATATCCAATTTTTCAAGATGGAAGGGCCCCCAAAAAGTTCCAGTGAGGGGGGCCCCTCACTTAATAAATCCGCCCCTGTTAACTGTAGTATACTGGTTTTAGACCTTCAAATAGAACTGGAACATTCTGGTTATATTTTATGAGGCGTATACGCTGCAATATGCGTGTATGATCAATATAGAAATATATAACATTTTAAATAATAACGAAATTCACATCCTAATACATTAGTTACTAATTTTATTTATTTTAAGTAAATTCGAAAAAAATATTGCAATAATTTTGCTTATAATTTTAAAAGAAATTTTAGAAGGTGGACATTCGTACATACCTCAAAACAGGACTGAGAGGCAGACGAACCGAATTTAGAAACATCTTTCAACAATGTTTAAGACTGTTAAAGATAGATTTGAATATGGTGCTCAAACAGAGGTAAAAACATATCTTTTTCTAAGATGGTCACAATAATTAATATAATATTATGAGTTGAAAGCCATCGAATTCGACTAATGAAAATATTGTAAGAAACTGATTGACTCAATTTATAATAAAATCATAAAAATAATTACAATAATCACGCTTATAAGGGCTGACCCAACTGTTAAAACCAATATTATTTTAATCTAAAGTTTAATTTTAACTTTTCAAATTGTTGGAAAATTAAACTTTATTCCTATACGTAATCAGTACCATGAAATTAAGATAAGAAATTATGAAGTTATAAATTTAGGCTTTGATCTTTGGAATTACATATTGAAAAATCAACGAAAATTGCGCCACTATTTCAAAATTATATTTTGTTTTCAATGAAATCTATAAATAAACGTCATATTCACAGTCGCAAAATGTACATACTTACTTTTCATATCCATGAACATACATCAAAACAGGACTAAAAGGCAGATGAACCAACTTCAGAAACATTTTTCAACAATGTTTAAGAGTGATAAAGATAGATTTGAATACGTTGTTCAAATAGAGATCAAAACATATCTTTTCTAAAAATGGTCATAATAAATAATATAATATTGTTTATAGAGATACGGTGTAGTGTCCATTATTTAGTCCCTTATAACTGAGTTTACGTTCTATCAGAGCTACTGAAAAACAAATTAGGCCTTGTTTATTTTTTTTTTCATTCTGATCAGAAAATCCGAGTTTTACATATTTATGACTGCTCTTTCATCTTCACCTAGCCCTTCGTTGAGATTGTTGTTTCTTAAGGGTGTGAACAATGCACAACAGAAGAATGCATTTTGAAGTTTTATGTTCAATTAGATTATTGGATACATTGAATAGAAAGAAAATGCCACGACAGCAATTCTGGTCACTTTAATACAATGACCTAGCTGCCAACTTGTAGGTTTTTTTTTTTTTGGTTTTTTTTTTGTTGTTTTCTTTGTTACCACGAAAATGTAATTGTTTTTCCTCTTATTTAATAGCTAAAAATTGTTCGGTTAGATTTTGGCTACTGAATTAGGCCAAATTTATTACATTAAATTTTAGATGTACAAAATACACACAAGTTAACAGCTATGCAATGGCGTAATACTGCAACAAAAAAACGTTTATCATCAAACAAACAAACAACTATTAAGGATTTCTTCCAATGGACAATTTTATTTCCCATTTTCATAAAAGCAACGGTAGTATACATATTACAATTAGAAATAATAAATTGTGTGTAAATTTATTTTTCATCTGCTTACTTAGAAACGAAAAGCTTTTTATCCCTGCCTTATTGCTTATCCGAGGTAAGCTTGTTCTATATTAACTCGGATAATTTGGACTCTGCTTTAAAATAAAAAGTTAAATGCATTGTCATCTATCATCGACTTTCAAATGTCAATATTCTACTGCCTTTTAAAAATATGTTCAGATAACGCACAAATCTTTTCTAAAAGTACATTTTCACGTTTATATTTTACAACCCACACAAATTTAACTACAAATACATTTTAATGATTGGTGGTCGGATAGTATATGAACAAAAACTAGTTAATAATCATTGTTTCATTTACGAACTTTTACAGTAATTACTCTTCATTTTTATACAGGGTGTCCGGTCTCAACGGTGGCCAATGGCTAATTCCTAAACCGTTAGTCATAGACATATAGTTCCAATTATAAAAATGTTTTAAATCAAGTAAAGAAATATTTTAAAAGCGATTTGGTTAAATAAAAACATTTCTTAAAAAATTACGAAATTTAAATTTTTATACCGTCCCCCGGTCCTATAAGTTATATTTAGTAAAATTTTCCTATTACACTGACAAGTAAGACAAAAAAAGCTATATAATGCTAAAATTAGTGAGTTATGAAACTTTAAAAATGCATGACTTCTGCCACTTTTCTGCTCTGAAAACAAATGAGTTCGGCTTGGCTTTGAGGGATTACATACCAAGTGCTTAAAGTATTCGATCTTATTTCATGTGGATCTGCGCTTTGAAAAAAATCGTACAAGTATTACGATTAAGATAAAATTTACTAAGTTTCCGATTGGCTAAAATAACATGTTTTATTGTGTCAGGATTTGAGGCTGTTTCTTTTATGATTTCTTTTAACAAATATGTTATTTTTAAAAGTTTTTATGTTACTTCAACGATCGTACGTATGTTTTTAAATTTCAAAATTTGTACTCGGACTTTAACTCACTTTTAAATATCGATCGCGATTACATATACATACTGGCGCAAATCCAATAACAATCTAATATTACTATGATTTTCCATGGTTACCATTTATACTTATTTTACAGGATAACACAAAAAAATTCGGATAGATAACCTCCAAGAAGTTTAAGAAAAAGTTTAAGATTTGATAATACAAGACCGCGATTGTTGATTATTTTTTTTTTTTTTTTTTTTTTTTTTTTTTTTAGTTTTATGTATTTATAGCACTGAATCCGAAAATTATATTAATTTTTAATTATCATGTCAAGATATTTCGCAAATCATAAATTGTCAAATTTAAAGAATAACAAAAATCGGATTCTATAAAGTAGAGAGATGATTGTGTTTTTTAACTTTTGATAATTGATTTTTACGTACTTTTTAGCACTGAATCTGAAAATGACCTTCATTTTTAACTATCATGTTAGAATTTTTATGCAAATCGTAAATGTGTAAGTTAAAATATAGCAAAAATCTCTACTATAAAACGTATGTAAAACTCTTTTTTTGTTTTATTTTATTTTATTTTATTTTATTCAATAGTTTATTCGATATTTTTGCCTATCCTGGGACTCTTACAGCTAAATAGCTGAGTGTTCCGATGAGATGAGGCGATTCAATTTTAAATTTGAACTTTTTAACTTTGAAATTTGTAAAAAATCCTGGTGTGATGGTTAAAAATGAAGGTCAATTTCAGATTCAACGGTACAGAATACATAAGAATCAATTATCAAAAGATAAAAAAACATGACATAACCAAACTTTTGCAGGCTAGTGTAATCTAATAATATTTTAAAATACGTATCATTTTGTAAAGAATTGAGGCTACGACATATATATTTATCATTTAAAATAAAGATTTATAAAAAATAAAATTGTGCTTCAACGTTTTACATCAATGAAGCAAGTAAGTCAATTTAATTACGAAGTCATTACTCTCAAAGTTGACAAAAATGAAGGCTCTTTAAGAATTACGGTTAGAGCTAAATATACAGGGTGCCCGGTCTCAACGGTGTCCAATGGCTAATTCTTAAACCGTTAGCCATAGACATATAGTTCCAATTGCAAAAATGTTTAAAATCAGGTAAAGCAATATTTTAAAAGCGATTTGGGTCAATAAATACGTTTCTTAAAAAATTACGAAATTTAAATTTTTATACGGTCCCCCGGTCCTATAAATTATATTTAGTAAAATTTTCCTTTTACACTGACAATTAATACACAAAAAGTCCCGTTATTCTACGATTAAAATTGACCGAGTAATAGCTGTTTAAAGTTGGAGCATATTTTTTGCTGCAAATTGGTTCATTACGAACCAAAACGTCATTCGACGTCAAAAACGACATTCACAAATTTAGTCGAAATATAATTTCATCAGATACCTTAGAAAATGGTTGAGAGTAAAATTAACATTGCAAAATAAATTTGAAATCTTTAATTATTCTGACATATTAACGCAATATATACAATTAGTAATAAACATTTAAGAAGAAAGAACAAACCGAATTTTTGAGCCTAGGCTGTTTGCAAAGAGCCGGATTTCTCAATTAGCCTACGACATATACAAAAATGTTAAAAATATTATGCTATAAAAAACAAAACGTGTTTTGAGAAATATATTTATAATTCAACGTAAAAAGTACAATTTTAAAAAAATCTAAAAATTACCAATGTTATAAAATAAGAAAAGTACAATATTATATTTTGTTTGAAAATATGTATTCCGATAACGCACAAATCTTTTCTAAAATTACCTTTTTTTCTATTTTTTTTAGAAGGCGTATAAATTCAATTACAAATACATGTTAATGATGGGGGAAGGGGAAGATAAAAAAAATCCGTGCAATAAACTAATGTGAAACAAATATTGCCATAATTTTGTTCTTCTATTCTATTTTCTTATGTGCTATAATTGATGCTTCATGATTTAACATTGATAAATCTACTCTTCAAAATCTGCATGCCCTCTATTCAGTTATTATTAGTCAAACAAACATGTAACATTTAAAAATTGTTTAAGAACTGGCATCTTTTAATCTTTAAAACAAAAAGTTTAAATGTAATTATTAAAAAATATATTGATTTTAAAATATAGATAAATAGCTACTAAAAGCAAAACATTATGAATAAACTGAACACCACATAGATAAATATATTTACATTACAACGAAAAAAGTAGAATTCTGAAAAACAACGCAAGAAACAGTTTAAAAAGATAAATAATTGTATAATGTAAAACATTCATTCTGGCTGGAAAGAAATATTGTCTGCATTTGTTGTTAAAATAACAGCAGAAGAAACAATAAATTTATTCATTAATATTAGGGAGTTTAAATAATTATAAAGACACTGAATATTAATTTTGCCCTTTTTTTATTTTATTTATTTGGCAAATTTAGAAACAAAAATTAATTACAAATACAAATATTTACAAAATTTGACTAAAATAAAAATAATAATTACATTTAATTGGTACATTAATCTCACATATTAAACATTTATTTCGAAAAATTCTATTTCATTTCTATGCAAAGTAACTATCGTTTCTTTGCGATTATCTAAATATCGATGCTTGAATGGCATTAATTGTGGCCAAAGATTCACAAAATCTGACAAATCGCACATGCTGTATGTTTTCTCACTAAATTTTTACCAGACTATAGAGAGAAATGCAAACATTTTTTTCATATGCATTATTATATGCGTTACAATTAATATTTAAATAACTTATGCTGTACTTGACATTGTAACCTATTTGTAACAATTACTCTAAGATTCTTTACATAAAGCGAATATCATGTAATAATAAAATTTTACGTTATAAGATTTGCTTACGTTTAAGATCACGTTATAAGATTTCAACACAAAAGTGTTGGAATTTTCAAATTTAACTACGGATAATCTGGTCTAAAATGGCATTTGAAACTAATTGTATGGTCTTTAAATTATTTAATAAAAAGAATATATAAACTTTATTTAAAATTCAATAAAGAAAGTATATATCACACTTACATTAATATTATGAAAATATATCTTAAATAATACTAATATTTATAGTAATGTCACATTGACATTAAAGACCGCCGAAGTGGAGATTGCTTTGAGACATAGAGCTACAATGGCTGTCGCCTCGACTGGTGCGTTATTTTATGCGAAAAAATAATTACACAAACAAGGCATAAGAATTTCGTCAATATACAAGGATGAGATAGAACGAGGAAATTTACAACACCTGAGAATTACATCCGGGAATTCTACAAAGAGTGTGCAATGGAGCCAGCCCCGCAGAACACCTACGTTCTGAAGGGATTAGAGGCGTGGTGCCTCAACCACTCGTCAATGGTGGGTCCGAATAGTAATGTAATTATTATTTTTAAATAATTATTTTGAATGATACATAACATTAAATATCAAAAATAAATTTCTAAATTTATTGTTTTTGTGAGGATTAAAATATGCATTTCTCTATTATAAATATAAGTAATTACTGCTGTCACCGCCGTAAATGAATTTTTTGTGGCTTGAGGTCTGTATATATATTGTAAATACGTATTGTATGCAAAAATATGTAAATTGGTTACATTATTGAGAAATGTTTGATAAGCTTGCTGAAGGAACTGTTTAATGAACTATTTAACGTTGGATTCGTTCAAAATAGTTCGGTTAGAAAAGGTTTTATAGGAAGATAAACTATCCATAGGGATTTTATTATAGCATATTTTCTAGGGACATATTTCACAAGATTGCAGTGTGCAGACTGTACTTTTTAAAATTTGGCTAAATTTTTTAGAGATTTTTGTCACATTTTCATGAATTCAAGACGTATTTTTTCATATTTAGAAAAGGTGATTATTTGAAATTGTTTCCAAGCTGTACAAACAGTGCAAATAATATTTCCTTTCAATTAAAAAACGTATAATGCAAGTTCACTATTGAAAAGAGAAAGAAAACCTCAAATAATAATTTAATGTTTTCGTGTTAAAATCAAGGAATAGGAAAAATTTGATAAGAAAAGGAATTTTAAATAAGAAAGTGAACTCTAAAATAATTATTACAGTATTATGTGTTAAATGCAGTAAACGGGAAAATTGCGCCCTATTTAAAATAGCCAAATAAAAATATTGCGAAACAGTTTCAGTTTAAAAACTATTCTTACATGAGAGATTTGTTTCATGTTTCGAGAAGGTCGTGTTTACTATTGTTGCAAATTATAGTCAAATAATAATATCTCCTATCAAATGAGGAAATACTTTTTACATGAATATTATAAAGAAAATGAAAACATTGGTTAAAATTACATCAGATTTAAAACGATACTTTCAAAATGTCTTATTTTAGACATTTGTCTTATAGCGTTGTTAAAAAATTCCGGAAGGCAATTGCACTGTTTTCGTATGTCATATTATATAAGCTAATTTTGAAATGTCCATCTTATCTTACTTAATCAATCACGAATACAGCCATTAGATGTCTCAACAGTAGTTGATTCGCATTAAAAATCTCCCAGTCAAAGCGAAATGATTGAACACCCAAATACATGGAGATCGCGTATGGTCGATTAATTATAATTCAATATCCAATAATATTTATAAAACCGGTCAAATTTGCATGTTTTTAGAGTTTGCATAGATGTCTTTCGACAACGAGCTATATAGCCTATAGAGCCCCCTAATTATAAATAATACATAAAACGATGAAACTGAATTCTGCATAGAGTCTGCATAGATGTCTTTCGACAACGAGCTATATAGCCTATAGAGCCACCTATTTATAAATAATAGATAAAACGATGAAACTGAATTGAATTTGGTAAATATACGCTTATTAGCATATATACATTTAATAATACGATTTAATATTCTCTGAAATAGCATAATTCTTCATGTTTTCAGAAAATAGAATTTTATAAGTCACATCCACTGAGCTCAATATATAACATGAGATCCGAGTCAGCGGTCAGATGCATGAAATGCAAATGAAGCTTGCAGAGAAGAGGGATAAAATAGCTTGCATTGTCAATGCTAGTTTTCTCCTTTAATGTTATTCTAATGTAAGCTTCTCTATTTAAGCTTCTCTATTTAAGCTATGCTTGGATAATTAATGCTGTTTTAATCACCCAAAGCAATGCGATAAACAACATGCTTTTCCATGAATATGAACTAATACTAACGTGATCGTATCTTTCCGCGCTGACCGCTGGATATAATATTGGGTAATAGAAAGACAGATATCCTGTTATGTATGGACCTCAGTGGTTATATCGTACAGTTACGTATTTCAAATATAAATCAGTTATTTACTTGAAAGGTACAGTCGTGGAAAAAAAAAAAGTAAACACCCCCTACTAACTCCTCAACAAATTATCGTAGAAGAAAGTTACTGGTACCGAACGATTGGAAATAAAGTCTACTTTTAAATGATGTATATAAAATTTGCTTAGGGGGGCATCTACATATTAAAACGAACCATAACTTTGTTTTTTTCAATAGCAGTACCCAATTCTGACAGCATAAATGAACTCTACACCTTTCAGTTAGCCTAAAAACGAATTTTTATGCAATTCGAACTACAGGTTTCCGAGAAATTAATTATTTTAAAACGAGCGTATTTTAAGGGCTGTATCCAAATTGAAGTTCCGTACTGGATTGTTAACCGAGAGAGCCCCTTCCTTGATCAAGGCACCTTAAGCGCCACTCAAGGAGTCAATGAAGCGTGTTAGATTACAGTACCGCAGAATAAATTACAAAATGTCTACTCACTTCCATCATAGACGGCCCTTTAAACCGTCATTTTGCCGTTTTTTAAGCATTATTTGAAAACTACTTGGAAGAAAAATGTGAAATTTTTGAATTTCCATAAAGCAGGACTTAATAAATCTAAATCCATCAAAAACATTGTAGGTTGCAATTCATAATTTTTTCGAATATTAATTTCATAATTCATAATTCATATCATAAAATTATAAAAATTCCAAATTCAGCTTATTTATGTTCGGCTATATTAGTATTATTACTACAAAAAAAATTAGCACATTAGGAGCATGATTTCGGGAGATATAAATAAAAATATGAAAATGTAATTTAACATTAGAAGCACTAAATTTTGAATGTTTATAATTCAAAAACTTATCATTCAAATGACTTGAAATTTGGTGTCTAGGCGTAGTTTGAACCGAAGATTTGAAATATCTCGTTAAAATTGGGTATTGCTATTGATATTGATATTGAAAAAAAATGAAGTTTGGATTCGTTTTAATATGTAGATGACCCCCTAAGAAAATTTTATGTACATCATTTAAAAGTAGACTTTATTTCCAATCGTTCGGTACCAATAACTTTCTTCTATGATGATTTGTTGAGGAGTTAGTAGGGGGTGTTTACTTTTTTTTTTCCACGACTGTACTTCCATGTAGTGAGTAATAGAACCAATATTATCTAAAACTAACCATATCTAATATGCCCCATTGCAAAGGTAATAAACTATTACTATTAAAATGTCAACTTTAAAAATTTACACTTAGAAGATTTGAATAAAAAATGAGTTTTAAAAATGTGACCGAACATCACAATTTTTTGAATTCAAGTTATTTTAACTGTAACCATAGTTTACAGAATTGACAATTTTTCTTAAGAAATTATTTGTTTCCGATACGCGATATCCACTGAATGTAGCATCTAATGAAACTTGTACAAATTGGTTAGATCTGGTATATGATTTAGCTTTATAATATAGATTTAAAAAGTAAATAATTATTTTTGATATTCCATTTTTATGTAAATTTTAATTGTTGTTAAAGCATATTTCTCGCTTTTAAATTCTTTCAAACAACTCATATTTTCTACGATCTATTATATTAATCCCAAAACAACACTCATATAATAATTAAAATCTTCCTTTTAATGTCTGTAAGGCATTAAATGATTAGAACCAGCATTATACGGTGAAACTGTAGATAGTTTACTCGCCATGACGAAAAATTTATTGTCAATCTCAATCAAGCAAAGCAATCATCCAATAAAAACGGGTGTTTCGATGGTCATGGTACAGACTTTAAAGGAACGTAAAATACAATAAATAAGCTATTTTGGTGTAGAAATGTAGGATCGGAAATGAAATGTTTTGGCGACAAATAATAAATGCTTAGGAAATGAAAACAAGTGTATTATTGACATAGCAATTACAGTAAGTTCTCAATTGTGCCACCATCAACATCGATAATACCTGACAGCGTTTAACAAGTGATTGGCGTAATCATTCGAAGGTTCCAGATGTCTCATATATGAGACACCATGATATGCAGCGAATCATCTAGATAAGAATTTAATTCGATGTGATGATCTCTACTTCTTTTAATTGATTTATCGGCGACTATTGTCCATATTAAAGGCCCAAGACAGGATGCCTGAGGGCATACAATAAATATTCGAAACCAACGTATACCATTGTTAAATTTAAAACCAATTAGTATTGATGTAATATAGTTTTTAAAAACATGTTTAAGATACTCAAAACGTGGAAGATTGTCTATTATATCAGCTACCATATTCCAATCAAGAACGTCAAAAGCCCTAGCTATATCAAACGATATGGCTGCACAGTACTTGAAGTCTATCAAGAACGTATGTTTGACTTTCTGTTTTAATGCCATAAGAGCCGTCAAGGTACTTTTACCCTCTCTGAAGCCATACTGCTCCTCATCCAAATAAAATGCAGATTCTAACACACTTATTATTCTGACCTTTAACATTCTCTCGTATATTTTAACTATGATTGGGAGCAGAATAATTGGTCGATAAGATTTCTGGTGATTTTCTGGTCGATTTCTCTTTCTAAAGAATATATATGAGACACAAGTTTCAGTTTCAGGCCAGGCGGAGAGGCCTGCCAATATGGTTTTAGCTCATCAAGCCCCGCCCAGCAGAATAACTACCATGATAACGGGCCGCTGCCGGAGTCAGGGCCCGGAAATACCTTCGTTGAAAAATACCCCTATATATTAAAACTTACAAAATTATACAGAAATGTTACAAGTGGCAGCTCAGTTATATCCCAGGCGTGCTGGAGTTATCAATATATAATGTTATGTACATTACAAATTTGTGTACATTATGTACATTACAAATTTTGAAGGAAAAAGAAAGAAAAAAAAAACAACCTCATAATGCAGTATTATACATTGGTGGACAAGGAAAAAACAATAAAAATACACTAAACAAAAGAAGTCCAGATGTGAACCAAATGTGGAAAATCCACTTAATAGGACTTACAGATGCAACAATAACAATGGGAGTTAAAAGAAGTTTTTCCCATTTTTTCATACAGATACGATACAGGATAAAATGCTGGATTACACTGTTACACATAAAAAAATAAAAGAATATATAAGAACTGACACAGGAGACTAATTACAGAAAAGCACGATGCTAGAAAACAAATAACAATGTTCAAAGCAATACTTCGTTTTCAATGATAGGGCTCTTTTTGGAGAGAGTTTTAATTCTTATTTTGATGCCAAAACCCATATGCAAGTAAGAATTGAACCAAGAATTATATGCAAATGCTAATAAAAAGAAAATAAAAAAAATAATAGAAATAAAAAAAATAATATTAATAAGTTGATATTTTACAAACTAAAATTGATGCAATCGACTATTATTTACAAGTGAAACACGGTGCAAGAGAAGACTTTAACTCTATGCAGATTAAATTTGGCGCTAATGAATACTGTAGTGATGCCAACAATAAGAATGTCAAATAAGACAAACACGATGCAAATAATAATAATAATACACGATAGAGGTACCAATAACAATAAGCAATGCGAATACTTGGTAGAATAATTAAATGAAATAGAATTAGAATACACAATGATACAGAGGTAGGTAAATGACGCCTAACAAATGTTTTAGGCTGTTGAGCAGGAGTGAAACTAATTGCACTGTCAAATGAGCTGCTTTAAGAAAAAATAGAATACACTGCTAGCAGCAAGTTCAAAAAGTGAAACCAGTCTACTGAAGTGGCAACATTTATTAGTTTTCTTCATCAGAGAGTCCGTCCAAAGGAGGAAGTTGAAATAAGAGTTGATTTTTTTCTAATAGGGATATACAATCTATTATTTTATTAAGTAGACATGGTTGATTAAGGATAATTTTAAACCATGATGCTAGATTAACGAAGGGTGATTTTTTATATGAAAGGCTGATGTTAAGGTACAATCTGTTATATAGTGTAATGACGTGCCCCTCTGCCCGGATGTGCAGCGCGATGAGGCTGACTTTCCAAATTTGGAAAGATAGGAAGGAAACGGACCAAGTACGGTTGCAAAAATGTATAGATTCCTGTGATGAAGTATGAAATCTTCTGTGTCCTTTGGACAAAGTGTGTAAGAGAATCTCGCCGTGGTGCCTGTGTTCCATGCGGTTTGCCAGTTGGAAAGGAGCTGCAATTTGAATTTTCTTTTTAGAAATGAAGATGGAAAAGGAACAAATTTCTTTGGTATCGTGTCGGATGGAAAAGTTGCCGCTCTTGCCAATTTGTCAGCAGTTTCTTTAGCGTGTATCCCAGTGTGTCCTCGAACCCAATTGAAGATGAAAATTTTGGGTGACAACTGAAGTTCCCGAATGATAGACTGCACCTGGAAATCTGTTGTTGAGTTGTTTTCTAGAGCCTTGATCCCAGAGAGGCTGTCGGAGTGGATTGTGAAGCTATGGAATTTGCTATTGTTTGACCAGTATATTGCTTCTTTAATTGCTTCTAGCTCAGCTTGAAATACTGAGTTTTCTATATTGAGTTGCTGTTGTAAGGAGAAAATCTTTTGGTTTTCTGAGTAGGCACAGAAGGCGAGACCTGTCCCGTACTCTGTTTTTGATCCATCAGTAAATAGATCTATGTCGGATTTAATTTTTGATTCTTCTGCCCAAGCGAAGTGATACTCGTAGGGGCAAGAAGCTGATTTTAAGGACTTGGGTTGAAATAGGGCTGGTAATTAATCTTCTGATGGAATGCCCAGGCGTAGGACTTTTCCAGTTGTTGAAATTTGTTGCAAACGATTGGCAAGTGGTGGTATACCTGAGAGCACACAAAGAGCCGATGTTGGAGATTTCCTGTATGCACCCGTGACCAAGAGGAGGCACTGAGCTTGGATTGATGAAATTAAACGTAATCTGTGTGACTTCTGAAGTTTGTCTAACCAAATTGCCGCTCCATATGTAATCTTTTTTTCTAAGATTGTACTATACCAGATATTGAGGATTGTTTTTGATACTCCTCCCGAGGAAGAAGCAAATTTTATGAGGTTTTGTGTTATTTGAGTGACTATTGTTCTTTTCATTCTGAAATGTTCTAGAAAAGATAATGTCCGGTCAAGAAGCAGGCCCAGGTAAGGCATTGTTGAATCAGATTTTAAATTTATATTATCCAGTTTGAATATGGGGGATCTTTTGAGAAAGCGTGGTCTACTCAAGTTTAAGACTTTACATTTTTCATGCGAAATCCTCATTGAATTCTGCCGAGCCCAATCATTTACTATGTCCAAGGCTATCGATCCCATGTTTTCTAATTTAAGTCTTGTCGATCCAAATAATATTAGGAGTACGCCATCTGCAAAAGCTATTACTTTAATTCCTCTTGCTCTGAGTGCATTTAGTAGACCCTGTATGAAAACGCGCCAAAGGAATGGGCCTAGGCAGGAGCCCCGTGGACAACCTTTTGAAAACCAGTGGATCGCATCGGCCATCCAATTTGGATAGGCACCTCGGTTAGAAAGTAATAATTTTAGTGTATTTATGTAAGGTGTTTCTATGTCCAAGTCTTCAATGGACTGTAGGGTCGCCATCCACGGTAGGCAATCGAATGCATTTTGAAAGTCTATTGAAATTAATGAAATATAAACATTTTCTTGTTTAAGAAGATCTAATTCTGAAGAGAGCTCTTGTAGGGCTGTCTCTGTGGATCTTCCTTCTGTGAAGACATGTTGAGATGGAAAGTTGTCTTTGTTGGTGTGAAGTAAGTAATTAATTCTTCTGAGAATTAATTTTTCAACTACTTTCCCAAATACCGATAAGAGTGATATGGGTCGGTATGAACTGCTCTCTGTAGGTGGTTTTCCAACTTTCTGAAAATATACAATTTCACCAATTTTCCACGGATCTGGAATGTAGTTAATTTTTAAGGGGGCATTATACATATCTAATAAAAGGTTGCCTTGCGATTTAAATATATTGCGTAATATGTAGTGATCCACTTCATCAATTCCTGGAGCTTTATTCTTGTTAAATGAAAATACTGCCTCTGATACTTCTTGGGTCGTGAAAGGGGGTGCTGATGGATCTGGGGAAAAGTTGAATGGTGGAGGGGTATGAGATGGGCCAAATATTGAATTAGTTAGTTCTTGGAAGAAGGATTGTTTTGTTTCGGTAAGGTTAGTGGATGTTGAGAGGGCATATGCTTCTTTACTGTAAAAGTCTTGGAAAGCAACTTTTTTAATTTTTCCGTAAGGATCCTTGGAGTTTCTACAAAATTTGCTCCAAGCTTTCTTCTTTGCATTTTGGATTAGTCCTCTATATTTGGCCCTTTCTTATTTGAACCTTATATAAATTTCAGGTGTCGCTTCCGGAAGTTTGGCCTTTTTCCGTAGGGCTCTTACGTAGTTTCTTTGTTTACGGAGCTCTTCGGTCCACCCTGTTATAGTTGGTCTGTGTGTGCTTTTTCTTTTCTTGAAATGTGTTTCGCACAGATCCTTGATTATATGAACATGGCGTATTTTGAATCAAAACTTTCTTTTGAATACGTGTTTTGGAAAGTAAACTACTGCTCTTCAATTTTGTCTGATAGTGCTTTGTTGAAACGCTTGAAAGAAACATCTTTTGTTCTGTAGCGCCTCTTTGGAGGGCTTGGGATATATGTTGATAAGGTAATAGTTATTAGTCTATGGTCCCCGTAATCCATCTCCTCCTTAACTTCCCACAATGAAATCGATGCGAAAAGTTGAAAAGATGCTAACGAGACGTCTGGCCATCCCTTGAGATGTTTGGACTCAAATGTTGAGATGCTATTGGGGTTATATGAGACACCAGATGACTCTAATGAGGACCTCATTTCAAGACTTTCAGTCGTTGCTGAAAATGTTCATGAAACACTTGGTATATGTAAAAATGTACGCCGATAACTTGCTAGACGCTGTCAGTGGCACAATTGAGCACTTACATTAATTGTTATGTCTGTAAAACTCTCATTTACATTTTCTCCCCTTTTCTTGTTTCTTCCAAAATTTTTCCTTTCCAACCATAAATTCCTGTACAAAATATGTTTTAGTCAGTTGCACCATTCCTTAAAGTTTCCCCCATGACAGGGCTCCCAAATGGTCCGCCAACTGAATATCAATAATATTTTAGAAAAATTTTCTTTTTAGATACCACCTCGGAATCACCTTTGAAAGTTAGTTCTTGCGCAAACCTACCATACAATTTTCTGTTAAAATTTATTGGTATTCATCTGGCGGACCATTTAGGAGCCCTGCCATGATTGTATAAACACTATTGTGGATCGAGAAATCGAAATGCGAATAATCGAATCGGCGCAATGTGCAAAAGTTGCCTTTTATGTATACTAGTTTTCATGTGTTTTTTTATTAAAATCAATTTATATCTTCCGCGGCCACAAGCGCCCCAAAAATAGATAAAAATTGAATTTTGTATGAAAAATTACAATTTTTTTGTTTTTGTTTTTTAAATTTTTTATTGCTTTTGACATGGGGTGAAAAAGTTTTCTTTTATGTATGTTAGTTTACATATTTTTCCTATTGAAATCCATTAATATCCTTCGGTGCCCCAAGCGAACCAAATGTAGTTAAGAATTGAAATTTTTATGAAACATTATATAAATATATATATTTTTTTATTAAATTACTTATGGCGCGGTGTACGAAAGTTGTCTTTTAAGCATACATGCAAAAATTTTCGAATTCGATAAATTTATTCCGGTGTCGCAAAGCACTTAAGTATTTGCCGAAAGTCGATTTTTATGCAAATTTTGAACACAAATATATGTATAAAAATAAGAGTAAAAGAATCATTTGTATAGCGTAAAAAGTACTCTCTATAAAAGATGAAAAATCTTCCGAAATTGTCAATGCTCTCAGATAAAAGAGAGGATATCAGGTCTTTAGCAATACGAAAGCAAATTTGTACTTGAAATTCAAATAGAGCAACACCAGAAATAAGGATTTTTCAAGAACAAAAATTACACCTCAAAGCAAAGGATTATTATGGAGTAATTAACTGGCAACGAGTTGGACGTTTTAAAGTACCTCTTTTGATGAATGCGTCTTGCGAATAAATTGAGACGAAAGTAGGTAAAACAGAGGAATGGTCAAAGTAGCCACGCCGTACCCACGCGGTTGAAATATGCATTTCCCATGTGTCTGAGGCTGAGGCATCAGAAAGTGTATTTGGACAAGAAAAGAGACAAAATTTCATATTGATTAGAATAACATCAAGAAATCATATCAAACATTTGAACACCAAAAATTATTACAATATTCAGAAATATGTAAATCATCAAAATCAAAGAAGTAAAAAAATTTCGACGTAAGTTCCATTTTTATAATTTGTATGATCTAATGCTTTTATTTTTAAATTTATACTTCATGTATTATTATAAAAGTATTATTATTTATAAGTTTATTCTTTATTAACTACACACTTTGCCAGATTTATAAGCAATTTTCGTAAGTTAAAAATTTGTAATACATTTTCTAAAAAATTATAATATTTAACTATACTTGGGACATCAGAAGATATGAATAGATTTAGATAAAGAATTATCTAAATTACACAATTATGTAGTACACCCAATACACAACTTTCTCACCAGCCGCTAAATGTGATTTAAAATAAATAAATAAATAAATGAAAAACTATAAATTTTCATAAAATTTTCATTTTTTAAAACTATTTTAGGGTTGCTTGGGGCACCAGAAGATATGAATGGATTTCAATAAAAAAAAAATCATGTAAACTAATGTACATAAAAGACAACTTTCGCACCCCGCGTCAAAACTAATTAACAAAATTTAAAAACATAATAAAATACATAAATTTTTATAAAATTTTCAATTTTTAACTATTTTTGGGGCGCTTGGGGCACCGGAAAATATTAATGAATTTCAATTAAAAAAATAGGTGTAAACTAGACTCCATAAAAGGCAACTTTTGCTCCCCGCGCCGAAAGTAATTTCGAAAAAAAATGTTCGTATACTTTTCGATCCACCCTACTAAACATCCTGTATAGAAAATATGTGAGTTCTTAAAGCTCTGATACAAGTTGCCAAATATGCACTATATTAAAATAAAAAGTCCTTCCGGCCAGTGCCGGGAGGAAGAGGTAGCTTTCATATTCCTTATTTTTAAAAAGCCAACTTATATTATTCAAACACACGAAGCTCAATTAAGTGGAAACCGAATGTAGGAGATTCAATACTAATTTTTATCAATACTAAACTAAATCATTATGAATGAGAATTTCGCGAAATTAGTCAGCTTTATCCAATTGCTTTTATTTAAAGTAACTTATATTTGGCTGCCAAATTCGGCGATTTCTTAAAGTGCCTGCCATTTTAAGACAACATGGCAGATGAGGCTAACCAGTGAACTTGGTCGAGACCTTAGTAATTGCTGTGCACATGCTCACTCATATCGGAATCGGTTGATATATACGAGTGCTGTCGCAGGCAAAAAATCAGATTTTTCAAAATGTCACCCACTTTAGAAATTGAAACTGCTATATCTGAGCCATTTTTTAAGATAAAGACAAACAAAAAATGCTCCTGAATCCTTATATCAAGGTCAAATACTTAAGAAAGAAACCTTTTTCAATTTCTAATTTTTTTGCACCTCACTTTAAATATAATTTTTTTTAATTTAATGGCCGCCATTTTGAAACAAGATGGCTGATGAAGCTGGCCAGCGAACTTGGTCGAAATATTGATTTATACTATCCACATGCCTTCTTCCATCGAAATAGGCGAATACGTGTGGTATCGCGCGACAAATACAAGATCGTTTCAAAGTGTTAGCCATGATAGAAATTCAAAGTGCTATAATTCAACCACTTTTTAAGATATAAACAAAAGAACAAATTTTCAGAAACAAAAACTGCTCCAGAATCTTTGTATAAAGGCCAAACACATAAAAAAAATCTTTTTCATTTTCCAATTTTTTAATAACTCATTTTAAATTTTAAATTACATTTTTTTTAAAAAATGGCAATCCTTTTGAAACAAGATGGCGAATGAAGCTGGCCAACGAACTCGGTCGAGACATTGGTATGTACTATGTACAGACCAAGTTACATTCAAATCTGTTCATAAATACGCCTGTTATCGCGTGACAAAAATCAGGTCGTTTTAAAATTTCAGCCACAATGGAAATTCAAAATGTTATAACTCAGCCATTTTTTTAGATGTAGACGAAACAAAACCTGTTCCGGAATCTTTGTATTAAGGTCAAACACATACAAAACAAAATCTTTTTCATTTTCCAATTTTTTGGTATCTCATTTTAAATTTAATTTTTTTTAATTTTTTTAAATGGCCACCATTTCGAAACAAGATGGCGAATGAAGCTGGTCAACGAACTCGGTTGAGTTATTTGTATGTACTATGTACACACCAAGGTACATCCAAATTGGTTCATAAATACGTCTGTTATCACGTGGCAAGCATCAGGACGTTTCAAAATGTCAGCCACGCTTGAAATTCAAAATGCTATAAATCAGCCATTTTAGGTAGCTTTCTTTACAAAAAAGCTACCTATTGCAGCCGTTCGGAGGAAAGCGATTTCAAAAAATTTTGGTATATTTTCATCGATCATGACCCCCAGACCCCGAAACCACCCTCCGTTCAAAATTGATATATATATATATATATATATAATACCAAAAACCACACACTACACATCCAATCCCAAAAATACTGAACTACAGAGAAAATTAACAAAATAACCATGGAAAAAACTTACTAACTAAATCATGAACGAAAAGATATATATATATATATATATATATATATATATATATATATATATATATATATATCTGACCTATGTCACACTGTAACTCCCGTAATTATGAACCGATTTCGATGTAATTCGGTGTGTACATAGTACATACAAATGTCTCGACCGAGTTCGTTGGGCAGCTTCATCCGCCGTTTTGTTTCAAAATGGCGGCCATTTAAAATTTTTAAAAAATTTTAAAACTTGAAATGTGGTACCAAAAAATTAAAAATGGAAAAATATTTTTTCTTGTGTATTTGACCTTTATACAAAGATTCCGGAGCAGTTTTTGTTTCGTCTATATCTTAAAAAATGGCTGAGTTATAGCATTTTGAATTTCTAGCGTGGCTGACATTTTGAAACGTCCTGAATTTTGTCACGCGATAAAAGGCGTATTTATGAACCGATTTGGATGTAATTCGGTGTGTATATAGTAAATACCAATCTCTCGACCGAGTTCGTTGGCCAGCTTCATCCGCCATTTTGTTTCAAAATGGCGCCCATTTAAAAATTTTTTAAAAATTTTAAATTTGAAATGTTGTACCAAAAAATTGAAAATGGAAAAATATTCTTTTCTTATGTATTTGACCTTTATACAAAGATTTCGGAGCAGTTTTTGTTTCGTCTATATCTTAAAAAATGGCTGAGTTATAGCATTTTGAATTTCTAGCGTGGCTGACATTTTGAAACGTCCTGAATTTTGTCACGCGATAAAAGGCGTATTTATGAACCGATTTGGATGTAACTTCGTTTATACATAGTACATACCAATGTCTCGACCGGGTTCGTTGGCCAGCTTCACCAGCCATCTTGTTTAAAAATGGCGGCCATTTAAATTTTTAAGAAAAATTTAAATTTGAAATGTGGTACCAAAAATTGAAAATTGAAAAAATATTTTCTTCTTATGTATTTGACCTTGATAAAAAGATTCGGGAGCAGTTTTTGTTTCGTCTATATCTTAAGAAATGGCTGAGTTATAGCATTTTGAATTTCTAGCGTGGCTGACATTTTGAAACGTCCTGATTTTTCTCACGTAATAACAGGCGTATTTATGAACCGACTTGGATGTACCTTGGTGTGTACATAGTACATACAAATATCTCGACCAAGTTCGTTGGCCAGCTTCATCCGCCATCTTGTTTCTAAATGGCGGCCATTTAAAGAAATTAAAAAATAAAAAAATTTAAATGAGATACTAAAAAATTGGAAAATGAAAAAGATTTTTTTTGTATGTGTTTGACCTTAATACAAAGATTCCGGAACAGTTTTTCTTTCGTCTATATCTAAAAAAAAATGGCTGAGTAATAGCATTTTGAATTTCTCTTGTGGCTGACATTTTAAAACGACCTGATTTTTGTCATGCAATAACAGGCGTATTTATGAACCTATTTGGATGTAACTTGGTCTGTACATAGTACATACCAATGTCTCGACCGAGTTCGTTGGCCAGCTTCATTCGCCATCTTGTTTCAAAAGGGTTGCCATTTAAAAAAAATTAAATTTAAAATTCAAAATGAGGTATTAAAAAATTGGAAAATGAGAAAGATTTTTTTTATGTGTTTGGCCTTGATACAAAGATTCCGGAGCAGTTTTTGTTTCTGAAAATTTGTCCTTTTGTTTATATCTTAAAAAATGATTGATTTATAGCACTTTGAATTTCTAGCATGGCTAACATTTTGAAACGATCTTGTATTTGTCACGCGATAACACACGTATTCGCCTATTTCGATGTAAGAAGGCATGTGGATAGTATACATCAACACCTCGACCAAGTTCGCTGGCCAGATTCATCAGCCATCTTGTTTCGAAATGGCGGCCATTAAATTAAAAAATATATATATATTTAAAGTGAGGTGCAAAAAAATTAGAAATTGAAAAAGGTTTCTTTCTTAAGTATTTGATCTTGATATAAGGATTCAGGAGCATTTTTTGTTTGTCTTTACCTTAAAAAATGGCTCAGATATAGCAGTTTCAATTTCTATTGTGGGTGACATTTTGAAAAATCTGATTTTTTGCATGCGACAGCACTCCTATATATTAACCGATTCCGATGTGAGTGAGCATGTGCACAGCAATTACTAAGGTCTCGACCAAGTTCACTGCTTAGCCTCATCCACCATGTTGTCTTAAAATGACAGGCACTTTAAGAAATTGCCGAATTTGGCAGCCAAATATAAGTTACTTTAAAGAAAAGCAGCTTGGATAAAGCTGACTAATTTCGCGAAATTCTCATTCATTATATTGATAAAAATTAGTAATTGAATCTCCTATATTCGGTTTCCACTAAATTGAGCTTCGTGTGTTTGCATGAGATAAGTTGGCTTTTTTTAAATAAGGATTATGAAAGCTACCTCTTCCTCCCTGCACTGGCCGGAAGGACTTTTTTAAGATATAGACGAAACAAAAACTGCTCCCGAATCTTTTTATCAAGGTCAAACACATAAGAAAAAAATATTTTTTCAATTTTCAATTTTTTGCTACTACATTTCAAATTTAAAATTTTCTTAAAATGTTAAATGGCCGCCATTTTTAAACAAGATGGCGGATGAAGCTGGCCAACGAACTCGTTCGAGACATTGGTCTGTACTATGTATAAACGAAGTTACATCCAAATCGGTTCTTAAATACCCCTTTTATCGCGTGACAAAATTCAGGACGTTTCAAAATGTCAGCTTCGCTAGAAATTCAAAATGCTATAACTCAGCCATTTTTTAAGATATAGACGAAACAAAAACTGCTACGGAGTCTTTGTATAAAGGTCAAATACATAAGAAAAAAATATTTTTTCATTTTCAATTTTTTGGTACCACATTTCAAATTTTAAAATTTTTAAAATTTTTTAAATGACCGCCATTTTGAAACAAAAAAGCGGATGAAGCTGGCCAACGAACTCGGTCGAGACATTGGTATGTACTATGCACACACCGAATTACATCCAAATCGGTTCATAAATACGAGAGTTACAGTGTGACATAGGTCAGATATATATATATATATATATATATATATATTGATATATATATATATATATATATATATATATCAATTTTGAACGGAGGGTGGTTTCGGGGTCTGGGGGTCATGATCGATGAAAATATACCAAAATTTTTTGAAATCGCTTTCCTCCGAACGGCTGCAATAGGTAGCTTTTTGTAAAGAAAGCTACCTAAAAGAATGATTATAAGATTTATGAAAGTCTCAAATAACATGATTCATGTTTTCATGATAGAAAAGAAAACGACAACAGTCTCAAGTTATAGTTGGTCATTTCAATTATAAATCACACGTAAATATGACACATAATACAATGTATTGAGCTGAAGAGAAAATAATTACTAAAACAAATCATATCAAACTGATAGTAAATTTACGTTGCATCAACATGGAAATATTGACTTATTAGAACAATCATTAATTCGGATACATACAGCCCACAATAAAATTTTCATTTTCTCTTGAAACTTGCTTTCATTTTATTTAGAGGACATATATAATTAAAAGAATCTTTTATTTCACTCTTAAGTCTGTTAAATGCAATCATAAAGTCTAATTTAATAAACCAGTTGTGACTCTTAACAATGGAAATGTGCAGTTTTAGAAAAAAAAAGTTAATGTTACACAATTTTCACTTTCAAATATTTATTTATGTCTAAATATTTGAAAACAAGCTATTAAAAATATTTCATTATTATAATTTTCACTAAAGGATTAATATTTAATATTTGCCAGAAGGAAATTAAATACATAAAAAAAAATTGTTTAAGTAGATTTCGTAAGAAATACTACCTATTACATTCACCCCTATGTTGGGATTTCTGAAAAAAATTTGCAGATCTATACCGATCATGAACTCTAGAAGCCAAAACCACTTCCAGTTCAAAACTTCATACACTGTGGAAAAAAAATTCCGTTTTAATGCGGAAATTGTACTGGCAATCGAAACGCCTGTACTATTTCCGTATTTTAACGGGAAAAAATTCCGTAAATTCTAGAAAAATTTGCGTTTCTTCACAAAATGTTTCCGTTTTTTTTTTTTTTTTTTTTTCATCATATTTCCGTATTTAAAAAATTTTTGTTTCAAAGACAAAAAATATACATACCTTTTCAACGAGAAGGTTTTGTGAATTTCTATTTTTATGGACACCCAGGTCAGAATATCTCTATTTAATTCAAATAACAGTAATGAAACAACACTTACCTAGCGCGGTTTGAACTGGGGAACTGTCCTCTGCCAGATTAGCGATATTATCCATTATGCCACGGGAACACGAGTTACGTTTTCAAATATCGTTGCTTATTTCATATGCTTTATATGAAATACGGGCAAGATGTTAAACAAGGAACATATTTTCACAGAGATAATAGTTTTCAATTGAGTATACAATTCTGAATGTTTTCATAATTTTGAATATTTAGCTTTTTTAACTTCATGCTTTAAAAAAGAAAAAAATTACTCTTTAAATATTACATGCATAAAAAGAATGCATTATAAGTAACAATTGCTACTTTTTTGCAAGATTTTAAAAAAATTTTTGCAATATTATTTTTATTTATTTAATTAATTATTCATTTAATTTTCAAGAATACTAATATATTTCTCTGAAACATGTACTTTTAAAAATTATTTGTGTGATGATCTACTGTAAACTCAAATAAAGAAAATTACTACATTGTAATAAAATAAATCCTTTATTGCTGATTGTAACTTAAATAAAAATCAATTTTATAATAATTTAGTCCTTATATTTCAGCTACTTTTTAAGTTTTATGTGCGAATCTGTTAAAGTAAATAGACCTAAAAATATTAAAAATAAAAATATATTTCTTCATTTTAAAACATCCTACAGAGATTTAAAAAAAAAATGATAGATTGCTGTAAACAGACTTCGTACGCTTCAAGGATTTTCAAGGAGCTTTTACCAAAATTTTCGTAAAGAAAAATTTGCCTTATTTATCCTTATTTATCTCTTATTTTATCTTTAGATTTGTACAATTTCTGGTACTAAAACACCTAAAATCCAACAAATCTTTTGATACGTACGAACCCTGTATAAATAAGTCAAACAATATTGTAAAATCATAATGAAAAATAAACTGTAACACTTCTTTTGCAACTATCTCAAATTTAAAAAGAATTAATAAGATTTTAATTTTTTAAATATGGTAAAAAAGAAAAAAACTATTTCAAAGGTTTTTATTGGAAAAATAAAGGCAGAAGAAAAGTACTATAACAAGTTAGTTAAATTGACATAACGTAGATGGCGCCGTAACTTTTATCGGTTTTAGTTTATAACCCATGTAACCATTCAGCATTATTTATCCATTGGGAACTCATTGGGCATTGGGTATATTTTCAATATCGGAGCCAAATTTAGCCAGTATTCAGGTTTTATTAAAAGAAATATCACTGTAAGAAAAGTACATACAATATGTAATCACTTCGTTTTTCAAACATAGCAAATGATTTCTGAATATCATTTGCGGAATTTGTACTGTTTTGAAAGCAATACAGAAATATTCCGTAAAATTTATGGAAAACTTACTGGATTTATACGAATTTATAATTTCACTATGTCAGTTACGGAAATAGTACTGTTTTCTTTGAAAAATGAAACTATTCTGTAAAATTTTACGGAAAAAATTGTGCTTATTGACGGATATTTTTTACAGTGTACATCTATCTATCTATTTATATAAATATATCACTTTTTTATGGACACGATAAATTCCATAATTCTGCACAAAAATCTTCTAAACTGACCCATAAAATAAAGAGGCAAAAAATCACGGTGAAGTACGTAAATGGGCAAAATCAGACCAATGGGGTGGAAACAGGGTGGGCTTTTTTTAAAAACGAAAAACCCTATAACTTCTTAACTATAAAATATATCAACTCAGTTTAAATTTATTATTACTTCTAGACAAAAGGCCAAAAATTTTTGTATCACAGATTTTTGATAAAGTTAAAAATGGGCTCAAGGGACGAAAAAAATTGGGTTTTAAGCTGGAAAAAATTCATTAATTCGTCAATTCTCAAGATATCACATTTACTTAAACTGATTGTAAACCTACAATATCTATTATATACAACTTTTATACTGACGAGTGTTTGATAAGATCAACTCTTGCAGCCAAAAAAAAAGTATGCATATATATATATATAGTGTGTCCACGTATAACCTGATCGACCTCTATTTTCGAAACCGTTGGTCCTAGATGCATACTTTCAATTACAAAAATGGTTTAAAGAAGGTAAAGAATTATTTTTAAATAATTTGTGTCAAGAAAAACATTTCTTAAAAAATTACGAAATTTAAATTTTTATATGATCCCCTGGTGCTATAAGTTATATTTAGTAAAATTTTCCTGATACACTGACAAGTAAGACAAAAAAATCCGGTTATTATACGATTAAAAGTGACCGTGTAATAGCAGTTTAAAGTTGGAGCATATATTTTTTGCTGCAAATTACGGGTCGTTCACAAATTTAATAGAAATATAATTTCGTCAGATATACTAAAAAAATGGTTCGGAGTAAAATTAACATTGCAATATAAATTTGAAATCTTTAATCATTCTGACATATCAATGCAAAATATACAATTTGTAATAAACACTTAAGAAGAAAAAAAAAAAACAGAATTTTTGTTAAATAAAATGATGAAAATTAACAGCCTCAATTCTTTACAAAATGATACATATTTTAAAATGTTATTAGATTACACTAGCCTGCAAAAGTTGGGTTATATGTCATGTTTTTTAGCTTTTGATAATTGATTCTTATGTATTCTGTACCACTGAATACGAAATGGACCTTTATTTTTACCATCACGTAAAGATTTTTTGCAAATCGTAAAAAAAATAAATAATATAAAATAAAATAAAATAGCGAAAATTTGATACTATAAAATAGATGTGATGGTTCTGTTTTAGCTTTTGAAAATGGATTCTTATGTATTTTTTAGCGCTGAATTCGAAAATGACCTTCGTTTTATACCATCACGTAAGGAATTTTCTCAAATCGCAAATTTCAAAGTTAAAAAGCTCAAAGTTAAAATTGATCCCCCCTCTCCTCCCAACCACATCGGACCCCTGAGCTGTTTAGCTGTAAGAAAATCAGTATAAGCCAAAAAAATTAATAAATTATTGAATTAACCTTTAACTGATGTCACAGAAATTGTCACATAACTAGTGTGAAGCGGTCTGTGAGACCGCTCCATCAAAAGATGAATAAAAGTCCGATTAACTCATAGGATGTTGTTTTTGTACTAAACTTTTTGTACAGGAGTGTTATAATTAAAATTCACCTATTCAAATGTCTGTGGTGTTAGTACTGAATTTACAAACGAAACAAAATTTCAGTAGTGTTTGTAGATAAACTGAAATTTGCAAGTTAATGTATGAAAATTGAAAAAGCACCGGTCTGTGAGGCCGGTAACATCAGTTAAAGGTTAAATAAAATTAAACTGAATAAAAAAAAAGTCTTGCATCTATTTCATAGTATCACATTTTTTAACCTTGAAATTTACGATTTGCGGAAAATCCTGACATGATGGTTAAAAGTGAAGGTAATTTTTTCATTCAGCGTTAAAAAATACATAAAACGTAATTATAAAAGTTAAATAACACAACCATCGCAGGTTTATGTTATCTAATCTAAAACTCTTTCTTAAACTTGTTTACGGTAATCTATCAGATTTTTTTTGTGTGTTATACTCTAATATAAGTATATATAAGATGGCAAACGTCAATAAACATAATAATATTACATTATCATTTAAGTCAGAATGTAAAATTTAACTTCGATCGGACATTTGAAAGTAAGTTAAAGTTCGAGTACAAATTTTAAAATGGAGAGACGATCGTTGCAAGTTAAATAAAACCTTGTGAAAATAACGTAATTTTTGTTAAAAAAATCATAGCCTCAAATACTTATAAAATAAAATATATGTTAAAATACAATTATTTTAACTAGTCTGAAACTTAACTAATAAAAGTTAACTCAATCGTAATAGTTGTACGATTTCTTTCAAAGTACAGATACCTTGAAATAAGTTTAAGTACTTTATATACGAACCCTGAAAACATGGCCGAAATCATCTGTTTTGACATGCAAAAAAGTGGTATAAGTCATGCATTTCAATGTTTCACAACTAGGTCAATTTTAATATTAGATGAATGGGATTTTTTTTTGTCTTATTTGTTAGTGTCACAGTAAATTTTTACTAAGTATCACTTACAGGACCAGGGGACCGTATAAAAATTTAAATTTCGTTATTTTTTAATAAATGTTTTTCGTGACCTAAATCGCTTTAAAATTAATTCTTTGCCTTATTTAAACCATTTTTGTAAATGGAAGTATGCATCTAGGATCAGCGGTTGCGAAAATGAAGGTCGGTCAGGTTATACGTGGACACTATATATATATACACATTAATTAAAAACGAAAAAAAATTGGGGTTTGTCGAAGAAAAAAATTATAACTTCTGCAATTCACAAGATATCCAGGCCGATTAAATTTATTATAAATATTCTTAATATTATCTACAACTTTTATATTGACAAGTTTTTCATAGAACTAACTCTTTCAGCAAAAACAAATTGAACGAAATTGGAGGTTGACGAAAAAATTATCTTATTAAGGGTGTACTCAAATACAAACGGCTTATTTTCTGACTCATTTTTTAATTCAATTTTGTTCTCAAACACATCCAATTGGAATGTTCTCTTATTCAGAAACTATAAAATGTGTCGTATTGAAAGTTATAATATATTTCAAAAAATGCTGTGAAAGGGGACATTTTGAACTGCATTTCCCGAAGCTATAAAGCTGGAAACGTAAATAAATGGCCATACTGAGCAAATAACTGTTTGTAAATCAAGTTCTAATTAACTGAACGAAAAATAAAAACACAAGTAGTTTATAAATTTCTTCAAAAAATAACGTCAGCATGTTTCATGTTTTTACTTTTAAAAATGAATCTTAAAATATGTGGAAAAACATCTTTTTGAATACTGCCTTAGCATGATTCTGATAAAACCAGCTCTTGTTTAAATATTAAAATAACACGTTTTTAAGGAGAAGTTTGAAATTTTAGACAACAAATATATAATCAAGACCTTAGAAAAAAAAATTAGTTATTTATGTATAACCATGCGGGAATAACATTACTATTAGAACGGACTTAAAATTTTCCAACTAGATCTCAGTGTACAGTTGTTGCAATAAACGTAAGTAATTACCTATTTTCTGTTCAAAATTGACAGTTTTAAAAATTTTGGTAAATTATTAATAAATTTTTACTTGTTTTCATATCATATTTTCATATTTTTATAACATAATTCAACTTAAAATCAATTTATTTTCAAAAATGTTCCAGGCACAAAAATAAATAAATAAAATAAAATAAATAAGGTGCTGCAAACAGAGGCAGTTCCTTTAATTATACCATATAAATATTTCAGTTTTTAAAATATCCAATATCTCAATTTCATTTGTCGTTAACTGTTTGGCGTATTGTCCTGTACCTTAATCGATGTGACCCAATTATCTTTTAAACTCACTTACAGAGTAAATCATTAAATTGTCACGCTCTAAATATCACTTTATTTAGAATTCTTTTACCCTATAACCTTAATTTATAAACTCTGTAAACAGCATAAATGAATCAGTCAATAGTTAATTTGTAAAGAAACTGTGTCGGTCTTCAGCTCTACAGCATTTTGAAAACACGGCTTAAAGTACATTCGATAAACATCCATTAATGGTAGTCCATAATTTAATATTTCTAACCTTGTTAAATGTATTAGTTAAGAAGCATCTTTGAGCAGATTGGGAGATGGAGGTTATGAAACGTTTCAAGGAGAGAACATACTTTTAATAGCTTTAAAGCAATGTTACCAAACTTAATGTAAAACTAATATACATGAGAGTTATTTCGTAATTATACACCATTTTCATTTAAGCTCGCTATGCAATTTGAAGATCATTTTCATGTTTAAGCATGTGCAAAATTATGGTCTATAATATGTAAATAAGGTCATAAATGACGCACTAATATTCCACAAAAATGTAAAGCAAAAGAAAAAAAACTCTGAAGGTTACATAATAAAAATCTATGTTTTTCTAAAAGATGCTCGCATTGCTTTGTTTACGTTGTGACTTTTGTTTGGACCTTTACTTTAGTACAAATTCCACTGATTTAAGGAATAGTCTGCTCGTTAAATTCTGATTTTTTATGATGTTAAATTAACTTGAGTTTTCTTGAAAAGGTTTATCATATTTCTAAATTTTGAGCCATGACACCGTCGATGAATTTGAAGCATACGTTTAAAGACTGGGACAAAATTTTATTCTAAATGATGTCACAAAAGACAAAAAACTCCTTTTAATACTTCATGTATGGGGCCGAAATTGTTTCCTTTGTTGTGTGATTTATGTTTTCCTACAGATCCTGAAAAGAAACATACATCGATATTGTTCATATTTTGATAAAGTTTTTGAACCCTGCTTCAAACAAAGTTTCTAGATTCATTCTATTTTGCAAATATTTTTAATTATAAACTGAACATGTTCAATATTTTTCTGCCAGATAAAAGAAATTGGCGGCTTATTGCACTTTCTCTGATGACAGATTAATCCGTTATCTAACTGAAAGTACTTATAAGTACCGTTAAAATAACTTGTTATAAAATTCCTTTAATACATCGATTAGTTGTTATACAGTTTGAACTTAGTTATAGATACTTTACTTTATCTTGTTCCAAAAACATTATTGGTTACACAAAACAAAAATATTTTTTAAAGCATGCTTTTTTTTTGTCTTTACATCTTTTGAGCTCCCTTTGCGCTAGGATGGAAGGGGGGGGGGGGGGGGGGAGAGAGATTTTTAATTCTGAAATATTTCTATTGTAAGAACATTGTATTTCTATATTTCTATTGTAAAAACATTATATTCGTACATTTCCTAATTGCAAAAAATACTAAGACATATATTTAAAATAAAAGATTCGATTTAAATATTGCACAAAATCGCGATGAATTCAAATTTAATTAATCCTTCTACATCCTTCAATCCTTCTCAAATCCCTCTAAAATTTATTAAATGATTATGTAAATCTTCTAATGTAGTTTTAAATATTCGCGAAAATGCTTTAGAAGGTAAAATTTTCGTGAATTCATAATTCAGTACATAAAGGGTTAAACTAAAACCTTTTAGGGCAATTTCTCATAGGATTAAAACTTGAAAGAATAATGAATAAATTACCCATTAAGATTGACGAGTTAACTTAAGAAAACGTTTCCGAAGAGGCTATCGCATTACATAAAGCGGAATTAGATATTTCTGATAGGAAAAAAAAATGTCATAATATGACAATAAAGTAGCGCATGTTAATAATTCAAAGCAAAATAATTTTGAAAACTATCTCTAAATGCTTATAAAAAATAGAAGCAGTATCGACCAAGATCAATGCAAGTCGCAGAATTTCTACGACCTTGTTTGCCCAGAAAACTGAGAAAACAAAATATAAATACATAAAGTAAATTAAATATGTATTCTGTTTTATTCCTGCCTCAAACATACTGATTTATATAGCAATAATTTCTTGGAACTAGTCTGGAAATAACATTAATTTTAATGTCTGAGGAGAGTTTTTTTTATTTAAATATATAAAATTTAAAATAAATTTTAGATAAACTATTTTGGAAGGAATTTATTTTGATTGTTTTTGCCGTAATTACAACGATATATCTAAATCAAATATTTCAGTGACAGTTTATAAGTATTTGTATGCATTTTTTTAATATGAGAAAAATTTACGTCTACTAAAATGTAGGATTTTAAGTAAGAACATACTTTCTCAAGTCCATTAAAATATAAGAATTGTATTCATATTTATTATAAAAATATTTTTAAAAATACGGTTTGATTTTAGACAAAAATATATACCTTAGGTTTTGCCTAAAAGATATCTAGATTAATACTATCGTACTTCCTCTTTTTATCCACAATAAAGTAAATACAGATAAATCGATTACACGGACTGTTCTTTTTTAGTTTCTCTAACATGAATTCTTTTCTCTCTCTGTTTAATAATATGTTGGTTATTTTTTTTTTACCCACATTTTCACTTCGTCAAAAAGGGGACTTTGTGAAAAGCGCAAATAGCAATAATTAAATATATATAAATTGAGATTATTTGTAGAATAAATATTTATGCTGCTTGTAATTCATCTTTAAATGACAATTTTAATCTATATTTATAAAAGCCTTCTTTCTGCAAAATAATATAATTTAAAGATAGACGCAACTATTTTTAAATGAAAAATTATCACAAATAAATTTACACTTCATTTATTTCAATTTGTAAATGTATTTTACAGATTCCTGTAAATGGTCTCGATTAGGTGAAAATGGCATGAAACGGTATATAAAAGTTCGAACTTGCTCCTCTCAACAGCTACATGATATACTATGTGACCATCATTTCCTATTAAGACACAGAAACAAACTTCAATCCTTCTCTAGATTATCATTTTATTTGTTCCAAGAAATACAGGCTTTATCCTTTTCTTAATCGTCTTTATTTTCTTACCGAGGGATGTGTTTTATTAAATAATACTTATTTTGTAATTTTCATAGTTTCTTACTTAAAAATTATTAAACTTATTTTTCTTCACCCTCAAGTTTTATTAGATGAAACTATCTTTCCTCTTCGCTTTCCAGACTTCGTCAAAATACTTGGTGTTTATTGCACTAGGGAAGACCTTGTGTATAGCTCCAAGAAATGCAGGATTTTTCCTTTCCTTAGTCGTCTTTTTTTTCTTATCGAGAGATGTGTTTTATTAAATAATACTTATTTTGTAATTTTCATAGTTTCTTACTTAAAAAGCATCAAATATATTTTTCTTCAACCTCAAGTTTTATCAGATCAAAATATCTTTCCTCTTCGCTATCCGGACTTCGTCAAAATACTTGAGGTTTATTGCACTAGGGAAGACCTTGTGAGTAGCTCCAAGAAATACAGGCTTTATCCTTTTCTTTGTCGTCTTTATCTTCTTATCGAGGGATGTATTTTATTAATAATACTTATTTTGTAATTTTCATAGTTTCTTACTTAAAAAACATCAAACTTATTTTTCTTCACCCTCAAGTTTTACTTGGTGAAAATGTCTTTCCTCTTCACTTTCTGGACTTCGTCAAAATACTTGGGGTTTATTGCACTAGGTAAGACCTTCTGTGTAGCTTCGCTATTGAAAAAGACGACAGCGTAGCTTGAAAACACACTTGTCCTATGCAACACAAACGGTTTGATTTTATTCAGCCACATCATTCTTAACACCTCGAGGAAGAGCGATCTGTATTCGTGCCGCGCAAAGTGCTCAGAATCAGTGATTATTCTCACCAGTAAATTTTTATTGTAAATTTTGCCTTATTTAATCGGAGCATTTTCCCGATTCAATAGGGAAAATTTTTCTGTTTTGAAAAACTGGTGATAAATGATTAAAAATTTTGTAAAAGACGCTCGTCACGAAAGGGTTAAGAATAAAAATCGTATCTAAAAGATGATGCAAAATCTAGTTTAAAATATTAAAGTAACAGCTGAAAGGATTGTTTATTAAATGCTGTACATATCGGTTCTCAGACGCGGATTCCCAAACGCCTTACCTTCAGAATGTGATACTTTACAAAATCTATAATAAAATAAAATAAAATAAAATAAAATAAAATAAAATAAACAACTTGCTTTTCTAATATAGCCCCGTCATGCTACAACTATGAGTTGTTAGGCCTGTTAACCAGCGATAATGTTTGTCAACAGAATTACATTCCAGAAAACAAAAAGAGAAAACTTTCGCGTTAAAGCAAGACACAATATCGGCTTAAAACAGATAAATTAACCAACAAACATAGAATCTGATGTGGGTTCGGCTAATCATAAAAAAAGATCAAGAAGGAGATACAAAAAATTATATAATTGAAAATGCATGTACTAAACAAGCTAATTCTCAGTTTATAAATCCTAGTATTACATGTCATAAACGAGCTGACTCCCATTTAATACGTGATAATTCGAATAATTCAAGTCCTTAACCAGCTGAGTGTAGTTTAATACCGTTTATTTAGATACTGATCATGTTGTTTCTTGAACTTTTGCAGGGGCTTTAAACCCTAATGCCTGTGTTCCTAAAAGTTCTGCAACTTTTGCGAATTCTTGATAAAGTAATATGCTTCTTCAAAAATCCCTACCCAGCAAACACATACCTTTCGGCACACGATCGGACTGCTGCTGGCAGTGTCGGTTAAGTGTCGGCATGGGCACAGTGACTTCGGTGAAGAGTCGGCAGCATGTCAGCAACTGAAACATAAGAATCTGCTTTTTCGACTGCCGGTTGCCGTAATCGGTCCACTTACGGTTATCGGCAAGCGACTTACACCGGCAAGTGACGCAGGACCGATATGTGATTTCTGATAGTGGCCCGATTAGATTTCCCAACATCGGTCCGAATTCGGAATTTTTAGTCTTAGCCGACATTTTTTTTTTCTTTTTCTTAATTTTGTTTGAATTTGAGTATTGATAAGATATGTATATTTCGTGTATTTCATATAAAATTCTAACAGTGATAAAAAAAAAAAAAAAAAAAAAAAAAAAAAAAAAAATGAAAAATGAAAAATAGCTCTTATATAAATATATTTTTAAAAGCTGTTATTGAATTCATTTAAAAAAGGTTTACAATTATTTGAATCATCAAAAGAGTTTCTTAAATCGCCCCTTAAAATTATTATTCGTTATAAAGTTAATCGTAGAAAAAAAAAATTTCATAAATTAATTATTTTCTAACTATACATTCATTTTAAAAGCAACAGCCATGTTTCTTATTTTATTTAAAAATCAAATTATTAAAAAAGTGCTTAAAATTACTTTACAAGCTATAAAAATATAATAAAACTACCCAACTTAAGCATTAAAATTTAAAAGAAAGATTCAGAAATCTCCCACTCCTAAAAAATTATTTACCCCCCCCCCCCCCCCAAAAAAAAATAAATAAATAAATAAATAAATAAATAAAAGATAAATTAATATTTCTATTTTATTTGATGATTAAAAAATGTTGATAAGTAAAATAATCATTTTTGCTACTTAATCACTAAAAATATATTCTACATTAAATCATCAAATGATAAGAAATGAACTCTTATTCTAATTAAAAGTGATTAATTACTAACTTATTTTTTATTAAAATTAGCTTTTCTATGTTACAAATATATATTTCCTGAATTAACGCATTTAATTATTTATAATTCCTAAAGAGAAAATTTTATTAAGAGAAAAAGCTTTAAATGTCCCTTATTTTATTTAATAAGCATTCTTAAATTTATAAGAAAGATTCAGAAATATCCTCATTTAAAAATTATCTTCCAAAAGAAAAAAAAAATGTAAATTAATATTTTTATTTTACTTTTAAATTAAAAATATTGATAAATAACAAATTAATATTGCAACATACTCATTAAATATATGTTCTACTTTAAATCATCAAAACGACAAAAAATGAATTCTTATTCTAATTAAAAGTTAATAATTACTAACTTGTTATTTATTAAAATACATTTTTCCATGTTAACAAAATATATTTTATTAATTAACGCAACGCATGTAATTACATTATAATCCCAATAAGAAAATTTGATTAACTGAACAAGACCTCTAAAGATATTTTTTTAATACTTAATTAAATACTTAATTAACTTAAATTTATATCTGTTCTTTATTATTCTTAATTATATCTATATCTTAATTGAACTTAAAATTATTCTTAAATTCGCTTGCTTTAACGAATTCGCTAAGATATTTATTTCATTCATTTAAATATTAAATTAACTTTTAAATAAACGCGCGTAAGACAATTATAAATAAATAAATAAATAAATAAAAAAACAGTTCAAAATTCTAATTTTCCCATCTACCTTTAATGGCAAACCATTACGTATCGATAAGACTTCCCCTTATTACCTCATACAATCCCCCTGTGATCAAGTCTGGGTGGTCAATTGGTTAAGGACTCTACTTCCTGTCCTTGGGTACCCTGGATCAAAACCAGCCTCATCTAGCTCCGAAACACTTTCTTTTCAAATATGCATTCCGCGATGTCTCATAGATGGCGCCATCAAAACAGTTTTTTTTTTTTTCAATTGATGCTGGTGTCGGGCTGCGACCGGCATTCGTATGGATAGCTATCGGTGTGCTGCCGGCACAGTATTTTGCTGATACTGCACCGGCTGTGCGCCTATCTGTCGGGCGTCACTCGCCCGGCGTGTCGAAAAAGATACGGAAGCCGGTATAGTACCGATACCGTCAGTAACGGCAAAGCGGCTGTTGGCCAATTGTTTACCGATAGCTCTGTGTTTGCTGGGTACATGTTCTTCAAGGATAAAAAAGAAATAAAAATTGTTTCTGCCCGATTACAATAGAAATAACTGATAGATAGAAAAATGTTCAGTTTTGGCTCTACTTTTATTAAGAAATTCTGAATTAATACAGTAAAATCTGAATGAAGAACTTGTATTTCATGTAATCAAGAAATGTCTGCAGATTACAAAAAGTTCACTATTATGAATTTCTGTTATGAATTTAGAATTTGTGGATAAATGAGGACACCAAAAGACCAACCTTTTTAGAGAT